>OX376189.1:5682682-6342916 GCA_947363905.1 Lithophane semibrunnea
TTCCATGTATTATATTACATGTCGGGATTACCTGTTTGATCCAGACTCCGGACTACCACTGAGAAATTTCAGATGGAAAAACCCAATTGAAGAAAGAGAAAGAAAGAGAAAGAAAGAGACAGAAAGAGAAAGAGAAAGAGAAAGAGAAAGAGAAAGAGAAAGAGAAAGAGAAAGAGAAAGAGAAAGAGAAAGAGAAAGAGAAAGAGAAAGAGAAAGAGAAAGAGAAAGAGAAAGAGAAAGAGAAAGAGAAAGAGAAAGAAATAAATAAATAAATCATTTATTTGCTGGTAATGTAGGAAAGAGAAAGAAAGAGAACGAAAGTTATTTTTCACTTTTTATTGTTTTTTGTGAAGTCGGTTGTTCTTTTTTTTTTTTGTAAAAAGTTTTCTTCCACATATATGCTAAAAATAATGTCCTGTTCAAAACATAAAATATACGTATACGCACAAACATAAGTATCGATCTATACAAATATCAGCCTTGCATCTACCATTAATGAGGCACAAGAATCGTAGGCAAAAATGGCGACCTACGTGCGCATGTCTGCGCCCCTGCATATTCTTTGATCAACATTTTAGTGTAGCGCGCCACCACGCGTGTCTAGAGTAGGGACTTAAGCTCCGCCCACATGCGCAAGGTCAGTCAGGAAACTATGGCCCTTAAATTACATTCATCTAGTCCATATCAATGTCAATAAAAATATATAATAAATTACCAGAAGACATAAAACAACAAAACAAAACCAGTATATTTTTAAATAAACTAAAACAATACATAGTTAAAAAAAGCTATTACACAGTACAAGAATATCTTACGGATAAATCCAATATTGATAATAATAATTAAAATAAGTCACCTGCTCCATAAGTCAGGTAGTCCCGCGGAACCGAAGAATTATAGACCGATCACATGTTTGTCGATGGTCTATAAACTTCTTACATCCATTTTGAGAGTGAAAATAAACACACACATTGACAACAATTCAATAATGTCCGCCTCTCAAAATGGATGTAGGAACGGGTCCCGCGGTACTAAGGCGGCTACTCCTCATCGACATGGCCATAAGCCAACGTTCGTCGATCCCGTAAGGACCTCTCGACATGCTGGATAGACTATAAGAAGGCCCACGACTCGGTGCCACATACGTGGCTCATGAGGGTGCTGGAGTTGTACAAGATTGATGCAACTCTACGCACCTTCCTTGAGTCGTGTATGGGGCAATGGAGGACAGTTCTTCGCTACCCGGGGTGTTGACAGATCCAAGGGAATGATGAACCTGTACGGATTAAACGGGGAATATTTCAGGGCGACAGTTTGAGTCCGCTTTGGTTCTGCTTGGCCCTGAACCCTCTAAGCACACTGCTAGAGGATTCAGGTCTAGGCTATCGGTTGAGAAGAGGTGGTCAGGTCATATCTCACCTCCTCTACATGGATGATCTGAAACTCTTTGCCCCCAACGAATTGCGACTGATGGAGCTACTGAAAGTAACTGAAACCTTCAGTAACACCATCAGTATGGAATTTGGTGTGGACAAATGTGCAGTCATGCATGTAAAGCGAGGGGAGATTATGGAATCAGAGGGAATTCAACTCTCGGATTCCATATACCTCAGGTCCCTCTCCTCATCCGAAAGCTATAAGTATTTGGGTATGTCGGAAGCGTTAGGCATCAACGTTGCTGACATGAAGCAATCGTTGAAGGAGCGCTTCTTTGGTCGCCTGAAAAAAGTATTAATTAGTCTTCTTTCAGGCGGAAACAAGGTGCGCGCCTTCAACGGTTGGGTCATGCCGGTTCTGATGTACTCTTTCGGCATACTCAAATGGACTCAGACCGAACTCGACGCCCTGGATAGGAGGGTTCGTACACTGTTGACTGCAAACCGGATGCATCACCCACGATCATCGGTGATGAGATTGTACCACCGCGGAAGTGCGGAGGTCGAGGCTTTTTAAATGCGAAGACCCTCCACAATCGCGAGGTGTGCAATCTCAGAGAATATTTTTTTAAAGCCGAAGTGGGTATGCACCGCGATGTGGTGGCAGTGGACAAAGGACTCACCCCGCTCTCCATGGCTAAAGAGAACTGGCGCAAACCTGTAGTGCTTACTACGGAAGACCGCAAGGAGGTATGGCAAAGCAAGGAGCTTCACGTGCGCTTCTATCGGGCTCTTCATGAGCCCGGTGTAGATTTCTTAGCGTCCGTATCCTGGCTACGTTTTGGTGACCTTTTCGGGGAAACTGAAGGTTTCGTCTGTGCAATTATGGACGAAGTTATCTTGACAAATAACTACCGGAGACATATTATGAAGGACGGGACGGTTGACGTGTCTCGGGCATGCCACCGTCCGGGTGTGTCCATCAGACATATTATCTCTGGTTGTTCTCGTCTAGCTAACGGCGAGTACTTGCAGACATAATCAAGTGGCCAGGATTATTCACCAGCAACTTGCGTTGAAATATAAACTTGTGGACTCTGAGGTACCGTACTACAAGTATGTGCCCGACCCAGTTCTCGAAAATTACCATGTCACGTTGTACTGGGATCGGTCTATCATTACTGTCAGGACTATTGTTGCCAATAAACCTGATATCGTAGTGATAGACCGATTAGCGCGCCGCGCAATGATAGTCGATGTTACCATCCCACATGACGTGAACCTCGTGAAAGCTGAGAAAGAGAAACAAATAAAATATCTCGACTTAGCACACGAGGTTGTCGACATGTGGAATGTGAGCTCGGCTATAATTGTGCCGATTGTCGTAACGGCCAATGGCCTGATAGCCGAAAGCCTCGACCAACATCTCTCGAGGCTCTCGTTAGGCGGTTGGATCAAGGGCCTGATTCAGAAGGCAGTACTCCTTGATACGGCTCGCATTGTGAGGAGGTTCCTGTCTCTGCAGCTCTAACCACCGGTAGCTTGGACCCTGCTCCCGACACCGGCGGACATCTATTTTTTATATTTTTAAATGTTTTTTTTTATATTTTTATTTGAATTTAAGAAATATTTAAAAATGTAATTATTTAAGAAAATAAATAAATAAACGGAAAAAAAAAATAACAAAAGTAAATTGTATTAAAATACTTAAAAATTATATTACATTAAAAACAATGAACAATTTTTAAGCGAGTAATGAAATAGCAATACCAAACTAAATATAATTAAATAAATAAAATAATAAATGAATAGATATATATATAATAAATGATAGACCTGTTTAAAAAATATTAATAGAATAAGTAAACAAATGGAAATATAAATACATAAATACATAGATAATAGGATATGGAATAATTTATAATAGATAAATTCAATTCAATATTATTAATGCATAATTATGACAGCCAGATATATTTTAAAGAGTAAAATAGTAAAAAATAAATTATACCATAATACTACATACTACATTAAAAACAATAAACAATAAGCTAGTAAATAAATATAATAATTAAATAATTAATTAATAAATGGATAGACGTTTATAAAATATTAATAGAATAAGAGAATGAATGGAAATATAAATACATAGGTAAGATATAAGTAAAAGATACGATACCCCTTGGTAAGACTGGTTGTCAGACTTTCGGGCTTCTGACGGCTCGTAACGACTGTCAAAGATCCACAAATGGCAGCCGGGACCAACGGCTTAACGTGCTTTCCGAGGCACGGAGGAGCCTCGATGTCACCCATCCACGGACCAACCCCGGCAAGCGTAGCTTAACCTGATGGATCGACCCGTGCGGCTGCTATTACTTAGCCACGAGCTCCTCCTTTGTAGCAAACGCCTGTTCACATGAATTTAGCAATAAATTGTTAAAACCCAACTTCAAACCGTATTTCATCAGCATCATCATCATTTCAGCCGAAAGAGGTCCACTGCTGAACATAGGCTTCCTAAAAGCGTGGAACCTTATTTAGATTGGAACATTTATTTAGTAGGTGTATTTCGCGCAAGTGTCCATTCGCGCAAGTGTCCATGCGCGCAAAAGTCCTTTCGGACAAGTGTCCGTCGCGGAAATGTTTTTCGCTCAAATGTGCCAGATCCCATCATCAAACATAGTAGATTCCTAGGTATATTAAGGTCCGAACTCGAAATTGAAAGCATGCTATCAATTAAACAAGGATTAGTCAAGGAGTCGGTACGTCAGAAAGATGAAGCTAGTTGAAAAAAGAAGACGCGTTAATAATATTAAATAAACAGGGTAAGATTTGAAAAAATACTCGAAAGTTCGTATTTGTGACTTTATGACCTTGGTTAGTACACCAAGAAATATCTTCTAGTCGTGTTATCTCTCGCAATGGAAAAAAAAATCAAACCGTGACTTTAGTATTAAAAAACTGTTGGCGCCTATGTTAGTTACCTAGCGGCTACCTATAAATTGACCTTTTAAACATTTGTAATTAAGCAGGTACTTTAAATGAAGCTAAGCATAGTATACAAAAAATGTTGGTATCCTCTGAAAATTAATTAGTAATTTATGCGCTACGCTATGCGCCTTATTAAACTACGAAGCAATTAATTTAAGATACGAGCCATAATATGACGACATTACACAAAACAAACAACCACTTGTAGTGTCTCATACCGATACAAGATGGCGCTACTGTCGCCCCTGAAGCATTTAAATCGGTATTTCACCTACAACTCACACAAAACAGCTTATCCCGTTGAGATTATCAGTCATAAGATAACGTAACATTCTTTATTGAAAATTCACGATGAATTTTATATAAATTTGCGCTTCAATTTTATTTATTATGCGAGAATTGTACATCGCGGTATCAATGTTTTCCTTGCGCGTTGTATAGATATAGACGCAATGCGTGCACATTATGTAGTCCATTGCTACGCAGTAAAATAGTGCCGAGGTGTGGAGCTACCCTAAATCCACCCCCCAAGCGTAGCACAATTGGAAGGCTAAATGTGTGAACCGCGTCTGTCGGCCGCCACTCGAGGAGGAGGTCCCTTGGCAGGTCCTCCTCCTGACGATGAAGTACCAGCCTGCGCTCTCGTCCAATGCGAGTGCCTTCGACTTTCGGGGACTGCACAATTACCTTACTCTTATTGTGTGAACGGGGGTTTTGTCGGCCGCCACTCGAGGTTAGAGGTCCGTTGCCAGGACCTCTTCCTGACGATGGAGTGTAACTCTCGTCCTACGCGAGTAACCGTCGCCGTTTGCGCTTAACTGTCGCACCAGAAGGTCCTTCGGACGGAGCGGAAGGCGCTCTTGCCTTCAAACCCACTGATGTAGAAAATTTGACTCCCTTTTGTTACGGCTGCCTCAAAAACATGTTTTATGTTAAAGTTGATGCGCTAGGGTAGCCCGCGAAATTCAAATTAACTTACGTTTTTTGCAAATCTAAATATTATTAGCGCTCGTAACAAATATGAATTAATAGAATTATAAACATTAGAATCAGCAATACAACTCTATAAGTTCATGAAAGTGCCAAATGTCATGATTTCATGAAATAGTCATTCAATACACTTTCATGAGCTTAGAGAGTTGTATTGCATCCATTTGTTACGAGCGCTAATAATATTTAGATCAACATATAACCTGATACTGACCCGCAAATTGCAAAAAACGTAAGACAAGGGCCACCCTAGTGCATCCCCCTTAACAAAATGTATTTAATCCCGGTCCCGTCGCCGTCGTTCTGAAGTTATGCGCGCCAATGAGCATCATTTAGTTATGCGCGCCAATGAGCATCATTTAGTTATGCGCGCCAATGAGCATCATTTAGTTATGCGCGCCAAGGAGCATCATTTAGTTATGCGCGCCAATGAGCATCATTTAGTTATGCGCGCCAATGAGCATCATTTAGTTATGCGCGCCAATGAGCATCATTTAATTTTATTATATTACTGTTGCCCGCGACTTCGTCTGCGGACCAGCAGGCGTAGCATGGCGCTTTCTATCTCTACGAAGAATAGACATAGCTTTTTCTATACAAAGTGACAGTTCGTTTCTTCATTTTTGACATCCACCGTAGAAATCTTTCTACAATCTGTCATTTTGTCTTTCATTTCTAACAATCTTTGTCCACGTCTTTAGAGATGTAGACTATTTCGGAAGAAAGTTTTCCATCCTTACTGTCAAAATCACACTGACAACCGATAAATCCTATGATAAAACCAAGAATTCTGAGTCGAATTATGTAAAAGAGTGAATTTCGTAAAAAGTGCAGTTGACTCTTTCTATTTTGCTGCCGTCTCGTACTGTCTACTGTCTACAGGAAACGTCATTTTTGTCTACTCTTCCGTCGACAAAACGGTGCTCATGCTACGCCTGCTGGATGAAAAGTAGCCTATGTCCTTCTCCAGGTCATGGTCTACCCATGTGCCAAATTTCATCCAAATCCGTTCAGCCGTTTTAGCGTGATGGCGTGACCAAGGGAAATAGGGATTTATTTTTATATACAGTATGTTAACTAACAAAGGGCGTTCCCGTTAACCTGCAATAGTATAGCGTCTATACAAGCTAAAAAAAATATTACCATTAAAAAAAATATGTTTTTTTTTGTTTTTGTATAGTAAAATATTCACAAAAAATATTAAATTGTTACGGAAAATAAACTCTCTGTACACACGGCTACACGTCAAGCTATACTTTTCCAGTATAAGCTGACCTCGCATTGAACGGAAATCCTATACAATGCGAGATCAGCATTAACTGGAAATGTATAGCTTGATGTGTAGCCGTGTGTACACGCCCAATTGTCACACTTGTTTTTCTACGTTGAAATACAAGTGTGCGTGTACAGAGTGTTTCTTTTACGTTTAAATTTAATCGTTAAATATGCCTCCGGTAGTTATTCGTCAAGATAACTTCGTCCATAATTGCACAGACGAAACCTTCAGTTTCCCCGAACAGGTCACCGAAACGTAGCCAGGATACGGACGCTAAGAAATCTACACCGAGCTCATGAAGAGCCCGATAGAAGCGCCCGTGAAGCTCCTTGCTTTGCCATACCTCCTTGCGGTCTTCTGTAGTAACTACTACAAAAGACTAAGTACTACCTTATTATTATTATTATAGCCTTCATTTATTCCTTATTTAAAATAAACATTACAATTATACAATTCATATTTCATTCAACAATGCAGCAGAAACATTGCCGAATTAATTAAACCTTAACTTAGGTTTATTGTAATGTTATTAGACTGGGTAAGTAGACTGGGTAGTTTTTTTTTCTTTGAATTTATTCAAACTCGGCGAATATTTTTACAACCGCTAGCTGTTATATAAAACAGCTCCGTTATCCTATCGCTTACTATTCTGCTCAATGTTCGTGGTATAACGAAGATACTAATTGGAATACTGAACCAGGAACATTAGGTATCTTTTTGTTTATTCATTGTTTTGTAACACCCCTACAAGGTAAGTACTTGTACCGATACTTAGGAAAAAGAGGACGTGTTATAATATTAAATAAACAAACAGGGTAGGTAACTGAAAAAAAAATACTCGAAAGTTTGTACTAAGTTATGACCTAGTTTCTACACGCCTATAGTATTTTCAAGCCGTTTTCCCGCAATGGAAACCGTGACTTTAGTATGAAAAAACTTGTTCACGTACCTAAAAATATGTATGCAGGTACTACGTATTATGAATAAATCTAAGGAACAAATGAAGTAAAGCTTAGGTAGGTAGTTTACAAAAATGTAGGTATCCTTTGAAAATTATGTAATTATACGCTATTATCCTTATCAAACTACGAAGAAATTAATTTGTGATACGAGCCTTAATAATATTATGACGACAATCATAATTATTTTACAAAAGAACTTGTAGTGTCTCATACCGATACAAGATGGCGCCACTGTCGCTCCTGAAACATTTATATCGGTATTTCTCCTACAACTTACACAAAACAGCTTTTTCCGTTGAGATTTTCAGTCTTAAGATAACGTTACATTCTTTATTAAAAAATCACTATTAATTGTATATAATTTTGCGCTTTAATAAGATTCATTATGCGAGAATTCTACATCGCGGTATCAATGTTTTCCTTGCGCGTTGTATAGATACAGACGCAATGGTTTTGTATTGGGGAGTCCTTTTCTACGCAGTAAAGTAGTGCCGGGTGGAGCTACCCTATATCCACCCCCATGAGAAGCACGATTTGCCTGGGGGAGCTCATTGTGTGGATCCCGTCTGTCGCTTATCGCGATGACGCGTTGAGGCCCGACAGGTTTCGCCTGTCACCCAAAGACCGCCACTCGAGGAAAAGAGGACCTCGCCTGGACTGGACCTCTTCCTGTCGATGAGTGCTCGCCTGTACTCTCGTCCCACGCGAGTAGCGGTCGACGTTCGCGCTTAACTGTCGCACCACAAGGTCCTTCGGACCGCGAGAGGGCTTGCCTTCAAACCCACTGATGTAGAAGATTTGACTCTCTTTTGTTAAGTTGCCCCACGTTAGAAAGGGTTATTCCCAAAGTACTCCATACCTTGATCTAAAAAGATAAAAATATCATACATTCATTCCCAAGTTACTCCAAGGAATTTTTATTATCTAAAAATACTTATTATTTTATTCCCATTCTGCTCCATAGGGTGTCAAGTGTATTCTTTTTTTACCGACTTCAAAAAGAAGGAGGTTCTCAATTCGTCTGAATGTTTTTTTTTGAGTTGTTACGCTATTACTCCTCCAGTTATGAATTGAATTGAGTGAAAAATCACTAAAAAATTAAAAATAACTTTAATTTCAGAAATCGGTGTCTGGTTTCGATTTTTGCCACCGATTTCCGAAATAAAAGTTATTTTTCATGTTTGAGTGTTTTTTTGGAAGTTGGTTGTTTTTTTGTAAAAAGTTTTTATTGTAATAAGGGGCTATCAAATTACGCCACACGAGTTCGTGACCTAAGCTGGCTACATTAGCAATTCCTCTAAATGCAGTTCATTTCCTGAATCCCAGCTGTCATTAGCAATTCCTCTAATTTGACAAAAAAGCATTTCATAATAATTGGACCATTTTACGAATCTCCATAGAAAACTGTCAAACAGATGAATTATTTCGTAACTAGCTGCCGCCAGCGGCTTCGCCCGCGTGTAATCTTTATAAATTATAGCCTATGTTACTCAGGGTGAATGTAGCTTTCTAATGGTGAAAGAATTTTTCAAATCGGTTCAGTAGTTTCGGAGCCTATTCAATGCAAACAAACAAACAATCAAATCTTTCCTCTTTATAATATTAGTAAAGAAGTATAGATATGAAATACAAGGAGATAATATTATGAATTGTCAGTTTGTGACATTTTACGATTATTCATAAGAATTTCCTATTATGATTCTGCCAAACTGACTGTTAATGGTTTTTTACAGTTAGAGTAATTCTAGGTAGTGATAGAGAGAATAACTACATAGGTACCTACAGTGACTTACTTTCTACTTAATGTCCGTGGTATACCTCTGCCAGGGTTGCGGAATAGTCCGAAAGGGATACCGGGACCCTGGCAACAGGCAACTGCAGGAACACGGGTGGGTTTTAGTCAGTAAGAGTCTGACACGCCCTTCCGCTCCGCCCAGAGCGGGAGCAGTCATATGACGATTTTCCCAAGCAAAAAAAAAAATAAAAAAAATTGGTTTACCTCCATATTAGATTAGGAAGGATTTGGGGGAAGGGAAGAAAAAAAAATAAAAATAGATTGACGAATAAATAATAGATAAATAAATTAGAAATCCTAATCCCAATCCTAACTAATATTATAAAAAAATTCTATTCAATTTATTTATTCAGTAACAATTCACATTGCGTTCGAAATAAAATCCAACATGAAACATAATAACACAAATATTACAAAAAGATTATTATTATTAAAATACATGCAATTAAATTACCATTCAAACAAATAATAAAACAATATCTCAAATTATTAGTAAATTAAACTCAGACAATAATCAATAAACAAAATATAACACATTATAACAAATAAAACAAATAATCACACCATGTCAGTTTCAATAAAAATATAGACTATAAATCATCTAATGAGTATAGACATCTTTCCAACAGGAATGCCTTGAGACTTGCCTTGAATGAGCCTGTGTACAGTATGCTTTTTAACTGAAGCGGCAATTTATTGAATATTTTAACTGCCTGATACTGTGGACTATGTTTAACTATTCCAAAAACTGGGATGATTTTGTTTCCAAAGTCTTTTCTTCGCGATTTTTCCCTTACCAGTCTATCCTCGTCAGTTTCATAATCGTATACATATTTTTTGAAATTATTTAACAGTACAACCACATATAGGCTAGGTAGGTACTGTGAGAATACCAAGTTCTTTAAAATATGGTCGACAGCATTGCTATTCTATAAACCATCTCACCGTGAAAACTTAGGTGAAGTGAGCGTGGAGTGACCTGTCATTGTCATCGATACCTACTGATGTTAAGGCAGTGACAGTTCACTTTAAGCTCACTTCACCTAAGTTTTCACGATGAGGTGTTTACAGAATCGACCGGCTGGTGTCTTGTTGAGAAATGCGGACAATGGTTCTGATCGCTCGTTTTTGGAGACTGAATGCTCTATGCCAGTTGTAATGATAGCTGTTTCCCCAAAACTGTATGCTATACCTCAATTTGGACTCAATCAGCGCATAGTATACCATTTTTAAGTGTATTATGCTCACTTCATCCCTAAGAGTTCTTAAGGCATAGCAAGCAGATGATGTGGATGAATCCAACGCTGCTAATTCTTTCTTCCAATTTAATAACTCATCAATATATACTCCTAAAAACTTGACTTCCCTGACAAGCTCAATTTTAACTTTATCTAGCACAATGTCCATATCATCTTTGTTACGCGCAGTAGTTTTAAATAACATAATGTTGGTTTTAGTCTTATTTATTACCAGGATATTCGCATTAAACCAAGAATGAAAGGCTTCCAGAGCTGCATTCACCTTAACAGTAAGGTCTTGGATGTCGTCAGCTGCAACTATAGCATTTGTGTCATTCGCAAAGACTACAAAAACTAAAAATGCGAATTTGAGTTTGTTTGTTTGTTACTTACACTTTCACGCTAAAACGGCTGAACAGATTTGGATGAAATTTGACACAAGGCTAGACCATGACCTAGATAGGACATAGGATAGCACCTACTTTTTAACTTTAAAACGTCATACCTAGATCCTAGGTCATTCAAAATGAAAAAGGATAAGAGAAATCTATAGATTCGATTTCAAAGATAAGATTTTCAAAGACGTATTCAATGACACCCCGCTTGACATAGTTCGTCGACCTTAATTTTTTTCTTTCTTGAGAAGAAAATTCATTCAAGAAGTTTATTAATAAAGAATCGAGAAACGACACACAATTAAATTATGACTATTGTTGCGAGACTCCCGGAGAAACCGGATTCGCTTTGAGAAACAAAAAAGGTTTCATTATCCTTTACTTTTATTTTTAGTGGGTCGTTTTCTCCGAAATCCAACCTTCGACTCCTTATTTTGTAATTTTTCCCTTTGTTACCTATTTACCCGCTTCAAAAGATTAGCATAAAAATAAATAAAAGTAGGTAAGTAGCATTCAAAAATTAATTCCCAGTCGATATAAACACAGTAAATATTATGTGCTATAAACGTGACGTATCACAAGAACGAAAAGAATTTGAACGAATTAAATTTATTACGACATCTTGACTTGACGAGACGCTCACGTAAAGAGTAATTTCCGCGAATTTTCCTCGCACGCCCGCGACGATGCGATGATTCATCTCGTTCGCGGGTTGAACACTCTGCCAGTCTGACAATAGTTCATACACACAGTCTGTGCCCAAACGTGCTAACGAGCGCGCGCATTTGGATTTCGAACTCCACATTGCGTCTTCGACTTCGATTTTTTTTAAATAAAGAAAAAAAATTAAGACGTCATTTTTGTCTTACGAATTGTACCTGTTTCGGTAGTGTTGATATTTTGCAATAATTACTAAATTGAACATGAGAACTATGGCTGGTGTGTGGTTTTCGGTGATAGTGTTGGTTTCAATTCAGAAAGTTTTCGGAAACGTATGTCTGAAGCATGATGAAAACAATTTTAGCTGCGATGAATGCATAAGGTGCAATGGTGAATGGTGTAACGAACGTGGGGTAAGTGTATAATTTTTATTTTTATGAATTTAAATTAGGATGAAACCGGTCACTTGCGAACTCAAAATTTTAACTCACGCACTTAACCCTATCGCTGTTTAATCGACCGCGACACTTCGTATTTTATTAATGTTCATCATCATCATCAGCCTATAGCAGTCCACTGCTGGACATAGGCCTCTCCAATTGCACGCCATTCAGCTCGATTCTCGGCAGCTCTCATCCAGTTGCTACCAGCCACCCTGCGAAGATCGTCGCTCCACCTAGCTTGAGGGCGTCCTACCTTACGTTTTCCGATTCGCGGTCTCCACTCAAGAACACGTCTACCCCAGCGGTCATCGGTTCTACGGCTAATATGGCCGGCCCATTGCCACTTAAGCTTGCTTATTCTGTGAGCTATGTCGACAACTTTGGTTCTCTGCCGGATTACCTCATTCCGGATTCTATCTCTCAGAGATACTCCAAGCATAGCACGTTCCATAGCTCGCTGAGCGACCTTGAATTTATGGACCAGCCGTATCGTGAGTGTCCACGTTTCGGCTCCATAGGTCATCACAGGCAGGACGCACTGATTGAAGACTTTAGTCTTTAGGCTCTGCGGGATACGCGACGAGAAGACTCGACGGAGCTTCCCAAAAGCTGCCCAGCCCAGCTGAATTCTTCTGTTAGCCTCCTTCTCAAAGTTGTTCGTACCAAACTGCAGAGTTTGACCGAGGTAAACGTATTCACGAACAACTTCGAGAGCATCGCCATTAACAGCAATCGGTCCCGGACTAACGTGGTCGTTGACCATAACTTTAATATGTATCAATAAAATGTCACATGTGTTATTAATGTTAATATGTATCATTTCTTTCCAAAATCTAAAACTTTGAATTATATCCATTAATTATTTCGTGGAATAGGTAAGTATCCATAAACTTGAAATAAATTGGTCCGAGATTGGTTCTATTCCTACTTAATTCTCTTACGTCCCTAAACTTATCCGGTATCTACCTAAAAACATGAGTGGCTTCTAAGTTACGTCAACTTTAATTAAATTAACTTAGTTGGTCAGAAAACCAATTAGGAAACATCTAACGGCGAAGCAAGAAGAGAAACACCCTACTTTTTGTTTCGCCGTAGTCGGATAAAAAATATTTCCAACCGCCATATTTTTTAAACATTATTTGACAATTGATCAATCGGTTCGGTTCCAAGCACTGTGAAGTAGTCCCTAAGACTACTACTAATTTATTTGCCATTGCTCCATTTTTAATTATTTTTACCTATTGTGGTACAGTAATTGTATTCTCGGTGCATCGTCTTCACATGTAATTATATTCATAGTAACAACAGTATGCTTGTTAATTCTGATATGATTCTTGATTGACAGTCAAGGCTCTAATCAGAAATTCTGGACTTGTTAGTTCCATAACCTTTATCTATCAATCAATATTAATTTTGCATAATTAAATCCAATCGGTACGACACAAACAATTGTGTAATTATTTATTATGCCACACTAATTATGACTTCGAAGAAATTCGTTTAAAAATCTGTATATTAGGTGTTATCGATTTAAATATCCATACTAATATTATAACTCAGTCTGTCTGTTATCTTTTCAGGCACACAGGTAGACCATGACCCAGGTTAGGTTATAGGATATTTTTTTATATCGGTAGTATGTTCTGGTAGGATATTTTCGGACCTCAACGCGAGCAAAGCCGCGGGCAAAAACAAGTATCCAATATATTATGTATAGCTTATTAACAGCTTTGCATCGAAATCTTATCTACAACTTCCACAAACAACATTAATTCCAGATTTAGGAAATAAATAGCTATTTTTATGACAAATCTAAATAATTTTATGAACTCACATTCCGATAACTACATTGACACATTTGAAGAAACCAATTAACTTTAATGAAATGTCATTAGAGACCCGATTACGAAAAGAACTTATTAAATAGCACCGTTAGGCTACAAAACGAAACATAACTTAACACAACGTAAAAAATAAAAATTCAATTATATAAAAAAAATAAAAAATGAATTCTACTACAAAGAGGTTCAAAAGGGGAACTTATAAATGGCCATCACGACATTGAAGAGAGCAATAAATTGATCAAAGAAAAAAACGAAGATGTCAGAAGTCAGCCTGAACGGAAGGAAACAATTGATTCAATGAACGTACTTACTGACCGACCGGGCGACCGAGAACATCTATTTTTGATCATCAACAGAATGCATCATACCTGCCTGTACATCGCTGTTGTCTTACACAAAGCTCTTTTTATTAAAGGGTAATTTATAATCAACTTTAACAGGAAATAGGGTGAGGTCTCTTCTCCATACAAAAAGTCATTTATCGAGGTTCAGCTCTCGTCTATTTCCTCCTCAAATATTGGACCAATTTGAAAGATATTTTATAAATGGATTGAATAAGAAGGATATTTACTTTCTTTTTTCATTAATAGTTGTCTTTGTACAATAGGCCTCTGATGACAGCGGTCTAAAAAGGCAATTTGAGCATTTTCTAAAGGTGCTTCTATAGATAATGTATCATCAAAACGGTGCATAATATTAGTAAGGATTATACAACTGAAATAAAAAAAAATGATAGGTACTTAATATTTTTTTTAGCATGTATAGACGCTATACTATTGCGGGTTAACGGGATCGCCCTTTGTTAGGTAACACACCTACTGTATATGTCTGTAGTAGATGAAATATATTTATTTACTCGCTGCCAATGACCTTTACACTCAATTTACACTATTGCTGATAGCTCTCGAATTGAAACGTTCTCGCTCTACTATTATTATATTACTAGCTGCGCCCCGCGGTTTCACCCGCGTAAGTCTCGATCCCGTGGAAATATCGGAATACAAAGTATCCTATGTGTTAATCCAGGTTATAAACTATCTGTTTGCCAAATTTCATTAAAATCCATTCAGTAGTTTTTACGTGAAAGAGTAACAAACATCCATCCCTCCATTCCATCCATACTTACAAACTTTCGCGTTTATAATATTAGTTAGATTAGTATAGTGGTGATTCTTATGAATATACTTAGTTGTACTATGGGTACATCCCTGCCTAACCCGTCGGGTATTATAGGCGTCTTACGTTGTGTCTTACTAATATAATATGATGTTTGCTACTTTGACAAGCCTAGTTACCACAACGAAATGGAAAAACCCAGTTTAAACCTAAGTCATATTACTAGCCACACAGGCTATTACACGAGATTATTGGCGTATTGTCATCGCAAAATGTATGTTCACCTATCCTTTCTGACTCACAAACAAATAGATCATCATCTGCTAGCCTTTTCCCAACTATGTTGGGGTCGGCTTCCAGTCTAACCGGATGCAGCTGAATACCAGTATTTTACATGGAGCGACTGCCTATCTGAACTCGACAACCCAGTAACTGGGTAATACGATACCCTTGGTTAGACTGGTTGTCAGACTTTCATGCTTCTGACGACTCGTAACGACTGTCAAAGATCCACAAATGACAGCCGGGACCAACGGCTTACGTGCTTTCCGAGGCACGGAGGAGTCTCGATATGTCACAAACAAAGAGATGAAAGACTTAATTAAATCTCTTTGCAAACAATTAATAGCAATAAATTCACATACTCTCCGAACTAGTAAAGACGCATTAAATTGCAAATAGGTACGTGCAGTAATTCTCGAAGTCATGCATATGGATACTAGGTAAAGGATAAGTGTTATGTAAATATTCTACGGAGTAATGCATCAATAAGCCTTTGACGAAGTTAAGTTTATTTTGAAAATACCCATCATACCGCGAAATGTGGATATTATAGGGCTTCAGAAAATTATAGAATTCCTGTACCTATGCTGGTTTTGAGTTTGAGACCATTATTAAGGCCCCCCGGCCGATCTTAAGCTATGCATTGTTTTATATGAAAATCTGAAAAACAAAACCCACCCTGTATATGATTATCAGAGAAATAGGAGTGGTGCATCGATCATACAGCGTACGACACGCTTTCATAGCGGACTCAATTTCAATCGATCAAAATAATTATGTGTTTGAAGTTAAGACCTGGTTCAAACATAATAAAATATGGCAAACCTAATATGAAAATCGAGTATTATAATACCGTCTGTTAGTACCTGATGTCTACCTTTTTCTTGGCATAGGATTTTAGATAAAAGAGCCTGACCTTGTGAAGGTCGTAGGAATACGCTGAATGCGAGAAGCACTGAACCGGTCGAAATGGCGGTGCTTGAGGGAGGCCTATGTCCAGCAATGGACGTCTTTCGGCTGAAATGATGATGCACCTACGATATCTAACCAAATATACACGCCCAGCAAGGATAAACTCGTATATTTTGAGAAGATATTTACAGTACGACACAACTTAGATGTAGCATAGATTTGAAAATTTGCATTCATTCATTTAAATTTTACGAATGTATTTGGTTATATGACTTTACAAGTAATTACGTTTGCGTAAAGATCATTTTCACCTAAAACAGTAATAAAAATCGGCGATTTTGAAGGCGCACTCAGTTCGGATGGTGATCGGTATTACGAATTTTGCCGATGCTACATCGAAGTTGTGTCGTACTGTACCTAGGTATCTTATTGGAGCGGAAGTATACGTATAGCTGGCCACGACCACGAATAGATCACTTCCCTCGGATCTCGTGTCGCAAGTGGGTGACTAAGATTTATTCAGAAGGAGGACTAGATACATTGCATCCAACTGTAGGTAGGAACACCATTCGTTGATTGACTAGTCATTGTTGACTATGATGCCGGAAAAGTAAAATCTTAATTATACGTATGTATTTAAGAAAGAAATAAATAAATGTGTTGTGGCCCAGTGGTAACAGCCGCGACTTACGAGTTGTAGGTAGGTTCGAAGGTTACTTTGTGTAAATTATTTCATCGCCACTGCTCTCAAAACGGTGAAGGAAAACATCGTGAGGAAACAGACATGTCCTAGAACCAAAAATTCGAAGACATGTGACATCTACCAACCCGCACTGGGCCCGCGTGGTAGATTACGGCCCGCTCCCTCTCACAGAGAGGAGGCCTGTGTCCCAGCAGTGGGAACATTATAGGCTGATTATGCATTATGCATACATTTATTTATTACTGATAATGACGCACCAAAAAGATAGATATACGTTATAGTAACAAGACATTTTTATTTAGTTATTTAGAGTTGGTATACTAGAATAGATAGATTTTAACTTTTATTTGTCATCTATCTTTCTGTCTACGGAATTTCCTTATCCCACTTCCGTTTTACGTTTTTTATATAATATTAAATTAACTTTGCTGATTCATCAGTGCATAAAACTGTAAAACATGAGGAAATCTTATTCTTCTGTCGATTTCAAAACATATTTCAAACAGAAGTCACCTTTTGAGTGTGTAGGACCTTCATTTAACACACATATTATAAATAAATGAACCCTGACCGGCAAACTAATTTGTCCCTTCACTAATTAAGCTAATTGTTCGTCCAACATTTGAACAGAATTTATAAGACAAGTTCTTAAAAATATGTGTACCAAAATTAAAGTGGGCACATGTTTGCATTAAATTAGTTTGTTTAGTAATAGTTTCTGAAATTATAAAACTCGTGGCAATAATGCTGCAAAGTAAAAAAATGGACTCTATCATTATTGTTTTACTTTTAAACATGATTGCTTCGAATTCCAACATATCCATTAACACTTATGATATGTGTAAAAAGGGCAAAAAAAAATGTGATAAAAACACTTTTTTTTAACTTAATAACGAATCTTATCATGCAGAACCAAAAGGCTGGTAATTTAAAGTGTGTACAGTCGAACAAGCTACTTGGTATACAGGCAAAATTCATTTCCATTTTCCGCTACACTGCCAAAATTCGTTTTTATTGTGTATGCTATTGAACTTTTTAAGCTTATGGCTCAGGAGAGTGACTTAAAAGGGTTGTTGACTACTCATAGCACTCACAAAATTATTTAAAGTAGTTGCAAGTTATCTGCCTGTATACCAAATAGCTTGTTCGACTGTACTATGAACCCATTAAGTATAAGTAGTGAACACTTCAAAATGTCTGATTTTAGAGTGTTTTGGTTTATTTTGTCAAGTACAAGCCAGGATTAGGTATGACGTTACAATGCTTAGTCAGCGCTGAAGCATATGCGTGTATCGCTGTTTACGAGCACCAAATGTTCCCACATTTTTATAAAAACTTCTTTTTAACCCCCGACGGAAAAAGAGGGGTGTTATAATTTTAACGTGTGTATCTGTGTCTGTCTGCGCCATCGTAGCTGCCAAACGGCTGAACCGATTTTGATTTTTATGGTTCTGTTTGAAAGGTGACTTGATCGAGAGTGTTCTTAGCAATAAAAAATAAAAAGAATCGTTTATTAGCTTTTTTTTGTCGGGGGTTTTTTAAATTTTAAATTTAATTTAAGTTTTTACATCAGACATTATGTCATTTTCTGAGTTTCGAAAAGTCTTTTATTTATACAAACAATCGAAATGCCAGGAACATTAGAGTGGTAGGTATGTCAAAAGTTATTACAATGAAGAAAAAAACACTGAGCTATTAAATGTTTTTTTCTTCATTCACAACTAACCCAGACTTTAAATTTAGTTTTTATGTAATTCGATAAATATCGCTGTTCGTTCATAGTTTAACAACTCCCCAGAGTCAATATTCCTATAAAGAATATGCAGTATAAAATCTTCATTAAGCTGACAATACACAATCAAGTGAAGTGCCTTTGAATGGCGATCGATACACGAATTTCCTGCGCAACCCCATTTTCCAATATCCGCTGTTCAGAACAAACTACTTTTTATATGAAAACTAACATTTAATAACATTAAGGTAAAATGGACGTCATACTATATTATCAAAAACGATTTAGCTTTTTAACAAACACGATATTGGTACGGTATGCAAAAACACCTGAGTAAATGCAGATAAATAAATAAAAAATTTAGTCGTTCTTTAAATAGGTTCAATTTACAACAAATTCAAAAAGCAAGAACTTGCAACAGCAGTAAGAGCAATAAATTTGTTACTGCAAAGCCGTCGCCACCCGGGCTGAGACACGAAAGAGTGACGTCACAAGAAGTCCAAGTGCAAGTCTAGTCTGAAACCATTAAGAGTTACTTGCACTGTGTTAGGTTCCTACTTCATCGCAATCAATCTGCCCAACTTTAAATATGTTGAGGTCGGCTTCAAGTCTAACCGGACGCAGCTGAATAACAGTATTTTACATGGAGCGACTGCCTATCTGACCTCCACAATCAAGTTACTGGTTATCACAATTCCTGATAAGACTGATTCTTAGAGTTTTTGGGCTCCTGACTGCTCGTAACGACTGTCAAAAATCTACGAATGATATCAAGAACCGCTTAACGTGCTTTCTGAGTCACGGAAGGGTCTCGATATGCAATGAATGGGTCACCCATCCACGAACCAACCGCGACAAACGTTGCTTAACCTTCGATCGACCCGTGCGGCTATTATTATTAAGCCACGACTCCTCGAGCCCCTCCCAAGCTTCTTCCCAATCAGTATAAAAGCCATGAAACAGTCATATGAATGTAAGACCGTAGTGAATCATGTTCTCATATTCCATCATTGTTATTTTTGCCATAAATGCTTTAAACCGTTTGGCTCCGTGCCATTCATATCCCTTTGTCAGAGAAGTGCGGGGAATAACGGCATTCATATTTAAATGAAAGATAATATTAGTATCGGAGTATAACGATATGGTTGCAGTTTCGCTGCAGACGTAATGGCGTTTCAGTGCAATCAAGATAACTGAAATGGATTGCTTTTGAAGGTATATCATGGTAAAATGAAGGAAGATCTGGACAATACGGAACTGGTCTTGTAATTTCTTACAATCGCATGAGCATCATTTACCAAACTTTTCCGGTAATTTTCAGATTTAGAAAACCCAATTTTATTTTTTAATTAAGATTCTTTTTTTGTCCTCCTTACTTCTTATACTGAAATCCCACGATCCGTGATTTTGCGAACGGACACCAGTGTCCGGACGACGGACCGTGGGAAGGTGTACGTGCGGGGTATCGCAGACATCGGAAGTTCCTCGGTGCGCGGTGGGTGGCGGTCTATGGTCGTCTGCCGTGCGTGTCCGTCTGCAATATTGCCGATCGTCGGATTCCATCATTAGGCATTAGTTACAATAAGAAAAAAATCCCAAATGGAATGCAGTGAGTTGCCTGCGGTACATCACGTAGGCACAAGACGCGAATAAAATGGGCTTCCCGTTTGTCGCCAGTTTACGATGACAAATAATGAACCTAAGACCCTAATCCATTCTCAAACTATTCAAGTTACAAGGTTTTGGCAATACAAAGCCAGCCGTTTTGGTACCCAATGTCTTGGCACACGACGATGGGAAGAGGCCAGACGGAATGACATAATGCCTTGGAAGGTAGGTAGGCCTTTGGTATGGGATGCAACGTGTGTCGACACCCTTGCGCCATCCCATCTTCCTTGCACGGCGGGCTGTGCTAGGAAGATGCTGCAGGGGCGGAAAACCTCAGACGGCACAAATACTCCAATCTTATTGGGACTTATTAATATAACACTAGGGCCATGGGGTCCGAGTGCTCACTTTGTCTTATGTTATAAGACATCGCCAAGCGGTTGGTGGACTCTTATACTTGTACATATTATTATTTTAAGTCTGTAAACTTTTAAAATTATGAAAATAAATACACTTGTTTTAGTTACAAGGTACACACTTTGTATGAATGAAAAAGCGTTGCTTTTAGATACGTTTCATGCAAATACAACAGACGTAAAAGTTCCTAGATTTCTAAATTGGTTACGTAAACAAATCAAATATTATCGATACAATACAATGTAATTCATCTCGAGTAAACTTCCAGTTAAGTGGTAAGTACACATGAGGCGCGATGAAGTGCACACAGCCAGCAAACATCCGCGCAATCACACCATTCTGAGAAATTATAAATACAACCCGTTGACCTATATCTGGGCGTGTTTTATACATTAAAATGTTACACAATTTTCATGCACGTCAATGTAATCGGGGGAACCGTTAAAACGCACTTGATGAAACACACGCCACTGTCATCAATCATTGCTATAAGTAATAAGTTGTGAACTCATGCGCAATCCCAATTACTTTTTGTCACTTTAAAAATATGTTTTACAATTATTTGCATGAACTTTACATGCTTTCGAAATGTTATCGGATCCAAGTTACCCTTTTGTTACTTATACTTTAAATTGAGGATAATCATAACCTCTGAATGATTGATTGATGGGGTTACTGATCGTTGGGTAATGTTGGTATTCTGAATGGGCTTGAACCGCGACTCCTGACATTTGGAGCCACTCACATATGGCCCACAAGAGTGACACAGATCATGTAAAAAGGTCAGGTCTGAGTCAAATTTCCAGTCAGGGGTCCCATGTCTTGAATGCCTTTACGATTATCGTAACGATTTATTTGGGCTCGTTTATCAGAAGCTGACATTTCGTTATCTATTTCTCAATTTATTGACACCATATTTTAATGGAACACGGTCCAGTTTTTTCTGATGATTTCTTAAAACAAATTAACGCGGTGTTTACTTGTATATTTCTGAAACGGTTTGCAGCAAGGCACTTAAATTCAATTAATTACACACTCTCAGGGCCATAGGTACCTACCTATATGAGTAGTTTAACCCTATTTGAAAGGGTAACTCATAACTACACATAACACCCAGTTTTAGCAAAAGACGTTATGTAGTTCTTTTTTTTTTCAAACGAATGGACAGTTTAATTATTATTTTCTATACTAATTATTATTTTCTAAACTTATTATTATTTTCTATACTAATTATTATTTTCTTTACTAATTATTATTTTCTATACTAATAAAATAATATCTTTATACTGATTTTCATTGTATACTAATACAATCAACATCAGTACCTATAGTAATTTCAATTCCAGTTTCCCTATAATTATGTACATAACAGTGAAAGTAAACTGGTCCAATAAATTGAGCTCATCTTGTAAAAAAGTTTTTTACTACAAACTCTAGCAATAAAATACAAATCTTGACATCTATCTATACGGATACCTACTTAACATTGTATTGAAGCCAAGTCTAATCAATCACTTAGTCTTACTTGGAAAAAAAAACCTGTGTTTGTTGTAAGCTGACACTTTTATTTTGTTGGCTTCGGGCTTTCATTCGGCATTATACTCATAATGTATTTAACGATATAAGCCCTTCGATGTTGATACCCGTGACGCTTTTTACTCCACTTTATGCTCTATAGACAGAACAGTAAGGTTCTATAAATTCAAAGATTTTTTCCCCAAAAAAATCTAATTTTGTTAAAAACTCTATTAGTAGGTATCGCTATATCAAAGTAATCGATTTAAAACTGCATCGATCTAAACTTTTTTAGCGATAGAGTTGTGCAGTATCTAATGGCCGCCTGACCATGACATGAAATGCACCTGCTAATTACGAAATAACTTTACTCAACTTAGATTCTTGCGTATAACTATTAAATTTAGACGGCTGTTGTGGTCAAAAAAGACTGCAGTTTTGCTATAAATGTCCATTGTGTAGTACAGTGTTACTCAAAGTGTGCTCCGCGGAGCCCCTGGGCTCCACAAAGACTCTATGGGGGCTCCGCGAAATAACTGGTCACAGTGAACCAGTATTTTCGCGGAGCCCCCAAAGAGGCTTTGAGGAGCCCAGTTTCCTCAAGAACTAATTTTAGATTTGGCGGCATTTGCTTAATCACTTGTCTATGCAGGATACAATGGAACTACAAGTAGGCGCTTTTCTTTTTATACGCGATAATGCTCCTACGTCTAAAAAAAATTAAACTTGGACCCTGTGAAACATGTTTTGCAACATCTGAAAAAACGACGAACGGTTTTGATTATTCTAAGGTTCCGTCAAAAATTTCGTTTTCCAAAAGGGTTCCGTCGCCAAAAAAGTTTGAGAACCGCTGGTGTAGTAGAATCATATCTACTCGGTTCCTAGTCAAAACAGGAAGATGATTCTGCACTAGCTCCGCAAAACTTGCATTATTTTGGTAACACAATTTGGTAATACGTTATCAATGAACTTGTTTCAATCAATCAATCTGCCTAGCCTTTTCCCAACTAAGTTGGGGTCGGCTTCCAGTCTAACCGGAGGCAGCTAGAATACCTGTATTTTACATGGAGCGACCGCCTATCTGACCTCCACAACCCAGTTAATGGGTAATTGGTGAGACTGGTTATCAGACTTTCGGGCCTCTGACGACTGTCAAAGATCCACGAATTATCAATCCTATTTAACATTATGAAATGCCTACTTACAAAAGCCCTTTCCAAGTAAATAGGAACAAACAATGAGACGAAGGCGTACAAAGATAGATCAGAGTTCGCTATTTCGTCGCCTACAATCCAACAATAACTGGTTTCCCTCAGTTTTGTCTTACTGCTTTCGACACAGGGTAACATACATCCTGTTAAGGTCGTAAATAATCGTACTAAGACTCATGTACACTAAGGTAATAAGTAGGTACAATTTCCATACAAATGAGACCACCGTACAGCTGTCGAACAACAAATCAAACCCAACGCAGATCGATGACTCGCCACAGCTAATTACTGCTGATTAAAACAAAAATAAACGGAACACCCAAAAATGGGTGCGCGTGAAAAATTTAAAGATCCCATTGCATATCAATCAATGCAATTAACAGGCGCTCCACTTACCTATTAACATGTTTTAAAGATTTTAACACTGAGCGCGTAAAACATCTCATTTTTTTATGTTAACATACGTTACGTAAGGTTTACCTTTAAAAATTGGTATTACAAAGGGCACGTTATTTCATGTTCAGTTGCTCAATGAAGTAATAAGATAACGCAATCTTACAGCTACAGCTGTCTAGGTATAATTGAGTGTCTGACAACATCGGAACAGTAGTTTATTAACGTGGATCTCCCATCAGAGCTGCAGTGTTAATGAAGTTGATTCTTCATAGTTCAGCTTGGGTCAGTTAATTTATCATGCCCTTAAATCTGAAATTATAGCTGACTGGTAGAGTAATTGCGAGTTATTAATGTGAAAAGCAACGTTGTCTATCTACATCTGGTTATTCGCTTTATTTAATGCAATAGTACGGTCTTGAAATACTCTTCCTGAGATTGAAAATATACAAGTAGGCACTTATGCAGTACGAATGGCCTTACCATTATCTATAAAAACGGCAAAAAAATCACGTTTGTTGTATGGGGCTCCCATACAACAAACGTGATTTTTTTGCCGTTTTTTGCCCTTAAATATTTGTTTTATTTTAATTTAATTTATTTATTTTTAGAGTGAATATGTAACTAAATATTCTGTTTCAAGCGTCTACCTGTTGTCGTTTTCAATATCGAGCAAAAACGAGCAAAAAAATCACGTTTGTTGTATGGGAGCCCCCTTAAATATTTATTTTATTATTGTTTTTAGTAGTTGTTATAGCGGCAACACAGATATACATCATCTGTGAAAATTTCAACTGTCTAGCTATCACGGTTCATGAGATACCGTTTTACCCTTTGGGTACGGAACCCTAAAAACATAAAGCATTTCCACAGTGAGAACTTGTCAACGATAGTTACACAGTAAACATCTCTTGAATCACTTTTACTTTCTATAAACAATCTACGTATTTGTACATCACTCAAAAATCTTACTTAGGTTCGGAAACTGAATATAGCATTCAAGCTAAACAAAAAGGCGACGCGACCCGCACTATAAAGTTGGCACCAACTCCATACTGCAAGCATTCTAGTTTAATAAAAGTCTCGAAGATATCTTGATGATACTTAATCCCTGTATTCGCATCCTCTTTTTGGAATACTTGCAATGCGACAGTGGTTTACTCTTAAAGTTTCTGTTTTATTTTAATTCTTGAAAATAACTTCTTGCTTACGAGTTTCTTCCCTTTGTTTCCTGTTGGATAATTGCGATGATTTTAGGCTTGGGAATGCCAGTGCTTCCTATTTTTAACTACTAATATTATAAATGTGAAAGTTTATGTGTTTGTGTGTTTGGATGTTTGTTACTCAATCAGGCAAAAACGGCTGAATGGATTTAGATGAAATTTGGCAAACAGATAGCTAACAGCTCCTGGATTAACACATAGGATACTTTTTATCCCGATATTCCTACGGGATCGAGACTTACGCGGGTGAAACCGCGGGGCGCAGCTAGTAGAAAAAATGCGGAAGAGAGTTTGTTTGTTACACGCTTTCACGCTAAAACGGTTGAACGAATTTGGATGAAATTTGGCACATGGTTAGACCATGAGCTTGTTTAGGGTATAGGATACTTTTATCCCGGTAGTGCGTTCCCGTGGGATCATTTTCGAGTATCACGCGGGCGAAGCCTCTTGCAAAAAGTAGTACTTTTATGATTGGGCACTTTTCCAATAGTATTGTGGTAAAAACCCATAATCCCAAGGTTTTGCTAACTACTCCCTGTTGTTTACCCGCACAATATTTCCTGTATTGACACGAAAAGTGCGGGAAGTTTATGAAACCGGAAAGACAAGAAAAATAGTGTGATGCACAACACAACACAACTATTTGGATTTCAGCCAGCAACTCATCGATTTTTCTACAAACTTGTTTACAAGTCTGGGACTCCCAATGTTTGCAATTCTCTTGAAATTCACTCAAAGTGCGTCGACCTCGGTGTCACAGAATGTAGGATGAACAAGACGCATGTCACACGTCTTTTATTTTTAATAACGAATGTATGCCACCACTTCTGTTTTTTTTTTCTTATTTTGGGTGGCGTACGCGACAATACGCGCCGTGCCAAAATGTTAAAACCAGCAAAATACCTAATTTGTAATTAGAACAGCAAAGCAGTTTTAAAACACAATAATCGTTGTTATTGGAATGCGGACTGCAGTGAATATATGCACGGTCGTGTTTGACTTGACTTTTAAACAAACGGACAGTAATGGCAGCATTTTAAATCAAACATTAGCTTTTGGTGTTGACGATACCGAAAATACATCGTGATTTTAACCTGCAGCTAAAATAAAAATGTCACATTCTAAGCCACTCAAGAAATAATATTTTAATTGGGCTGAAAAAACAGCTTGCGGTTCTTGATTGACAAACGCGGAAAATAATTACATAGGGTGAACTAAAATACATTCTAAGAATATAATTTTATAGAAATATCACCACAGAAAATGACTCAAAGGGTGTGGGATTACCAAGAAAACATGATGCGGGTGATCTCATTATTTAGGAAAAACAATATCTTTTTGTCTTCTATTAATAAAGGTTAGGGCCTTTGTTATAGTCGAATCAATAAGGTGACTTTTGTTTGTGCCTCTACCTATTGAATATTTGCTAAATATAACAGCAATCAGAGGTCCTTGGGCGGCTTTAAACTCTGACACCAAGTTAGTCACTAACCAAAAAAATCAAAAAAATGACATCCGTATCATAGACCGTAGAATTAAAGCATTGTTTTGGAAATTAATAAAAACGTGAAACAATTATTTATACAAAATGAATTTGATTTCTTTGACCATCATCTTAATCAAGTTTCTATTGATCTCGAAGCCAAAACTCCACAACAGAACAACATAATCAGATTCTACACTTATATGTTTATTATTTTTATTTACGTTATAACTGGTTAGAGTGGCCCGTGATGTCGCAACAGGGAGACAACCTTTCTATAGGCAGTCATATCGCCTGACGCCCACATGTTTGAGCTAGAGATGTGCCACGTAATCGATAACTGTCGATAGTTTCTCGATTATTACCTTCACATCATAATCAATTTTAATAGAAAAAAATCGTGATTACATAACGTAGTTATTTTTCTATAGGTGAATTTGACCAAACTTTTGTACCAAGTATATCTAAGTCTGATCCCGAATTTTTTTGAATTTTTGAAGGCTTTTACATACAAAAACTGTCAGACGTCAATTTTATTCCTCGGTTATAATAAGATATCCTTAGACTAAAGCAAGCCTACTAAAGTAAGCCTAAATGTAGATTCTTACGTAAGCCTACAAATCAAGTGCTCAATAGATGCAATAAACAAACCATAACAACTGATAGTCTATTTCCGTAATGTTCGTCAACAATGGCCCAACGCAAACCACTGCGATAAGGCAGAGTCAAGAATTTTATCATGGCCTTTAAAGCTATTAACGTTAATTTATTTCTTAATTATTATAACAATAAATTACTAGGTGTCCATCAATCATTTTGTCGCTACTGGCATATTCTCAAACTTTCTGGTAGTCGATACTATTACCACAAAACCGTGTTTATCAGTTTGTCTAGCTTAAACACCTTTTAAACATGACATTTCTGTATGGAGTTTGACATAAAACTGACATTAAACACGCGTTGAACAAGTGTCTAAGTTTTTGTGGTAAGGCTATATTAGTCTATTCGGTGCAGCACTAGTCAAAACCTACTCCCGTAATTTTACAGTCAATATCGCTGTCTCAGTCACACATTCAAGAGATATGGGGTATCGGTTAGATCAACTCAGGTCGAGAGCAATCGTCAAGATCTGTGCTACTATTGTGACACCCACAGGCACTGTTTTGTATGAACTAACGGCCATTAAAGGTTTATAGCCTTAAAATAATGAGCTACGATACTTCGTGACTGCCGCAAAGAAAGATTATCATTTTTTCTGCCCTAAATTCTTAAAGAACAAAATGCATTCCCTTAGTAAAGACATGGCTCTATCATGGGAAATGCCAATTATGCCCATATTTGTATTTTCAAGCTCTCCGTAATTTATCTAGGTTCTCGGCAATCGAACAGGTTTCTGAGATAACGGAGAGACTTTAAGCGTATCTTAAACTTAAAAAAAGATTATCGTATCTTAAGGCAAAGAGTGACTTGCAACGTTTGTTTGTAATGCATCATTCGAGGCGACTGCTTACAAAACGGCGATAGCACATGAAATTTTCGTTTCTCATATTTCCGTTTCAAAGGAATTCACAAAAAAGCTGACAGTCGAGTGGGAATCCGGCGCTCGCGGCTCCCATCGAGCGGCTCGGCTCGCTATACGTTACAAAACCCCGATACATTGCAAACAAATGTTGTGAGTCAGTCCCCTTACGACTATGGGAAGATTGAATTACGGCGATCAGCATTGTGATTCTGTAACCATCTCACCGTGAAAACTTAGGTGAAGTGAGCGTGGAGTGAGCTGTCAGTGTCGTCGCAGTGACAGTTCACTCCAGGCTCACTTCACCTAAGTTTTCATGGTGAGATTTTTACAGAATAGCACAGATTTATATGGCATATCTGTCAAAAACTGATCATTGTGAGACCACTGACACGTTTGTAAATTAGTAGACTTGGCCCCCTGATGAAATGTGGGTGTACTATTTGTACACCTCTGTCCTCTTGTCCCTTCGAGTAAACAAGGCGTGATGTTATGTAAAATATAAAACCTCCCTACAAAAGAATGCTATTATAATAAAATTCTTTATACCTATCCTGTTGAAACCACATTCCTTGCTTAGTATTTTTTGCGTAGGCGTCGAACCCCACACCCATCGTTTCTTGCACTATAATTAACTGGAACGGATAAACATAGACTATACTTACTTAGCTTACGGTCGGTTTATAACTTACTCTCATAAATTAGTTCAACATTAATTTATAATAAGCCCTCAGGCAACAAAGGGTGATTAATTAAAATTACCCAATCATTTGAGTACTTTATTATTAATGAACTTATTTATTCGAAGAAATTTTTAATGACGTTTACATTTAATTAATGCATAATGATAATGACTCTTGCCTTTGTGTTAAAATTACGGTACTTTTGAAAAATATAACACAAATTACGGAAACCATAGAAACCACTTTTACGCCATTCCTTGATATTTGAAATGGTTAAATGGGTACCTACCATGTTTTGAAATTCCATAAAATGTCCTGCAGCAAAAACCACTTGCACAAGAGCTACCAAATCAAAGTCGATATCGAGAATCGAGAACCTTTAAAACCCCGCGGCAAAATCGCAAATCGCTTACATAATCGGAAAATGCAGTGCGCAAATCGACTTACAAAACCACCAATAACAACCGTCCATAATTTATCATCTCGCAAAACCAGGTAGCGTACTAGCAATATCAAGTATCTGTTTACAACTTTACAATGAATTCCTGACTATATTTACTTGTGCTTTTCCATCGAATTATTCATACGTCCTTCATATACCATAGTCAACAATGTGCTTAATGAAGGCAGGTAGCGTATAGATGTACTCGGTGTTAAGCAAGCTGCCAACTTGGTCATTACATGAACGAGTCGACCGCTGGCGCCAGGCGATATTATACATGGAAATCTGTTGACCGGATATGCCTTTTGTGAATGGTGTTAATAAGAACACAATAATTGCTCGAAAATTATTCACAATAAAGTATTCTCAGTATGACAGATGGTTCATTGCCTGAAAAATATAATACAGAAAATGTCAGAAAAACAGACATCCACAAATAACTATGACATATTTCTAATGCTATTCTGCGGTTGGTACTTCTAATCAGTCTACCATTTAGGTATGTGTTAAGGTCCATGTATGGTTACAAAATACGCATTCCTAGAAGTGATTTACGAACGAAAGCAAATAATTAACGCTTATTTTCCCTGTTCACAACTCCAAAATGATTACGGCATTTTATATCACTTGCTGACAAGACGTGTCCTGCTGAAATTTCAATAGTTCATACGAAATTCCCATAGAAAATGCGCGTTTAGTTTCCCCGAATTTCCGGCAACTTTTCAATTCTATCCGTAAGAACCTGATTCGGACTAGTACAAACATTTTAAAACAAAAATTAGCCAAATCGGTCCAGTCGCTCTGAAATGATGCGCTTACCAACGAACAGCATTATATTTTTATTATTATATAGATAAGTATATTCGGTTATCAACCTAAAATGCGTGGCTCGTTTACATTCGGGTGGCCAGTTAATGACATTAACGACGAACATCTTTGGCCTTGTGCCAACTATCGCCTCGGACCTGTTTTACAAGTACCTCTCGATAAGAGTCGAAGTTTTAATTACCTTATATGACAATATACACTGTCAACAGTGCAATTATGGTTTAAGAAAAAATTTCGTAGCTTGTAACTTCTTCATTATTTCGTTGGCAACTGATGAAATTCTTCTCTGAATAGTGATAAATGTCGTCGGACAGAATAATGGCAAATCAGTTACAGCTTAACTTCTAAATGTAATAAAAAACCATAACCTTCTTGCATAAAATTATAAGGATAAAACGATCTTGCAGGGCACGCTCTACTTAAAACGAATTTCACGCCCTTGTCACATCTAGTTAGCGTATTAGCATTGTTAGTGATTTCAACCAGTTTGAATCTTAACGGCATCATTTAACATTGCAATTTGTATAATTGCATGTCTAGGAACCACTACACACCATATATAGCAGATTTATATATACCAGCAGTAGAGTTACAGCACATTCCTTTGTTCATAATATATGGTTATAATTGGCTTACAATATTAGATTTATGTTGTGTAAATAGATATATTAGTTGGCAAGCAAGACTTATAAGGTGGCAAAGTGACATCAAGTTTAACGTGGACAAAGGATAATTAATATTATTTGAAATAGTTATAATTTGCTGTTGCATTTATTCAGAGGTTTAGACATTATAAATAGCAACTTGTTGATACTTTTAATTTATATTTTTTATTTTATTGTATAATTTTAATAAAATAAAAAATATACGTCAATTAAGTGGGAAACATAAATTTACTGCCGCCGGCCGCATTGCAGCTGAATATAAAAAACAAGAACCAAACGAATATAAAAACAAAAAAAAAAAAACATTCGAAAAGGCACAGTGCCAAATCTTATTCAACTGTCTCTAAGCCGATTCCGAACTTTCAAACACACCTGCCTCCTACATTATACATGTATGTAGAAAACGGGACAGCAAACGACACGGCTGTACGATTTGTACTTTCGATCAGTATATCCTCCGGTAGACACTGTTTTAATCTGAGGTCGCACCTACAATGTGTACCTTATGGGCTGTGAAACACACCTTCGTGAAACATTATTCGCAGTGGAGAACTCCTTCTTCCTTCGTTTCGCTGAGAACTCCTTCTATTGCGAAATTTTAACAGGGAAAATTGAAATTTATTTACATATATATATAACAATAAATATCTTACAACAAATAAAGCCCGTAGTAGGAGTGCTATGGGCGTAATTTGCTGTAAGATATTTGCTGTACTATTCAACTTGTTTTTGCTGCTTGCTTTAGTTATCTTCGACAAACATTCCTTTTGTACTTTTGTTAAATTACTGTTTTATTAATTCTGTTAAAATCTTTTCTCACGACAAGAAACTATTACAAAAAAGCTGACTCAGCGTATATTTATTTTTTAATTATTTATTTACAGTCGCCTCACTGCAAGTTCACGCCAGGAGACGAATGGTGCCCCAACGGCAAAGAGTACCTCAAAGTGGTGGAGGAAAAACCAGACAAGAAAGGAGCAGTCATCAGCCCGGTCTACGCTGAGAGAACTCTGAACATCATGAAGCCCAACAAAATCGAGATCCGCTATGCAGCGAAGAGTAAACAGAAGGTAAAGTTTATTGGATTTTTTTACTTCTTATACATAATCAGCCTATAATGTTCCCACTGCTGGGACACAGGCCTCCTCTCTGTGAAAGGGTGCGGGCCGTAATCCACCACGCGGGCCCAGTGCGGGTTGGTAGATGTCACATGTCTTCGAATTTTTGGTTCTAAGACATGCCGGTTTCCTCACAATGTTTTCCTTCACCGTTTTGAGAGCAGTGGTGACGAAATAATTTACACAAAGTAAAGCGCCTGTCAGGGTTCGAACCGTTACCACTGCGCCACCGCTGCTCTCTCTAGTAATACTAAAATACATTTGCATTGTACTGAAATGTATAACTTCCACATAACGATAATCGAAAGTAAATTGACTAATGGTAGGATCGCCCAAGAAGCTCTGAATCGACAGAGCGAAGGTCAACGAGAACAGAAGAATGATCTAACAATAGGTTATAATAATAGAAAAGACTAATAATAGCTGTAACTTAACTAGTTGACATGTACTACGTAACAACATGATAAAACTGATGATATAGTCAAACATCCTTCATAAACATGACATGAAAGTACAAAATAAATTATCCCCATGATTCATTTAATGTTAGACCAACAAATACTGACAATTAACCTAAATTGTTTCTTGCTTACAAATATGAAATGGTTGTTAAACCTAAAATTGATTTCACACCGCGTTATCGTATGGGCACAGATGTCGGAGTGACTAAAACTGTATAATACGTACGTGAGGACAAGCCAGTTTCAGCTGAAGGTAGGACAAACAAATTTCGCAGGTGTTTGGGTAAAAATTATAGTTCAGATAAAGCATGTAATATTTTGTTAATTTAGGAGATATTGGACAACAATTGACAACAGTTTAATTTAATAAAAATTGAGGAGCAAGACAATTTTTTTATTGTAGTTTTGGTTGATTAACAAAATAAAGAAAACTAAATTAAGTTGAAAATAAAAACATTGCTGAGTTCTAACAAATCGTTGAGAGCCTACACCGTTCGGTTATATGAACTTCAATGATTCTCATAGTATGATGATACGTACCTTATGACATTTATAATTTCTCAGCGCTGAATAAAATACACCTACATTTAGAAAGTACCTCTACCTTACTTTAACCTTCCATCTCCATAACGGTAGCAACATGCACGAGGAAGCAAATAACTGACAACGTATCATTCTAACAGCTTTATGTCTCAACGATTTAAGAATTAGCGTCAGCATCTCTACCGCGTTTTACTGTTCCCTTTGAAATAATTACAACAATTATAATAATTGTAATAATTACGGCAGTCTATGCTTAAATAATGATACTATAATTATAATTACGTTTTAATAGGCGTGTAGTCCTTAGCATTCAGACAAGCGAAAGGTTGACAACCCATCTGGCCACCGTTGTAGTGGATAATATTATATTGCATTTGAAGAGGTCAGGCATACAATGTATCTAGGTAGACACACAGGCGGTCGTCCAAAACAAAACTGGGAAAAGCCTAGGCGTATCCACTTATGAAATGTATAGTCCATTAATGATAATCCAAATATATCAAAATATTGATAATAATATAGCGATTTGTTTTGAATGCACCAATATAAGTTCACATTTGTTACCTTTTTCAAACTGATGTGTTGATAAGCATTAGTCACTACCTGCAATGCTTCTGTAAACTATAATTTAGCATGTCCATATTTTTATAAAGAGTCGTCTGTGTTTACAAACCTTTTAAATGAAGTAAGATCAAACAAAATCCCTGTTCAAAAAGTATGAGCACATGATATATTGATTTGAAGGGTAACCCAACTATGAGTCACTATGAATACACGTATATAATTCCACCAATCAAGAATCCACATCCTCTAAATAATAGTGCAATGCATTCTCGCTAAAACCCTAGTTATTGTTAAACTTCCTGACGTATATTAACTTTTGCAGCCAGAGATGATGATTGTGCATTCGACGCAAAGCTTCGAGATCGAGCTGAAGCAATATGACCCGAAGTGTTCTGAGGCGAATTGTGTCGCCACAATCGAAGCTATTGCTACCCAGGAGTTCTGTAATGCGACAGGGGGAGTCACTGAGTCTGTGGAAGTGAAGATCAACGTGGGTTTGGAAGAAGAAGCTCACATTAAGTACTTTGTGGCGTGTGCGTGCGTATGCAGCCAAAAAGTGGAGAGGAGCTCTCCAATTTGTAACAAGAATGGAAACTTCTCTTGCGGAGTCTGCTCGTGTGATCCAGGATGGTATGTATTACAGATTTTATTACTTTCTGTAGTTCTCTCCAAGCAGTTGTTGTTGAAGGTTCAAAAATGTTCAGTATAACTTTGCAAAAGCTGTAATAACAATGCCAACAAGATTATTAATCACACCCAAACGTGCAAAAACAGCCTTATTCAGCAAAATTCAGATTTAACCTTTTAGTTAAAAGTCATAATACTTATTCAGAAGAAAAAAACGACATTGAAATAACATTTTACTTGCAAATCAAGGAAAACATGTTATGTTCGTACAATTACTCGAGGACTAACAAATTACGTTATTTTAGCAAATGTAGAAAAATAGACTAAAGACCGAGTGTGTGACTAGGTACTCACACACTCATACTGTAGTCATTTTTACTGTTTAAAAATGAACATAAAGAAAAAGCGCAGTCAATTTCAAAATTACACAGAACAAGTATAGAAACGCAGTCTTGGTCAATGATATATAAAACTATAGATACGTTGTCCGCACTCTAAAATGACAACATGAAATGAAGCCAATTGGCCACATCGCGCTTAGTTACGCACCAACCTGTCGCGCGACACTACGTTTGTTTTTAATTTATATTGTGTGTGTAAACCTGTCCAAAATATAAAAAATACCTGCCGTCGTGTGTTTTCAGACGATGTACAAATTATACTCCAAAAGTTAAAGACAAAAACGTAGTAGCTATCTAGTATTTTTGCCGTTTTTAAGCGCCGTGATGTTGGTTTATGACGTGTCTATATAATAATACGTCATTGGTCTTGGTACCGTTCACTCTAATCCTGCAAAACACAGGGTGGTGTAAAACGTAGACACTTTGTTTGTAAACAAACAACAACAACAGAGTTGTGTAATAGATGCCTATTGTAAAGTACAAGTTGTAGAAAGTGAATGAGTGAAACCTAGCACTTAAGACGAAGCCAAACAAAACATTAAAACGCTCATAAAATCACAGCTCATAAACTTATTTAGCCTCACAAACTGTTCGACACTAAAAACTACCAATCCAATATACATTTATTATACTGATTTATTCTTACTGGATAGAAAACTAAAACATACAACACAGTTGATGACACTACGTAACAATCAAAATTAGTTCACATAATATCAAAAACACCAAGAATAGGTAAACGTAGGTAATTCATCGAAATGTCGACACAATGAAGCACTACTCAATCCAACAACCAACATATGTCGTAATACCACACGCTAAGGTTGAATTTCGCAAATAAATACTATCACTATCGTTGGTAAATATTTAAGTTCAACCCAACAAAAACATCTTTGTTCGAGCATCGATGTGGAGTTAATTGTGGCACAAGGGGCTTTCATCTTGATGGTAGGGTTATTAAAAATGGTCCATGTTTTGATGCAATACAATTTGTAAAAGCAGCTGCATGTCAAAATCGAATTATTCCAATGCAATTTTTTGAAGCTTAGTCTGTTGCGGCACGTTCTTTGTTAAATTAAAAAGACTGTATACATTTAAATAGTATAACCAAAATCACTCGAAATAAAAAATTGGTATTGGACGTGCCAAATCACTTGAAAAAGATTATATAAGCTCTACTAGGGCTTCAAACATTAGAAGACCATTACTGCGATCCAAAATAAAATATGTATAAGTACGGAATTAGCATGCACGCAAGCCTTGCAAAACTATTTCATCGATACATTACTACATTAAGTATAACATAACGGACAGAATGCCTTCAACCACATTCTGATACGGCGATAGGATGTCCGTCAGAAATGGACCGATAAACGATTAACTTCTGATTATTATCAATAACCCCGTTCACCGTTAAAGAATGTCTAGTATACTTATTTATGTCTAGGCAATACTTATTACAATCGATTTTTTGTTGCTCAATTGTGGTATTGTTTTGTGATCAATTAATTTAAATATCTATTCCTTCCATACATAGATCAGTATGCATATTTTTTAGAGCACTTGACATTGATTCTCTGTCCCCATTTCGAATAATTGCGTGTCATTCAAGAATAAATGCTACAATAAAATTGACCGAAATCTTTCAAGGATAAATAATATTGGGTCAATCTAAAACAAAACCTAACTGTAGCTAACGCAGCCTTTCTAAAGACACTGAGCAAAAAATGCACTAAGCTAGCAATTGTAACTGTAATATCATATTAATGTCCCAACTCCCAATTTTATTCTGCAGGGAGGGCGAGTATTGCGACAAACCAATTTGTGATAAAAGTAGAGGAGATCTCAAACAGTGCTCACTGAACCCAAGAAACGATGTAAGTATCACATTGAAAATACAAGATCCTATAAAAACTATGAAGTCTCGAATCTCTCATAGAGTTAGTTAATTCACTTTCATTCAGTACTTCATTATGAGTTTTATGTGACTCCCTCTTTCGAATCTAATCTATATCTACGTCATCCTCTTCGTCTGTCTCACAGCCATACTTTTGCAGGCGGAGTGTTCATTCAACGGCTACTGTGGTATTTGCGAGTCTTGCATCTGTTACACTGACCGTGATGGCTCTCAGTATTTCGATCAGGAGAACAACTGCCAAGACCTCTGCAGCGTCGCCAGCGAGTGTGAAGACTGTCTTGTCAATAATACTTTCGGTGAATGCTCAAAGTGCATTCATCAAATGAGTATCCAACAGTACAATGAGTCTTTGACGAAACAGCGGGATGCTCAAGACAGAAAGATTTGGGTGAAGTGCAACGAGACTTTTGATGATTATGGTCTATTAGAGTACTTCGCTATGCGAGATGAGACTGGATATATATTTGTGATGATGCTGAACCACTTCAATGGTCCTAATGCGGTTGTAGCTGATACAAAAGGTAAGACCTTAAGCAGATCATCTAGGTAATAGTGACGTCATCTTAAAGATGGATATTTGGATTCAATATAAAAGTCGAGAGTCAGCCGGTGTAATATTCCAAAAACTGTTGAAGTTGAAAGTTAGGTATAATTTGCCAGTAGGGCGAAACCGCTACAAAAAACTTGAACAAGTTACCTAATGATAAATTATTTCAATTAATATGACCTGCAGAACAGTTTAATATGTGAGTAAACAAAAAATCATGTCAATTAAGAACGATTCAGTTATGAAATTGAAACACAGCGAATTCCATTTCATTTCGTATCTTATTTTGCGTCATTTCTGAACAATCAGCTTCTTATGAATGAAAAAGTAATTTTTAATTTCACAAAAATACTTACATCTACTGTGTTTAAAAATATACTTTAAGAATGAAGCGATAGCGTCTTTTTTTAAGGTTGGATACATTTTAATTTACACAGATGTGTTCAATAATTCTAGCCTTTTGACATGACAAAACAAATATATGCGCTGACAGCAGCTGCGTATCGGTCTTTCTTAGAACATACATAATTATATTTATCATTTGGTCCTGTTCTATCGTTGTTATTAAAACAATAATGTCCACTTGTACGGTTTATGTATTATTATTATTTTAGTTTTGTGTCGCCAAACAGTCCCACATGGCCGGAAATTCCGTATGGTCATGATTTCATACCTTCATGCAATAATTAAATTTATTTTTTGGTTTTATCTGTGCTATGGTTTTATCCGCACATCGTTTTACAAGTAAGTAAATTTTAATTCAATTCGTCGATTTTGAATACGTTTACCAAAGTCATTTTGGTTTTCCTTTGGTTTGTTTGGTTATTTATTTATCTAAATAAATTGTTACTGACCTAGAAAATTATACCACAATATGACAATATTTACCCACCAAGTCACCACTGATACAGAATGACAACATTCGGAGATAAGGGGGCGACAGACGGTCATTATAAACAGCTTACTGAATCGCTCAGTTTTGCCATCGACCCCTTTTACGTCCAATCAAAAGATAAATATTTCCTCCAGCTCCTTTCCAAACAAAAAGACAGTTGGATAAATACCCCTTTAAGTGAATCCCCTCTCTATTATTACACAATAATAAGTCATATTATTAATCATACAAAAGGACAAACTCATAAATTACATATTGAAAATACCCTGTGGTTTTTGTAGAGTTACTTTCAGTGTTAGTCAACTATCGAGTAAAAGTGTTAATCCAGTAATCTAATCAGCAGGGTTTTTTAAAGTTGCCCAAGGATGGATAGCAAAATCCTTGAACAAGAAAGTGGACAGATATATGAACCCACAAACGCCATTTCCATATAAAGGCATAGTATTTCTAAATATGACGTCTTAGTATAAGAGACTCCCTTTTACCCAGCTTTTACAACTAGAGTGGGAAGATAAATATCGGATACCATTTATCGCTATTACTCCCACAATCGAAAATATACTAACCTCTACATATCTTGCTTATGAATATAGTGGTATCTAAACCATTCCCTACTTGCAACAGTATCAAAATCCTAGCCAATTGGTTACTAAATACTCTACGTAGATAAGGGATATTCAATTCACTAGTTAATTTTGCCTAATATACCTGGTACCTACGTGACAATTTGCAGTTTCTTTGCCCATATAATACTCGAGTACCCGCCCACAGCTGCATTGTTTTGGTAAACAAAGAGGAAAAGTGTGTAGGCAGTGAACTGGAATACTACAATGAAACAGCTTTACAATTCATTATGCGATATTTATTTGTTTATTCATTAACTTTCGTAGCTTTTGCCGCGCCCAGCCAGGTCATGGTTTACGCATGTGCCAAATTTTATCCTAATTTTTTCAGCCGTTTTAGCGTTAAAGCATAACAAACAAACTCAATTTCGCATTTATAATATTATTTAGGATGAGGAAAGTTGATTTTTTGCTTAGCTGTCCTAAAGGTATGCTGTATTCGTCATACATTTTCCCCATGCTTAGCTAAAGTTTTTTTCTGCTGTTGAACTTCTGAATCACTTCAAAAAGTGTAGTCATTTTAGGATTGATATATTGACAAGGCTAAATGTTAGAAACTTCTCAGTCACGCTTTACAGGGTCAAATTAAAATAACTAGCGAAACTCTATCGATGTCTAAACATGATAAACCTTGCATTATCATTCCACAACTAAGTTTAGCGTAGTTCAATGATAGACATGTGTACGGTACGGCCTTTACACAAATTACCACAACTGGTACACTTGAACCTGTCTTTCATACTTAGTCTGCCTTCATCAAGTCGTCAACAAGTCAATTTTTCGGAAGTGCTCCAATCCGAAACGTGTCTTTCAATTGTATTTTCAGATTTCCTTTTAACCCCATGACTGCCTTTAAATTTGCTAAAACTTCACCAAAAATATGTATTTAATTTGCCTCCCCTCCCTCAGTGCCAATAATCCTGGGAGTCCTGGGCATCATAGCAGTGGTGGCAGCAGTGGGCGGTATCATGCTCTGGAAGCACATGAACACAGTTCCTCCCGTGCCCCTCAATGACCCTCAGTACCAGAACATTGACGCTGAAGACTGTACGGGAGAGAACCCTCTGTATAAGCCACCTACGTCATCGTTCAAGAACCCCACGTATGGCAAGTGGTAGTAATGGTGAGTGTCTTTTGTTTTTCTTCTATTTTTTAATATTTATACTGCCTCTATGCTTGTAGGTCTTCTATATTCCATTTGAAATAAGATTAGACATTTAAATAAACCTTTTTTACAGTCCGATCAACCGATTTTACTTCTATTACGTTGGTGGCATGACAAATAGCAGCTGCAGTAGACAGTTGGTATTGTGTACCCTTTTTTGCTTTTAATGCTATCCTTATGCTTACGGTATAGAAGTCAAAATCGGTTGAACGGACTGTAAAAAGGTTTGTGATTTTCTCAGCAGCTCTAGATTTCCTGCATACCATAAAATTACGCCTGTATTAAAATGCACCAATGGGAGCTATAAATGGTGAAATAGGGGTAGTATGAGTACAACGTATACCCCTGCCTATACCTCAGACGTGTTGTTACGTAAAGTAAATCTTTTTTTAAATCAGTTCATTTTAGTAAAGCTATGTTCAGTCGACGAATGGTCGACGTGCGTTTTTATCACCACTATAAAGTATAAACTCGAGAACGCAATCAAAACGCGTTAACCGAGTATAGTCTAAAATTAGCAATAGATACATATAGATTAGGTATGTGCCTTTATGAACTAATAGGGTAAGATGTGCTTACAGTTAATTTAGTTATCATGGTTTACTTACATGAAGACTACTATGAATGTGTTTATCGACTTATTTATTGGAACTTCCATATAAGTCCGTCGCATATCAAATGAAATTGTTTATTCTGTAAATAGGATATAATAATTACCTTTAAACGTCAACTCTTAGCCAGCCAAATACTCAAAACGTCCCTCATGAGTCATGACATATTCCTCGTTCCCTACATTATTTTCTTAATTTATTTACCTATTTGAAAATACTCTACAGTAGGTACCTATTCGTCTATTCGTCAATCAAGTAGGTATGCCGTAAAAATCTTGTTGTAGTTGGAAAATCAATGAAATCGACCGACCTAGGTATTTATTATTTTCTTTTCGTCATCCTAAGAAGGTATGCCGTAAAAATCTGGTTTTAATTGGAAAATCAATTAAATCGACCGATATAGGTATTTATTATTTTTGTATAAAATTACTGAAATTTCCGTAAGCATTAGGTTTCCAATAGTTTCATTGAGGAGTTTTATGACATCATTGCTGCTCATAAGTACCTTTAATTAACAATAACCATTATTACTACAATAAATAAATTATACTCACCACAACAGACCGAAGGCCAGTTTTCCCTATTTATCGCGGTTTTTGAAGAATTGAACCTTGAAAAAGAAACGAATAAATAGTAATATCACATCTATAATAATAATACTTCACAATATCATATGCCTAGCCTTTTCCCACCAATGTTGGGGTCAGCTCCCAGACTAACCAGATGCAGCAGTAATACGATACCCTTTAGTAAGACTGGTTGTCAGTCTTTCGGGACATGGTTTCACAAACATTACTTAATAATTTTAAATACAAAGTATCGTCTTTCAAGGTATTTTAATATCATTATTGAATCTTTGAAACCCGCAAATTACAATCACGTCCAACCTTACGCTATTATTTACTCTCTCTCCAGCAACCTTGATGTTTTATAACTGCAAACTGCACCAGAGTCCATTCACTTTGCTGTGTACACACGGCTACACATCAAGCTATACATTTCCAGTTTATGCTGATCTCGCATTGTATAAGATTTCCGTACAATGCGAGGTCAGCTTATACTGGAAATGTATAGCTTGATGTGTAGCCGTGTGTACAACTTCCATCAAACAGTGAATATAGGAACTATACACGTTTCTCCAAATATTATAAGACCCGACCTCTAAATACAGTGCCGTAACGAGGGCGGTGCCGGCGGTGCCCAGGCACAGGGCGCAGACCCTGGAGGGGCGCAGAAATGATCAGACCAGGGCCACTAACAATACCTATTATTTATTTTTATAGCAGCTCGCACTGGGCGCATAAAAGGCTAATGACGGCACTGTCTAAATACACCGAAAGCATCATTTTTAATCATTGGATGCTCTACTTGACCAGACGCGAATAGCTCCCGTGTAGTTTCTAAAAACTACTATTGTACTTATTTTTACCTATGAGTATCGTGTTACCTAGTAACTGGACTCTGGAGGACAGATACTCAGATGGCCTGTCTTCTAATACTGGTATTCAGCTGAAACAGCTGCATCCATTCAGTCTAGAAATTGACGCCAACATATTTAGGAAAAAGACTAGGCAGATGAAGATGGCCGTACATTTTCGCAGCCTATAAGCTTATGGACTTGGATTTTTTCTAGTTCCCTCTTACATTTCTCACCGTAGGCCGATAGATCGGAATGTAGTTGGCTATTATATGGCACGCTTCAGAGTCGTAAGCTGCAGTTATGGTCTCCATTTCCTCTATCGCCATTTTATGACACGGTTGAGCAATGTAGTTCGGTGTTATGTGCGATTCATGTTATAATAACTCTCCGTTTACAATATAAACCTAATTAGCCTTCCAAATATCCTTACGAATAATATTTATTGCTTTGATTTTGATTAGGAAAGAAGAAGTCCCCGTCTCTTTGTGTTTTCGTGCTGTCATTTCAAATAAGAAAAGGTTATGCGCATCTGTGTGTCGTGCAAGACATCATAATTAACAGTTTACAACTCTCTTAATCTTACTAAAATTATTTTTATTAGAGAAATCGGCATCTCCCACGTTTCAAACTATGCTGATGATACACATTACAATCAGCGTTGCCATACAGCCAGTCAGCCTTTTGATCACTTTTCCTGAAATAATCATAGTTTTTTTAATACTCTAGTGCCCACCCGACAGCACACCCGTCTGGTCGGAAGATCCTCCCTTTACTATGAAGGATGAGTGAACTTTAAAGTCAAAGTCAAGTTGACTTTGACTTTGGATTAGTGAACTTTACTTGTTCCTCATACCTCTACATACTCTTTATTCCATTTCGACTAGCACTATATTATAGTCTACTAAACTACATGTAAATATTATCGTGACTACATTGTACAGCATCTATTAATCTCTGCACATCTTGTAACGATGACCTAATCGGTACTTGTGAAATGTTGTCAGAACGATCGACTGTAATGTTTACTGTCGCAATGTATCCTACTGCGATTTAGTTAGTCACAAGAAAGCTGCATGAGTTGTTAGCTTTTAATCCAGATCAGTTTCACTTTAGTTTAGTTTTTAATAAAACACTCGCACATGCACTTGCAATTATACAAATAAAAGACATCATTTACAAAAGTCCTAAAGCTAAACTCTTACTCATCTCCAAAATAGTTAGGACTTCCTTGCTCACATTTGATACGACTAGTCACAGGGAAAAAATGTTCTGAGGCCTTAGTGCGAGTTTCTTTTAACTATCTTCACTTTACGCATCGACCGCGTTCGGCGCTCCGATTGGCCCTTTACTGGCCTTCACTGGTAAAGGGCCAATCGGAGCGCAAAACGCGATCGATGCGTAAAGTGAAGATAGTTAAAAGAAACTCGCACTAAGGCCTCTGTTCGGAAATAGTACATTACTGTCGCGGCCTGCAACAGGGGCGATTGATAGGCGAACGTGAAAATGTGTACCGAGGCGAGCCTTTCTTCTTTACTTTAAATAGCTATATTTGCAAGAAATAAAATCTTTGATGGTTGATGAGTCAAAGTAAAATTACACGACAGCTATGAGTTTTCATAGTCATTTATGTGGCCGCGAAACAAGACTGAATTTTAATAGTCCGGCCGTCTACTCGTATGCATTTTGATCAGTTGATACAGCATTTTCGGTGTGTCTCGAAGAAGGTTGTCAAATAATGCTAGAATTTTCAAGCATGTTTGAGAAAAAAACACTCGTTCGATTGACACTCATTTCATTATGGGCAGCACGCGCGAACGACAAATCATTTTTTTATGTCCCATTAATTAATTAATCGAGTAAGTAGTAAAATCAAATTAAAGATACAATGAGTTGAAGAGAGCTATAAAAAATAAGATATACAGTTATCTTTGGCCTCCAGTCTTCAGAACAAGTTTTGAACTTGGATATTTCTTTATCTCCGACAAACATCGCTTATCTGCGGCATCGCGACCCAATCTTTGTAATTACGAAGTTAATCTTCATTGTGGCGGAAGTTAGAGATGGGCAAATGCCCGGGCATATTGGGCAAATTGAATAAATTCCTAATAAGTGCCCATAAATTTCTGCCCGTGGGCATTTATCTGGGCATATATTTTTTGTTTCAAAATTAATTTACGAAATTGATATTAGCTTTGGAAGCTGGCTTAATTTATTGAGTTAAGTTATAGTTAATTCTTTAAAGCTTTATTTTTATGTATTTGCCCATTCTATTTAAATTTATTTGTTACAAAACCATGTTTACGAACATAAATGTTACCAATTACCCAGCGGCAGCATAAAAATACTTGCATCGTGAGAAGGGTGCGGGGCAAGGGATGCGTACACTGTAATGGTTAGTTGTTTTAGGTATCTACATATATAATTGTATTAATTAAATTGCATTTTATTTAAAATATGTCTTAAGGAACCATATTAATGGTATAAATGTTACAAATTACGCAGCGCCGGTACAAATCACTTGCACCAAGTGACGAGTGCGGCGTGAGGGGTGCGGGGTGAGGGATGCGCACACGCACCACGCCGCGCCGCCATTTTGTTGATAGTCATTTTACCTGTGTCAGTTTCAGATACCGCACGCATATTCTATTCTATTCGCGCCCTCCGGTTATCCAATTTATGTAAATATTAGTTTTTAAAATCTGTGCTAATTTACCGCTACTTGTAAGGTAAGCGTTTCTTTAAGAAATTTCAAATAAAAGTAGGTAATACATTTTTGTGTTTGTGAAAGTGGTGTAAATAAACTTACTCATAATTAAGTAATAAGCACTAAATTAAAAATATTTGTTGTTTTAAAGAAAAATATTTGTTGTTTTAGCGCTATGGGAAGGTTAAAAAATCAGAGAATATGGCGGTACTATCATCAATTACCAGACAATTCTGTGAAGTGCTCTTTTTGCGAAAAGCATTATAAAAAGGGACATGTAACAAAAATGCAGAAACATCTTTTGACATGCTTTAAATGTCCACAAGCAGTAAAAAACCAAATTAAAGAAGTCAATAAGTTACAACCCGACTTAACACCAGAAAACACAACTAGTTCATTGAACTTGGAGAATACATCGACAGAAAATATTAGTGATTTAAGAGAAGAATTTGCAAAGGCTCTATTTATTACTGGAACGCCTCTAGCAATGGTAGAACACCCACTGTGGGTAATTTTTTTGAAAAATTGAATTTTAAATTGCCCAGTAGAAAGGCTGTTTCTACTAAATATTTAGACAAAATTTATAAAGAGATGAACAAAGAAATCAGTGATGATTTAAAAGCATCAAATTTCCTTCACTTGCAGTGCGACGGCTGGACTGATGTTTGCAATGAAGGCATTATAAATTTTTTAATATCCAAGCCAGAGCCTGTTTTCATAAAGAGTTTGAACACACTTGATAATCGGCACACAAGCGAGTATTTAAGTTGTGAAACTGAAAAAGTCATTAAATCTTATGGGGTGAATAAATTCGTGGTCTCTAATTGGAGACAATGCAAGAAATCTTCAAAAATCATTCGAAATGATAAAAAATAAATACCCCCATATTGTGCCATTGAACTGTGCTGCTCACACTTTGAATTTATTATGCTTTGATTTTCTAAAACCACCCGAAGTTAAAGGTTTCATAGATCTCTCAACAGATGTTATTAAAAATATTAAAAAAAGTCAAGTCTTAAGTGCTTTATTAAGTAGAATTAGAAAAGAAAAAAGCTCTAGTCAGAGTCTAAAATTACCCTGCAAGACAAGATGGGGCAGTCATGTCAGTGCATTGAAAAGTCTTAAAATTAATAAAGCTGCACTACAGACTTTAGCTGTTAATGAGAACCTTCAACCAACGCCCGATATTAAATCTACACTTTTAGATGAAGATTTCTGGTCCATGTTAGATCAGGTCATTAGTGTTCTTGAGCCTGTAGCAGATAGTATATTCAAACTGGAAGGCAATGAATTCAACATACATGAAGTATTTATGGTGCTTAGAAACCTGAAATCAAAATTAGAATTTTTGTTACCATCAATAACAATGCTGGACGATGAAAACAAGGAGAACATAAAAACTTCAGTTAAAAAACGAATTAAACAGTGCATAAAACCCATACATTATGCGGCCTACATGCTGGATCCTAAATCTGCAGGCATTGAACTAAATCAGGTGGAAGAAACTGAAGCCATGGAATTCATCTGTAATCTCGCCGAGCACTGTCACATTGACTGTCTTGCTAATCTAGCCCAGTATAAAGCTAAAGAAGGATTCTGGAGTAAACCATTCATTTGGCAGGCCGTTGAGAAAGTAAGTCCTATTTTGTGGTGGAAGGGGATTTGTGGCTCAAGTCAGTTAATTAAAGTTGCACTGAGAATATTGACAGCACCCTGCACATCTGCAGCCACCGAACGATCTTTTAGCACGCAGGGATTTATACACAGTGCCAAAAGAAACCGTCTCACATCAGAAAGAGCGGCAAAAATAATATTTTTATCATATAATTGGAATTTATTAAATAAAGGTGAAAGCGTTCGTCGTCTTTCCAATGAAGATACTGTTCCGGAAAGTTCTGACATGGAAAACTCAGATGACGATATTATATGGAATGATGCTGCCACGGAAGGTCACATGCGGGAGGATACGCAATCTTCATATAACGAGGATAGATGGGAAGATATTGAACCAGTAGCTTCAACTTCACGTCAATCAAACGATATTCATTTCATAAATCTAAGCGAACAATTATACGATACTGATAGTGATTAGGGTAATTGGCCCTACAATACAATATAAATTATCGTTTGATTATTAGACCCTCCTGGCGTCATCAATGGTTCTATAGTTTATTATAATTAAAATTAATGATGTTGATTATTAAAACAATGCTGTTCCTATTAATGCTAAAAGTTATGTTTTATTGTTTGTTTAGTCCTTAAAGTTTTAATTCATAAAATCATGCACACATACACACACACACGCCCACACACGCACATAGCACACTGCACATATCTTACTATTTTTTATATAAAAATTATATTGTTAATTTTCACATGAAAAAGTAAAACAATGTTATTATTTTAAAATAAAAATGTGTTCAATCATTGACATTTCTTCTTTTATTTCTTTAATAAGTACTATTTTACATGAAGAACTATATTAAATCACGTTTAACGACTGCATATTTTTATGCCCTGCGATTGGGCATTTATTGGGCAGTTATAAATTTATGCCCAAAATGCCGGATTTTTTCCATATTTTCCTGCCGGGCAGAAACACATTGCCCATCTCTAGGCGGAACCATCGTATGGTAAATGGTGGTTTATGGCTACATTCTTTTACATTTCATCACGTGATTTTAAGGAAAACGGAATTGTTTATTTTTCCAATTACCAATTCTAAATTTAACCCCGCCAGCTCGGCAAAGCAACATATTTGGCTTCCAGTCAACCTGATGGAGCTGAATTCCAGTATTTTACATGGAGCGACTGCCTATCTGACCTCTACCTACAACCCAGTTACCTACTGGGTAATACGATACCCCTTGTTAAGACTGGTTGTCAGACTTTCGGACTTCTGACCAACCGTAACGCCTGTCGAAGATCCCCGAATGGTAGCTGGGACCAACGGCTTGACGTGCTTTCCGAGGCACGGAGGGGTCTTGGTATGTAAAGATAGTCCCCCAACTACGGCCTAACCGCGGTAAGCGTAGCTAATCGGCTGTTGCTATCATTCTCAACTAATTACTCATAGTATGCAAACAATCAATTAGTTCATGTATACATTGTTATTACTCCTTACCGAATAAGTAATAAGGTTTGATGCAACACAGCATTCGTTATGCATTCAGTATAAGGCAGTGACATTAAAAGCTTATCAGCTGGGCGAGGCCACGCTATGCATTAATAGATTTATAATGTGCAGTAAATTATAGCGATAGCATGTATTAATTTATATGTATTTGCCTCCGATACATCTTTGTGTCCAATACTTCTTCTAAAAGAGTTTTGTTTAAAAATAATAAATAAAATGACATGAAATGGTGACATGCGCCCGATATGTGGAAAATGTCCGCTTTTTGAATTCACCTAGTAACTTCATCAAAATCTAAAATCTAAAGTCACTTATTCAAATTAGGCTGAGAATCAGCAATTATCGAACGTCAAAATGACATAAGACAGTCCCCCAAAACGCCCGCCCTTCACCACTTCCTAGTGCTGGGAAGAAGTGGCGCAAAAAACTCCCCAGCCGCATCTGCCTAGCATTTTCCCAACTATATTGAGGTCGGCTTCCAGTCTTACCAGATGCAGCTGATTACCTGTGTTTAACACCAAATCACCTATTAATTTTTCATTGAAAGCGATTCGTAAGACGTAGCGTCAAAGCTTTCGATGTAAGTATACTATTCATATTTCAATGGATGATGTATAGCAACGAACAGTTGCAGGAGTCGTGTATACCAAGCAATCCAGACTAAACAATCCAGACAGGAATCCCTCAATAAAGTGTAATGATTACTGCGAACTTATGACTATATGAGTAAGAGAAACAATGCAAACACTGGGAGCTCGTCAAAATTATTATCTTAACAGTTATGTTAACTCAATCTTCTTCTGTTCGTGTGTTTAACCTCGTGTCAGGTTGACTAACCTGATGTCAGAGTTTTAAAGCCGAAGGGCGGCTTCAAAACTTGGCTTGGCTTCACATGCCGTCGAGAAATCTCTCAGGCATGCCGGTTTCCTCACAATGTTTTCCTTCACCGTTTTTAAAGCAAGTGATAATTATACAATACGCACATGAATCCGAAAAGTCAATGATGCGTGGCTTGGGTCCGAACTCGAGACCTATGACTTGGCAGTTCGACGGTCACACCACTAGTCTATCACTGCTCAACTGCTTAGCTGTTAACTCATATATGTAACTTGATAGAAACAATAAGTTTTCCATATTGTGACAGACGTTTTTGTACCATCAGGTAATAAGGTAATTTTAGACATCTAAATTTCTTTTGGTACTGTAAGTAATACTTATATTGGTAATAATACCAGGAATATCCGTAAGATTTCTTTACAAAAACTGCACTTAAATATACTTAGACAATAACACAAAAACTGGTACTTAATCCGTGCTAAAAAAACTCTTGAATTCATACCTCTCCACACAAAAAACTTAACTTAAATTCCAAACGGTCGTAAGTCAAGCTCTTATTTGGTTTATTAATGTGCAAGGTATAAAGTCGTTTGTTAAGATATGACCTTCCGTAGAGTTCAGTGAACGCAGACAGTTTAAAACTTTGACCCTCGCCTGTGCCCTCGCACTACGGCGCGTCGAGTTGGCACCCCTGGCGAGAATGTACTCGTATAAGGACATTACGCCAACTACAATAAATGCAGAGGAAATGCAGCGAAATGTGTAAGCACATGTCTTTGTTCCTTGCCAAATACAATTGGATTGTATAAAATGTATGCCAACGTGCCAAACGAGAAATATAAGAATGCTTAATATGTTTCCGGATACATGTATGTTTAATTGCAGCAATGCTTTAGTATTTTTTTTCAATCATCCAGAATTGAGAATATTTAAAGAGGAAATTGAAACGCTAAACTAAAAGGCATTCTGTAAAATACCACTGAAAATAACACAATGCAAAAAAATGATCAATTAATCGCATAAACCTAACATAAAATTATATTTAATAATTATATTTAGCTATGAATTACTTACCTTTCACAATCATAACACCATAAATTATACCAATACATCTATTGTAATAATATTGTCACCTACGTCTGTGGTTGAAGAAGTGGGTATATATTTTCGATTAAATACAGGTAAAATAACAAGCATAGATATGCTCAAAACTGAAAATGAAAACAATATGACGTATGTACTGTTTTTATTTACCTTACCTTACTCGTCTCATACATAGCACTGCGTCAAGGTGATAGCGGCCGGTTTAATGGAATTTTAATACTAAATTAAACTAACATACCTTCTATTAAGCACCTATAAGGAAAAAAAACAAACTATGAGACACGTAGGTATGCTTTGGTTAACCCTATTAAAAGGGAATTTCATTTCAGTCATTAAACTCAGAGTATTATTTTTAACCGACTTCTTCAAAAAGAAGGAGGTTCTCAATTAGTCGTGTTTTTTTGTTTGTGTGTTTGTTACGCGATATCTCCGCAAATTATGAATCGATTTTGATGATATTTTTTTTGTTTGATAGGTCATGCTTCAGCGGTGTTCCCATATAAATTTTATTAACTTTGATTGCGTAGTTTTTGAGTTAGCTTCAATATTACGTATTTTTCCTACTTTGTCTATGTAGACGATATCTTATGTGACTCCGTCACTGTTATTTAGATAGCAGGTAGTGGTATTCTTATTTATGTGGGGTAGGTACCACAACTAAAAAGTGAAAAAAATAAAAACTTTTTACAAAAAAACAAACAACCGACTTCCAAAAAAAACACTAAAAAAAGTGATAAATAACTTTAATTTCGGAAGTCGGAGGCAAAAAACGAAAATTGAAAAACAAAGACCGACTTCCGTAATTAAAGTTATTTTCCACTTTTTTAGTGTTTTTTTTTGGGTTGTTTTTTTTTTGTAAAAAGTTTTTATATTTAAAAGCCATCCTGCATCAGTTGTGTCCATTATTGAAACAAGTAGGTAAGAACTGTCTTGGCCATCATTCATTCATGCATTACAAAATCTGCTCTGCCGTGCATCTTCATCACCTGCGTCTCAGCATACGGTTCTAATAAACCCATAAACACTTGCATACATAACGTTTTTTCTAATTGATATCTTCTAAAATAATAACACGAGGTATAACATCAAGGGCTTCAGAAGCCGAAGGTCAATGACTCCACAGTCTAGCCTGTTCGTGATAGTAACAAAAAACAAATCATTTGGCCAACCTGTGTTCAAGACGTCCATGTGTATGTATGTTTATGTACAATTTAATCTATTAAGTGCCGCTAGACAAATGAGCTGCGCAAAAAATGAGGTGTGCCAAAAATAAGCCGAGCTTAAAATGTACCTACATGCTGATCCTTTTAGGGCTGATTTTACCAAAGTCAGATATCATTTATCCGTGGAATAAAAATGGCGTCTGACAGGTTTTGTATGGAAAAACTGTCAAAAATTCAATATTTATTCGCAGGATAAGACTTATACTCGGTATTAAAGTTTGGTGAAATTCGCCCTTAGTGGTCTAATATACAGCGAGAGTTTTTTCTGTACCGTAAAGATATTCATACCATTTTTTTTTTCTTTATTTATTTATTTAAAAAAGAATTTTAATCAAGATATTTGCTATCCTCATTATGCCACCCTCATCGTTACATATCGACTTTAATTACTAAACACAACTCCCTTTTATATAATGCGTAAAATCTAAGTGATTTAGTCATCTTCTATTGATGGCAGTAATAGGGTTTACCACGTCATTTATCTATCCCAAAGTAAAAACAATAAAACCACATGATAATTACGTCATTATGTTGCACGAGTAATAATAATATAATGCGTAAAACCTTCTTGATTTAGTCATCTTCTATTGACGGCAGTAATGGGGTTTACCAAGTAATTTATCTATCCCAAAGTAAAAGCAACAAACCACATGATAATTACGTCATTATGTTGCACGAGTAATAATTTTAAAACAACAAATAATTTTTAATTATAAAATATCTAAGCGGAAAACCGCATTTTGTAATTTATTTTGCATAATTTGTAAGAAAGGGAAGGAAAGAAATCCAATGATTAAATATTTCGAACCATTGTAATATTTTTGTGGAAATACTATATACGTCTCACTCAACCACACCACCACATAGGTAGAATAAATAGGATGGTTCACTGTGTACGTATTGGTTCACTGTTGACTTAACCCGGGTTCAGAGTGTCCCACGCGGTGGACTAAGTGAGCCATTTCCCATCTTTTATAAAAACCTAAATATATCATATTTTGTTTACATTTGGGTCTGAAATTAATATCCAAAATTAAAGTCAGATATATGACAAGTCCTTTAGTAAAAAAAAACTTTACTATGTTTAGAAACAGTTAAGATTTGAATGTGCAACTTTTTCATGGTTCACTGTTGAACAGCAGGCCCTACTTATTGTACTTTCGTGTCCACGGGCACGGTTTGGCAACGTCGCGTTTAAAAAGTAAGAAGGGTGGCTCAATGTGTACCACTGGTTCACTGTTGGACATCTCACTATATACAAGATTTAGTTACCTGATTTTTTTAATACTTTGTTATATATTAATACTGTAGATATATGTAGTACTGTGTACCTACTGTATAGATACTTATTTACAACAATCTTTTTAATACAGTGAAATCTCTACCGTACCGTACATACAAAAAATAAATGCCAGTTTTTCTATAATTCTCTCCATCATCGATAATGTCAGGCGAGTCCTATCCTTCTATACGTGCTAACACCACAAATGAGATGTCGAGGTCAACGCCAACTGCCAACGTGGGCCATTATCGCGTAATACGTATCTAATTTGCTCACTATTTCACTAATAGGAACTTCCGTACATCATTTCAGTGTGAATATGACTTTACTTACGTAAATAGAGATGTTGTCAGTTCAAAGCCCTTTTGATTGAGTGGATAGTTAACATTGGTACTGAGAATTTTGTTCATATAGACTTTTAGAGGGTATAAAACATTATCAGTTCGTAAAATGTCCTTATAAACTCGAGTATGTAGGCTGATATAGCCCAAAAGGCTAATGGGCAAATGTTCTAATGGCCAGCCAAAAGAAATATTACCTTAATCACCAAGCTTGGGATAGGTACAGATTGATGATTGGTGTTATTCTGTCTGTTTTACTATCGACTCTGCTGCCCTTGACATAAGTATCTTAATCCTAAATCACCAGTTACAGACCCAATCCGTAGAAGAAAGTGGTCATTTTATTACGGTCTTAATCAAGCCATACATTTCAATGGTTTCGAGTGCATTAACAGACTGACAAGTTTTAATTATCTTACAATTATATAAGCCCTAAATTAAGTTAACCCCATTTAAATGATAAATAAACTAAATCTCGTTGATCTGATGACCGTATCGCTCGCTGCTATCGATTTTGGCGTAACACCTTGACACGGTTGAACGTGCCAGTTTACAAGTGCAGTTACTTTAGATAATACCCTTTAGGTACTGCATATTATACCCATTTAAAGACTACAAAACTAAAAGGGATTCAATAATAATTAAATTGCCTCCATCCAAAGATTCTTAAAATAGATCTTTCCCTTTAATATTTCTCCTAAGGATAGATTAACGGTTTGCACATTATGTAAGAAACTCTCGATGATTCTACTAATATGTTTTATTTTAATCGAATTCTTTTTTTTTAAATTTCATTTAAGTAGTTTATTTTGAATATATTTTCTCTGATTTCATTTTTTTTATTTTATCTTAAGTAGGTATTTGATTTGATTATCTACTGTTAATTTCTGTTTGACAATGGGTGTAATTACCTGAAATAAATGAATTTATTATTATAGGTGCTTGTATTTTGTCTTTACTCGTATATTTACATAAACATAAGTATACTTTTGAGTGACAACCTCTCAACAATAAACTTGTACACCTCCATTCCTCAATACCCCATAAATACAGCGTGAAATTTTATAGCTTTAACGGCTACAAGAATAAGCTTTCGAGCTGTTAAACTCCCATTAAAACTGTTTAAAGGTTTTTAGACCTATCGCCAAGACTGACATTTAAATAGGCAACCATTGCAAATAACAAATATGTAGGGACTCGTGGCTAAATGATGAGAGCCGCACGGGTCGATCGAAGGTTAAGGTACTCACACCGAGGCGGAGCCGTTGATGGGTGACCATCCATTACACATCGAGCCACCTCCGTGTCTGGGAAAGCACGTTATACCATTGGTCTCGGCTGCCATTCGTGGAACTTTGACATTCGTTTCGGTTAGTCAGAGCCTCAAAATGTCTGACAACCAGTAGTATCGTATTGCCCAGTAAATGGGTTGTGGAGGTCAGATAGGCAGTTGCTTCATGTAAAATACTAGTACCTACTCAGCTGCATCCGGTTAGACTGGAAGCCGACTCCAAGAGAGTGGGGAAAAGACTAGACAGATTGCTTTTTGCAAACAAAAACCTAACTGTTCCGTAAGAATCGTGATTCATTTTAGGATTAACCTTCACTTTGACTTCTCATGAAATTAGTCACCTTTTTCACGGAAAAAATCCGTGTCGAAAACTTGATTTTTATCGTTCATTCACTAGCGTCACGACGTGATTAATTTATTCCACTTAGATTCTCGAATAATTTTGATTTGCATCATTAATCTTTGGCCATTAGCCATGAAGGTAATATTTGAATAGTTAACGGTACAGAAAAATATAAATATTGGACTGGCAACAAATACTCGACATCCACTACCAATACTTTTCTTTTTTACTGTAATTCGAGTTTTTTTTTGTAAGTAGCAGCCAGTATTTTAATTTACCATGTTATCAAGGAAATCCAAGTACATGGTTTCAAATTATAACCTTTCTCAGGTTCACCTGAATGGATCCAATGAAAATCTAGCGTAAACAGCGGTTCAACAGTTAATTATTGAAAATCGCTTTTCACAATAAAGTGCCAAATAGAAAGCGGTATCTGTATCGACCATAGGATAATATTTATAGGTTGAAAAAAATCGTGTGGCTCTGAAATAAAATACTTTTACATAATAATTGATGATTGCAGTCATAAATAAATTGTAAATGTAGGTACCTACTACCTATATTGTCTCCACTTAGATATCGAATTGGAACGCGATGAGAAAACCAGCACAAATAAATAACAGGACATGCGTCGTCAATAAAAACATTTAATTAATAATTGAATTTATTTACTAAGTAATTTATCACTTATATGAGCAGAGTTTACTTACCGCAACCGTTACATATTGCGTCAGTGATCAAGTGATGACGCCATATTCATAGCCCTGTAAAGGAGCATTGCCAATGTGTCCTGGGCTGGATACTTCATAGTATTAACGCCATCATTATTCCACTGCGAAAACGGGATGGTGCTATCGGCGTTGTAGCTCCATCTCTCTCACACTGGAAAAATGGTGGCATTAATACTTCATAAAGGACACATGCGCCTTTGGTGCTGGTCGCGCCTTCTGTGTACGAGAAGATTATTTTTATTACTAAGCCCTTTGTAAAGCCCTTTGCAATGAAATAATAAAATAAAATTAAATAATTAAATAAAATAATAAAATTCTTCATATTGTGTACTGAACACAGACCTCGTGTTCAGTACACAATCAACTTCCTCTGTAATGAAGTAGATGTGACGTACAGTCATGTTGAGGAAGTTAGAGACGATTTATTAATACAAAAAAAAATACATTTTTAAACGTAGGTATTACTCACAATTCCACAGTACTTTAACCTGTTTTTTTTTATATAGAAATAACTAAACATTACAATAACAACCTGCAATACAAATAACAAGAAATACCTAACACAGTATCAACTACAACCAGTTAGTCCAGGAAATTAAACTTTGCGTGAATTTGAATCCAGTTTCTTAGAAATTGAAGTCGTTTCTCGTTCAAGATATTAATTTAGCAATAACAGTTAGTGTAGTGATTGCACAAGTTTCGTAAGTCGCCACACACGTAACTACGAGTTATAAGATAACTTACTAGTACTACTCATTTAATGGCGTAGCTATTTGCATAGGTAGTTGGCTATGCAAAGTAGGCGGTGAAGGAAATTTAAGGAAAGGACTTAGGACTGTTATGAATGAACTGATCTGTAGACGTTTCAAATCTTTTAGGCCTTTAAAGCCGTAGCTATCTGGTATAAGGCTTGTTTACACATTAGTAATAGATAATAACGATAATAAAGCGTACTTTCGCGTAATTTTTAAAGCAATTCAATTGAAGTGTCGATTTTTGAGGCGGGGCAGTAAGGGCAGGTACCTAGCTGCAGGAAAACGGTCTTGGGAAACTGGCCTTAATTTTTTGAGTAATTAATTGCTAATTTCATTCAAAAATTCACCATGTATTTGTTGTCTTCGTCTGAAGTCGTGTGGTTTTGCATCGTTTTGTATAATTAAGGCTTGTAGCAGAGTGTCAAACAACATTACAACAGTTCAATGATTTATTCCAATTCAATTACATGTAGGTCTAACGCGATATTTATCTCAACAATTTGCACGAAGCGACTACCTGCAGTGAATCAGTGAATCATCGATCACACACAGGTTCTCGATAACTTCTATATATATATAGTCCTCCAGACCGTATTTTCGGCCACGGCGGCCAATCTCAACGGAGACTAGCCTTCGGCGCGGGAGATATTATAGTGCACAAGTTTTTGCGCAGACACAAGTGCACTCTCTCTTCCCTCACTCTCATAGTCCGATGGGACGGCAATCCGACACGACCGGAGAGAGATCAGGCGTAGGACCAACGGCTTAACGTGCTTTCCGAGGCACGGGGGTATCACACCGCCAACTTTCAAACTCCGGGCTGAACTAACTTCTAATGTAATTCGAAATATACCTATAGCACTACATAATTCACAACGATACTTATTGTTTAAATAAATTATTAACAAGAAAACAGAAACATAGGAAAGAAAGAAAGAAAGGTTTTTGGATGTTGAACATTCCACATTTCAGGGAAAAAAAATCCTTTTATTTTTATTTTTACCTATCGGCCGTAATACATGGCTGAAGTTTCCTAGCTTTCTCGGTGGAGTAGTACTTAGGTAAGACTAGGACGGAGTATATATAGCTGTTTCAGAAAAAAAAACATCAACCTGCACGTGTAGCATAATGAGAACCATCGAAACGAAATTTTCTACACAGAGGCCCTAGACAAAGTGACATTCTATCAGCGATAACGGTGATGGAAAAGGCCAAAATGCAGCCTGACATAAGCTATCCAAAAGCTGATGTGAACCCTGTTGAAAGTCGTTGTAGAAATACGAAAGCTTTCGAAGCGATTGTCACTTGTCTAGGCCCTCAGATAAACACAATCTGTCATTTTGTCTATTCTTTCGTCGACAAAACCCGTTTCTAAGCGTACTATGTGTATTGTCGGTTCTGTTTTTTTCTCTGCAACTATAGATTTCCCATCAGCAAGTACATAGGTATTCATTATATATGGTAAAGTAACATTACCACTAGTTCAGTCGAGTTGTGTTATATGGGGTAAAATATTTATGTGCTAACTGACGCATCGTATGATTAGCTTCCTATAGGTACATAGAGGATACTTAATGTATAACTTCTTCATTATTTATTTTCCTGTTTTGCGCACGTTAGTTTACGTCATTCATTCATTCATAGAAAATTGGACTTCCCATAATAATATAGTATTGTATTATCGGCTCTACTCATGCGCATGTACGCATGAGTTGAATTATTCCCGCGAGCTGTTTGCTAATCTCTTAGCTCATCAGTCCTCGTTACTGTCAATTGATCGGCAATAAGTTCATTGTCGTTTGACCGACAAAAAATTGAGCAACTTTTTGAACAGTTACTGAAATTAACTGTACCTACCTACTACTTACAGATGTTTACAGTTACAGTTCAGTTTTTGGTTTCTAGTTTCTAGTGCATAACAGCACCTTTAAACCACGACGTATATGAATGCCACAATTTTTCCAGTGTTAGTGAGAGACGGAGCTATACAAGGCCGCTAGCACCATCCTTTTTCGCAACACTTCGTGGAATAATGATGGCATTAATACTTCATAGTTCATAGTCAGCCCCCTGTTTTCTTCAATTACTGGGTAGTGTTAGCAGACTAAAATGCGTGAGATTTGGGGAAAAAGTGTCTTTATAAAGTCCTTATACGTGGAGGTCGGGAATTATACCACAGCTAGGACCGTACTACCGGGATGAAACATACCCTATAAGCCTTTTTTTTTTTTTTTAATGGGTGAAATATTCCTAACGCATAAGTACCGCACCGTCCGGGGAGACGTTTTGGTTATGTGGGTCTTGCACCCACTCATAACACCGCCGTGAGCCTATTGTCGCCTTGGTGGGTGTGCCGCGAGAACTGCTACGCATGACATTCGCGACATACCCTAACTCAAGTCATGGTCTATCCGTGACACAAATTTCATCCAATTCCGTTCAGCCCTTAAGTCGTGAAATGCCTTATATCTATGTAACAAACCATAGAAATATAAAAAAACAGGTTTGTTACATAGATACCTAGGTACTTATAAGGCATTTCTTCTTTCTTATATCTATGTAACAAACAGACGACGGATAGAGTTCCTTTCGCATTTATATTAAGGAGAGTATGGATGCAACACTTAGGTACCTACTTACTTTACTTTAACTTCCTTGTAATCAGTTAAACAAAACCAATTGTTTTTTGATGACTCCGAAACATGATTCGACACAAAAATAATAAAGCTTCTTTGTTAATTAATTAAAAACGTCGTAATTAAACGAAAGCTAATGAAAGGGTGCGTGTATCAAACAAGTTGTTAATAAGTTGCTACCGCGGTTCTCGTCGTGAGCTAAAATGATCATCATACAGTTATAGAACTTCCGACGAAGTTAAGACGGTTCCTGTTTAAACGTTTAGGACGGCTTAAAGGGAGGTTCCTTTAATACGACTTCGCGAGACCATATTGCGGTTTCTCATAGATCATTCGGGTATTTTTTGTAGGAAAGAAAATGAATCATCATAATATGCAATACAGTAGTCTCTTTGACTAAGACTAATATTAGCAGAGATTTCGTTAAACACGCTTCCGTTTCCAAATAACTCCAATACTTCAAACATTGCAAAAAAATAAGCATATGCTTATTTTTTTTTGTCTGATGCGGTGACAAACGAAACTAAATATTTTACTTAAGTAACGCAGACCTATAATGTTGGTTCTACTTTGCCGACAAGTGCTAGTAGGTTTTTGAGTCAAGCAGCGTTTTTAACTATTTGTTTAAATTCTTTTACTCATTTCCCATTTGAAGTGACCTATATGCAGTAGTGGCGCCCTCATTTTTTCCAAACTCTTTTTTGCCAAGCTGTACAAGTAACTCCAATAGTTACCACGAAAACATTGCCAAAAAAACAATACGCAAGTCACACACACTTTCAAAGTACCTATGTATGCGACCAGCATCTCGAGTCGTACGACAAGCAGTCGCGTCGATCGAACTCTCAAACTCGTACCTTGAGAATGAATGCCGGTCATTTTATGCGTCCAGTGCTCACTGCCCACTTGATACACGCGACCGATAAAAGGTCAGGACCTGTAAGCAGGATGCCTCGTCTAATAAGAGACAACAGACATGTTTGTATCACAAACTATATTGCCTAATGACAAAGTAGTGCGCTGAACAGCGGTCCTTTTATGACGGTAGTACATAATTTTTATATAGGTGATTGGTCGACTGGTAGTTAATTATGAACTGGATTCGTTATAGTAAATAAGCTCGGAGGAGCTCGTGGCTAAGTAATAACAGCCGCACGGGTCGATCCATCAGGTTAAGCTACGCTTGCCGGGACGTAGATGGGTGACCATTTTTACATACCGAGACTCCTCCGTGCTTCGGAAAGCACGTTAATCAGTGGGTCCCGGCTGTCAATCGTGGATCTTTGACAGTCGTTACGGGTCGTCAGAAGCCCAAAAGTCTAACAACCAGTCTTATCAAGAGGTATCGTAAGTATTACCCAGCTACTGGGTTGTGGAGGTCAGATAGACAGTCGCTCCATGTAAAATACTGGTATTCAGCTGCATCCGGTTAGACTGGAAGCCGAGCCCATGATAGTTGGGAAAAGGCTAGGCAGATTGAGATTCGCTATAGTAAATACAAGAACAACAGTGAATAGAAGTAGGAAACTTCTATAGAGCTGACATTCATAGAATATGAATGAAAAATTTATTACAACATGAAAATTCCCTTTCCTCTATGAATGAACGTAGGTAGGTACCTACCTATAACAACAAAAAGCTGCGATAAGTCCTTCCTTGTGTAATATAATTTATTATATTATTATAATCCCTTATATAAATAACATGGGTCACATTACTATGCAGCTATGCAACTATTATTCATGCTATGGTACTATAGAATAACACATAAGAAAAACTATTTGTCATAGTTATTGTTTTTAACAAACCTTGCATAATACTCCTTGACAAGGTAGGTAGGTACTTATTCTATTGTATCGAATGCTAATTATTATAGTTTTTGTAGTGCATTAGGTATAAAAATCAATGCGGTATTATTGTCTAATAGTCAGTAGGTAACTGTTCATGCAATGCTTGGGAAACTACGCGGTATGTTGTTCTTTTACGTCTATGTGACAAAGGAAACAGTGGCAAATATAGCCGTTTACATGTTAAACAAAATGGAAATTCTCACGACGTTCACAAAGATAGGTACCTAATACAACATTACAATCGTGTTTCTTTAAACTTTTAATTCAAATAATGCCATCCATCCAACACAATAATTGTGTTGGATGGATGGCATTATTTGAATTATTAATCATCTGGATTCGAAAGAAAACAAATGAGAATCCGAGTAACTTTAAGTTTAAATATCCATCAACTGTACAGTCGTTTTAATGATTTCATTAGTTCGATGATTATGACTCCTGAATGACACCTATGTACACACGGCTACACATCAAGCTATACATTTCCTGTTTATGCTGATCTCGCATTGTATAGAATTTCCTTACAATGCGAGGTCAGCTTATGCTGGAAATGTATAGCTTGATATGTAGCCGTGTGTACGTGTCCGTGAAAGCGTATTCCGTTAATCACACGCATCCTCAACCACACAGTATACCTACGGACCCCATTCCCATTACCACTATAGATTCGTCATCATGAAGGCACATACCTAATAGTAGCCCATTATTCGTGGCTAACAAGATTGAGTCACCCGCGCGTCACATAACTTCTGACTCACACTGTCATGCGCGCTCCTCTCTCATATATTAACTTGTATTTTTTCCCCATAGGTGTGACCTGCTGGCTGAATCACCGAAGACCGAAGATCAGGGTCAAGCGGACCTGGGGGCCTGTGGACATGACTACCTACCGCGAAACTCAGCACTTCTGAAAGAAGAGCGCCTGAATCAACAGACAGACGCACTAATTGCAAGCCGTTGCATTTAAAACCATCGCGTAGTAGTCACCGGGCCCCCTCTCCAGTCTAATATTCCATTCCAACACTGCCTGTGATCAACACCACGATGAAGAAATTACATTCATCCGGTGTTTGTGTCGCAAATTGTAACTAGAATACATTTTATACCGTAGTTGTTAGTATTAAGGTCGGTTCACACATCACCGCGCCCCACCGCCGACGCGTCCTGACAGGAACGGGATTAAAATATCGTCGCATACGTTTTGCATACGATCTGCGCCTCGCCCATTAGTGGGTATCGCACTGGATATTTTCTCCTCACTGTCAGACGCTGAACGCTTATATCTGACGTCACATTTAGAAAACAACTGCGAATAACATGTTAACGCGTATATTTTGATACAGCTATTTTCTACATGTGTCGTTCCCATGTCGACCCGTGAAAGGGCATGTATTAGCCACAGCACGGTGATCTGTGCACCGACATTTTGAATTATGTAATTAATACCTCTGTGATATTTAAGATGATTTAATAAGGTACCTACGTAAGTTTTATAAATAAGTTCCTACGAAAGATTGATTTATTTAGGAATTATTAAATAATGTTTTAAATTATGAAATGGCGATTATTAATTTTTGCACAATTCAACCAAAGTTATTAGAAAATCAGTATTGTATTGAAAATTTTAAAAAAAAGTAAAATAAGGCTTGTGTAGCACAAGCTTGAAGAACTTATACAAAATTATTTTCTGTTATATTCAGATTTACCTACCCAATTGTTAAATCTCATGTTACTTAGAGAATCTCGTAAAGCCCCATAGCTTGTAAACAAACATGTGTTTATTGTACCAATTATTATTAGTCTGTTTAACGTAGTAGACTATACCGCTATCAAAGTGCATTGTACTTCCGTTAGTTATATCTATGTAAATACTATAGTCCAATGTAAACAATAGCAAACTGTAACAATAAGATAAGCATCTGTAAATAATGCCTAACTATAATCTTCCATACTTAAATACGTATAGCTTGTAGAATTAAATTATTAACATCACATGCAGTAGATATTATTAATTAATTATTAGTTATTTCTCATTATTTTAAGTGTTATTGAATGATCTGCGCTGAATCTTGCTGAATGTCTGAAGTTTATTACCATAGTAGACTAGCGCATTTTGTATTTTTGTACATTTGTATCACTTGTTAAGCTAGTCAGTAAAATATCAAAACTATCTTTTGTTTTTTATTTTTATCAAAATCAAAAGTAATTTATTCAAAATAGGCTGAGAGTCAGCACTTTTCGAACGTCAAAACGCTATCACTGCGCTTACGCATATAGCGCAAGCTAGTCTACTCTCTAACCACGAAACCCGTCATTTTGGTCGAAGTTACGAGTGTTTCCTACTGCGTATCACCTACGGACATACCTAAGATTAGTTTGGGCCCGAACTAAGAGTTATTGACAACACGATTTGAGAGTCTGACTGAGTCTGTTGAATTGAAAAGCAAAGACACCGACTTCCGAAATTACAGTTATTTTTCACTTTTTTAGTGTTTTTTTTGGAAGCCGATTGTTTTTTTTTTTTGTAAAAAGTTTTTTTGTTCAAGCTGCAGCTGCTGCCTGCGGTTTAGTATGTAGTAAAGGTAATAGATAGAGTTACTTTCGCATTTATAATAGTGGTAAGTATCGATATTTCGCTTATGACATGCATTAGCGGTGACCTGTGCGGTGAAGTGCACATGCCTTCTCTGTAGGTACACTAGTACACTTACTTTACTTTTCGCAGTTTTTATTAACTCAATCTCCGACGAACTAATTTCTTCCTACCATCTTTATGCAGATGATTTACAAATTTACTCGCGAGCTCCTCTTGGAAATCTGTCTGAGGCCATCTTAACGATTAATCGTGATCTGGCCCGTATTTGCGACTGGAGCAAGAAATATGGACTTATGGTCAACCCCATAAAGACGCAGGTTGTGGTAGTGGGTAGTCCTAGGATGGTCTCAAGGATCGACTGGACGACTCTTCCCCAAGTTTGTTTTGACAACTCAATTGTTCCCTTTAGTGAGAAAGTTAAAAACTTGGGGATATTCATTGATAGGAACTTTTCTTGGACTGCCCAGCTGCAGGAAGTTAGCCGCAAACTATTTGCATCCGCTGCATCTTTGAAGAGATTACGTAATTTTCTACCGACTGCCACCAAGATTGCTCTTGCACAATCGCTTCTTTTACCCATCCTTGACTATGCCGATGCCAGCTATCTTGACCTTACCCAAGACCAACTCAATAAACTTGAGCGGCTTCAAAATGTTTGTATAAGGTTCATATTCGGTTTGCGCAAATATGACCATGTTTCCGAATTTCGTGTGAAACTCAAGTGGTTACCAATCCGCCTTCGCCGGAATGCTCATATTCTTTCCCTTTTGTTTAATGTGCTTTTTTCCCCTTTCACCCCTCTCTATCTCAAAAATCGTTTCCAGTTTCTTTGTGACTCCCACACAAAATTTTTAAGGTCATCGGATAACTTAAAGCTTAAAATGCCAATGCATTCCTCAACTTTCCTCGACAAATCCTTTGCCGTCCAGGCCGCTCGTTTGTGGAATGCATTGCCAGTTCAAATAAAACGCGCGCAGTCGTTAATAGAATTTAAAAGACTCGTTAAGGAACATTACTTGTCGTTGTGATCTTGTCTTCGTAACTGTGTAATTATCTATAGTCTTCAATTATTTTTCGTTGCTTATTTATTTATTTCCTATGTATGTATGTATGTATCTATTATTTAGGATATGTATGTATATGTGTATCTATTTTAGTGTATTGTATAGATAACTTATTATTTGCACCTACGACAGCCCCATATTATGTCCAGGCAAATCACTGTCCATTCCAAGGTTGCCTGGAAGAGATCGCGGAAAGCGATAAGGCCGCCCATTGTATATTTTGTAGTGTTTGTTTTTTTTTTTCCCTTTCGTTATATATTTTTGTGGTGTACAATAAAGTATATATAAATAAATAAATAAATAAACTAGGTACACACGGCTACACATCAAGCTATACATTTCCAATATAAGCTGACCTCGCATGGTACGGAAATCCTATACAATGCGAGATCAGCATAAACTGGAAATGTATAGCTTGATGTGTAGCCGTGTGTACCTGTGAGAAGACTGCTCTGCCCTGCAGTGGGACGATAGGCTGGTATTATTCATGGACTGATTGTTTAGCCTACCCTGTCATTTTGAATTACAAAGGTAAATTATTGTTAATTGTGGCATAACCTAGCGATACTCATAAGGGAGAGGGAGGTCTTTGCCCTGGAGCGGGTCAATACAGGCTAGTTAAAATAAAAGCCTGGGATACACTAGGGAACATGTACTTACGGCTTTTCGACAGCTTCATTATAGTATCATAGAAAATGGAAAAAAAAATATTCTTGTTTTGAAGCGCTGGGACACTTTACCTGCATACGTAGCAAGGAACATACACTCACCTCTACGGCGAGATACGTACGTATGTAAGCCTTATCTATCAAAGATGCAGTTCGTGTGGTCAGCGCCTCCTGCAGGATTTGATTGAATGCTCCTGGATTAGAAATTATTGAAAAAACAGTACTTTTTGTTTAGCTACTTATGTCAGTTTTTTTTTTGGGTGTTGAGTAAATGTTGCTCCATATAATATTGAGTTGCCGTCGTTAGTTGAGCATTTGGCCCAAGCTCAATAGATGCATTTTTGTCCAATCTCAAGTCTTCGGTCGGAAATAATTCTAATGTGACCTCGATTTCATTCTTTTTGTTTGCATCCAATTTACGTTAGAAATTATCTTGGTTTTATTATTGTGGTTTTTCCTTTGTTTTTTTTAAAAACCGTCCGTTTTTAATACTTCAAAAAATCTCATTTGTCAGTTGTAGGTATTAAGCGCTAACCCCGATGTATGGGATTTCCTCGCCAAGATCTTTGGCGTTACCTAGCACTTTTTTGTCTCTACCCAGAAAAATCTACTTACATTGTTATCACGGATGTAGGTAACTTTGAACCCAGTAATCGGATAAAACTGGGTAAACTGGGTAAAACAGACAACAAATGAAACAAACGCTTCCAAAATTAAATAACTTCTTTTATTTCAGAGTCAAATTTGTTTCCTACATAAACGTGTTAGAATGATGACGCCGTAACATTAATTGACCATTACACTAATGGTACGCGCCGTTAGCTGTTAACTTGGTGCACGAGTGGAGGGCCGTGAATTTATTCCATTATGACGTGCTAGTGCGCGCGTCACGTTTCCACGAACATACAGAACATGTGCACAATGTGCAACAACCCATCTGCGGACTTCGCAACTCTTACTCGTTTAATTAGCCGCAAATATGACCGGGTGAGTATTTATAACCCGCCCGAACGGCACCAATACGTCTTACATGTTACATCGGAACGATCAAATGAAGCAATTCCAGCGAGGCGCGCGCACTAACACTACTACACACATAACTACTGTCGGTATCTTTTATATTATAATATAGATTTTTATTTTTTTTAATAACTATGCAAATATGATCACAAATACCCATGAACCAAACGACGCGATCCCGAAACATTTCTGCAACATCCGAAGATAACAATAACTACACTCCACTACCGCGGCGCGCGTAGAGGTGTGCGCGTGCGCACGCGTGACGTCACGCACCGCCGCTACGCGCTCCGGCACAACGATGTCAACGCGTCTCAACTACTATCCAATGCCACAAACACCTAATTTTAATCAATAATCAACAATTATCGCCCACCTCTAACACTACACGCTTTATTTATACGATCAAGTGGAAAAATAATTTTTGATCCTCCATCGAAATCAAACTAACATCTCCCATGATATTTTCACATGGCAAAACAAAAATTCAAGGCAAAATACACACAGTCCAAGAGTGCGACCCACCGGGACTTATGAACTACGCGTCAGAGGCAAATGAATGTTCCTTCCTACATTAGGGATAGCAAGGTATCTGGATACTACAAACTACACGGTATCAACAACGCGGGCCGCGCTCTCGCCTGCGTCACATAGGTAAATTGGAAAGACAATAACTACTCTCCATATGCTTATAAGAACACTTCATAAAACAGCTTTATATTATACTACATAATTTACATTTATATTAGGTTTACATTTTTACACAGCAATAATAATGTTTGTAGTTTCATTATAATATACTCTATATACTCCCAATCGCTAAATATTGTCGCATATTAAGCATGTTTTTTTATTTATATCGACACCGCATGGTCATTGGTGTCAGCATCATTTTATATTAACAAAATACTTTAAATCCTTCTTCAAATCACTCTACCATTATTCTCCACTACATAAGAGCAAAACTATGAAACAGTGATCGGAATATTCTTTTAGAACTTGTATTAGTCACTAATTTATTCCAAATCGGTAAGTAGCCGAATACACAACTAAAACTAAGCTTCAAATAACTAAACTACGGGAATTTATAACAATTTTCATAAACGGACACAGTTCACAGATGTTGCAACTTCACAAAAATCAACTCAAATTATTTCAAACAAAAATAATCTATAAATGCTGACAATATTGTCTTTTGTTTGGAATGACACTTAACACTTTCTATATAAAGTTTCAAACATCGATTTCTAAAGCATATAAATATGTTAGAATTTAGACGACTGATCACAATGCTAATCAGACTTCTCTATACAAAACGATTGTGTTAGTAAAAAATAATTTTAGAAAAAAATAATTATGGCAAAATATTGGCGAAGTGTAGCGAATGAGCTCTCCACGAATATTTAAATTAAAAAGATCCAATACCGTTGTAAAACAAACCCAAGCCCTCAACAAACAGCCGCGGGAAAATTATACTAAAACAACTCACAGTGAAAACTTAAACACGCGGCCACACGACCGGACAATAATGTACACACGTGTGATCACACTTTATAAATACGAGCTACGCGTGCGCGCTCCGAACTAAACGTTACAATCGATATCATTATGTTACTACAGTATCAAGCCACTGTAATGTTACATGTAAACACAACTAAGTTACCGCGGAGCGTTATGACATCACAACTAAATGATATTTACACAAATAATGCACATAATATAAAATATTATAAGACATAACCATCTTAAGTATTTATTACGTTATAGTTTTATTTATTACACTATGGCATTGCAACTTTGTGACTCGGTTGCGGCTACAGGTCGACCGTCGTTACAATAACATAATTTTGTTAGCGGATCAGAAAGGCTAACAGTTTAATGCCTTCTCAAAATCGTAGGGGTAAGAATATTTTCGACAGGTTTTAAGTTAACAAAATATAAATATGATAATCACAGTAAGATAATAAAGTTTATTTTGGTTGAATTAATCTTCACATACAGAAGCATTCACTCGGAAAGAATTTCAAATTGATATAGCGTTCAGTGACTTGATAAGAACTCAGCAGCTCAATGTCAAGCGAGATAAGACAAATCTTATAAATATCAGCTTTAAAATTAACAGGAAAACTGTTACTGTGGACCGTCGAAATAATTCTTCGCATATTGGAACAGATAATGCGCAGACTTAGAAATCAACAAACACAATATTGTAGAAATAGATCTTATTGCACGTGATTTAGGGTCAGTTTTTCGATCAAAAATGAGCGCAAAATTTGATCTGACAAATTGTCAAGCGCGCGAAAACTGCAGTGAGTGGTTGAATGATTTATCAGCAGCCAATCGCAGAAGTTGACGTGCGCTTAACAATTTGTCACATTAATTTTGCAATAATTTTCGTTCAAGAAACTGACCTAGTTAATTATCGTAGACACATGGTTCTACACGTGCTAGAAAAACGTTTTGCAAAATGGCAATTGATGTGAGTAGGTGTTGGTTACTGACTTCTGTTGACGAGCGTTGGACGAGCATGCGAGCTGGCATGGTTACAAACTATACCTGGTTACTCAGTTAAGAATTTGAAGTTGAACACTTGTCAAACTCTACTTTAGCATTACTTCCCGGGATTCCTTCAAATTCTTGCATTTTTTGCAAATAAATTTTGAATTTCGCGGAGTTTCACATTACATAATGCTGAATTGAGTTTAAGAAGTTTTCAACTTCTAATTCTCAATTCAAAAACCGGGTGAGCCAGTTTGTTCACATCATATCGCGATAGCAAAGCTCTCGTCGAGTGCTGGTCAGCTGGTCTCAGCATGCGTACGTCAGGAGTGCAGCCGGCCGCGCGCGCGCCGCCTGCGCGTGCGCAGCTCGTGCGGCGCCGCACTCGCGCTACGGTTATTATAGGTCCCTGAGGACAGAAAAAATATCTATTGTAAATACATGATCATATAGCACATAACAAAGTAAAGATATTCAGACATTGCTTTCAATTTTTAAACAATGATACTTCTGGATTTAACGATTTTGTAAACTATTTCGAACTTTATTAGACACGAATCTGCCTTATAAACTGGTATAAAAACTACTGCTAACCGACAAGGCTCTGGGGGCTGACTATGAAATATTAATGCCATCATTATTCCACTACGAAAAAAGGATGGTGCTAGCGGCCTTGCATAGCTCCGTCTCTCACTAACACTGAAAAAATGGTGGCATTAATACGTCGTGGTATAGGTGCTGACGTCGACATTAATGAGGTCATAACGCTTCGTGCATGACACACAACACCACAAAAATGTGAATCCGGCTTACTACCTCAGACGGGTGACTGACATCACAACTATGTTTGTGAAAGGACTGCGTTCACTAACCCTGAACAACGAGTTTGAACTACCAATAATCTCTTCTTAATCTTAGGATATATTATGTAATCGTATGCTGAGTTGACTTTAGAGCTAGTTTTACACTCTGACCAAATCCTATAACATAATTCCCGAATGTGCCGGACATGTTATGTGGCTTATCAACCAAACCAAATTATATAGTACTAGCTGCCGCCAGCGGCTTCGCCCGCATGTAATCTTTATAAATTATAGCCTGTTACTCAGGGTGAATGTACCTTTCTAATGGTGAAAGAATTTTTGAAATCGGCGCAGTAGTTTTTGAGTTTATTCATTACAAACATACACACAAAAATACAAATCTTCCCTCTTTATAATATTAGTGTAGATAACCAACCACCATCTGTCATACATTGTTAAAATTAAGATCTGAATTATTCTCATATTTAGTTCAAAGCATTAAATACATGCGCATATTCTTTTAACCGTTAACCTCATCCAAAAAGAACTAATAATACGTATAGAAGCGAAACAATCTGAACTAACGCCGCCATCTTGTTTTTTTTTAATATGAATTCCATAGCCATCGACAATGGACTGAGCGTTAGCCACACAAAAGTGAACACTCTCTCGAAAGAGACAAAGCGACTGTGCGGCCAATACCTGTAAGAGACAACTACAGGCCGCACATTCGCTTCGTCTCTCTCTTACTTTTCGGTCTGTATTCACTGCACAACTGAATACAGTATGCTAGTCCATTCTCTAAGTCTATGATAACAATATCGCAAATGTTTACCAACAACTCCCTGTTGGTAAACATTTGCGAAATTGTTATCAAGTCTGTGTCAATGTCATTCAAGCGCTAAAAAAACTTGTCTAAGTACTTTGGAAGCGGCAGTTTCGCTTATATACGGCAGCATTCAATTCTTTCTCCATCCCAATACCCAACACCTGTGCAAGTAAACTCCAGTGTAGCGTTGTGCAGTATATTGTTGGATATAAAGGGGGTGATATTACCGTACCTACCTCATCCACTGCTGCGAGGGCGGGTTGTGGGAGGGCGTCGACGGCTGGTGAGACTGTGTTGCCACCCTTTGCACCACCTGGAAAACATAAATATTAGGTAAGTTATTAAATTGTTTATCTTTAAGACGGTGAGCGATCAGCGACGACGCACTTGGAGGGCTGTGGTAATGTATAATGTTTTAAAATCAAAACACATCAAAATGTTCAAATCTTACATACTGATAATCTGTACAATTTATTTACAGCAGTATAAATATTAGGTAAGTTATTAAATTGTTTATCTTTAAGACGGTGAGCGATCAGCGACGACGCACTTGGAGGGCTGTGGTAATGTATAATGTTTTAAAATCAAAACAAATCAAAATGTTCAAATCTTACATACTGATAATCTGTACAATTTATTTACAGCAGTGCACCAGACACCGTGTCCGGCAGACCGCTGTCCGTGTGGTGCCGGATGAAAAGATAAAGAATCGCACCAACCCATTTCTTCCCGTGGGTGTCGTAAAAGGCGACTAAGGGAAAGGAATCAGTAAAGAATGGGCAGCAGCGTCCTCCATGCATTTTAATCAACAGCATAGTCAGCAGTCAGGAGGTCATACAGGTTTACGGCCCGACCTCGTCACACCCCGATGATGAGGTGGAGACCATGTATGAGGATATTTCCAGAGCCATGCATGGCTGTAAAGCTCACTTCATCGTAGTCATGGGAGACTTCAACGCTAAACTGAAGAGAACTGCGAGTGGAGCAATTTGGAGTTGGACGTTGAGCCACCGGGGCCACCTACTGGCCAGTTTTATTCAACTTTAAGCAGCGTTTCTAAATCAGGGTTATATATTAGCGTCACCTGCTGCACGAAGGCCCGCGTGAGGTGCGGCGCGGCGCGCTCGGCGTGCTCGAAGGCGCGGCGCAGCTCCTCGATGGCGGCGGCGCTGGCCGAGCCGTGCTTGCGCGACAGCTGCGGACATATCGATGAGGTGTTATAGTAACGAAGCCCCACGGGTCGGTCGACGGTGAAGCATCTCTTGCCGAGGTCGGTCCGTGGATGGGTGATAAACGCATTTAATGATTTATGATGCAAGCACGCCTAGCTATATTGCATGCTCTAATTGCTCTACATCACTTACAAGCTAAAAAAAGTGTTTGATGTAAAAGCATTATTATTTATAGACCATTAACAAAAAGTGTGCCGTTTTCGTTCATTTGTTTGGAAAGTAGTCACCGATATTCATGTCTAAAGAGTTGAATACTCATGAACATATGCCAACATAAAATTTACTAAAAGTAATGCTAGTTCTCACATGGGATAATATATTATCAATGTTATTTACCTCATTCAGTAGTGGGTATATAAGTTGTTGCAGATAAGGATGCCTCTTTACTTTGTTCTCCTCACTGTTTGTTCCTCTATGATCCAATGGGGTGGCCTGAAATTATAAAACATACATTTATAATAAAGATAATAATAATAAGCACAAAACACACTGTACAGAATGGATATTTCCTGATGCTCATTTCAGAATATCTGAAATTACCCCCATTGTTTCCCCTCTTTTTTTTCTTGATGACTAGGATCTTAGCAAAGTCCTAGGCTGGGCTTCCTTCTTGGTCTGCGTGGTACCATCCAATGGGGTCCATACTTTTTTCTTTTTAATCAAAACAATATTGAAAATATTTTATTATGTTTGTAATACTAACGTTTTTGTTATAGACTACGCTATCCCTGTTGGAGGGCTGGTGCTCGGGCCGCTCCTTGCGTTCGTCGCGGTCACCTCGGTCACGTTCGCGTTCCTTCACGCTCCTCTGTTCTGCGTTCACTTGCACGTTAGACGATTGCCGAGACTGGAATGTTACATTAATTACATTAACAGCTTTTGAGTAAGATTCGGTTTCTCATTAGAAAATGTTTTTGAAATTGTCAGAATAATCAACATTATGACCAACTAGTTGGCCTAATGTGACCCTTCAAAAACAAAATGTTCTTAATTCCAGATTTAATAAAAGCGTGATCAATTGAATTTCTGATCAGAAATTCAATCAATTCATATGTCAACAACTTTTTCTATTGTTGACCAGAACACCAAACTTAAGCCAGTCATGAAAGTTGATAAAAACATGTGAAAATGTATGGAAATAAATCATTAAATGGAAATAAATCATTAAAAACATAGATCCTACTTATGAAGTCACAGGTGAAATGATAATATTGACTGCTTAGAAGAAGTTTGAAAGTGGCGCCGTTGACTGAAAAGTTGTGTGGGAATCAGTTGCCATGTTATGGACATGTGCGGAAGAATGAGTTAATGTCGTGAGAAAAGTTTTTAGTTTTAATTTGGACGCCAAAGAGTAGGGGAAGTCCAAAGAAAAAATAGATGGACTGTGTGAAAGATGATATGGCTAGAAAGGGAGTGACTACCGAGATGACGACTAATAGAGAAGCATGGAAGAAAACGACGTTGTTAAGCCGACCACAAAAATATTGGGATAAGGGCAAAAGAATGATGATGACTGCTTACCGGGTGCTTATCATTAGTATTATTATTGAGCGCATGCGTATGCGCAGGCACGTGCGGCGCGTGTGTCGCATGTTGCGCGTGCGGCGCGTGCTGCGCGTGTGTCGCGTGCTGCGCATGTGTCGCGTGCTGCGCGTGTGTCGCGTGCGGGGGCGTGGGCGGCAGTGCGGGCGGGTCTGCGGGCGGCGCGGGCGGCGAGCTGCGGCCGGACAGCGCGCCGTTCTGCTTGCCGCCCGGGCCCACGCTCACTGCCTCGCGCTCGCGGTGCGGCACTGGAAATATAATGATACGTGTTAGATAGCTGAACAAATCGCTGCGTATGATAGCGACATTTCTTGACGATAAACCTAATATAACTATAAAATCTGTATTGTTTGTTACAGGAAGTTACCCTGAGCAGGAATTTCAAATAACACTGTCAGCTTAAGGCCGAAACCGCCAGGGTAGTCCGCGAAATTCATTTTTTTTACGTTTTATGCTATTTGCATGTCAGTATCAGGTTGTATTTTGATTTATATATGATTCACGAACATAACAAATAAAATATGTATTAACATAATTAAAATCATCTCAAAACAACTAAATTAATTTGTATTTCTGATTCTAATGATCGAAAGAAGTTGCGAATACATACCATTGTCGTCATCAGTGTTGCGATTATTGCGTCGCTTGTTGTCTCGCTCGACGGAGGCCTGCAAGGCTCCACCGCGGACCGTCATGATCCAGGGCTCGTCTGCCTCGCCGTCGCCGCTCCGGCAATCCTCTCTGAAAGAATTATAGAAACGATATTAGATGTGGCCTTTTGTACTGATAACTAATAGCAACGCCGTTATATGCAAAACAAGACAGTTTCTTTTAATAGGACACGTAAAGTTGACCATTTTTGAGGCCGGCAATTTTTTTTTTGCTTTAATTTCGGCATTGTTTTGAAGAAAAAAGAGGACGCCTTTGCCCAGCAGTGGGACACAAAGTATGCTTTTCTCTTTTCATTTTCTTATATTGTCCCACAGTTGGGCAAAGATCTCTCCCATATTTTTCCATATCTTTATATTTAAAGTAGGCCAACAAAAAAAAGTTTAACGATACTCTACAGTACTATACTTATGCGACACTTTCGTAGCGTCGAAATTAACGTTTACTTAAAGGAATTCATGTGTTTGGATACTTACTACATACATCAACAAACTATTATGTACCACAACGTAAGGGTAATTTATTTATGAATCTTAAGGATAATTAACTATTCAGCGTATTGAAACGTCCATTTAATGCGCCGCACGTGTATCGGTTGCCATGCCACCCACAATATGTTTCAGTATTGATAACACATTAGGCGGTTATTTATAAGTAACAAAGGTAGCTTTCAAAGCATAGAATTCCTAGAACCCATTATTATTGTAATACAATAAGTATGTTATCGGTCGTTATTACACGAGATTATTAGAGGAATAAAGGCACTTCGCAACTTAAATATCTTTGAACGAATTTATCAGGATTTCAATGAGTCTTTGTCTCAATCAATCTACCTAGCCTTTTCCCAACTATGTTGGGGTCGGCTTCCAGTCTAACCGGATGCAGCTGATGGAGCGACTGCCTATCTGACCTCCACAACCCAGTTGTCAGACTTTCGGGCATCTGACATCTGACTTTATAGGTATAAAGACTGTCAAAGATTCACGAATGACAGCCGGGACCAACGGCTTAACATGCTGTCCGAGACACGGATGAGTCTCAATATGTAAAGATGGTTATCCATCGACGGACCAACCCCGGCAAGCGTAGCTTCACCTGACGAATCGACCCGTGCGGATCTTAATACTTAGCCACGAGTTCTTTAATTAGTCTTTTTCTAACAATTGATAATGCGTTGGTAAAAGAATGTGTAAAATATGAAATATACTCACGAATCCGAAGTCTCTGACTCGGTTTCGCTCTCCTCGCTCCGTTGCGCCTTCCACTTTTTATACCTATCTATAAGATCCATTAGATACGAATTCTTTTTAGCCTTCCTGATAAACTGGAACTTTAGCAATTCCTTAGCTGTTGGTCTCTGAAAGAAAGGAAACAATGTTTCAAAACATGTATTACAGAAAATTTTGTTTGTAAAAGACATACTCAAAGTTTTAGTTCAATTCTGATTACTTACTTATACTCTAAACTACTCTAAAGGTTTAGGTAGTTAAAAAAGGTAAACAAATCGTAAAAAGGGTTTTTTATAGTTGACACTTTCTTGTTTAAAAATACGTTATAACAAAATTAAATTTATTTTCGATCACAGGATACTTAGTTTCCTCTTTTTTTATAGTATGTTAAACTTTATCATTAATTCTTAAACTACTCTTCGAAGATGTAAGCTTGAGCACAATTTTTTAGTTAGATATATTATAATGATATAATATTTTGTAATCTGTCTATTGTAAAGAGCCCAAAAAGACAGGTTTCCCAAACCTTTTAAAAAATACATGAATTAGATAACGTTGCTAAATTGAAGAGTACAACTGTGACGTAGTTTGGCAACTGAAGTAGCAGGTATTACGCTTAACTAGACGCCTTTGTTGACAGCGATAAAAGAAGAACTGAAAATGTTTAAATTAAACAAAATGATTGATGATACCACTGAACGCTTTATTATTAATGTGACAGATAGTTCATCAGATTCAGATTCAAAATAGAGCCTATTAATATGCGACTCTTTATAATATGATTTTAACATTTGAAATAAAAGGTTTATCATCTATGAGTCACGTGGTTTTTTCTGTTTATCCTTTTTTAACTACCTAAACCTATGGAGTATAAGGCTGTACCCTACCTCAGATTTTATCTCGCTCGCACCATACTACTCGCGACCTGAGTGAGAGCGAGACGGAGAGGGGCGGTAGCGGCTCCCAAGCGTCGAAAAGTTTAGGTAATTGCTTTTTAGTTTTTACAGTGAAAATAATGGTAATAAAAAACATAAGACCTGCTTTATAGATAGTTCAGTTATTATGCAGAGTTTCATGATCTAATTTGAAGTATTTTTTGAATACCAGTGGTTTATAGTTCTGTTTAGAGGTAACTTTGGATTTTTTTTTCTATGAAAATTTTATGTAATCGTGTTTTCGCCAAACATAGGACCTAGCATCAATCCTCAACTTTAACATATTATATTTATTTCAAAATTAATGCTGCAGTATTTTCGGCATAACGGAGGATCATGCTAAGCAATTTGAGGTAGGGTGCGCCCTTAAGACAAACTTGCGTATGGAATAGTGAATCTCTAAAGCAATATATTTAGTGCAATGAACTACGCGTCTATATCTTCCAGATTAAGGGATCACACGTAATCCGAAACACTCGGGAGGGTTCTAACAAAAACACTACACGAAATCCGTCGGTCGGGGAAATTAATCCGTATCCTGCGTCTCCGCATGTAACTTACATTTTCTGGGTCCTTATTCAGGCACGCCTCGACGAACTCTTTGAACGGTTTCGAGTAGCTGCCGGTGAGTTGGGGAGGGTTGTTCTTGGGGATGAGGAAGAGCACCCTCATGGGGTGGAGCTCTGAGTTGGGCGGCTCGCCCTTGGCCAGCTCGATGGCGGTGATGCCGAGCGACCAGATGTCAGCCTTGCTGTCGTAGCACGACTGTTTGATCACTTCGGGCGCCATCCAGAATGGTGTGCCCACGAATGTGTTGCGTTTGCTTGTTGTGTTCGTTAGTTGGCCCGCAACGCCTGCAATTGTAAATTTGAGTTTAATAGTGTTTTCCAGTTTTGATGGAACCTATCCAGCTCGTCCCGCCATCTCCTACGTGGTCTGCCGCGACCCCGTCTCACTGTCTCGCGAAAGATGGAAGGAGTGGAGGGAGGCCTTTGCCCAGGAGTGGGACAGCGTAGGCTAGGAAAAAAAAAAAAAAGTGTTTTTGTTCAAACTAGACCCAAGTGTTTTAAGTTCAAACTAGACCCACTGAAAAGCGAAATCGGCTGTAAATTTTAATATCTATTTATCGACTACTTCTACTTGTTGTTTTTATTTTATTCTCGGAATACGCTATAAGATATTGAGAAGGTTTTTTTTTTCAATACCAACAAATAAATCACGGTAAAAATACGAGTAAACAAGTTAAACAAATAAATCACAGAATGATTAATTTGTTTTGGTATATTATTGGAACATTCCTAATTTGCTATACCAGTTACGGTTATTTATCGGTACATGCGAACAATATAAATATACCAACTTCTGATGATTAAAAATGTATGAACAAACAATAAAGATACGACTACAGACGTACTCGACGTACTCTTCGTACTGTGTCCAAATATACAGTATGCAAGGGTAAACACCGTTGTCACTCAAACCATGGGTAGTTGACTTAAATATAAAAATAAATGACCCAGTAACAACAAAAAAAAAACCTTATTTTCATTAAAAGATTTTAAAAAGTAAATATATCCGTCACTGCCCCGATACTCATGGATACGCGTTCGAGAGAGCTGAGAAACAGCTGACGGCCGGTCATGTGTTCTTGTGGAAAAATGTAGATTTTCTTTAAAAAAAAAAGTTGTATTTTTCCATTGATTTAACGATCTATAAATGAAACCAAACCACTGGTTTCAAGGATAACGGTGTTTACACTAACAGCCTGTTTGTTATTCTTTCTTTATTTTTCTTTCTACTCTACCTAGATCATCATCTGCCTAGCCTTTTCCCAACTATGTTGTGGTTGGCTTCCAGTCTAACCGGATGCAGCTGAATACAGGTATTCTACATGGAGCGACTGCCTATCTGACCTCCACAACCGAGTAACTGTAATACGATACCCCTTGGTAAGACTGGTTGTCAGACTTTCGAGCTTCTGACGACCCGTAACGACTGTCAAAGATCCACCAATGACAGCGACCCGTGCGGCTGTTATTACTTAGCCACGAGCTCCTCACTTTACTCTACCTAGATGCTAGGTATTGTAGAAGCTTTACTCTGCATGGTTTGGATTAAAACCTTAGTGCTTTCAAGTTGCTGGCATGTATAGCAGACAAGCATTAGATTTATATTTAGAATAGGTAAGAAACAGACGAGGTGTGCCCCGCGAGCTGTCAGGGCGGGAGCCAGAGGATTAATGTGAAATATTATGAAATACGTAGCCCATTCATAGGAATAATTACTCATTACTATCGAAATACGGTGTTTTATTAGTGCCGGTAACCTAGGCTCACCTCGGAGTTCTACAGTACATAGGGAAGTTTAAAGGTGCTTGAGTAACGTCACAAATAATTCCTACGTCTCAGAGGAAAACATACATTTTCATCATAATTACAATTTCATGAGACGGGAATATGCTCGTACAGCACAGTACATTAAAGTTTCATAGTATGACATGTCTCTTAGTTTTACCTTATGTATGCTCACGTTTACCCAAGGGTCGTAAAGCGGGTCATTATTTAACTTTTCTGGGTAAAATGTCAGGTACGCACGGCTACACATCAAGCTATACAAAACCAGTTTACGCTGATCTCTCATTGTAGGGAAATCCTATACAATGCGAGATCAGTTTAAACTGGTTTTGTATAGCTTGATGTGTAGCCGTGTGTACCATACGTACAATAAAATTGATTTATGTGAGACCTTCGTATATTAAAACAACATTTTAACAATCATTGGACATCACGTGTCAAGGAAAACCACATAATGAGGTAGCTTGGGGTACCTACTTTTAAAACCATTATTTTACTGACTATTTCCCGAAATATTGTCTTTATTGTAAATTCAAAAGCAAAATAATCACAATTAGGTCATATATTCGTGAGTAGTCTTCTTTTCACAGAGATGTTTATAATGCATTCGTACTGATTTAATAGTGGTTAATTGTGGCATTTGTTAAATTTATATGTAGTCACCTAGTCACGGCATATGTATAATAAGTAAAAAACTTTTTAAAAACAAGCTTATAATGAACTAAAAAAGTACAAAATCGTAACCAATGAGCCTAAACACGATGGTGTTATCTTATTTGATTGAGGAGTTCCTATGCCCAACTTCCGACTCCATCATCAGACCAGCGCTATGGTATCATTTTTTCAATATGTCTCGGTAGTTACATAAGTATGCCAAGTTTCAGCTCAATCTGATGCCAGGAAGTGTTTGAAAAATGCATGACAATTGGAGTAACCGGAAACAGATACGAACGGAGCAAGCTAATAGAAAGCTTGTAAAAATTTAATAATATCCTCTTTGTAAAGGAACACAGCCCTACCACAGCCTTATTAAATTCGAAAGGTCGGTAAAAATCATACGGGCTTTTTTGTGACTCACTGTGTTTGTAATTTATATATCTTACTTTATTATACTATGCCTTTTCCTTTACGGTAAAACTAATAAACGGAATAAGTAATATTTTTATTTACCTTCCCACCTTCACTTTGACATGGAATTTATGCTGAACTATGAGTGTACTTCAATACATTCCGTTTCGTGCCCTATTCCGTTCCGTTTTGTGCCCTATTGCGGTATCGACATAGCAAGGATAAGCAAACCATCAATCAAAGAAGTGCATTGGTACGGATTGGTACTACGAGCATATCGATAAAGTGCTTTCAGCTCATAAAACCCCTCAATATGACGTGTCGAACGAATTCGAAACGACATAAAGTTAAAGGTTAAGGCGTAGAGTGGCTATAAACATAAGGAGTTAAAATGCAGCGCCACTCGACTATACACATTTGAGTGTAGACTGTAGACACATTTCGAGTGTATTCGAAGTAGGTTAATACCTACTTCAAATACGCTCAAATGTGTCTTGCTCAGTGCCGAAGTTCATAGCTATAAAACTTTAGAAGAAAAAGATTACTTTTTTAGTAATCCCATACAAGTGTTGTAGAAACAAACAAAGCAGTATCCAAACATAGATGTTTGAAGAGCCTGAAAGTCTTCACACCGCTCTTCCCGAAGCAAAAGGGCGTTCACTTTACTTTGGCACGGCTCACAGTTGCCTCGCAAACGGTTCAAACATTGGCCTCAAGCCAAAATTCATGGCCATAATGCACGCTTAACTTATAACGTAAGCTTCTATATTGTTGGTTTGACATCTTTTTTGAGAACAAGAATATTTGACAATATATTACTTACTTTTTTTTTAATCCATTTTGGGTGGAAAATTAAAGGGGCTCTGGTTCAAATCTCTATAGTAAGTATAAAGACCTCAACGAAAACTAACTGAATATTTTTTCTACTATACAGGGCACTTGAGTTTCCTTACACGATCTACAGGGCTTAACCAGACGTCTCCAATCAGATTTCATCTCGATTTAATTCCCAAAAGAAAAAATCGCTCTTTCGAAAATCCAAAAAATATTTTTGCTGGTCCTTAGGTTATAATATTTCCCGAGATGACACTTTTGGAACTTATTAAGAGATTAAACCGTTGATAAATAGCTTCTTGCTGCTGTCCCAAATTTTCTTAATATCTGCTTTAATAGATGCGGTTAATTAAATAAACTTGAGACAGCTAGATTAATAAATAACTGGGCTGACTAAATTATACCTATTAAATGCAGATGGTGTCCATTAACAGCCGAGCAATGATATTTATTGATTAAATTGTCCATTTATATTATAATCGTCACAACTAAGTAGGTTACAAGAGTTTACGACACATTCATCAACGCGGCACATACAATCTTCGCTGTTGATTAAATTATCGTCAGTTATGTATAGTCAGTTAGTGTTAGCAGTTGTGAACACTTCCCTTGAGTGTCGTAAAAGTTGACACCATTACTTTCTTAGGACAGGCAGCACCATCCAACTACATATTGTTTTATTCAGAGGCCTTCATATAATGATATGGTCGCCAGTCGACATAATCACCAGGATATCAATGTCATTCAAATACCATTTGTAACAATTGATGTTCGAACGTGCACAGAAACACGCCTGTACAGTGTACATACAATTGCTCTAAATTCTTCATTACTGATATATTTCTAAGATAAGCGTTCACTGTGAATGGTTTTCGTGTTCAAACTGCATGCATCGTTCGTTTTATGTGCGCAGGAGCAGCCGTCCATCCGTTACGATTATATTCGAAACTCGTATCACTGTTGCATAGCGTTCTGAATCACGTTGATGCGAGAAAAACCTTGACAGAGATGTATAAGAACGGAGCTAAAGAAAGTTATTATTTATGCACGTGTATTTACATACATAACGGCCTACAGTGATGAATAAGAATGTGCTCTTGAGAATGCTACAACTGATGCATAATCTTGAGTGTATTGTATAGTGCTATAATCATGCCACTTGACTGACTTGACACGTAACTGTTGATGCCTGTCACTGCTACAATTATGTTAATAATTAAATTAGAGCAGTCATGATATGAATGTTGTCGTCCTATTAGTATCAGTAGGTCATCTCTTACTTACGACACATGCCAAGATTAGCATTGTCTCACCGGGAAACCCTATTTACAACAATTTTATTTTTTCGGCCATATTGGATACATTTTTATTGGCTAGAAAATATATAGACTTCTACCATCAAAAACTATTCTACGTCAGATATGAATATTATGTGAAATCGCTCCGCATTTCTCTTTTTTCTTTGTGAATATTTCCACCGTCAGGGACGTCTTATCGTTAGGCGAAAGGCGGTCAAGGATTGAAGCAAAAAGTGCAAGCGGCGGCATTCCTTATCTACGAAATTTTTACCCTTTTAAAATGTAAGTGAAACGGCAGAAGTCGACAGAACCCAAAACCATTTTGGACCTTTATTACAATCTGAATATTCTTTTCTATGCGGGCTTCCATTTTAATAAAACTTTGTTTTAATGAAAAAAGAGAAAAGCTGATGAATTTTTCTTTTAATACTTTACTGGATCAGAGTGAATCCAGCGGACCGGAACACCGGAAAATAATAACGTACATTACTTGGCAACAGTAGAAAGATTTGAATATCAAATGAATTTGGTTATGTGTTAACTGAAGGAGATGTGTTGATATGAACTACAAGCTACAAGATGACTTACCGAAATCAGCCAGCTTGACGTCTCCCATCTCGCTAAGAAGTACGTTAGCAGCCTTGATATCTCGATGCAGCTTCCTCTCTGAGTGCAGGTAGTCCAGACCTCGCAGCACCTCTCGGAGTATGACTGCTATGTGCATCTCCTCGAAGCTGCCCGCCTTCATCAGGTCCAGGGCCGACCCCCCACCCAGGTATTCCATTATTATCCATAATTTTGTTCCCTGGTAAGGAGAAGAGGAAAATGAGTACACATGCCTTTTATTGAGAATTTCCCCCGAGATAAATCAACAACACTGCTCTAATGGATGTGATGGTAGTGTTATTCACTTAAATGTAGAATACTTTGTAGAAAAGTGTAATCAATAATTAGTAAGTATAGTATGTCGAAGTACATAAATGTAAAGATTTACTTTTCTTGGGATTTTCTTGGGGATTTACCTTGCTAACTTTGAAAAGATTTGCAAAAATGATACCAACAACTTCATCAAAGAAGCTTAGATTAATACTTTTTCGCCCGTAAAAATACAAAATTTCTTTAAGAATTCTCTTTCACAAAAGAGTATCTTTTTTGCTGTAAAAGCTTTTGTCAGATATTTCTGTGGCCCATCCGTAATATTTTAAATCTGTCCGTCTATCAGCCGGCAGATTTATTCTAGGCCTCTAGGCAAACGGTTTAATCCTCATTAATATACATTATTCATCTCGGAAAATGTATTAGCATATTTTAGCATATACGTAGGCTGTTGTTGACCGAGTAAACTATGTGTTCATATGCGTCATTATTATTGTATGTAGTTGTTTGTAAGTATTAAACTTCTTCAGTATTCAAGTTTGTTTTTCCGCCAAGTACCTATCTCTGTACCAGGGCCATGCGTAATAATCGTGCAATTGTGATAAGTACTTTTATGTGGTCTGAAGCATCCATCAACTAAATATTTTTCTGCGAAATCCTTTTCAAAAGCTTGCCATGACAAATTGTTGGAAAATAAATCGGGGTAGCACAAATACCTACCCGTGAAAATAAAATGGAAAAAGTACTTGCTTAAATAAATCCAAATAAATATTTTATGTACTTTTTGATGGCTCACGCTGTTTTCCTCTTATTTCCTTGAAGGCCATATTAATAAAGTACCTACAGCTGTCGAGAATTTACATAATACTCCATTTCTCTCAGTTAGCTACGTCTTGTGCTGAGAGATGAACACCGTTTATTTGTTTTCATCGTCATATTGTTATTAAAATGTTGTCATGATGAGGAAGGGAATCAATTAATCATCACATCAACATTTCAGCCGTAAGACGTCCACTGCTGGACATAGCCCCCCCCCCCGAGCCGCTTCGACCGCTTCTGTGCTTCTCGCATCCAGCGATCTTCACCAGGTCATTGGTGCTCCACAATACTACTAGGTCTCAATCCTAACTCGAAATAAAATACAACTACTCTTTTAAGCTATTTAAGGCTAGTGCAGACAAGCGCGACTTGTCGCGCGTAGCGACACCAGTAATTGTTCTACCCTGAAGTTTTCTCAGAAATTGTTTTGTTTAAGTCGCGTCGCGCGACAAGTGTCACTAGTTTATACGAGCCTTTATAACTGACGAGACTAGTCTGAAGCTAAACTGGTTATGTACCAGAAACTTGGAAAATAACGGACAAAAGATATAGGAGAATTTCAGACAGGCCAAGTTACGTTCCTCTAAAGTCTTTCATTAGCACTAAGAAGAAGAATCGAACAACATCCGAGCAATAAGTTTAAATAAGTATACAAATTCCTCCGTAACATTTTCAAAAGGAACAAAATATAATTTATTATCAAAGTTTGAACCAAAGAAATACCTAACTTTTGTACGGGGCATTGTTAAAATTGATGTTAGTATTCATTGGAGTTTTGTCATTACTAGCTCCGTCCCGCGGTTTCATCCGCATAAATCTCCATCTCGTGGGAACATCGGGATAAAAATATTCTATGTCCTATTTCCCAAGTCATGGTCTACCCATGTGCCAAATTTCTTCTAAATCCGTTCAGCCGTTTTAGCGTGAAAGCGTAACAAACAAACTCACTTTCGCATTTATAATATTAGTTAGGATAAGATAAAGTTAGAATAAGAATACAGTTTTCGAAAGCTTTAAGTCGGTACTGTATATATGTATCAATAAGTATTTCATTACGTATTTCCTTCTTTGTTTGTTTTCTCATTAACAAAGAGAAGGATAAGCTTCAAGAGTCTCAAGTGCGTACAAGAGCGGTAGGCACTTCCCGGTGGCACGATTGTATTGATCTATAATTACATTATCTATCTACAATTCTACATACTTAATTAGATAGTTAAACATACATACAGACAAACACGAAAAGTTGCTTTTCATGTCTGTCTGTGTGACCGCGTTAAGCCTCGCGCAGACCGATTCGCACAAAACAATTTCTAACTTCACGGTATAACAATTACCGGTTCCCGGCGCGCCAGTCTGCACGAGGGTTTATTCTCCTATTTGGTGTTTTTACCATCATTTAGAGAATTTATTCCGAAAGGTTTATGTATATAAAATATTAATATTAAACTTACACATAATAAAGATATCTCTAGTTTTTGTCAAGTCGTAAAAGCCGTGCGAAGCAGGGGAAGGTCGCTAGTTTATTTATTCATAAAAGATACGGTAAACTATGAAAATAGGTACGTGTTACTGTGTCACAGTCTGATAACATTAATCCCGATAAGCTGATATATTAATTTTAATTAAGTATCCAACACAATAATTTTAATAATAGGGAATTTTGCTAAAACCCTAAGCGAAATTTCCTTTATCAGCTCATTTGTATGTAAAATTTTCCTTTCAAAGCGCCTAAACGTAGGTAACGAGTTTCCTTAAATTAATCAACTTTGCCGAGTTACGTGTAAGTGATAACGGTTGAGGAACAAATTACGGAGTCGGTAGGAGTGAAAACCCGCTTACTCATTCATCACATTATGTAGGTACCCAAAATTCATACTATCCCTGAGCTGGAAGAGAAAAATTTGCTTAAATTTTGTGGATAACCCGTACGATAACTAAACAATGGTGCCGATTCTGTTGTTCACAAACTAAACTAAATTTAAGTTCAGTGCATCTTTTTCTTTCTATTTCATTAAGGAAAGGATAGAAGATAAATTTTAGTTTCGTGTTGTCAAATTAATCAGCGCCTGACTTAAATTGACGTAATTTTAGTAGGCAAGTTTTAATCACGTCTAAACTTGTATGGAGTTGTGACAGGCTCTGATTAATTTGACAGGACTAAACTAAAATTTATCTTCTATCCTTTCCTTAATGAAATAGAAAGAAAAAGATGCACTAAACTTACATTTAGTTTAGTTTGTGAACAACACAATCGGCACCAATATCTGACTTGGCTGAAGTTGTAAGTTCCAATTGATTTGATTTCAAACTGGCTAGTTGTTAAAGGATTTGTACGAGGACATAAAATTGCTACACTAAAGTTTCACGGTCCGAAACTTATAGTTATTTCCCGAAGGTCGCTACTGAATGCCGTATTTACCCATCTAAAATAAGATCAGAGTTTAACTACAAAACATATGTTTTGCATAACCTGACGATATAGTTCGAGATCATCGTCATTAAAATCAGTTCCTGTTCGGTCTAACTGGTGGCATGACGTCGGCATTCTCTGTTCCTCATCTGCCTAGCCTTTTCCCAACTATGTTGGGGTCGGCTTCCAGTCTAACCGGATGCAGCTGAACACCAGTATTTTCAGTTTACATGGAGCGACTACCTATCTGACCTCCATAACCCAGTAACTGGGTAATATGATAACTGGTTGTCAGACTTTAGGGCTTCTGACGACCCATAACAACAGTCAAAGGCCTACAAATGACAGCCGGGACCAAAGGCTTAACGTGCTTTCCGAGCCACGGAGGAGACTCGGTATGTAAAGATGGTCATCCATCCACGGACCAACCCCGGCTAGCGTAGCTTAACCTGATGGATCGTCCCGCGCGGCTGTTATTACGTAGCCACGAGCTCCTGTTTGGCATTCTCTGTTCTAAAATAATAAATTCACGAATAGTGCACAACTGCACATGCAATGACAATGTATGTAAACTACCTACATACAAACAGTCGGTGCCACAGCACCACTGCATGCAGTAATGCAACGCGGAAGACGACAATGGGCGCACCGGAGCACAGATCCGGCGCGACCTATTCACGCTCCATCAGCTATCGTACCCACATACACGTGTCAGGGTTACACTCGTCATAATATGCACGTGCATGTAAATGTATCCGCACACAAAAACAACGGCTCGAGCCCAGAATAAATAACGTAGATTGTTTTGACGGCGCAAAGCCGCGAAATAAGTGGAAAAGGCTAGCCTGCTATGATGTGGGATTTGAGAAATTGAATCAAACATTGTGATCAAACATTTTGCCTTTTCATTTTTATGATGTTATTCAGAAAATGTTAGGAGAGAAGACATGCTTCAGTACTCACTATTTCCTGGAAAATTCTCCATGATAAAAGGATAAAATGTTAGATGGTATATCAAAAGAATGCCGATCTATGGTGCGGCGTTTGTTCTTCAGTCTATGTGAAGCATGAAAATACCAGTCTGAGCGTCCAGAAAGCCATAATTTCGACAAAGCATCAAACAAAAGGGGTAATAAGAAAACAACAGCCTGAAATTCCCGGAGCAGGTAAACCCACGGATACACAAGCGTCGATACACGTCGTCTTTACGATACAAAGCCTCGTCATTTATTGTCAGGTATTTTTACAAATAAAGGATGGGGAACAACAGCGTAGAATGTATCAGAGCTTTTTACACAACTTTCGAGGGCTCCAAACTTCCACTTTGGCAGCCCTAACAAAATTCGCAAGATATCGGAAGCCATAACCGGTAACAAGCGATAATACAGACACCACTCGCCAAATATAATACAAGATGAACGCGAGTTATATTGGAAATGGAAAGATAAATAATTCCATTCCGAGTTATTTGTGCCTTAGCCGTAGATCCGGCCGAGTGGGTACATCTCAGGGAATAATATTATGTAAAACGAGAGAAGCTTACTGTGCCAACAATAACAAGTAGATATTCTGAAAACTATGATTTATCCCATCTTTGCTCTGAAACAACGTTCAAGCTCAGGCCACACGGGGCACGAAGATAGTTCGCTCATGTGGCTACCGCGTCTTTTCATATTTTAAGGGCGCACCCAATCACAAATTGCTTAGCATGATCCTCTGTTATGCGGAAAATACTGCAGCATTAATTTTGAAATAAATATATGTTAAAGTTGAGGATTGATGCTAGGTCTTATGTGAGGCGAAAACACGATTACATAAAATTTTCTCTATAGAAAAAAAATCCAAAGTTACCTCTGCATAGAATTATAAACCGCTGATACTAAAAAATACTTCAAATTAGATCATGAAACTTTGCATAATAACTGGACTTTTTTTAATTATTTTAATTACCATTATTTTCACCGTAAAAGGCAATCACCAATGAACTAGAGGCTTGAGAGCCGCCAGCACCCCACTCCGTCTCGCTCTCATTCAGGCGGCGAGTAGTATGGTGCGAGCGAGATAAAATGTGAGGTAGGGTACGGCCTTAAGTATGCAAACGTTTCCAGTGTAGCCTGCGCTTTAGCCGTTGCTCCCGAGTTCCCAACCGTCATTCGTAAATCTTTGACAGTCGGAAGCCCAGAAGTCTGACAACCAGTCTTACCAAGGAGTCCAGGAGTATCGTGTTACCTAGTAACTGTGTTCTGTAGGTCAGATAGGCAGTCGCTCCATGTAAAATACATCGTACCAGGTGGCGTTCTGTAGTTTCTGCCTACCCTCATAGGAAGAAGGCGTGAGTTTATATATCTATGTATTTATTTAAAATGAATTAATCTACACATCCGTATTATCATTTAGTTAAATTCAACATACAATTTCAATAACTTGTAATTATCGAAAGTACGTATTTAATATGCATGACTTCCTGAAATGATAAATATGTTAATCAATAAAGTAATTAAGTAGATATCCATGTAAGTATTTCACATACAATACAGTCTTAATATTTACAAACAAAATATCATTAGTAACTTCCAAGTATTTCCAAGACTACAGGCGCAGCGCGTAGCCACTTACATAAAAGAAAATTTTAACGAGAAATAAAAACTCAAAAGGCTGTATTCATAATAAGCTTTTTCATAGCAGTAACCAAAGGCTCGTTGCATGTAGCCATCATGTAGGTATCGTTGGCATGGCAACCCGATGGCGTCGGTCATAGACCTCGCCGTCGCGACATCCACTAAAGTAAAACAAGAAAGCGCACTATTAATCCTAGGGAACTATATTACAGGAGTAATATAAGCATAAATAGGGGTTTCTTAAAGTACTTCCATTGTGCCAATTGCATACGTCACGAACATTCACTTGTAGTCATTTAAAACGTACCAAATATAGCACATACAAAATTCAATTTTTCAATGGCACTACGTCATCGTCATGCAGAGTTCTTCGTGAGTCGTTAAATTAAATAACTTCCAAAAAGGGAACTCAACGATGAAATTGCGGCTGTTTTAATATGAAAAAGGGCTTAAATAAAAGACCTGTTAATGCGAAGTAATTTATTATTATCATCAGCCAATATGCTACGACGTGAAAGCCTTTGCAATGAAAATATTTACTTTCTCGACAGATTTTATAAATGACGGATAAAAAAGACTTAATTATCAAAGTTAATCCGACTTCGAACTTGTTAATTCATTAGAACTTCATTCATTATAATGTAGCTTTATTTTAGAGTTGACTGAACTTGCAATATTTAAATTAGATTCAAACACGTTTGCTATACTTAAAACATTTATTTTATTTTGCAGACGGAAAATTATAGAGCTTTTTGAAGAAGAAGAATGTCAGGCAAAACTGCACGCGATTTCATGTGAAATAAAACTAACCGAACATACCTACACTAGAAGTTTTGTTATTAGGTACATGCCTTTGATTTTAATAACGACCGGCATAGATAACTTTTTGGTTCCCTGTAACATGAATACATGATATCTCGTTTTATCATAAAAGGGAACTTCAGACAACCTGTCAGGGAAACACAGCACCCTAAGCGCTAACATAATGCTTCACAATTTCTTTAACAAAGCATAGTGTTTACAACAATTCCTGCAATACGTAAGGTGTTCATGATCAACAGAAGACGTTTACAAGCTCATAATATTCTGAAGATAACGTAGTGTATAAACTTTGCCCATTGGGGTACTCAACATTGTTAGTTTATGAGTAAAATGAGCTTACATCATGTGTCTATTTGCTTCACAGATCGCAGTACTATAATGATAATAAGGAAATTGCACATCCTCATAGCGGGTCAATGTAAATTATGTTAATAAACTGCTAATTTAACGCACTTATCTGATTATTAACGACTGTGATCTCGTAAACTCCTTATTTCTGTAGCCACTTAAATGGCGCATGAGAATATACTGATGAAAGTATGTGGAGTTCCTTTGATGGGTTTTGCTCAAGACAGACAATAAAATTTTGTGAAACTATATGAAATGAATGTATAATAATTACGAAATGATTAGATTTATGTTATAAACACAAATAATATGTAGGTATTGGCCCTTTAAGTTTAATATAAAAGTTGTTGGTAATATTTTGATCCAAGAGTCGCGTCGTCGCGTCGGGAGACGGCTAATGAAACCGCCAAACACACTAGGCTTATGGCTAGGTCCTCAACCCAAAACCACTCTCGGAGATAGATCTGCCTTTAGAACTCTCAAAACTCTTATAAAATAAATAACAGTTAGCAGTAAAATCTTCAATGGCGTAAAACGCCATTCACAGCCTATAAACGTGGCTTTGACTAGTCCACGGAAATTCGGTATACTGTGACAACAAACTGGCATCTAGGAATAAACGCTAGTGCAAGCTGGCACGCCAACAATCGTGAACGAGCAAGGGTGGAGTTCATCATTCGTTTAACTAATTCAAGGCTCCAGCGTTACCATGGCAACGCGTCGAGGGCGGCCGCCGCCCAACTTCCGCCCGCCTTAATAATTTCCCGGACGATTGGATGCCGCTAGTTGCCTGTAAACAACGGCTATGCGGCCAATTTAAGTTTCTAAGGAGAAATTTTTAAATGGTATTTAGTTTTTGTTGCACAGTAGAGATAGCTGGACACCTGCCGAGTCAGCGTCGCAGTCGTTTACTGTGCGCGGCGTCGGCAAACAAAAAGTATTAGCATTGTTTAACATGTTTTTAATTTAGAACTGTATAAGATGCAGGATTGCAGGCACTGCATTCAGTTAGTTAATTAAAATTCGCAAGAACAAGCAAGTGCAATACAATTACCTATGCATAGAATAAATACAACTAATGGGTTTGTATTTTAAAATTCCTCTGCCATTTATATCTTGCCATAATTTTAGTATGCAAATCACGAGTACTTCACAGTTTCAAATTCACCCTCGAAACTCGAGAGAACTTTTCAATCAGTGATGGAATTAATTCAGTGCACTTCAATTTACACGGCGGGATTCGCTGCGGAATCAATTTCATTTCAAACCGAGAGCGCAGCTCCAGCTCTATACTCTATAGCCAGGGGATCAGAAAGAATAGGAGAGATAACGCCCGTAGGACAGAGCCCCCAACGCAGTCCACAGGGAAAGCTTCTAAAAGCCGGTATTAGTACAAATCACATTCCCACTCCTCCCTTTATAAGAAAAGTGATAAAGAATTCCCGTATTGCTTGGGACAGTAACTGTCGGATTTTATTACCGCAGGTATATAAGATTTTGTGGTGATTCGGACGATTCGTATAATTTCGAAGATTGTTTATGATTAAGAATATTTTCGTTTTTACAAGTACCTTTTTTTTGTATTATAAGCAATTCGTGGATGATTCCAACATATTATGTTACAATAAAGGAACAATAACATTACATGCACACACACGTAGCATGTTACCCAGTAATTTGTACTTAGAAAAGTTTTTGACGGGTCCCCAAAAGTTTAGTCGTATTACGGCAAAAGTTAAGACCCGGCGACATTTTCCCATTTGTCATAAGCTGCAGCGCAACCGAGACGACAAGTTATCCCCATATTACGGGGAATTATCCCGAAGGACCGGATGCCTTCAAGTTACTCCACAAGAAGGAGTAAGGATGGTTCAAGAAGGGAAGGTTAATAATATATTTCATAATAGGACATAGTGCAGAGTTTTGAAATGATTAAAAGCTTCAGTCGTGTTTTGCAGGATGGTCTCCCGTTGCCAAGAGATAAGGGCCATTGTAGCGATAGCCGGCTGTTTGCTAGCAAACATTTTGCGCAGCGACGGCCGTATAGCCGCCAGCAACGCCGAGGGGTTCGAGATACAGCCTCTTTCTTCTCGTTGTAACAAGGGAATAAAAGAACAAAGACGCGCAATAATAACTAAATAAATTATTCATATAACGTCTACGCACATCGAAGTCGTGTCGAAAGATTTGATAACCGAAAATGGATTTCGTGAGGTGAGCAACATTTCCTGGTACAGTATCGATTTATAAGTAACGTAGTTCCATTTCATTAGCAATAAGAAAAGCAAAAAGGTATATAAAGTGACGGCTGGAAGAAATGTTCGCAGTAACATTTGAAGAACCCTTATTCGACATCGTCCTACCGGTCATAAACCCGTCAGAGCCACCACCTCATAAAACCTCCCCTTGAGGATTCTTGAAGGTGACCGGCACGAAGGTAAAGAGTATAAACGACACTAGACACTGGAATTGGTATAAAATTTGTAGAATCACAGCCGTGCAACCATTTCTAAATTAAACGTAAAACGATCAGAGGACTATTGCCACATCCCGGTTTTACGAGAAAGCTACCCAAATAAAATTACCTCCATAAAGATTGTGGAATTGTGGATTCACAAAAATGGTGGTGATAAAAACTTTCAACTGAAACTAGGCTTAGATAAAGGAATAATCTTACAAGTTTGTGTTCGTGCGGGCGTTTTAGACACTGTATAATCAAATGTTAATATAGTTACTTCTGTATTTCTCCTAATAAGACCCCGGTAATCTGGTTATATATAAAATTGAAGCTAATGTAAAATAATACTAATGTAGCTAACTGTAACGTTTGGCGAGTGAAAATGTAAAAAAAAACAACAAATAATGTACATGTTTATAAAATAAATAAAAATAAAAAAAAATATATAATTGAACCAGACAAAAAGTAGGTCGCTTCAGAAGTATGGCTAGCGTAATACTAATTGTAAACAGATTTTCAAAATGGTTATTCAACTATTGACCCTCTTTGATGACTATTGTTTGTGGTATGGCGTATTACCTAATAACATGTCGCAACAAAAACCAGTCTAGTTGTAAAATTAGGTTAGGCCAAGTGTTTAAGCAGAATATTGCCGCTGTAATTTACTATGGGATCTCGCGCACTGTAGACGGCAATGACTCTGGCAAGTTATGGTTCATGGCTCGGTCTATGGGTAGTTGGCCGGTTAGCCATTGCGACCAACTGCGCAATTCGTATCGGTTTCTATAGTTTACCTGGTCGTGGTCGTCTAGTGCGCGAGATCCCTATGGCTTTCGTGGCACCTGAATAATTATTTTTATATCTCCTAAGTTTTTCATGCGATGATGTTGAGCCTATGTTTAGCAAGTAGGCTTCACATGCATTCAAGTTTTTTTTTTTTCAAGATAGAAATCTTAGTCAAGTATTGTAATAATTAACAGTTCTGATAGCACACGCCTCTAATTCTCAAGCGCAACAGTGAAAGTATGTTATTATTATAATAACACATGACACAATATCGGCTAACTGTGAGATGAGTGAGCGCAAACCATTATGCGAGTCGTGTCATCGACTGCTGTATTGTGTTGCACAGCCCACACATCCAAGATGCACGATCGATATTCTAATCGATATGACTCCATCGATTGTAGTAATTGGGAATGGCGCCAAGGCGTGAGGAATCTTGCTCATTGTAAGCAAACACTAAATTGTAGACTGCTTGTTTGAATGCAGGCCAGCCATGATAGATTTATGGTTAAGTATTAATGTTGAAATAAATAGTAATTCAAGTATCCAAAACCAGAAAATTTCTACAGCTACAGGAAGTCTTTTTGGTCTCGATAAGCAAAATAAATCTTATCTCAAATTATAACGCACAAAGCAACGCATCAAATTGAGGCAAAAATTACACGAAGAATCAAATTTTTTTATCGTCATGGCGTTCCACTCCCGACCATAACTCTCGTTTTATAGGTCCGGTAATAACAACACCGAATTTATCGAGTCATCATACTGGGAAAACCCTTGGAGACGCTTGCGCATAGGCAGTTCCTGTACAGCGTTACCCATTGCGCACATTATTTTTTATTCATTCCTTTATCAGGAGAATTTTACTCTCAAGTAAGTATTAAATTATGTAATGTTGGTATTACAAGGCAAATCGAATCGAACACAAGGGTTTCCCATTTAAATGTTTACGAAAAAGGGCTTTGGTTGGATAAGACAAGCTTACGTTCCAAAGTTGATATAGGACATTTGATAAGCCCCTGAAGACATTTCCCTCCGGTAATAGCGTAATGGTAATCGCGTTGTTACGGGACAGTAACCGCGCTCCCTACGCGTAAGGTTTCGGATATTGAATTATTGACGGCATGCAAATGTTAGTAATCTCATTCAACGTACTGTTTGAAACAGAAGAAGGAATACTATGTACATAAAACGCACATAATAGAAATAGATTTACATGTCATATTTGCATACAATATGAACGTTTAATTAAACACGGCCGTGTTTAGACGAGCAGAACTTCGTTTTCCTCTATAGTGCGTGGAAAATTACTGAAACCTTAATTGATTTTTTCTACGAGTAATTAAGGTCATAGAATCATAGCTTTGAACTGCGAAGGAGACTAAGTTGATTTTTACGTAATAACCAATTTTGGTCACAGTAAGACTAGCTAAACAATTTTCAAGTAACAGCTTTGTTGTAATTTGAGAGGCAGTTGACGTAACCGTGACGACCACAAAAACGCATTGTCACACGCCACAACGCACGATCTTAATAAACTCAAGAGAATCTAACGCTTCCTAAAAACTATTAGAGAACCGGGAAATGTTTTCCTAATTAATCTCGGAAACTTGGTAATCTGGGTGTTATTTTGTGAAGTTAGACACGGTTTGCGGCAAGACAATAGGCAGCTTCCGAAAACAACGGTGTAGGTAATCTAGTTTTGAGGTCGAGTGCTCGCCAAGTCGCCATTGGTAGGACCGGGGCTGAGTCACATAGGGCACACCGCACAATAGACTCTCATATCTAAGAGCCACGTGTAACTAAGTACACACGTTTCCAATGGAAGGCAACATTGTAAGGGTTATTTCGATAGAATTGCTTTACTCGGAATTTATTGGCCAAATTACATCTATACGTGCCCTCGAATGCCAATGAATCGTTTCGTTAGGGACTAAGGTCCTACACGATGATACATAACGGAAAAATTTCAACATGTGTCGTCAATATACAAGTTACTTTCTTACAAATTCCAATAGACAAAAAATGCCCTTCCCATCCTGTACAACTTGTGTGAAAGCTTTTAGCAGCTGTAAAGTTTTATTGGTGAGTTAACAAACTCACTCACACCCTGAAGTCTACGGCTATCACATGGCTCGTTCGCGAACACAGTCATTAAACTTAAACCGTAGTAACTGAGAGAGCTAAGTTAGTTAAACAATTATCTCGCGAGTATCATGCAGACAAAAACTTGTTTGTTTGTCTGAATCTCGACGAGAATAATTTAGCTCTAAACAAACATGTATGTTATGTTATCACAGTTTTATTTCCTCAAGATTAGAACTTATGTAATGCAGGAATTCTTTCAATATCAGGACAGCAATTTGTAATTTTATCATTTATTATCTCAAGAACAATAAAATGACAAAGACCCTCAGTTCCGAGTGTGATCAACTGATCAGTGATCATAAACAAGTTTAGTCACCTACTTGAATTAAATAGATGATAACGTTTATCGGTAGATAAATAATAGTTAAATCGACAATGGGACTGTATCTCCGAGAACAAAGCGGTGTAGTCCTTGGCCAATAAGTGTGGCTGGCCCGCCAACATACTTTTACTATTACGAAGTCTGTTGTCTGTCCCATTCAATTCAACAGCTGATTTAACAGCGTTTGGGGTCTATCATTTCATTATTGGTGTCAGTGACATAAGCACCCGCATTTTTATTTTAACTTAATTATTTGTGTTAAGTTACATCTTCTAAAGAGACACTCGATTACATAATATCTAGAAAATAGGCTCTTTCTAAATTCCCTCACATTAGTCACATAACACAACTACATTAGAGATTTTAATAAATTAAATTTTACTGGAACTAACAACAATAAATTTTACTGTTACTTTAGTAAAACAGCACCAAAGTGCTTATACAAGCCGAGATACGCAGTTTATAAAGTATTTAATTAAAACGACTAATCTTATCAGGCATTATCTTTTTCATTATTTTCTGCGGCCAAGTTCCCAGCCGGTCGAGTGCCGCTTTCCCGGTCCTACGTATCTGCTGGCTCATCATCGCACACATCACAATAGACACAATGGCATGACTCCCACACGTCAACAAGCATTATGCGTAGCCGCATTACCAGTTCATTATTGCTCTCAAGAGCAGCGGTGGATGTCGTTTTACTACCCATTATTCCGATGAATAGCTACTTGTATGACGAAACTTACTTTCTAATGTTACTGCAATGGTTCGTAATTTTATTTGCCTTGTTTTGTAATGACACAGCCGACTTTATTGCTTTGTTAGTAGTTTTTACGCTATGAAATCTGTACCATTACACCTTGATTAGGGCCCTGGACAGTGGACACATTGGTAGCCAATTAGATAAAGGGGTAGCTCTCATACGTCTTTCAATACCATATAAATTAAACAAATTTCAAAAGCTCATTTTTAGTGAATATACTAATTCAAGTTTTCATCAAACTAAAATCAATTGCACTGCAGTGCGCTTAGAAACTTTCTCGTTCCCCAATTCCCAGTACAATTCGGATATTGGACATTTCTATTGGCCGCTGTGTAGTCGTTATATAGCCAATATGCTAGGCTATGAGCACTGCGGATGCCATCGTAATGGGCCTTGACATGAACATTTTTCCAATTGATACAACAGACGGCTTTGATCGATAGATAAACAAAATGGCATTGTTACATAGCATGAAACTGCATCGGTTACGTGCGTCGCTTAGCAACTACATTCTTAGCAATACAAGTTTACTAACTGTATAACAGATAGGTTTAAAACACAATGATACATCACACGTGGATCAGTATCTTAAGCCTGTCTCATAAACTCGATAAGTACTGAACTAACGAGTGTTACCGCTATCCTAACTAATATTATAAATGCGAAAGTGAATTTGTTTGTTGGTTTGTTTGTTACACTTTCACGCTAAAACGGCTGGACGGATTTGGATGAAATTTGGCACATGGGTAGACCATGACCTGGAGGACTTTTTTTCTGGATCGCAGACGAAGTCGCGGGCTACAGCTAGGTCTATTAGTCGACGATTTCAATAGATTACAGAACGTACCTACTTCAATCAACCGAAATATTTGAAAAAAATAAAAATTCATGTGTTGTTCAGCTGTGTGATACGATGTACAGTTACCAAATAGCAAATATTTCACTAACAAGGCACAGATATTCAAATCAAAGGGATACGAAACCTAGTTGCAGAGCTTGCGTGTTTCTTGTACAACATCAGTAAATCAGTTCTAATGAGGGAAAGTGACCCGAAACAACTGACAGTAAACAACGTACATAGCAAACAACCACGGGCAAGAAATGTCAATGATCGCAGTTAAACAATAACTTGTAGTGAAAAGTCACCATAAATGGTGCATGCGTAAACAACTCTGCGTGCGTCCCCTTTCTCATCGAGTCAAAGGTTATTAAGGTGCATGTAAACAACTAAATATGATAGTTTAATGTATTGGACAATGCGATCCTTTGCGATTCTCACATTCTATTTATAATTTAACAAACGTTTGGCCAATTTCCTTTCACGTACAAAAAGCCTGGTGCTCACATGAATCCCGTTGGTGGTTCGCGCGAATATCGCGTGTGTTCGCGATATAACGGCGCTCAGTATCGCTCTATGCATGTAATGTTGTTACTTGTGACAATCAACTGCCGCATTGCTTTCGCAGAACAATGGTACCACCTTTTTTGCGTATTCGTCACGTTTATTTTATCGTTTATTACTTCCTAATTATAATACACGAAGCTAAACAATGAAAATGTAATTTATAGCACAAGAATAAATACAGTTGTTGCCAGAGCCACATTGTGTTAGATCCGTTTGATCACGTTCGGCGGTTGGTTGCGACATTAAAATAACATCATGCCGTTTACATCGCTATAACGTGTGTAATAAAAGTAGCAAAAATGTAATGTTTACAGGAAGTTTGGTAAACGTTCCGACATTTATATCCATCGAGATGCGATTGAAATTGTCGATCGCGAACGGGTAAAACGATAATTTTCTTGAACTGAATGTTTTATTCATGCCGATTATTGAGCAGCACTATTTAATTCTCAGTTATAGCGACGCCATGGCTGAGCAAACTAATACATTCGAGACAAAATTACTAATGTCAATGTGTACCTAACAAGTACATAATAATTTTCACGGTCACAATACTTACTCGGACGACAAGTCTTATGAGCAAACCGTAAACTGGATTATAGTATACAAGTCTAACAAGATTGGCGCACTCCATAATCCGCAGTCACTTGGACACTAAATTGATCATCCAGCTGACAACAATAAAGTTAATAACTTAACCGCGAAATATGCTTTTATGCATCTGTAATATATACAAAGTTTCTACATACATTTTATGAGCCACGCATTAAAGTTATTGCAATATGACATATTTCCAATAATGTAATATGGTGTGTTAGTGATGAAAAACATCCAACCGTAACGTGAAAATTAAATCTATGCGCTCGGGGAAAATGAGCAAATTTTATTTAAACCTCGCGGGATATTCGCCCGAGCCAGTGATGTCGCCACGGGCGAATTTACGGGGAAAATATTGTAACAAAATATCAAAACTGGAGGGAAGGGAAAAAGGATAATAGAAATTCTGGAGATTACTGGCCACCTGTTATACTGTAGAGAAACGTAATTGCATCATAAGGCGAGGTTATTTTGCTTTGTTACGTTGTCTGTTGCCTTGTTTATCTTTGTAGGAATTGTCGCAACTGCGAAGCCGCGTCCTAACCAAAGCGATCATCGCGGGAACACGCGACCGTCGTTTACTTGGTAACCCTATTTTATAAGGGTCCCCCAGTCATCCTTTCAAGGAGCAGCATGTTATTTACTTTTGCATATGTGTTAAACATAACTGTTTCTGTCTTTTGCAATGCCTCCGTGTCGTGTTTAGATCTCCCCTTAAATAAACACGTCTCTTTCATATTTTATCAGGCATGTCTATGAAAAGCAACATACGGACAGACTAATTTTGTCATAAATTGTTTTCTGCGAGGATTGGTCGGAATCAGTCGCTATTTATATTTTGTCAAGAAGCAATATTTGTTGAAAAATTATTACGTTTCCAATTTATTGGTTATAAAATATTTCGCAGAGTATTTAGTTAGATACAGAAAAATACAATAGACGTAGATATGTTTAGTAACCTATTCCGCTTAATTATTCCTCAAAAGTCATAAAAAAACCGTAAGAAATCGACACGTATTTCACCTCTCAACGAGGCATCCTCCCTCAAGATGACGATTGACCTGTTGCGAACCCGAACACGACGTGTTGCGACGCCGAGCGCTGTACGCAGAGTCCATAGAGACAGACGCTTCGTATTGTAGTATTTCAGCTACCTATTTATGGAACCAATTTCTAAACTGCGGCACGTCTAGCGCAGGATTACAACTGTCTGCGTCCACTTTGTTCAGCTTTACAATATCACACTGATGTAACAACATTGTGAACATTATTGTGTCCAGTTATAGCATGGCATCTAAACAAGTTTGATAGCTCGTATAAAACAGCCTTCGCCATAACTTCGCCTTGTCGCGTCACGATTTGCGTAATGGACACAAAACCGCTCGCGGCCGACCAAGGGCCGGTTCTAAAGATATTCAATCATATTTTATAAAGTCGATAATGCTTATAGCGATGTGAAGGATCGCTAATAATATCAATTTGCGGAAATTCCAGAGCTATGATCTCAGTAATGCCTATAAAACTAAGTTTGGTAAAACATTTTCATCAGCAAAATGTATCTAAGTAATTTGCCTCGATGAGCCGGAGGGAAAAGAAACTAAGACATCTCTCGGCGAAACAGCCACCGCCCAGGGAGTAACGAAGCAGGGAGACGTAAACAATTTAAGAGTGGCCGCTGCACTTCAGTTGAAGCAACCAGGCGAATAAACGCGTTGGCTACTAACCGGGTAAACACGGGAGACGGGAGACGTCCCCGTGCCCATCTGTAAAAACCAGACTATTTAAATTGGACGCTCAGCAAATTTCCCGTGGTGCTTCCATTTGCTCAACATATATCTTAACGATGTTTTTTCAAACAGCGCTCAAAGGACCTCTAGAATTAATGAGGTTAGCGAGATAATAGAAATAAGTTTAATTGTTGTTTGCTCTTAAATTCGCCAGGACCAGCGAATTCGCTCGCGTTTGTTTTTTTTTGTTGCTTTTCAGTTCGACATTTAATGCAATTTAATTGGGTTCACGTTTTATCTCCGTGAGCAGTGCACAATTTGGTTTGTTTGCCAAATGAAACGGTAAACTGTTATATGAAAAGAAAACACGCCTCGTGTAGGTGAGCATTTTGATAACAGCAATTTCTGGCAGTTTTCATTCAAATGAATATAAATAACTAGTCGTTCTGCGAACAGTAGACCTCACGGGGTGCGCCAAAGTTCACCTAAATTTACAACTCCGGTAATTGGAAATCCGAAAATGTTCTTCCTAACATTTTTCATCCTAACAATCACAATTCCTAACTACTCTGTCTCTAATGTTCATAATTCCGAAGCATTCAATTTCATAATGTCAGTAGCAATAAACATCTATTATACTTTTATTTGTTTTCCTATATTTTCTCAACATAACCATCTTTTACACTATTATTCAGTCATATCTTTTTGTGTAGATTTCCTTTTATTCATAATAATCAGTATTATATACATTAATTTTGCGTAAATATAAGGGTAAAAGAGTCTTGGTGTTTTTTGTCTCCGACTAACCGTTTGTCGTAAAAACGTTGTGGAAGGGAACCATAGGTTAGGTTAGGTTAGAACTGTGACCAACTACGCACGAGCCGAGCGAGCGAAGCGAGCGTGCCGCGGCAGCGGCCGGCGAAGTGCCAGAACCGAATCGGTCCTAGACGACACTCTGACCTTCTGAATATGAGTGAAAATATTATGGTAATTGTGTTTAGGGATAAAAGCGTTATGATAAAAAATAGTAGGATTTTAAATATATTTACATTAATGATATTATTCATTACAATTTTCGGAAACATGAGTGTTATGAACATCGCCGGTAGCACTACAAATAGTATGAATGAAAACTTTAGGATGAAAAATTTTAGGAAGAGTGATCATTCGGATTACAAATCCTTAGGAAGAACAATTTCGGGTAAAGAACTTTAGTTGAGCCAATATGGACCCGACCTCACGAGTACAAACTTTGATAGGGAGTAGGAATCGCACGTAACTTCAGCTAAATCTTTGAATTTCGTGTTTAGGGAGTAGACCTGCAGGAAGAAACCATGAATGATAATTTGTAGTTTTAGGCCGCGCGCACTTAGCACGCGTTTTCATACGAATTTCACTGGTACGAACACGCACAAAAATGATCCCGACCTTCAAAGTACAAATGGGGCGCGCAGACTGGGTGCGGTTTACGTATAAACAAACAATACTTGTTTTATGATTTTCTTCATCCCCAACTAACTCAAGAAGAGGAAAATTACGAATTTAAAATATGCCTTTTGGTTTACGAAAAAAATAGTTCAATTTACCTACTTTATCAGGAGAAACATAAAACCGTTAAGTAGCAAATACTTATATCACGCCATGTGATATCGTCAAACATAACTAAGTAAATATTTAAAATTTATTCAAGTGATCACGAAAAATAACAATTTCAACAAACCTTGAATACGGTTAAGAAATGCGTTCATTTTGTTCGTAGAATGATTTTCATCTAATTACCTGAAACAGAAAGAATATTTGAGTAAGTATTTTCATTTAGATTCTTGATGAATAATTTTAATAAATCCTAGCGATGACAAGTAGACAGCGATTTGACATTTAGACATTTTCATGAAGACTTTTCAAAAGTCAAACTGAAAAAAAAAAAACATTTTATTAAAATAATACGCAAACATAATTCAGCCATAAGAAATATGATAACATTGTAACACCGTAAAATTATGATTAGAAAAACAATATCTTGGCAATGAGTCGAGTTGCCGGCGCCAAACGCTTTCAAGATCCGAAAACTTTTCCCATTACAGTAGCGTTACAGGGCCAGCCGAAACTGGGGGCGTAAAATGTCGCTTACACACGAAACTGCAAACTTACGGCGCTATTACTTTACTAGGTTCCAATTGCATTAAGGGGGAGTAGTTTGACAGCAAAAAAACATATTTCACCCGCGCAACCCTTACCTACCCCTCTCATTAAACACGACGAAAACAAAACACAATGCCTTCCCGCCAGCAGAAACTTTTCGTCTGGCGTTTATAGAATTCGAATTTCAATCTTCTGTAGTTTATTTTGCTTATACGATACGCTAAGCTTGAATTCAGAACTATAGATCATGTTCATGTTTTGGAACTAGAAACTCAATGTTGACGTGAAAAAGTTCAAATTTAAATGTTACCAAATTTTATTTAGGACCTTGTACAATTTGTACCTTATGACGTCTTTGTGGAAAACTGTGTTACCAAGTAATAAATATAATACTATATCGTGGATTTCTCTCTTTGGAGGATCGTGCAAAGTGATACCCAAGTAAAAAATAATATTCGTATAATGAATTTTGCACTGTATTGTGCAACGAATATGGCATGTGTCATGAAAACCTTTCCTGCGCCAAACGCGAACAATTCCCTTCGAAAACATTTGAAACATGTGAAAAAGAGGCCGAGTTCTGTACAAAAGAAATAAATGTAGGATTGTCGGCTTCACCACTAAAAGAATTGACATCTATTCCTCTATGTAAATGGGTGCCAAAGTACCAAAGGGACTAATTATAACAAGGGCCCGAGGTACGCGCTCAGTACCTGCGCTGTGTTTTGGGCGCGCGCCCGGCGCGTTTTGGACGCTCGTCAAACGCAAAAAGATTTCCACATTTTGTAGTAACTTTTGAACCGTGTTTCTATTAAGTTTATTACTAATGCGGAGAAAATGACAAGGAAAAATAGTGAAAAGGAACTCGCGTCCAAGCGTCAAGGGCACGGTTAGGCTTCATTTACGGAGACGCGAGGAGTCGCGCGTGGCTTTGGGCGGCGCGGTTCGCACTGAATTCAAACATATGGCGTTGTATGAGTGCGTTTACGGAGACGCGATTACACGCGTTTGTTTGAAATGGAGCGTTTTTTGCGGTGGAGCCCGCGAATGGCATAGCCGCGTCACACGCGGCGTTTCATCACGGCGGCGGACGCAGCAGCAATGCCCGCGGCATACCTTCTCCCAGTCTTATTTGTAAATCGCACAACGGAGATGCAAGTTGAGAGTGGCAAGTTGCGACATGTGCAGGCCTAACGGCGCCCGGCATGGGCGCTCGCTTAGACTGCAGCGCTTGATATAATTCGTTACATAGGAATTCATACAATTTTATTGAGCGCCCGAAACGCAGCGTACAAAATGCGCGTCTCGGGCGCTTGTTATAACTAGTCCCTTAGTAGAAAGTTTAGTATGGTCCCTCTTTGTAACTGTTGAAATTGTAGCTTTGAAAACATGCCAAGTTGCATTATAACTTTAGGCCTCATTTACGGAGACGCGGGGCGTGGCGCGTCGCGTGCAGTGTGGCGTGCAGTGTGGCGTCACGCGGCGCGTCTGACGTTTTTTCTGTTTACGGTGCGGCGGCGCGTGAAGCGGCAGTTATCATCCCACGCGTTAACATAAACATATGGCAATATACGTCAAGATTGTCGCTGCTTTTTTTTGGGGTTATAATATATGTTATTGAAATGTGCTAATTAAAACCTTTCATTTGATACCCAACATGGTATGATTAAAAAATATTTTGTTGTTCATGATATGTCACCTAGAGGGCGTCATTTTCAATTTAATGTGTCTTCATATAGCCTATGACCAGCGGACGATCAAGAAGCTTCCAACGATACCTCATTTGTCAAATTGTGATGAGTCTTTTAGAAGATAATATGTGGGAACAGACATAGATAAATACATAGAAACCGGTCAAAATCATAACCCTCCTTTTTGCTTCGCCGTAGTCAGGTAAAAACTAAAACCCAACTACGACAAAAAGTCAACTAAAGAGATATAAACAAGACATCACGGACAGACATGATTTGACAGCTAATTAAAAATCCGGAGTCATACGGAATCTGTTCGAGTTCGTCCGTTATACCAATAACCGAAGAATAAAGGTATTATTCTAAACAAGTTTTATTTAGAGGCGGTCAGTCGCTCCAATTGTTCGTCTAAGGGTCACCTTACAAGAAGTTTGTCAAAAAAAGTGGGAGTAAACGAATTTGGATCCTGAGTAAATCGCAATAAGATTTAATCTCCAGTGCGAACTTTCAAATGAACGTGGAATGGGCTCGTTGGCTAAGTTGTAAATTTTCTCCGCAAGAAAATTCACCGCAATACAGAGCAATGGCACTAGTTTTACCTACTTCTTTCTATACTCCGTGCTATTATACCAGTCAAAAATCTGTCAAATAAAATGTATGTCATCTTGAGTTTTCAAATATCAACATTGAATTTTATATGTTTATTTAGACTCGGTATTTATTTATTTATCAATCAATAACACTTGTAATATTCGTTTTAGAAGTGGTTTTAGTGTTTTTTTCATGTTTTCTATGTCTCAGTTTCTTTTGTGGAATGTGATAAATTACGAAAATATTATTTACGAAAATAAATAATATCTCAGCGCAGCTAAAAATTTGAGCGTAATCCTCTCGTCTCAACAGAGCAACGCCGACTGATTTGTGAAACAAAAATATGCTTGAAGTTCCCGTAATGTGCGACGGAAGATGGCTTCTTCCACGAACTAAGAACGTCGTAAGTCCTACAAGCTTTGATTCGTAATAAAACCAAAAATAAAAGGAATAAAAAAAAAAGCCTACACAATTTTTTTTGCCTTGTTTTAATACATATAATCATCTAATTTTTATCATAATAGGCATTTGCATTTAAGTACAAATCGAAAATACGTGAAAATTAGAGGTAACTTCCTGATATTTTTTTATCGAGAAAATTTTAATATTTTGTGTTTCTGTTCCACAAAAAGTTTGGAAATATCATGTAGTTACTCATACTATTTTTATTTTACACCTAAGTCTTATCAATTTCATGAAAAATCAAATTGAAGACAGGCAATTTTGCTTCCAACCCGCCCTTAATAGAAAGTGTAACCAAAGTGAAACTCTTTTTAAGTTCGGCAGGTTTCGGCGGTTTAGGCATTCCGACCTTGTTGATCATGAAACTATTTTTTTTAAACCTTTTTCCTTTGAGAGGGTTGATACTACTAACGAAGAATATAATATACCCAAGCAAAAGGTCTTTATTAAACTATCATAAGGACCCCACTGTCTAGACAGCATTTGTACTTTGTAGTCTGAAAGCGTCGAACGCGCTAAACAGTAATAGAGCCAATCACTGCAGTGTGTGGGTAACGAGAGGGACCAATTACTGCCAAGTCTTAATGTTAACGACACTAGACGCCGACTGGAATTACCGTCCGCTCAATAAAACTTATTCCCGAATTCATCCGAGACGAAATAATGAGACATTTTATATTCTAGGAACTGGAATTGCTAGCTAGAATTGGCTTCTTTCGCTTAAAAAAGGTATTGCTTGGCTTGATGGTAAATATATTTAATGTTGTTTTATTAGCAATATAATTCTCATTAACATCCTTACGTATAAATAATAATGACAGATAGTAATTAATTCTTTGATGACTATTTAATTAATGCTTTAAATCAATTTCTTAGCGTTGCGAAGCGAAATAATAATCGTTAGAATATGAGTGAGTATATTTTGAAGACTACAGGTAGGTTACTAGTGCGTAATCAGAATGTATGAACAAACTATGACTTAGTACTGCAGTGGCTGTACTGGCCCTGGGTGTACCAGGGATGCTTATACAGTGTTGTGATCCCTAAGAAAATTGTAGTCGGTCCCTCTTTCTACCAAACACTCTGTATAACAATCAATAAGCCTTATAATTTTGTGATGATTCCCGTTTACCGTACAAAATAATAGATGAGTAATTGATATCGTAATAGGCGTTATTATGCCTTCACAATACGGTCTCATAACTCTGACATTATAGGTTACAACGTGACCTGCCAGTTTGCCCAAGTCCGCAAATGCCGCCGCTGCAAATAGCGCCCCATTACTATATAATGCGGGTGAGACGAGCCCTACCTCAACACTGAAATTATTATCACAGTCATAAATCAAGTCAGGTTTACAAAGACGCGGTGAAATTTGTAACGATCTGTCACATGGAAGAAGACACAAAAGTTTGCGCAAAGGAAACCGAAAAGGAATATGAAAGTTGGTTGATACCTAGTGGATAGTGTAGGGACGTGGAGTGTTTCCTGTTTAATGCCTCATGTCGAGGCGGCAAAGGTGTTAAAGTGAGGCTTCTCCAGTGAACGATTAAACTTGCACGCAGCCATTACACCGTACACGCTAGCAGTTTGTGGAACTTCACTAAATCACATTGTACTAACATTATGGGGCACAATCGATTGGGTATGGAATGGCTTTGAATTTGAATAAGGTTGTATAGGGTATGTTGGAATTACAATACCTTCGCCATTTCGACCACATTGTGACAATAAAGTTTTGAACATTTGACAAACGTAGTTCTGTGACCAACTTTAAATATTGAGACTTGATAGAAAGATAAATACAAATTCCATTTCCGGTCACTTTTATGCTCTTAAAACCTTAAAAAATTGATTAAGTAATAGAATTATATACTCGATAATCATGCATCGACGGAAATAGAAGCAATAAATTATACAAATCTTGTGACGTCGTCCAATTTGACTTCTATTTACAATACAGATAATATGTTAGTATCATTGTATCAAATATTTATTATACCGTGACAAAACAAATCGATAAACGTTTGTGGGTATAATGGTAGATAGGGCGGGAGTGGCGCAGCGGCGCGCATCGTCATCCGCGGGACAATGGCGCAGGCCGTCCTTGAATTAGCACCGGAACTATTGTCACCGCGCACAATGGATAGGATTTGCCTAGATTGCCGTCGGGCCTGGCACGCGCCGCCGAGCAAAAACCGCACACAAAACGTAACGACCGAAACCGGAGAAACGCTATTGCGTCGTATCGCTGTCATTGGAAGCCTGGAAAATTTATCATCCACCACACCAAATATTTTGGCGATACTCCCGCTAAAATATCGCATGAGTTACGAATTTAGGAAACGCAAACCATGATCCTGAAATTAGCCTGAAATTCCATTCTGCACAGGGAAAACGTTAACATAATTAAATTCAGACAACTTTGGCACAGTACTGTAGAGGTTTTATGCGATATGCAACCTCACGTTGGGCTGGCTGACTTAACCGCAGCCTTAAACTTGCGAACGCTCCAGCAGTCGGTATTTAAATATTGACAGGTGTGTTTTCTTTATGTTGTGAGGGGAGAGCAGCCCGAACCCTTATGATGTATAAACGTGTCGTATAATTAATAAACCCTTGGAAAACCTACTCCTCTTTGGAATTACCTCCACCACACACACCCCCACATATCTGGGTAACGTCCCTAAGACGTTACAAGTGGTGGAGGCGCCGGGTACCCAAATACCAGGCTATTTTTATAATGAAGTTTAAAGTTCAAAATTTTGTGGGGATGATAAAATAGCACAGCATAAGGGTGCAAGATAAAGGAGGAAAACGACGCACTGACGCCGGATGATAAAAGCTAAGTGGTTTTTTTCTAACATTTTATAAAAAAGCGAGATGGCCTCGCAAATCCAGTTCTTCTCTGGGTACAACGGCGTATGTTTGGAAGAATTCATAAAGGAATTCGAGAGTGTGGCCATCGACAATGAATGGCGAGAGAGCGATTGGGCGCTGATTATAGGAGCATACCTTATGGGCCCTGCAAGAATATTTTTTAATTATACATACCATGAGGGTATGAGTTTCAAGGCGATGTGTGACGCACTTTGGGCAGAATTCCCGTGCAAGTGTCACAGAGATTTTTATAGGGTGCAGGAGGAGATTGCACAAGTACTGTCTGATAATGGCGGACAGGAAAACGTGGCGAATGTAGATGTTCATGCTGATTTATTTTCTAGCGGAAGACAGGATGACCCGCTAGATGTTGAGCAAAGCTGCCATGACGGCAGAAACAATGTTGATGACGAGCGCAGTCTTGCGCATGAGGAGGACGAGCTGATGGATGTGTTCGTGAATGAACACGAGGAAGAATTGGTTGAATCGGGTCAGTCCAGTCCATTTATTATCTCTTTCAGCGGTATTACAGGCCTTCAGATTGTGTCCTCATCTGAAGAAAATGATGATCACAGCAAGAAAATTAATATAGATAATATCGTCGTTGATCAAATTGTCGAAAATGATTTTAGTAAACATTTTTCCGAAATAAAGGAGAATGACCATTCCTTGTTGATAACAGAAATAAAGGAGGTTGATCAGTTATCTTTGTCTCCAGTCGAACTTATTGTTTCGAAAGTCTACCTAGATATAGACGAAGATAAAAATGGTTTAGATGAAGGTATAAACCAGTTAGTTAGAAATGATGTAAAGTCATGGGAGGTCGGAGACCAAGAGATTGACATCAAGATAGTAATGGTGCTAGACGAACATAGGAGTGATCTGCTAACGGTCGATGCTTTAGATAGTAATTGTAGTGTTAATATGACTTTTAATAAAATTAATTTGACTACGTTTCCCATAAAGTTAAACTTTCTATTTTTGTTTTTATCTTTTTTGAACCGGTGTGCAAATCTTACTTTACAAAATCATCGGACTATAAATAATTTTAAAAAAGCACCACGTAAGGAAAAGGCTACATGTATGATAAAATCTAGATTTAAAAACTTTGAACCGAAAATGATTCAGTTTAAAAGAAAGTTCAATAATAAGTATTTTATAAAGAGATATTCATTTTTTAAATATAAATTTGTTGGAATTAAATAATAAGTGAGTCAGGGATTTTGTACATGTCTTTATGTTAAAACCTTTTCTCTTAATGATGTAATTATTTACTTTTTTTTAAACGTCATTTATTTTAATTGTCATGTCAATGTCACATTGATGTAAACAAAAACTTCGCAATGTTTAAAGTGTGATGAATATGTAATACTAATATGTTTTTATTTATGTGCGTTTCATATTGCGGAGAAAAAAGCATCAGACGCGGCCGCCGGCCGGGAACGAGTGGGGCGTCACCTGCACAGCGCGTTGGAGCGTGTGTGGTGATACTTCCCACTTCGCCACGGAGTCATGGGGACCCTGCGCCTTATAGAATTTTCTTTGAGCTAGCGTAGCATGAATGTGCTCCAGAGGATTTAGGAGGAAATCAACTATGGTCCCTCTTACAAAAGGGGGATGGAGGCACTCAACTTCAGTTGAGGCCGACTTTGCGAACGGGGCATAGCCTTGCAAAGCGTGTTAGATTAACACAATTGGTCCAATCTATGAGTGCAGTTCCACAGTTTGGTGGTGCCCACTCAGTCAGAGGTGATGCCAACCTCACTTACGGGCCTGGCCTTGTGAGGGGCGTCTGATAGACGCCTATGGTACATTTTTGATTGAGAGCCCACAGTTTGTTTTGTATGTCAAGGGGTTCTTGTATGAGTGTAGGATTATTTTTATATTTTGTCCCTCTGGAGTGCGAGCATGATGTTGTTTTCATTTGGTGGGCGCATATATCCAGAAGTTTGGTACCCGTGGACTCAGTGGCGTCTATTCGGCTAGAAAGTTTTGGATGTTGTGGTCTAGTGGTTTTAAGCCCCATCCGGGCAGATGTGAACTTGTCACATTGTGTTTTCTCCTAGGAGGCTTTGTCATATCTTTTTCGCCAGTTTTGGTATGACGAGGTTTAAGCAGGACGAGGCGTTGTGCTGATATGGGTGCAATATGGCACATGCTAACCCTACCTTAAATGTCACAAGCCGGGGTGACTTTCGTCCGTCCTGACTTAAGCCTTCTTCTGCAAAAGAAAGACCTCACCATGTATATTCCCTGGCGTTAGGTAATTTCTCTTATAGGTTTAGGTAGGAAAGGACTGACTGTTGGGGCGTTTTGAATAGAAGTCTTGTTTGTTTGTCTGCGCCAATCCATCTATTCAATTAAGGGGCGTAGCTGATGTAGAGGTTTTATGCGATATGCAACCTCACGTTGGGCTGGCTGACTTAACCGCAGCCTTAAACTTGCGAACGCTCCAGCAGTCGGTATTTAAATATTGACAGGTGTGTTTTCTTTATGTTGTGAGGGGAGAGCAGCCCGAACCCTTATGATGTATAAACGTGTCGTATAATTAATAAACCCTTGGAAAACCTACTCCTCTTTGGAATTCCCTCCTCACACACCCCCACATATCTGGGTAACGTCCCTAAGACGTTACAGTACCAAGGGAACTGATTTGTATATATTGACCCCGATAACTTATTGGGGTATAACCCTAAGGGGTGCACGGTTCGATAGTTTTTCAAGTAATTCGTCAATGTCGGAAGGGAATGTATTCGGGTTGGAAGAGCAATGAAGATGTTCTCGATGTAGGTTATTATCGGGTTCGTATCACAGTGTGGTGGACGTGTCATCATGATTAATCGATGTGCTGACATCAAGTCACCGCCCGTGGCGAATACAAACACAAAAAAAGGGTTTAAAGCCCTGTCGCAAAATCCTCATCATGTATTATAAATGCAGGCAAAAACAATACGAGTGATTGACCGCAAAGTGCTTTTTAATAACAGGAGGAGGATTAACCATTCGTATAGTAGGACTTGTGGTGATTAATGATAGCATCTGTTACCTCTATTCAACAAATTCATACAGCTAGAAGTCCGAAATGTAAAGACCAACTGAATTAATAGTGCTGTAACGTGACAGTGAAATTCAAGGTTATACAGCAGTTTTGATGAACTTGTGTTGTGCTTGCCAGGTTTGTGTAGTGACAAAAGGGTAAAGTTTTCTCGTTGCACATGGTACGTAACATAGTAATTTTGTAGGATCTCTTTGTAATATTGTGTGTGGTGAACTGGTGAATCCAGTCCCGAAACGGCTCCCCGACGACCCTTTGTCCCCGGAGTGAGAGAGACTCTAGAGTCATAGGCCTGCCTCTAACTAAGGGATGTCCCATCCCTTGGTTCCACCCACCCCTTAGTTAGAGGCAGGCCTATGACTCCTATGAGACATCCCTGTAGGTTTAATCTTTTTTTTTTTTCTAATGACTGATCTGAATAACTGATTGATGCGAGAAGCACAGAACCAGTCGAAGTGGCATGCTTGGGCCATGTCCAGCAGTGGACGTCTTTTGCTGGAATGATGATTAACTGAACGATGTCTAAGATGACGATGTGATGATTTTTCGTCTATCCTTGGTAAAGAGTGCTCTGTTAAAATTATTATTTATTTACACTTTAAATCGCTATTTCATAACATGAAACCGCGCTGTGACCGACATAAAATAAATGCAGGAAATAAACAAACGCAGCCTCGTTACCCAAGAGGTCGGTGAATGACGTCCCACCATTAAATGTCGTTCATTACGCACGAAAAAATGTTAAGAGCATTTTAGAAAAATAGAACAACTTGGAGAAGAGGTCGGGAAATTACAGCTAGGATATTTTAAAAGGAATACATTGCTTTACAAGGAGGTGTAGTCCAGTTAAAAATCGCAAACATAGCTCTATACCAGCCATATTGCAGTTATCCATTACAAACCTCGTTTTGCATAGATTCACATCGAGAAAGGTAAGTAGACAAAAATGAAAAATTATTAAATAAAAGTTTCTAAAAATGAGAATAACGCCAGATCCAGGAAAAACATGGTGATTGGCGAGTAAAATACACCACACAAAACAAAAATACACAATCTGCTTTGTAAAATCCAATTGAAAAAGTTGAAATAGATAACCAAGGTACGGCTAACACCTTACTTTTTTATGATGCGCTATAAAACTTTTTAATTTGATCGAAAACCAGATACCAGATTGGCTACAATTAACATTTTGATAGCGATATTTGCCGAAATGCGATGTGATTAAGCGAAATGTCAAGTTTTCTAAGCGACTTGATCACATAGATAATGCAGGTCGCGACTCGCGAGGCCCTCGTGCCAGGAGCTGCGACGTTCGATTCCCTTCATAAATAAATGCGTCACTCTAATTATAGATGTGAACGTTGCCTATGACTTACGGAAAAGGTTATATCTATATATAGCGATGTACCTGCTGTTGACACGATTAAATGCGGCGATGATTTAATATCGTACACAGCTTGGCAACCGTTCCGGATATTTATCGATTTTCATTGTACACGTTTTTGTTATATTTCATGAGATACGAGACTACAGTAAATTTTGTCTTTCAGATAAAAAAAATCTGACAAGGACATCTGGAGCTTTTTGTTGGCAGTTTTCGAGTGAAAATCATATTTTATTTTCAATTGAACAATACGCTTTCGGCGTGCGCTCGGATTGGAACTGGTGCTGACGTTGCCAAATGGGCTGATTGGAGCAAACAATTCGTGCAGCATTATTGTACTTACAATGAGCGTACTGTTACAACGGTAAATTCATTCAGCAGCATCGAAATATCTGTTCAATCGTGGCACTGACTTGCATTCCTGTTTTAAATATTGGAAAAATACTTGCTGCTGGAAAAATTAAATTAAACCAGACAATTTTAACCATATCGGTGTCAATCATACGAGTTTTAACTCAGAACTTGAGTGCATAGATAACGATAAAGGCAAAATAAACAAGCTGTGTATAGACTGACATTCAAATGCAGATATCGATTATGAAGTAGGTATGCGTCATTGGTATCGATCGGAGGAATAGCTCAATCAGGTATGCGAAGCGTTCTATCGGGGAATAGAAAGGTGGCATTGTTTCAAGCCCACACATAACAGTCTGAGGGACATCGTATCTCAGGGGAGGTGCCACCACCTACAGTGAGGTTATCTCTCTGGGCTCTATGGTTGCGTGATAAAGACGCGATTATTATGCAACATTAATTATGTATACTGTCCAACAAAGGAGCTGTTTCATTTGAATGCGATTGAAGGAAATATTGTTGCAAAATTACAATGAGTACAGCGCATGTTTTATTGATTTTCTTTCCACTTGGCATTACCACAAAAAGGAGAGATAATAAATAATGTCTTCAAAGATGAAGGAGTTAACTGCACGGAAGGTATTTAGGTGCTTATAATAAAGCAATAAGCAGAATTTGTGTATGTTTATGTAGGTGTACTAATATCTGTCCCTAAACCCAAGCAATACGAAAAAGCATAAATAATTTACGTCAGTAGTGAAAACGAAGACATTCCTATTTCTTTGATTTTGAGGAAAGCCCACATGACGTGACAGTTTGGCGTTTTGGCACAAACTAAAGTCCCACGAAAGCAAAAGTCGTATTTTAAATGACCTATGCGATGTGACTAGTGCTTGCGTAAACATAACCTTGATATAACGATACTAAATACTGCGACACACCCACCGCGCATTTTCGGAAGATGACGTGTTATTTATATTGATGTTATCTCGGTCATCCGATATTGGCGCGGTCATACCGGTCAGCGCTTACTCTTATCAGCCGTTCAACACGTTTATGTACTTTGTAGTTTTCAGTTAGTATCTTCCTCATGCAGGGCAAAATGTCGCTGTTACTTAAAGTTGATAAAATCTCTGGGCCTGATAAAACATTTTGTAATTAAATATTCGTTAATTAAAGCATGATTTTTGGTACCGTTACCGTCTATTAATTACATTGCATGTTTGGAAAGCAACTTTTTATATCCGATACCAGTTATAATTCACGCGCGATTAATAATACTGCGTGCTTACTTGCTTAGCCTTATCCATGATCCAAGGCCTCCACTACAATTGACAGTAAGCACGACTTTACTAATTACGTTTCGCAATACATTGCGCAACCGAACAATATGTTCCAATGCTCGTATGAGAAAGACGACAATGTAGTTACAAATGGAAAATGAGCGCCGAATCCTTATTTTGGTAGGAGTTACCCCTTTTTTTTTTTTTTTTGATGGTGGGAAATCATCCAATGACTTCTCCCGCTCTGGGTGGAGCGGAAGGGCGTGTCAGACTTTTACTGACTAAAACCCACCCGTGTTCCTTCAGTTGCCTGTTGCCAAGGTCCCGGTATCCCTTTCGGACTAACCCGCAACCCTGGCAGGTAGGAGTTACCCCACGGTCTGGTCGCACAGTGAGTCATACGACCGCCCGCGTCGTATTTAGGCTATTCGATAATCATGTCGCAACACTAACACTCGATGCACATTGATGTCAATCGATGCGGGCGTAACAGATACCGCACTTAATGATTGAGGATCGATTACTGTCACGCATCAATTCAAACTACTTTTGTTATCCTTGCATCAACTGGTCTGTTGACATGACAGGGGCTGGAGTAGGCAAGTTTATACAAATTCATCACACAAACAACGTGACAGACGCTTGGATTATTTTCTGCCATTAACATACATGCCTTTCTGTGTAGACAAATGTAATTAAAACGTTGACATCATGAATGAAGCTAAATATAAATCATATATAATATGCCATGCCAGATCACTGCGATATTATCTTTCCTCGCGATCCCAGATTTTCACTTAGTAATAGACGCAAGTGAAACTTGAATAATCATGACACATAATTGATAATTGACAGATTTCCATTCGAAACACATGTTCACATCCAAATATGTCATCGAGAGTTGTAGGCAGTAAACAATAGTCAGTGATTCATACGGGGGATAATGCAACTGTTTGTACACAAACCATAAAACAATGTAAGTACTCAGAAAATACAGGTTTATAAGGGCGCCTTTCTACCAGATATGTGCTATGCTACGTCGCTATGGATGCGTTTGATATCCACCAAACATATTCATTGATCCACATAGCATAGCACTACTGTTGGAAACGGGTTCGAACTAAGCTATGTTTTTATATGGAAGGATGTGTGATATGGATGCGTGCTATGGATGGGAGCATAGATATAAGAAAGAAGATGGGAGCTATGGATGCGTCTATGGTATAGCTATGTGCAGCCGCAGCCACTTCTCGTGACTCCGTACTGTCGATGCATCGCATAGTTCGAGCTGCGCATTTTCCTCGCACTGCTACCTCGGGGAGTCGCATCTTCTTAGCACATCTTACTGGCTCCTCTACACAACTTAGCATTAGTGAAAACGGTCACATAGTTTTGTAGCTTAGCTTTCACATCCCCGTAGCATAGCTGCATAGCACATCTCTGGTGGAAAGGCACTCTTATACTTAGCGATGTGATGGAACTGGTGGATACCGCTCGACGAAGACCGATATTATTATGACAGTGTTGCGTCCTGTTTTTTTGAGGGCTTCCACTTTTAGCACTGATTTGAACGGCACTCCTCCGAACCGCACTTGAGCACGTCTACTAATAGCACTGAAACAAAATTTTGATAAGTGCGGTTCGGTGGAACAGTTTATTCATATTATTTATAGTCTCCGAACAGCACCTGCGTACAGTTTGTAGTGATGGGACGTATGTATTCTTTGTTCAGGACATTACCAACATATCGATACGGCAACTGCATGTCGACTCACGAACAATAAGGCCGCTTGTACACGCTAAGAAAAGTCGCCGCCGTCGTTTCTACACACGAACTCTTGAACACTGCTTTTCGGCGCTGACCAAGAAAAAAATCTTATCTGCGCTAAACGCGACACGCGATATTACTGCGGTGCGGATGGGGTGTTCGTGCCTAGATCCGACACAATCTTTGTCGTGTACATGATGAATTGGTCCTAACTGCAGCAGCCACGGTGAAATTTCTTAGAGTGTACAGTCACGAGCATTAATATGTATACACTTAGCAACTTTTAAAAGTGATTTTTGCCTACTGTATTGGTTGTAACTTTATGATATAACGAACATAGTATTATTGAACCCCTATTATTATGAAATAGGTATAATCTCAAAATTACAATCGTTATTCCACGAGAAAAACGTTATTGAATTTTTCTGGGCGTATACATATTTTTGCTCGTGACTGTACAAGCGGCATAAAGGGCTCCGTTATCGTACGTAATGGTGAATAGGGAAGACATCAGTCAAAATGGCGCAGTCGTATCTAGTTTCTACAATAAGCTAATAGTATAGGAATTATTTTTTGCGAAAATAACTCGTTGTTGTGTAAATTTTCGCTAGCGCTCGATATCCTGTGTATAGTTAGCCGAAAAACCAAAGGCCCAACAATTAACGCAAGTGCCGCAAAAAATTGTCGGCCGCAACAGGGATTCAATTAAAAAGCGTTTGCGCATGTAATCGGAAACCTGACCACGATTGCAATGCGACTTTTTTAGTTGAATTGGCTGTCTCGTTAAGGTGTGTGTGTGTGGGCAACATAACGGAATATCGAAATTGATCGAGATCGATTTACATAATGCGCGCGTTCTCTTATCTGAACACATAAATGGTGGAGTTTGTAGCACCTTTCCAAATCTCTATTATGCTAACATGCATTGCGTGTGTTTGTTCTGGCTAATCTCCGAAACGGCTGGACCGATTTTATTTCAGAAAAAATAATTAGGGTCGACGCGGGCATCTCAGAATAAACACTGGGATTATATTGGTGAAAACTTTTAAACCACGTATATAAAAATCTATATTTTAACATTATTGCCTACATTTTCGCATTGAATTGCATTGGCAACACCGCAAAAACAAACAGTAAGACAGCCACAAAATTGGAACCAGCACAGTCCAGTTGATTTAATTAAGTAACTACTCCTAACCTATTTTAAAACACAAAAGCTGACGCATAAAGGCAATTATTTGAACGGCAGCAAATATCAACAGTATTGAGCTAATTGAATGCCAAATATATACTGAAACCCAACAAATTGAACGCAGTATTAACGACAAGTGCAACCCATCCAATTAGTGGACACAGTACACATTCGTTATTCATTTCACAGCTAAATCAAAGAAGCACTACTAAATTCGGTGTCCGTTTTCACTAAAACAAAACCAATATTGGACTGTTTTGAGCTACTGTACAAATAGAATGGAAAAGTTTAGAAAAACAATTGTCTCAATATCATTGGACTGTTCGGAGATATTATTTGATGTTATTTCAAATTAATGTGAAATACAGGACTGCCTCGTTGGTCTAGTGTTGTGGTCACAAGCGCTACTGCTGAGCATGAGGTCCTGGGTTCGATTCCCAGGTCGAAGGTCAAAGTGTTATTGGTTTTTTCCATCTGGAATTTCTCAGTAGCAGCCTGGAGTCTGTATTTGTGCCCGGTTGATGGCATAGGCTCGCCCCCTATTACATGGGACTTAAAACGTAACTGGCGAAATGTGGGTTTACTATAGGTACACCGCTGCCTAACCCCTCGGGGATTACAAGCGTGACGATGTTATGTTACAGGACTAAAATTGAAAATATATCGTTGATATTGAAAGGAATAGAGTGCGAAAATCGTTGTTATGTTTGCCAAACTGCAGATAAAAACGTCAAGAAGTGCACTCGCCAAGTCTTGGGGAATTGCAATCTATCACCGATATCCATTACGCACAAAAGCTTTTAGTGCGCACCGAATGAAACCATCGGCTTCAGTAAATCAACACCTACACTAAAACTGGCACTACCCTTAACAAAGCGTTTTATGGCTCGCACCGTTTGTACTATAGTAAAGTTGTTCATAACAGTGTTTGCCGAGTAGGATACTGAAGGATTGAGGGAGCGGAAATTGAATCCCATTTGCTACAATCCATTACGTGTAATACCTATCCAAAATGAATCGGAAGTGTAGCTGATTTGTGAGCTTTGTTATTTGAACGAAGATAAATGATTTAGTCTTGGCATTCAGTAAAGATTTCATGGAAGAATTCCAAAATATACAGAATGCAAAACACGCCCCGGTACAATATGATCACGATAACGGCGCTTGACCAACCTGATAACACCAATTAGGTGAGGCATGGGTGCGCAAACGCAACACTGTCACAACACCACCACATGCAAATCGTTTATTGGCGCGACAATCAGATCGCGACGGGACCGGTCAACCGTACAGTCATTCGGTCGTTGACACCGACGATGGTGACACTTGACTCTCGCTGACCGTTTTACTGTAGGATGCTAAAAAAAATTATATAGTTTATTTGGAATAGATACAGGCCACCCCTAGTTTAGGAGGCAGGATTTATTTTTTAACCGACTACGGCGAAGAAAAAAGGAGGGTTATGATTTTGACCGGTATGTATGTATGTATGTATGTTCATCTGTTCCCTCCTATATTCCAAACCACTTATCACAATTTGACAAATGAGGTATCGTTAGAAGCGTCGTGATTGTCCGCTGGTTATATAGGCTATGTGAAGTCACATTAAATTAAAAATGGCGCCCTCTAGAGGACATAAAGTGAGGAACTTAAAAAAAAAATGGTTTGATCGTACCATGTTGGGTATCAAATGAAAGGGCTTAATGAGCACATTTCAAAAATATATATATTATAACCCCAAAATAATTTAAAAAAAAATCAAGTAATAAAAACTAAAACCCCACTACGACTTAAAAGGTAAAAACAAGACACCACAGACAGACAAATTAAAAATCCGGAGTCACTCGTAATCTGTTCGATTTATGCCCTAACACGTGTGACTCCGGATTTTTTAATTTGTCTGTATGTGGTGTCTTGTTTATACCTTTTTTTGTATAAATAGACAATTGTTTTTTCTCCCCTTGTTTTTCCATTGTGAGTTTATTAAGTCTTAGCATGTAACTAGTGTACAAACTGTGTCTATGTATTTTTGGTTCAATAAACTTATTTATTTTTATTATTAATAGATATTGATATATTGGAAATAGCGATGAGCATTTTAATTTCATCGCTCGTATACATTGAAATAAAACCGGCCTGGAATAAGAGTAATTCAGACTTGTGCGTCGATAAAATATACTGGTTCTATGAAAAGTATCATCTCGCTACAAATAAATACGAGGAAATGTATTGTTTCCGTAGTTGATTCCATAGTTGAACGATTGAAATAACAATCGCACCGTTAGTGGAAATGATAAAGTTCGAGGTTCGTGTTTTTAAACTAAAAACATGAACTTCGAACTTTATGTTTTATACCGCTCGATATGATGATCTATATTTCGAACTGATCAATGTCTAAGTTTAGTAGGCTGGTTCGCAACAGATTAATAATATGCATAGTTCACAGAACCGCAGAAATTTTCTATATCATTACGCGCAACTAAGAGCAAATTTTAATGCGATCATAATTATAATATTAACGATCTCACAAGTTAGCACTTATCTTCTTACATCGTCGCTCCAGAGCAAACTTTGGTGATAAGAATGAATTCCAGATTGTTCTTAAGGTGTAGGATTGCTTTCGAAACTTTATAATCTAATAACATAAGATGAATCGCGCCTCAAAACTTTATACTTTCCTAACATTCGCTGGCTATTACGATGTTTGTTGAACAGTTACGACTTGAAAATAATCTTTGAACATTCCATTCCGTGTTCCATCAAATAATAAATTGATGCGATTTATTGAGACAAGTACGGAAATCAAGGGACTGCAACGATAACAAAATATCGATTAGATAAATGCGCACGGCTAGTTGCGAAGAGCTCTTCAACCGATAGTTGGAAAATAACAATATCAAGCACTTCACGGAAAAAATGTGAATATTCGCTTCCAGGCGAAAAAGCTATCCATAAAGGAATATATTCAGCAGTTTACGAACGAAGTAGTGCGAACACAATTTATAAAAAAAAAAACGTAATCAACGAGAGTAAACAGCTGCTCATTTACAAAGGGTAATGAGGTTCAATGATGTGTAATGCACCTGTTCTATTTTTTGACATTTAAATGTCGGTTGCGTCTTATGAACGGTTAGTCCATAATATTAAAACGACCTAGAGTCTCGTTTGTGAAGTAGGGTAATTTGAGGACCCCTCATATAGATGGCACTTCATCAACACATCAACATAACTAAAATAGCTGTGGACCCCATGCGCAGAGGGACAGCACCACAATGGATCATTTCCGCAAGTTGACGCCTCATAATTTATCTGAGAGGATGGACCTTTTAGTGTAATTTAAGGTAACGGAATATTTCATAGTGTATTTATTTACATAACTAGACACGTTAGTCCACGAAACCACTAACGTTGGTCCAAAAGGATTGAGCTCATATTTTCGATAAGGCCTTTTTCGTTCATATAAGAATCCATTTATCATGCAAAACGTATTCGTATTCAAACTGGAGGAGGGAGCGGGCAATAAAGCAGTACATTTAGTTCGCGATATCCGAGGGTCCAGCCGTGTCGACGTGGACCGTGTTGAAGTTTTTTACTGTGCCTTCGTCAAGTCAAACAAAGAGCCGGAACAAAGCGGAGAGAGCGGCCTTTGTGCGGATACGTCGAGTGCGACGGCACTTAACTCTGACATCGGTGACGGCAACATAGGCCCGTCGCGTCGGCCGGGACCCCGCGCCATACTCGTCTTCCGCTGGACCTTGAGGCCGTCGCAGAAACTGTTTCGTAACTTCCACGTCATTAACAAGGATTTATTGGTGTCGAGAAGGATATGGAAGGTTAGCCAGTGCGATTGGCTGTTATGATATGATACAACGATAACAAACTCTGAAAGGAGGAGGTGTTTTGCCATCTCGTTGCCGTCGGATGCGGTTCGAATCCGTTGAATTTAAATGCAAATCTATCCACATTTAATTTTAATATACCGAAAATAAGTGAATAGTTGAATAACGAGGCTAGTGCAGCAGGAGGGGAGGAAGGACCGGTGTTCGTTGATGGCGATGTTTTATTGGCTTGCCCTAATTGCCTCCCGTCCCGCATTAACGACGTTTGCTACGACCTAGATAGGTAAGGTACACGCTCAGCGATCAATTTTCGTATTGGAAACTTTGACGCCACGATAGTGTACATGTGTGTACTAACGATTTAGCCTTGGTATAAAAGTGCGCCTAAAATGAAAATATAAAATTTATGCGCAATTCTTTATCAACGATCTTAACCTAAAATGGCAACGATTCCTGACTACCACTCATTCACAATAACAATGCAAACGGCAATAGTAATCAAGTATGGAGAATAAACCCGCAGGTCGAAGGCGCAAATTTCAATTTTCCGAGCGGACAGTCAGCTGAGCCTGGGTAATCCGGAATTTATCTCTTGCCTTCGGAACGGACACCCGTCGCCTTTCAATCACCCCCGACACACCGAGAAATAGGAATTGTTGGGAAAATCCATTGTGTTCCAGACATCTGACGCGGAATATGTTTCACACAGACGGACGGTCAAAGCGACCGCCGCAGTTTCGAGGGATGTATCACGTACGTATTTGAATATATTATTCGAAAGAGGATAAGGTATGAGCTATTGTGAATAGGCCCGTATAGGTACGTAACGAAAGCAGTAAAAACTAGCATCTATCCGTTACAGGTTACATGGCAGAATTGTGCCTTTGCGTGCGCGCTCCTAGATCCGGTTCTGTCCTTTGATGGCTAGAATTCATTGGTTACATAGACAGGTCGATATATTTATTACATCATGCTTTCGTTGCTAATCTGAGCGCATCGGCCTCAGTGACGCATGCCCGCCTCCTGCGGTCAATTTAACTGAATTTATAGCAGCTGCAAGGTCGGCTAAGGATAACGAACCCGACCCGCAGCGGTGTGTTATGATGAAACAGGTCTTCACTAAACCAACAACAAACGTTATCATTACGCTGTAATTAGGCGTAGGCACCTGGAAGTGTTCGTAATCGATAATTGACCGTGGATTTCACTATAGATAATTCTTGTTATTTATTTTCACTTTTGGAGGTATACCTACTCAATTAATCGCAATGACCACGTTATGCTATGTGACCCGGATAGGTAATTGAACCCACAGTTTGAACTCGGAGTGAGCAATAAAAAAGTTTTGTTCGAATAGGATGGATACGGTCGTATGTAATCTAACGTTGGATTAATTGAATCGCCCGGAGCGCGCGATTCCATTTCTACAGGAATGAAAGCTGAGCAAAAAGAAAGAGGAAATTAACGCAGTCATCTTTGCAACACGTGTCCACTTCTTGATTACAGGGGAAATACCTGATTGCTCTCTATGGTCACATTATTTATACAGGGTGTTTGGCAGAACGTTGAACATGCGAAAATGGTGGATAGGTGGGGTCATTTGCTACTTACTCAGCCCTAATTTATTTGGCCCTGGCCCCCTGGATATTTTTAAAAACATTTTTTTTGCTTTCTTCTAGTTTCACCACTTTCTTAACTTTAGTGTAATTTTTATTAAAATTAGGTAAAACAGGCAATATTTTTGTTTTCTTTTTTAATATTGAATGTTGGCAGATTCTTATAAGATTATTGCTTAATTCAAATGTTAGCTAGAAAAAAAGTTATGAGTCCTCAAACTTACAGAAAGATATAAAAAATACTTAAATCTTAACTTCAAATTGCATTTTAAAAAAAACAAAAAATGATTGAAGAGTTCCAATTCTAGCAAAACATCCCTTTCTAATGGTATGTAATTTGCTTTTATTAAAAAAAAACCTTTAAGAGTTATTTCATAATTTTATCAAGCAGGAAATTTTCGACGAAAATCTGCCTTTACGGAAAGTCGGAATCTGCCAACATTAAAGATTAAAAAAGAAAACAAAAATATTGCCTGTTTTACGCAATTTTAATAAAAATTACACTTTAAAGTTAAGAAAGTGGTGAAACTAGAAGAAAGCAAAAAATTGTTTTTAAAAATATCCAGGGGGCCAGGGCCAAATAAATTAGGGCTGAGTAAGTAGCAGATGACCCCACCTATCCACCGTTTTCGTATGTTCAACGTTCTGCCAAACACCCTGTATAATACAATTCTTTTAAAAGTTGTGTCTTTGTTTCTACATTTACATTTGAGATATTATTGGATAGATCAGATAAAACGTATCATCGATAAAGAGTTCCAACAACTAAATAAATTAGATTACTTTTATTTATATTTCCTCAATCTTGCCTAACTTGTTACGCAAATTAGCAGATAACATTTCCAATAGAATTCCAATAATCATAATTAAAAGGTTTCGTGAAATCTTTTAAGTATCTTCCTTGACGAGACATCAAATACTTTGCAAGTTTGTGAAGTGGAAATTTGAGAAGTTATAAAAACAATCAAATTGGAAAACAAATTAAGGATGAAATTCTTCTTCGGCTTCACATTCTTATGAAGCTCTCCTACCTTTTTAATGAGTAGGTAGGTTTCGATAAAACACTTAAGTATAAGGTCACCCAAATTTTGCTGTTTTATGCTACCTAATTGCGAATTCACCTGTTTACACTGAGTTTACTCTTGAACAATAAAAACAAGTACACGTGGGGATCGTTTAATGTCATTTTATTACTCAATTTATGGCGTTGGGTCGTCTCAGGGATAAAAGAGCAGTGGTGTGCTATTTGTTATTAAGAGCCTATACTACCTCAGCTCAAATTCACTACACACAGTAAATACTCTCAAACTGAGTGAGAGCGAGACAGAGAGGGGTGCTGGCAGCGAAATAGTTTAGGTAGGTAGTTACTTTTTATAGTGAAAATAATGGTAATTTAACTAATTTATAAATTAAAAAAACATCAGACCTGCTTTATGGTCGATGCACACAGCGGGCGCGGCGCGGCGTGACCGGGCGGCGACGCGACGCTGAGCAGTTGTAATGTACTAGTAGTAACTAGTAATGTACGACGTCCATAGTAATGGACGACGCCACACAGAGCCGCCGCGCTCGGCGCGACGCGAACCGTCGCGCCACGCCGGCGTCGCGCCGAGCGCGAACACAACTCCGACGCGACGGGGCGCGCCGCGACGGCACGTTTTTTTATTTATTTCATGCCCCCATTTCCGTTTACGTTGTTTTTCTTAGCTAGCGCAAATAAGAGCAAGAGCGTTTCCACGTCTGAATCGATCAACATCTTTTTGATGAATGAATCGCGTCGCTAAACGGTCGGCGTGAATGGGCGCGGCGGGACGTGATCGCGCCCGCAGTGTGAACGCTCCCGTCGCGCCAGGGCCGCGCCGGCGCCGGCGCCCGGTCACGCCGCGCCCCGCCACGCCACGCCCGCTGTGTGCAGAGACCTTTATAGTTTTTCAGTTATTATTATGCAGTTTCATGATCTATTTTGAAGTAATTTTTGATTACTTACCAGAGGTTTATACATAGTTCGATTTAGGGGTAACTTTGTTTTTTTTTTCTATTGAGATTTTTTTATGTAATCGTGTTTTCGTTAAACATGGTACCTAGCATCAATCCTCAACGATAACCTATTCATATTTATTACAAAATTAATGCTGCAGTATTTTCGACATAACGGAGCACATGCTAAGCAATTTGAGGTTGTATAGGCTCTTAAGGAAGCCTCGACGTTACACCACGTAATAAGATTAACCTACGAGCTAGGACTAAACAACGTTAAAGCAGTTGGTAACTTGGTACTATCGGTATATATTATTTTCCATATGAATACGAAGAGGGTACCCACGTAGGTAAATATTTTAATAAGTTTAACTATACTAGAATCACTGATCTATATACTAGAACACACATCTATGATTTGATCTGCCAGTTTTCATACTAAAAAGTAGTTGCTGTAGTAAAACAAAAAACCTCAAGTACACAGTGCATTATTTTATTGTTATTTATTTTATTAAAACTTTATGCACAAGTAAAAAAAATACTGTTTAAAAGCGGACTTAATGCCTGAGGCATTTTCTACCAGTCAACCCAGTCAACCTTAGGATGAGGCAGAGCCAAACATGGCAGGTGCAACATACGGGATAGATAACTCGAAAAAGGATAAATAGTAATTTAGTTTTGTAGTTTAGTTGCATTAGTGCAACTACAATCAGAATAGTTTGGCACTATGAGTTATTCTAACTAAGGAATGCTCAGCACCAAGAACCGTTTACTGCATTCAATTCCACGACTGTCCTTGCATAATATTTGTATGAAATTATGCATCGACATGTAGTGCTTAAATGCCTGCATTTATTATCTAGATACATCTTGAAATGTGATTTTAATTTTAGCATTTATCATAAAATGCTACCAAAATTTTTACATCCTTCCATGTGCAGTTTTCGCGACCCAGTTACTATGTCCAAGTTACGTCCACGTTCCAGTACATCGTACGCAGTAATCTTGTTTATCGGTTCGTATGTCGACATGTTCCCCTCTACTACCTATCCTGTCAGCCAGCACCGAGCGCTGTGAATTTACGACTGTTTTGCTGCTAACTTACGTCACTTTTCGGGGGATATTGCAGCACTTATTTATGTTAGTTATCTAGCAATAAATATGGCTACTACAACAACTACTTATGGTTCCAAGAATGCTATTTAATGTACTGCACTTCAGAGTAACCACTACTTACGACTCATTTTTACATGAGAGGTGTGCGTCGTGTATTTCAAAATAGTGCGTCACGCGAGTATTACGATAAATACATTCCTAAATTCCTAAGCAGATAATATGTTCGGATTTATTTCAATTCATTCATACTTAAATCCCTTGACAATTCAGACATATAAGTTTTCATTTGTTCACAGAAATTAATTTAAACTTTTTAATTGCAAGATGGGAAACATTTTATCCATTTTATGAAAGAGAAAATCTGACCTATTTTCTGTAATTGAGTGGATTCTGCACGCAGTGGACAACACTGTTTTATGCGAGGAGCTAACGAAGCAGACGGCTTCAGGTCGTTAGCATTTATCGCATAAGTCCTGGATTTAGGTTTGGCGAGGATGACATACGAATCATGCGGTATCTCGGTAGGGTTATAACAAGGCACTGGCAGATTATGACCGAAACGTGAGCTTTATAGCCCGTAGCTCCGCAGGCACGTATTGAAGCAGTCATCACGTTCTTACTGCTGTCATAACAATTTATTGAGCTCAATATGGTCTAATAGGAATACCAAATATCGTAATAAAATCATATTTTATATTGAAACCGGCCAAGAGCGTGTCGGTGTCGGACTACGCACAGTGAAGGGTTCCGTAGTTGGGATGAATTTATCCCAAGCACAAACTTAATATTGTAGTTGAAAAACTTTTTCTTCCCTACGGAATGTATGGGAGAACATGTTTTTGCAACTGCAAATGTAAGTTGGTTGATTATTACTCGGTAACTTGTAGAGCCTACTTAGCTGTGATAGTTTTACTTTTAATTTCGTTATACTTATTTACTACGGCCGTAAATTTTTTCACATATCCAAAACCAACCTTTTAGCGAGCAGGGGGACTTAATATTTCGCAAATGGATCCCTGAATCCAAAAATGGTTTTCACAAACTCTTTCAATATTTTTGAACGACCTTTCCAACGATACATCATAGGATGGAGGCGAGAAAAAAAAATGCGTTCCCACTTTACCCTAAAAAAAATTTTTGTTTGTGATTTTGTTGTACACACGGCTACACATCAAGCTATACAAAACCAGTTTAAGCTGATCTCGCATTGTATAGGATTTCCCTACAATGAGAGATCAGCGTAAACTGGTTTTGTATAGCTTGATGTGTAGCCGTGCGTACCATATATATATATTTTTTTTGTTATTTTATTTTAACACTTTGTCGACGTGATTTATACACCCCTTTGCAAAAGAAACGGGTGGTTTTGATTTTTGTACATTATTCGTAATCATTTAGTTGTAACGAGGTTTTAATAGCTAAACTATGTTACTGGCACTTAATAAAGAGTCTGGGTAAGAAAAAAAGTCAAATTCCAAATTCGAAACTTTTGTTCAAAAACATTAATAATCCCGTTTTCCGTTTGTGACTTTTACTAACATTTTGCAGGTTTGCGGTTTAGAAGGTTATCCTGGCAACTTAAACTAACTTCTCGTTATTTTTAGTAGAATAATTTATTTTTCGTTCGTTTAGTTAGTTTGTCGCATAATCCAGCCTTATTGTGACTTAAAAATGATATCTTTGTGTCGATTGTAATGGCAGAAAGCGCAATAAGAGCTAGTAAAATTGTAGCGCTGCTGGAAAAGGGGTGTAGTCAAAAAACTATATTCTTATTGATTATAACAAATTACTAGTCATTTATACTAATGACATAGTAAAAAATATAAGTAAAAATCTTTTTAAAAACAAGCTTGTATTGAACTAAAAAGTACCAAATAAAACTTACGTAACCATAGAACTTTAATATTTTCTTAAAACCTTGAGGCTTACCTACAAGTTTAGTGTAAGAAGGCCATTTACGCCTCAAGCTTTTAAGAAAATATTAAAGTTATATGGTTACGTAACTTTTATTTGGTACTTTTAAGTTCAATACAAGCTTGTTTTTAAAAAGATTTTTACTTATATTTTATTTTCTACTTTTTAGCATTAGGTTTTCCCATAGCCACCTGCCAGCTCCATCATCAGACCCTGAACACCACCTAATGTCAAAGCACTTGTCAATACATAACTTATGAGTCCAAACACGAAAGTGCTGTCTTGTTTGATTGAGGAGTTCCCATGGCCACCTTCCGGCTCCATTATCAGACCCTGAACACCAACTAGTGACAAAGAACTTGTTAATACATGACCAATGAGTTCAAACACGATGGTGCTATCTTGTTTGATTTAGGTTTTATCCTGGCCACCTTCCGGCTCCATCATCAGACCCTGAACACCACCTAGTGTCAAAGCACTTGTTAATACATGACCAATGAATCCAAACACGATGGTGCTATCTTCTTTGATTGAGGAGTTCCTATGGCCAACTTCCGGCCCCATCATCAGACCAGCAACATGGTATCATTTTTTCAAAATGTCTCGGTAGTTGTATAAGTATGCCAAGTTACAGCACAATCAGATGCCAGGAAGTGCTTGAAAAATGGATGGCAAAAGGAGTAACCGGAAACACATACGAACAGAGCAAGCTAATATAAAGCTTGTAAAAATATTAATATTATCCAAACAAAAGCCAATGACTGTTAAGGTGCCCGTTTTTTTGCAAAGGGGTGTATGTATACCCATACCAACTTAAGTGCAGCTATCTATATCACTACTAATCTATATCACTACTACTACTGAGTCTCTGAGCTAAGCAGCGGACAGACGGACAGACAGACTAACATGGCAAAACTATAAGGGTTCCTTGTTGACTACGGGACCCTAAAAACCATGTAAAAACAATTTTTTAGACATACTTTTGTTTGAATACAGAAGGAGCTAACAAGGAAACATTGAAAAAACAAACATCCTGCTGATAATTAAATTGACAAACACTTGTAAATGTCATCTTGTATCTTCTACTTAATAAACTGCTGGATCTAGAAATATGACATTTTGATTAAGTTTTCCTTATTTGTATACACTAACTAAGGAAAGTGAGCACTAAGTAAGGGTAGATGTTTGAAAATGTATCCTCTCTAAAGGGTTTAATAGGGGATAAATCAATCGACAAATAAGTAATGCATGATGTGCTTACCTGTAAGAAATTGGTACACTATTCTATAAGTATTTGATCTATCTCATAACTTTGTATCGGTGTATTAAATTGTTTGGTGAGCCAAATAAATAAAATAAAATAAAAGTTTGTATGGAAATTCGTCATATTCGCCAATGGGAAATCTATCAGGCACATGGCATGTATCATTTAATTTTTTTTAAGAAACGATGAGACTCAAAACAACTGCTGGTTTCAATCTTATTTACCAAAAACAATACCGGGAGAAAATTATGTAAATGAAAATAGGAATTCCGATAACAAGATACTGCAAAATAAGGAAATAGACAAAAGCTCGTAGATATGAGTTAAGGAAAATGGACAATACCTTTAAGTCGTAATAAATCCTAACCTTATTACCACAAAACCATGTTTATCAGTTGTTTAGCTTAAACACCGTTTAAATGCGACATTTATGTATGGAGTTTGACATAAAACTGACAGTAGCCACGAGTTTAACAAGTGTCTAAGTTTAACACATTTAGCTAGCTTTTAATCAAAGTGGATGAACGAAGGCGATTAATTAATGACTTGGGAATTTGATATGATTTTAAATTTTTAATTAATAACGGTACAAATGATTTTACTAGAGTTGACGCTTATCTAGATAGCTAGTCGGTAGAAATTTTAGGAGAGCTTTTAATAACTTCATATGAACTATACATATATTAGATACAAACATACAGCAATAAATTATATTTAAATTCAACTTAGCCACATCCACAATAATAATAAAAAAAAAAAATCAAGTAACAAAAACTAAAACCCAACTACGACTTAAAAGGTTTAAAAAAGACACCACAGACAGACAAATTAAAAATCCGGAGTCACACGTGTTAGGGTATAAATCGAACAGATTACGTGTGACTCCGGATTTTTAATTTGTCTGTCTGTGGTGTCTTGTTTAAACCTTTTAAGTCGTAGTTGGGTTTTAGTTTTTGTTACTTGATTTTTTTTTAAATTCTTTTGGTGTTATAATATATATATTTTTGAAATGAGCTCATTAAGCCCTTTCATTTGATACCCAACATGGTATAAGTTCCTCACTTTATGTCCTTTAGAGGGCGCCATTTTTAATTTAATGTGACTTCACATAGCCTATAACCAGCGGACAATCACGACGCTTCTAACGCTACCTCATTTGTCAAATTGTGATAAGTGGTTTGGAAGATAGGAGGGAACAGATGAACATACATACATACATACATACATACCGGTCAAAATCATAACCCTCCTTTTTTCTTCGCCGTAGTCGGGTAAAAAACCGGTATAATCAGATACCCAAAACGAGTAAATGACCTTAAAATGTACCGTTTATTCAAGGAATCCGATTTTGATTCGTGCAGAGATTCGATTCAAAAATAATGACAAGTAAAAACTGATTTATCCCCAGAGAAATGTATGAAAAATATTAAATATGATTACAATTCTCAAGAGGCGCTCTTTCAAATCGTTTACATAAATTTTCATGAATCATGCTATCAGCCATTTAATCGAAATAGTGACAGCGGTTGCCTGTGACGGGCTACATTATATACATAATCTCATTTATAACAACTTCGTACAAAATTAAATAAACCATTAGTCATCGAAAATCTCTCGTCGGGGGAAACGTTGAGGAATCAAAATGTAATTTTGTAAAAAGCTGTGATAAGAGGACTGCCATCGGCAAATTGCGGGTAGCCAGAAGAAGGAAATGGTAAAGGCATTAATTTGTAAGAAATGATAGACAGCATGGCCGAAGGTGCTAAAATTGAACCAATCGGAACAGTAAATCGTTTTTTGACAAAGTCGATAAAGATATTACTGAGGTTATAATAATGTCTTCTTGGCCCGAAAAAATGATTTATTTTCGTTGGATCCCAGTTTTCGATCCCATTTTAACAATCTACAACAAAATCACATAGCTGTAGTTTATTTAAAGCCTAACCCAAATCAAAGAGAAGTGAACTAAGTTGAAACACAAACATCCAAAACATTTAATTAGGTACTCCTTTATTAAGCAAAAACGCGAGAAACCGATTTGAATTCTTCTGAAGAATGACTAAAATACATTTTCATCTTAATCAATAAAAGGTTATTCAATAAGGCGGATCTTAACCTGAGTTATTTGTAAGTAATAAGGACTGAGTCAACAAAAAATAGATGACATTGAAGATAACACAATCTAATCGACCTCAAACACAAATGAATCAAAGGCTCCCACAAACAGGCGCGATATCGCGGGCGCGACAAGAGTCCCGATGCCTGTCGCGCCCGCGATATCGCGCCAGTTTGCACGAGCCATAATTCGTTTCTAAGAAATTCATTTCCCAAATTCTATTAACGATACTCTGAAGTAATTACCCAATAAAAGAGAGTGAATAGCGAAAGAAATAAAACGTTGACCTGACGAAGAGCAGTGTTGAACTTCGGAGATAATGAAGTTTAGGAGACACAAGACACTGAATTTTCCTGCTAACATTAGGAAAGATACTCCAAAATACCGAAAAAGCAAATATATTCACATAATGGTAAAATGAGTTATCAAATTGTATTTAAATAGCAGATAAAGTTTAATCTGTTTACCATAAACATTTATCAATTTACGAAAACGAATTAATGACAACTATCAACTTCAACTTCATAATCACGTCCAAATCGAGTCTTCAAAACCAGTCGCTCAATAAGGCAAATTGTGAACTTTCAGAACTTGACCTTCCAAGTTCAGATACGAACTGAACCCCTCCTCAACCTCCCCCTACCCTCCCCCTCCTCGCCCAGCCCGCATTGCAGTGAAACAGAAGGACGATGCGAAATAAGAACCAGACCTGTATCAAGTCTTTTAAATCCTTTGATTCTACTCAACGATATGACTTCTCGCGTCGTTCAAAAGTCGTCGACCTCCTTATGTACTGTAGTGAACTGCACAATTCCTCATTTGCTGTATTGCCGTCGAGACGAAATGCTAATTTAGAAGCCAATAGCTAGTTTGAACGACAATGAAGAGACAATTGGTTATTTGGTGTCAGGGCTCCGGGGGCAACTTCGTAATAAAACGCTATGGAAAGCTTGGATAGGGCTAGCAGGACCTTGACACCACCCGTATACGAGCAGAGGTCAAGGTGGTCCTAATGCGTTTACGGCTTTCAACCTTGCGCACTTTATAGTCATCGCAAAGCCCTGAACGGCCATTTCTTAAATCCTAAAAATAAAAGAAGAATAAAATACTCGTATAGACCAGATTTTGCTTTGATGTGGAATTTATGGACGTACCATTCAGAGTTCATTTTCCTCGAAACCTTGTTTGAGATGTTGTGTCTTGTTAACATTTTGTTTTTATATTGAGGAAATCACATATTTTAATAGGAAAAGGAACATTGTATAATTAAAAAAATTACATGCTAAAAATAAGTTTAAACAACGTATAAGCTCTGAAGCTTATAACAATCAATCAAAGTTATTATTATTATTTATTTATTTAAATTAAATCACAATTATAACACCTCAGTTGGCTGTTTTATACGGTCTATTTAGGAAAACTGCATTAGAAGGTGACGTGACCGTGAATGTAATTGTAATACCTAGTCCATAAACAGACATTTTTAAGAAATAACATGCAGGCTAGATCGATAGTGGACAGAACAAACAATTAGAACCTTATTGATGCCAAATACAGTTCGAAACTTATAATATTCCATTACTAAAGGTTTGGAATATTAGATATTTACATAATAATGTTAAACACCGTAAATGTGAGAAATTCTTGACATTATTCCTCGAGGCTAACACGATGAGTCACCAGCGTCCTTCACCTCAGGCCGGCCCGCACCGCCCAACATCCGCATTCACTATTTTACCCACTAAAACCCTCGAGACGACGAGCTTATTCACGTCACATTTTAATTCATTCACAGCTTTGACGTAAACACGACGATTCTCTTACAAAAGCTGCAAGACCAAGCATACTTAGGTAAAATGACTCAAATATTTGATCTTTCTGAGGTGGAGAATAGGGAACAGAATCGGTAGTCAATGTCAAGAGAAACTACTATCTTTAACAAGCTGTATTGTCAGAACTAACGTATCATAAAATCGTGCAGTTGGTTGAATGGTCAACGAAGATATTAAGAGAAAGATGAAAGAAAACAAACGTTACCCAAGCAAATAGTGACGCGAATCATTGCGATTACGACACAGCCGCGACATTACCACACTTTCTCCGCAGAACAAATCGCAAAATCGTAAATGTCGCAAAGTAAATTAACCGCGAGCCAAGAAAATTGTTCGTAAAACCTTGTGTTCACTAGATAAAATAAGTTCATTTAAGATTCAGAAAAATATAAGCTCAAACTATTGTGTTGAGGAAACCACACTGAAACTGGCCTTGATATGCAATACCATTTAGTGGCATAGTAACATTCACGGTCATTATCAAAACACGCGACAATAAACGTAGTGGTAGGTCCCACACTCCCACACATGAGTTTGGGGTAGGTACTATAATTCTGTTTACTCATCAAAGCATAGTACAGTAAAACAATAGAAATATTTTTTTAATTACATAAACAGCATAAATGAAAAAATACGTCTTGTTGACGGCTGAAAATATGAAGTACCTAAATAATTATAGCCTGTGTGCGTTATTTTTTTTAAGATATTGTCATCAAGGAATTTGTAAGTATCATTGAAATATCAACAAAGCCTTTACTTGCATTAAGACATTAACGCATATTAATAATGTAAGAGATGAAAGTGGAACGCACCCTACAAAATGTTGCTGTCACGTAACGTCAAGTTCATTTGCTAATTGAGCGAGCCGCCGCCTTTCATAACTCGGACGAGTACCATCACCTTTCATATGCCAGACGCATGTTTGTTTATACAAATTCATAACGGAAACTGATTTTGTAACTTTTCAGCCTGAATATATTCATAAATTCAGATGAAAGCGAAATGAAAGATAAAATTTTGACATGACTCAATATTAATATATTAATTGTGGACATAGTTGAGATCAAAGATAAGTTTCATACACGTATGTTGCAGATTTATGTACATACCGACCCGCATACATTGCATCGTATTTTGCAAGCCACGCATAACAACAACATTCGAAAGTGTGTCAAGATTGCAATAGCACAACGTGGTGCCGACGCGATGCGCTAAGCGGGAAACGCAACACATTGCAAACATTTACCAATGATGTATTAGGCCTTCCGTCACAGTAAAAACAAGAACCCTAAAATGGAGATGGACAGGCCATATGATGAGAGCAAAGACCGAAAAATGGACCAAAAAAGTCACAGAATGGTACCCGATGAACGGAAAAAGACGTAGAGGAAGACAGGTGAAAAGGTGGGAGGATGATCTGCCAAAAGGTTGGCGAAGAACAGCTTGGGACAGGAGCAATTGGAGGGAAATAGAGGAGGCCTATTTTGCAAGGCAGCCTGACCTGGTAGCTGATATTTGTTACCAGTATTAATGTAATTACTTGTTATACAACATTATTTTTTGTTTATGCTAAACCCGAAAAGGGATCATTGTACTCATCACTTTGAACAACTTATTCTATGGGACCTACCATGAAATCGCGAAAAAAAAATCAGCTGTTCCATACATTTTGTCGATTTAAGTGAACACAAATGTATGGAACAGCTGATTTGTTTTCGCGATTTCAAGTTTGGTCCCATAGAAACAGTTGTTCAAAATGATGAGTACAATGACCCCTTTTCGGGTTTAGCATAAACAAAAAATAATGTTGTATATTGAGGTCAGAGGAAATAAAGGCTATTTTTATTTTATTTTTTATTAGGCCTTCCGCGTTAGCAATAATTGAAATTCACAACATTTCCGATGCAGAAATGAATAGTATTATAGAGATCAGTCGCCACATATTGGTGAATCATAGAGCAAAAGCGAATCCTAACATTCAAGTCGAGAGCTACAATCTTCTGAATAAAAGAGCCTTGGAAAGAAATGAAAGGATTCGAAACGAACACAAAATAAATCTATGTTCATTTGTGAACAGTTATGTTAAACCTACTGTTCATTAGACCCAGTCGCCACATATTGGTGAATCATAGAGCAAAAGCGAATCCTAACATTCAAGTCGAGAGCTACAATCTTCTGAATAAAAGAGCCTTGGAAAGAAATGAAAGGATTCGAAACGAACACAAAATAAATCTATGTTCATTTGTGAACAGTTATGTTAAACCTACTGTTCATTAGACCCCATTTCACTAATCTACGCAGACACATAAATAAAATTGAATTGAGTGGGGAACAATAAAAATGCAAATATCGATCATAATGGGCCAGACATTATTGTCCGTGGTGGCGGGATGCTTTCCATTCTATTCGAGCCCTATACGAGTTCATGATAATATGGGATGTGAAATGTCCATATCGATTCGTCTGTTGTTGACGACGATGAAGTCGGAGGCACAACGGAAGCAAATTGCCCCGAAAATGTCACATTTATTTTTAGCACAGTGAAATGTAGAAACAGAGAGAGTCAAATTTCCAAGCCTCTTTCAATAGAGGCCACGTTTTCTCAGTATGACGTGCTTCCCATTCGTCAGCTTATGAATAGAAGTGTTTTCGAAATCTACTATTAGGCATAATCAGCCAGCTATTGTTTCCAAATCTGTTTACGACGCCCACGTAGTCATCCTGTATCCAAGAAGGGCGAAGGCATGATTTATGACTATCTTGAAGCTAATTTGGAGTTAACTTACTAGGTTTTTATGGGACTTGTCTGTTGACACACAAATCTTGATATTATTTTGGGCAAAACGGCAGGATTAAAATGTAGAAGATTACTGATCTTTGAAGCCAAATCAGCCTTTATGAAACGGAAAGAAATGCAATGTTTAGTCTTCGATTTCGAAACGTTATTATTGAGTATTGCTAAAAGTCAGGTAGGTATTTCATATTTTGAATACATACGCAAGTATAGTATAGCCCAAAAGGCATTGTGGGTCTTAATATAACTGACCGACTGTGTTTAATGTCGTGTTCTGACCCCAAACTCTTCGTGACGGACATCGTTCAGTACGCTGCGAATGCGGTACAGCACGCGAGCGAATTACGCGATCGGGTGAACGTTCCATAGTAACTTTGTTACTATTTCGTGACATTCAACAGCGAACATTGCGCAATCACCGCAATCTAATAAACAAAATCGCACTGGAGTCGATTTCAATAACGCATTTGGCTAAATTGCCTGTCTATTACTAGGCGAAATCTTATTTCGCACAGTCACGAAACTATCAATGTCCTATTACCTAGACCTGAATGTAATACCACGGGTGTACAATTACAAAGAGACAACAGCTACTCCGCAAAACGGTGGGTAATAATAACTATACTAGTATTTCATGACAGTGCGACTGCGCCGCGCGCCGCAGCTCTTTCTGATATTCCATCTGGGTAACAATACTGCGAAACTGCAAAGCATTCCGGTGCGTCACGCTGTTGTATTGTACACAACAGATATTATAATGTCACGCAATTCAACGTTCGAATAGCAAGCGCTGTTGTGGAGCCATAGAACATAGCTCTGGGAGCGAGGGAAACGAATTCGCAGGGGGATATCACTCAAGAAGACAATACACTACGTAATGGACTCCATTACGCCTGATCCTTGTCTTTTATAAAGGCTCGGGAGCAGATAAGCAGACGAAGGCACAGCTTCACAGACAATGATTGATGCCTCGTGCCCCCAGACTGACAAGATAAAACGTAACATATTCCATAAGGTTTATCTTACTCTGTGGCTCAATAATAATGAATACGCACAATATGATAGGCCTTTGTAAACTGTAATGAATGTCAAATCTGTTGAATAGCTAACATCATGCATACATTAACCTGGACGGTTGTTATTTATCACATCGTGTACCAAGCTAAACTCATTTAGATCAGACATCAGACACGTTATAGTCATCATCTCATCATCATAGTAAGAGTTAGAAATTAATCATGCGCTTACCTTCAAGTATGATCCGTAATATTTAGTAACGTAGGGGCTGTCACATTGTGACAGCACCATGATCTCCTGCTGGATGTCCTCGATTTCATCTTCAGCCTCTTCTAAGTCGATTATTTTAATAGCGACCACTTGCTGGGTCCTGTTATCGACACCTTTAAACACTTCACCAAAGGAGCCTTTGCCGATCTTCTCTTGTTTCGTGAAGATCAGCTCGGGGTCGACCTTCTGTTGAACAAAGAAAAATAAAATGTTAAAACTCAAATAACACGAATCCACAATAAACAAATCAGATGCAATAGTTATTAACATTCCAGGTTTTTTTAAGTAGGTACAACAAAGTTAAAGTTTGAATTCTATTACGGGGATGAAAAATCGAAAACATCAAAGAAATCAATTACTATAATAATCTTGTCCCATTAACAATTCTTTAAAGGAAAGATTTATTGTATTATTCAAATAACACAAACAAATGCGGCAAAGTATCATGTCATGAATAAGAAGACACGTGCCTTAATTTAAAAATAAATGAGCGAACAGACGGGGCGAAACATAATTTCACCTTCAGCGTTATTTTAGGTGCCTTATTTATACGCAAATATGGTGTTCAAAAGCAATGATTGATTATTCATAGCATGATATAAAATATTCATACGCACGATCTGTGAATATAATAATTGTGTTTTTTTGTCATTTTCACGATTTCTATATCGATGCTTTTTACTTCTCTCTGGAGAACCATAATCTCCTACAATACACATGATATTGAAATGCCAACATGAATATATAAACCAAGTGTTTCCAGTTATCGATCATTTATCATATCTTTCAAGAAAGTATTTTAAACCTTGACGCAATGAGAAGGTAAGTAATAAGAATGGAATTCGATAACGATCGATTAATTGAAGATAGTTGGAAAACATGTTTAGATAATTAAATTAAGTAACAATAATATAGGGCTACGTCTTTTCTTTCATGAAACGCAGAAATTTCACTTGTAAAACGTCACTTTACATGGAAATGAGGTTTTGTGTCAATGGGTTGAATGTTGTATCTAACAATGGTTTCAAACGCTAACATAAATTCATCAGCTAGCCGCTTTACAGTTACCTGTTTTAAGTAGGTGTACCGTGGACACAGCGAGGTTATGTTATCCACGATTACATTTTGCGGGTGACTCAGTTTGATTGCCTGGTTTGGCGGACAGACCAGAGAGTCAACGAATGCCTCGCTTACTTTGAGCTAAAACCTCATGCTGTTCCCTTTTAGTCTAGACAGGAGATTATTATTTTAGATATTTTATTTGCAGTATATTATCTCCGCTGTATAACGTATAATAAAGCTGTAGAGGTGAACCTTTTGGCATTTAGCTGACATTGCATGCGGAGTCAAGGCCTCTCGCAGCAAGAATGCAAGATGCAATCGAAGTTACGCGCCACTACATGATGCTACGAAAGAAAACTTTATCGAACACAATGTTATATTAATGTATGAGTTTGCTTATGTAGGAAAACTTGGGAACTACGACCTAGATACAGCAAATGAGCTGAATTTTGTTAAGTAGGGTACAACCGTGTATTTTCCATATGAGTGCTTTTGACTCACGGACTGAGTAATGAAAATAAATAAGATACACATTTGTTATCTTAAAGGAAATAACAACATGGAAACTAATGAAATGACTAATAATTCAATGCCCTGAAATAAATAAGCACTACTACAAAATATACCAAACAGAAATAAAGGCGCTTAAAATGTTGAAACTCTCTTACATGAACGACATGAAGATCCGAAAAGCATTAAAGTTTACATCTTCAATGTTCTCGTGAGATGATAAAATGAAGTTGTTTAATAAAGAATCTGGTGATGGTATCGATCCAATAGCTAATTCATGGAGTGAAACTCGCATTCCTGTGGATATACACGCGAGGAAAAGACGGCACTACGAGTGCTGTTAACATGAAACAAATTCAAGTATCTTATCAGCAAATTATGTCTCAGATATTTTATTTATTACTCATATTAAATGATGTACGATACTTGTTTCAATATCATTGCGAAATCTATGTAGCCCTCGGTACTAAAACGCAAATCGCGTTTTAAAAAACTTATTACATTTTTTTTTGTTTTTGTAAAAAGTTTTTATTTTTCACTTTTTAGTTGTGGTACCTACCCCACACAAATTTGTATACGATTATCTGCTATGTAAATAACAGTGACGGAGTCAACTAAGATAATAATATCGTCTACATAAGTAAAGTGCGAAAAATACGTAATTATTGAAGCTAACTCAAAAACTACCCAAGCTAAATTAATAAAATTTATATGAGACCATCTATGAAGCATGACCTACGAAACAAAAAAGAATCATCAAAATCGATTCTTAATTGGCGGAGTAATCGCGTAATATACATACAAAAAAAAAAACAGACGAATTGAGAACCTCCTCCTTTTTGAAGAAGTCGATTAAAAATATTTGAAAAAAGCAGGAAATTTTAAATGAGATCTCGACGAAAGCTTCATAGTTTCTACGTTGCGATAAGTACAGCACGTGGATCGTTTTATCCGAGTTGAGACGGCACGAGACATAGTCGGAGGGGGACGTGACCAGACTACCAATGAGCTCCGCCAGAGAGCATATTGAGACGTAAATCTTCTTATTTTTAATCTAGTAGCACAAGCAGTAAATAAAACTGTTTAGGTTTAAGTAAACCTATCAGACTCGGTAAGAGCGAAGGAGACGTTCTATTTATCCGCGCCCGCTTCCAATAATGTCGAACGAAGCGATAGATAAGCGGGTAAATAAATCGAACATTGCGAATGAAATAGAGGATTTCTAGCGAAGAATTGGAATTATTTGACTCGTTTACGCAAATAATATGCATACTTCGGAGAAATCTATTAGGTTTCAATTCTAGAAACTAGCCGAGTCAGAGACTGAAAAAAATAAAATAAATAGATTTTTTTTTTGCAAACTGGTATTAAACTTATAAGTAAATTTTTTTAAATAAATTCATGAGAGTAGAATATGCTTTCGTGGAAGTAAGGACGTGTACATTAAAGCCATATCCTAAAAGCAGGTACCCAAACAACAAGGTAGGGTAACATCATTATTTCCTGTTAAAATGCCACCCGTAAGGGACTGAAAAAGGGGATGACAAAGTAAAAGGCTCATTTTTGGACGCACAAAAAGGCTTATTGTGTTCGGTAAGCTAATTTCACACGAGCTTGTAAAGTATGAGATCAATTTGACTGACGAGATGTTAAAAAGTAATATTTTAGTAAATGAGAGAAAAGTATCAATTTCCTTTTATGCGGTTCGCCTTTTAATTAAATTTTGTACTAAGTGAAATAATACAGAATGAAACAAAACTTTGTATGGGAAAACTGGACTGTAGTACCATTTTCGTAAAACGCACCATTTGCACAACACTTCCCCGTAATTTATAAACATACTAAATTAACGCAAAAATCTAAAACAAACTGAAAATATCAATAGTTTTTCCCTGTATCATTAAAGTGAGCTATGAAATGTATGAACTTTTGAAACTTGCGTATCATCACTCCAAAGAAAGCTTTTAAAAGCTTAATATTATGCGAAAAAGTTTCAGGACAAAATAAGTGGTTAAGATAAGAAAGAAATACTTTGAATTTATTTTACAGGCGGCGAGCGAGGAAGCCCTTTTTAGTTGAAATAAAAGAGACGATCACCTTTGGAACAGACCAAACTATAATTACGTTATTTACATTGAGAAGATGTTTAGAAGAAGAGTGACGAATATAAAATGTTGATGGATGGAGAAGAAGATAAAGGCCAAAGAATAGATGGGTGGATTGTGTGAGGAATGTTATGAAAGAGAAGGCAGTGAATGAAAGCGTGATGGTTGACATGGGAGAATGGAAGAAGAAAACGGGTTGCGCCGAACCCGAGTAGGTAACATGAGACAAGAGCAGGAAGAGGATGGATGATGCTGATCACATTGAGAAAATGTTTAATGATAATTTTAAGATAGAATTTAATGTTACCATGAGGCCTTTATTTAAATCTTGTATTAAAACCATACGAAACTATTCACAAATGGTCTATCAATAAATATTTTTAGGCCGCGGGAATCCGCTGGATGCGAGAAGCACAGAACCAGTCGAAGTGGCGTGCTTGGGGGAGGCCTACATCCAGCAGTAGACGTCTTTCGGCTGAAATGATGATGATGAAGTGTTTTTACTATTTATTAAATGTACACTTTCTGTAACCTACATAGATTCTAATGACGACAAATGATTGGAATAGGGAATATGCATGTATTTTTTAAATAATTTGATTCGATAGTTTACATCGTCAAATAATAGTAAAAAAAGCAATTTAAAGTACTTAAAAAATGTTTAAAAATATCCAACCGATCCGGGCTATTTAAACGCCCTCCATTTGGCGCGCTTGGTGTGGTGACGTCACAGTCCGTGAAAACAAACAAGCAACTGTCAAGTCAACGTCAAACACTCCTTTTTGTAGGAGCGTTTGACATTGACTTGACACTTGTTGATTGACTTGACATTGACATTTTGATTGTTATCCCGGATTGTTACGTCACATCCGCTCTTAGCTTTTGAATTAATTACCCACAGTTTTTTGTGACTTTTTAAAATTAATTTCTCGCTCAAAAATAAATTTTATTCAAAAATATTCATGGGAGGCATAACTCTGAAGTAATATAGTTTATAAAAAAAATATTTGACCCATATTTGAATCACATGCATATTCCCTATTGATTTACCCATTATCTGACCAACAATACAAAGTTTGTCTATGTACACAGTTTAAATAGTGTTTCTATTTTTAGAAAATACTCTATGACATGAGTTTTAGCTGCAAAAGGTCATCCTTTACACAGGTTGTATAGAATGACGTCAGCTAGGGCGACGTCAGACCATCCAGTTATGGACAGGCAGCCCTAATGGAATGTTATTTTTATAATACTTTATACGTTTTATCCATGGCCATCCGTTGTGAGATAAGGTATACACGCGATAAAGTTGATGTTAATTTTTTGCCGCGATAATCTCACTTAATAAGAGTCACGTCCAACAGGCCGTGATTGAGCTGTGTCGTAAACCACGTCAAACTATTTTGGTATTTAATTTCTAAATCGTTGGTCAATTTGTTTTGCGAAACTTTACACAGCATTTTGATTATACAATATATGTGTGCAAAGATAACGTTGTATTAAATTTTGTTTTTAAAAGTGTTTAATAATTACCTTTATAAAGTCTCTTTTCAAACTGTTATCATACTCACATATTGTATTTATACAATTTTCAATATAATTCATCCTAACTATAATCCTAACTAAAATTATAAACCCGTTTGTTTGTTAAGCTTTCACGCTTAAACGGCTGAACGGATTTGGATGAATTTGGCACATGGGTAGACCTGGGTTATGACATAGGATACTTTTTATCCCGACATTCCCATGGGATCGAAACTTATGCGGGGCGCAGCGGGGGGCAATATTTTAACCACGTATTTTATAGTATCGCACATATAACCATGATATGGTTAGCACACGTTAAAATATTGCCGATGTATTAAATTTTAGAAACGCTTTCCAAGTTCTATCACGAAAATGTGAAGGCCGTCTCGGCTTAGTTTAGCTTCGCTTAGATAAGTAAAATGTCTGGGCTTATACTATTCGTGGATGGGAAAATACCAAGGCTATTTATTATGAGAGAGAGAGATGTATTCTAAGCTTTTAATAACATCGCTAAAACCCTAGATAACTGCGGCCCTAGGGGCTCTGTGAGACCAGCGCAAACTACTCACGTTTTAATTTATATTGATGTCATAAAGTTAAAGCTGAGTAATAATAACTTGTTTATGTTAATGGCTTATTCAAGTAAAGTTACATTATAGCTAGGTACATACTTGGTATCTGTTTTAATTAGCACATACTAGTATTTTCAATTAAGATAGCAACAAGTGCAACAACTGATTATAAATATTAGGAAGCGACAACAGAGACTAACAGGAAATTCTGTGTGAAAATTTTTGGACCTCTTTCTGTATTAGGTTTTTTCTATCTGGAATTTCTAAGCCCGAGTCTACATTTGTGCCCGGTTGATGGCAATAGGCACGGCTCTTTTACTAGAGCCATAAACAAACATATCTGGCTAAATGTGGGTCGTACTATATGTACGTACACCTCTGCCAAACCCTTCGGGTAAACGAGGCGTGATGTTACATTTTCAACAATTCAAAATTATGAATGACCAATCCGTGGCCATTCGTGGCATATGCGTTACCATGCTGGAGTAATTAAATTTTCATGATAATGATATCTGTCGCAATCCAGTCACGATTCTCGCTGCTATTATAACGCAACATTGACCTTGCTGCAAAAGAAAAGCCAAGTACTGGTTACGCAGCTTGAAGATAAATAGATTTGATTTTAATTACGGTCTGCAATGAAGATCATAAATAGTTCATTTTTGACCTGCTTCATTATAAGGGAGAAGAGAAAATGATTCTATACAATGATATTGATTTTAAAAATGATTTGCTTTAAATGGACAAAATTAATAGGAGCATGCGACGAAATATTAATGGCGCATTTTGTAAAAAAATATTGAAATTTCAGTAGGATAGTCAAGCCAAAGAAATTTAAGGTGCTTCCAGTGTTTAAGACACGCCTCCGTTACATTTCGCTGGAGGTAGTCACCTTAACGCCGGTGTCCTCGTACCGTAAACAGAACAACCTCACTTACGACTACATTTGCTATTCATTAGTTACTACCCTATATAGGAAATCGTCGTATACCGGCACACTATAAAAGGGCTAACGGCATGCGTTAGGCGAACACACGTTTTTTGCTGGACCTTCGTAAGAGTTACGTAAATAAGTAAACATGGACGTTTCTAGGGACGGATTCGTGAGAAAGTGGACAAGTAAACGAGGAAGTTTTTGTTAGAAGCCCAGTTTATAAACATCCATTAGCATAATTTTATTAATCACAGCATGATACTTATCAATTAATCTATCAATATCATCATATTTATATATGATATCTACCAAAATATGTATATGAATCGTAACAACTAGTGGTAATCATGTAACAAGGGTTACATACGTGGAGTTCCTACCAGAGAGAAATGGCAGTTCGTGTCGAATGACGCGTGCGCAAGCCGACATCCGACACGCATTGCGAGAGACGAGGAAATAAATTACTTACAGCTATATAAAACAGCCGATCAACTCACGCACATTATACCAGGACATGAAAGTACCTACTAAACGCATTGAATTACCAGGCGGTTTCTTACTTTCCATGTTTCACTTACATTATTTCCAGTATAACGACTTTGTGAAGGCCGGACGGGGGCCGGGCGCGCAGGCTGTGGAGGCACCTTCAGCTGTCGTCGGTCAAAGGACGAGACATGACTGCCTGACCAACCCCAGCGCCCGGGCCCATTACTTCCATGTGGCAGAGAATACGATGACTGTGGTCTTAAATGTCGCGTTGTAGGACCAGACAATATGGGACCATTTGGCCCAACTTGTGGTATAGGACCCGCAGGGCCTTGAACATAGTGATAATGCGGTGGACTCGAAACCGCCGCCCCCCACATATTCTACTACACGTCTTGAGTCACTCACAAACACTGCACAATCCAAATATCACCTCATCACATCGATATTGGTAAAGCACTGAAATCCAATGGCATTTCGTGAGTTTCACCTGTCTTATCTCTTAAACGACGATAATTACAAACTAGCCAATCGTTTCATTGTATATGCTTTTAAACATTTGATAACGCGCACATTTTCTATCGGCTACCAGTCAGTAGCGAGTGATCCAGGCCACTGTTCGCGATGGAAAGACAGCTTGGAAACATGAACGCCTCGAAAGCAACCGTCACCGGACGCAACCGAGACGCGTAGAGAATTAATTTATGTTTGATGGACAATTGTTTGTCCACAAAGGTACACTCTAATGATCTAAAAACTGTCATGGACGACTTTGCAAAAACACAAGTTAATGAAGCCTCACTAACGCAATTACTTAATATGACAAGGAATACAGGTCTCCAAAGTGTTTCCCAGGGAAGCTGTCAGCCCACACTGTTCGATAAAATCGGCAGTTTTAGGGCACGAAAAAGATAATGCCGTTAATGTACCGAAGACGTTAATCGAATTTTAATCAGCAACAGTAACTACATGAAGTGGGACAGTCAATAAAACGAAAAAAGGGACAGCTGAATGTAAAAGTTCACATCACTGAATAACAACATTCAGTGGCAACTTTGATTCTAACGTCACTATGGTCACCGCAACACAGATAGTTTCCACACCACCGGCTGTTAGAGAAATCTGTTTCCCGACACTACAACAAATCCATCATGATGGATGGCGTGTGAGTTTCAACGCATTTGAATGTAGACTGGTTGCGTGTTGCGAGTGGTTGCTGAGCGTTCCACACCGGCCGTCCTGGCGATTGCATTATGATTTTTTCGCAAGGGACCGCGGGGGTGAAGCGAGCGCGCGGGCGGTGAGCGGCGCCAGCGGAGCGTGCAGCAGCGGCTGCTCTGGCGGCTCAACGCAGCGAAACTCGCGCGCAGACTTCATGTAGCCAGCAGTGCATAAGTATTCACTGCTATTCAATGTTATTGCCATATCATTTGCTCGTCGCCAGCGATCTACAAATTATGCAGATGCGGGCAGAGTCCGCGATACTATCGCCCCACATACCAGCAAAGAAGAATTTAAAACATGAATGAAATTACTAGCATTGTTCCTTTGGTTGGATAGCGAAAGTTATGCTGACATATTCTTCATGCTTGGTTTTACAAAAATATGACATGACCTAGATACAAGAGAGTTGGAACTAACACATTAGAGAAGCGTGCCTCTTTAACTGCTAGATAACAAAAACTGCCATCTTTATCAACAGCTGCCAAAACATGCCAAGCAGCAAATGACTCGCATAGCCATAGGCGATCCGTCAAACGTTCCAGTTAGCGAGCGCGAAAGTCAGCAAGACAAAGGCATTACAAAACTTTCGTTGGGCCGCAACAACGAGTGTCTGAATTTGGTCGCACAATAGGAGATACATTAGTATTCAGTGTGAGGACGGCCGAGCATGGCATCAGTGGACTGTCGCGAGGAGTCACCGCCCGCGCAGCCGTGCATTGAATACGGTCCTTTCTGAACTGGAAGGAATTCCATACGTTTACGGCAGTGCTACGCATCGCCATATGCGTTCGACATTAGGCAATGCGGCCCACATACATTTACATTATTTGGTTTACGGTCCGTTAGAACCTTTTGTGGGTCCTGTCATGGTTCTCATAACAATGTCTTTTTTGTTATTGTAATAACGAAACTTCACAAATAACTTTTGTGATTATATGATCTAGATACGTTTCAGAGAGTAATTAATTATTAATATTAGAGTTTTGACAGGGACACGGAGACATCAACAGGTGTGCGAACAGACGTGGGTTTCATAGAGGAATTCAACAAGGTCGTGTCATACTCGTATGAACTGTCATATTAATTTGATAACATTTAAACTGTTAAATGTTATCAAATTAATATGAATTGCGTTATGAGAAATGTGAAATATATGTAATGATCAGGAATTTACCAGAACGAATGTTAAATTTAAAAGCTCAATAAAACGCCAAGTTTAAAAAAATGTTTGGCCTCTAGGGACTACTGGACGATTTTGATTAAACACTACTGCTTTACTTGTGAATGAGTTTAATCACAACAAGCACTGTCACTTTATATGTATAGCTATAATTTCCATTATAAATAGGGATTGAACCGTATTAGTTAAAAAACAAAGGCATCCAACCGACAGGCGGCGATGCCTACGCGTGACTAAAATAAACGACGAACCAACACCGACATGTATTATAAAGAATGGAGACAACCTATCTAGGAACAATGATTACTTTCTGTACAAAAACTTAGACACGAACGTGGGCCAATGTAAAAAAGAAGACTTTTAAAATGGAGCTTAGTCTCGAACTCGACTAACACAAACGATTCGAATAATGTAGAAGACGAACGTGATTTGCCTCTCTAATCATTTAGTAGTACGAGAACTGTTTGAAATTTTGAATGGAATCATCTTAATTCCCCATATCAGTTGGTCGCTCAAACGAAGCAAGGTAAACGATAAGAATGACTGTTATCGTGATACATTCCATACTCTATGTACTGTAAAGATATTTGATAAGAGATCTTGTAAAAATAACAACTCCTGGAAGAACATAACAAATACAAAATCTCTTGTGAAATCAAATTCACATTTACCCGATTCCGTTAACAACAGACTTTACCCAATACGCTTTAATAGAAATGGAAACATCACTGACACTGATCGAAACCATGATAATCTGAACTGGTATTATCATAGGTGTAATCGTTAGTCTAGTTTATAGGGTTTCGAGTTTGGAAACATTCGGAGCATAAATCTTCTTAACGCATTGGATGTGGAATTTATAGCCCCGATTTAGTTTTCACAACGATAAACCACTATTCAATGCCTAAGCTGTAGCTTCAAGAGCAAATTTTGTAGAAATTCCAATAAATATTTGAGGATCAGAAAAAAGTAAGTAATGTGTTTTCAGAATCTGTGACTACAAGTTGTAACAAAAGCATTGCTTGATACAATGGTTGCTATGCAGGAACAGTAAGCTGTCCCAGTTGGATGTTTCACACCTGCACAGTGCACAACGGTGGCGGTAGAGTGACGTGAGCGCTGTTGCGGAGGCACAAAACATCCCATTTGCGTCACATCGGAAACGCATTAAGCGAACCGACGACGCCATAAGAGCGCAATATCCGACCGGTACCACTATACCGGTATTTGTGCAAGCAACTACAAGATCGACTCCACTAAATGTCGTTATACAATCTGGATTTTTAAATCTATTCAAAGCTGAACGTAAAAGGAGCGAATAATAAACAGATACATTATCAAACGTTGACTTAAACGAAAATAGAAAGCGTAAAGCACGTCATCTCAAATTCATAAGTGATACAGTCGGCTTTCGCAACAAAGCAGTTTAATTGATTTAACAATGTAGATTAATTTATGAAGTCTTTCCAGGTATTAGCATTGCTGCTAATGTTGAGACCGACGGCGACGGCCTTTGCAGTCGAGTGTTAACATTCATTCAAATAAGACATCGTACTGACGGAATGAAAGAGATGAACGAGCGAACAACATAAATAAAGTGACTTGAACTTAGTAACAGCGTTGGTTTAATAACAGCAAGGAGAGTTTCTTCTTGAGTCAATGTTTACGCTGATATTTTCATCACATTTCACTGTAACATGCACCAATATCAGAAAATAAAGAGCTTTGTGTAATATACATAGTTCTCCCGAAGAAGGTAACTATTTATACGCATAAGTATATTCTATTCAAATGTGTTTTGGGAGCTTGGGACCTTTGTGTCCCAAACAAATAGTGTAAAGTTTTTGTATTAGTGCTCAATGTCGTGTGTGGGGTGTGAACGATGTGCCACGTCCCGGTTTATGTTTCCCGCCGGTACATTAACGGTGAAATAGTGCCGCAGTGTTTATTAGTGTTTTATAGTCCAGTGAACACTAGTTGTATTTGCTGGTGCTTCATTAACCTCGCTAAAGTTGAGTGACTGAAAAATTTAATATTTGTTATCCTGATTTACGTTCGGTACGGAATCACTGAAAGGGTACCGATTCACATTGAAATCACTGAATACTGTAAGCACTGAAGACTTATTTTTATTAAAGTTACATCTATGCCAAGTTTGGTTCCTTCCTGGAATCTGGCGTATTGTAATAAAATCCAGAGAACTTCCTTCGAGGAAATGTGGAATAAAGTCGATCAATGTTTCATCCGAGCAGATAAAAATACATGAAATGAAACCTATAAAAATCTTTTGTAGCTGAAAAATTGATTCCAATAAAGTTCATTCGATTCAACGTCTTCTAGCTCAAGAACACTCGATTATTCAATGTACAACCGTGTGTGGAGCGAATTCAACGGTGGCAATCGTCCGAAAAGAGCTATTTCCACATGGTGCTCAGTGGAAAAAGAAAATCAACGTAGAAAACGACGTGCCGCGCCACCGGCAGCGCTGTATGTTAGAATAGTTTTGAACAAACTAAAAGAAGTTACACGAAAAACAATTTTAGAGCACGAGTTACAAATTACTTTCGCGGAGCTAACTTACGATCGTACAACATGTTATGAACTAAAAGTTCATGCTAGTTGGTATGCTCGCCTTAAGGAATAAGTTCTGTAAATTACTAAACCGTGTGTAATACTAAGATTACTTATAGTTACAGCTTATTTTACAAAGAGAAAGTCTGAGCACATTTTGATTGCAACAAAACCACCTAACCTAAAGCAGTGCATTTACTAACAATCATGACGCATTTGGCGCCGGTATGATTCAGATGAATCTTAACAAATTAGTTACCGGATAAGTTTCGTACTTGTATAGTGTAAAACGGGCCATTTCCTCTCGAGTGGTGGTTCGAAAACATCACGTTTTCATAGTAAAATATTATGCGTTTGTACTGAAACCTGACGCCGTGTTCAATGCGTTTGTTTGTGTGGCGTGCATTGTGCGAATGTGAGCGCATACAAATATAATAATATAGTGTTTATTGTGTTGTCTAGCTGAGCCACTTCCAGTACCGTTAGAAAAGTTTGTGGTTGAAAATATGTCACATTGCTTATGAGACTGTGAGGATAATGTGACGTTCAGTTTTAATTAGCCTTTTAAATAAATTAAATATAAGTTAAAAGCTTTTTAATAACAAGCTTTTTATGAACTAATAAGGGTTTTCCCAGGGCCACCTTACGGCCCCATCATCAGACCCTGAACACCACCTAGTGTCAAAGCATTTGTCATTAAATAGAATGAGTCCAAACACGATGGTGCTATCTTGTTTGATTGAGGAATTCCTATGGCTAACTTTCGGCTCCATCATCAGACCAGAGGACCAAGTCTACTAATTTACAAACGTGTCAGTGGTCTCGCAATGATGAGTTTTTGACAGTTTTTGTATGGCATATCTGTCAAAAACTGATCATTGTGAGACCACTGACACGTTTGTAAATTAGTAGACTTGGCCCCCCGTGCCATGGTATAATTGGTATTTTTTCAAAACGTCTCGGTAGTTATATAAATGAATAGATAGATAATAGAAAAATGGATGACAATTGGAGTAACCGGAAACAAATACGAACAAAGCAAGCTAATATAAAGCTTGTAAAAATACAGTTTATTTAGCGTTAAATTTCGCAGGCAGAGAAAAGATTTAAAGTCAAATAAATATATTAAATAACGGAACAGAATATTTAAGAAAGCTCATCAAAACTTGAGTTATTATTCTTTGACAAGTACCCCTCATCTCACAAACTCTGTACCAAAAAGCTCAGGGCGAACTCACCCTGAATGTAACTAAAACTAAGTAAGGCTCTATTTCCATGTATATTTAAATTTAAGCACATAGTTGTTACCGAGCTGTTTGGACTGACAGTATAGTTAGCGACGGCACAACTAAATAGTTCAACAAAGTTATAACGAGAATATCAAATTAATTAACCACTAACCTATTTACATTCCGGAGGCACTAACTAGATCATAAATTCTGGTCATAAATTAAGTAATTAAATCAAAATATTGATTCAATCATTAAAATAGGGTGACAACGTTGCGTGACTGCTAACTAAATCTTTATTAAGTGCGTTCTTTATTTAAAAATAATTTACTATGTATTTCATAGAAACATTTTACACCACTTTCTCGGTTGATAATGTTTATGTAAACGACTTAATTACGCTGAAACGCCAACCACTGTGATTATGCAAAAGACGCCTCCTTTAACGATATAGTATCGCTTCAATTATAGATAGCTTTAATAAACTTCAGTCGGTCTAAGCTCTCACCAATTAAACGTGCTTCTACCTCTATTGAGATTAAAACAACCTCACTAATGTAGAAGCAATCAATATTGGATAATTACACCGTAATAAGAATTCTTGTTTCGATAAACGGGGATTTAACTGAAAATGCTATACTATTAAATGAGCAATATTTGTATAAATATACATATTTGTAATTACGTTCTCGAAAACGGCTCAAACGATTTCGATGAAAGTTGCAATATGGGGATGGGGATTACGGGGGCGAAAAATCGATCTAGCTAATTCTCATTTCTGGGAAAATACGTTTTCTCTATTTTCCCACGAGCAGAGCTCGGTTGACTAGGTACTAAATAATTAATTACTTAATTAATACATAAATTGTTTATTTGCCTGTAAGTTATTACTTGACTACAGCACTTTCAGTGCTAATTTAACAACATAGTGAGCCGTAAAAGAACACTGAATTCTAATTTCGTTGAAACTTTATGCCATTGCGCAGTGTTAAGGCGAGATGAAACGTTATTTTTTATGTTTCAATAAACTCTAAAATGGTTTATTAGTATAGTGAATGACGTTTATTATTTCAGTAAAAAGCAGTGTGCTCACAAAAAATGAACGTAAAACAATGTAATCTCATTATAAATAATTTAGTCCATAATTTGCACCGGTTGCGCGTGAGTTTATTGGATGACCTTCGTATTTAGACCTTGTATTAACTTTTCTGCTACATTTGAGGTACTCTTCACTAATTTGTCGCTAGATTTATAAGAGATGATGTATATTGAACTATATTGTATATGTACCTACATACTAAATACACAGCTGAATGGACGTAATTTTGGAAAGTGCTTACGGACAGCGACTAGAATGAACGGTCACGCAACATTAAATCGTCGATTGGAATGAATGAACTCAATCGGAGTTAATGATTACTAAATATGGTAACACGTTATGTTTCAAAACTTTTCAAACTTTTACTTTGAAATCTTTGTTTTTTTTTGACAGAAAGTTGAAAATAAACAGACATTTATTCACTTGAAAACGTAATCCTTTTATTTCGACAGTTGTGTTTACTTACACACTCTTCATAAATTAACAATTATACAAGGCATAAAAGCATATTAATACATACATATAATATTTCTTCAAGGCCGGGCTGACACTGTACGTGGTACGAACGACTCACTAAGAACGTAATTAGCATGAATTTACAGTGGTATTGTGAATATGTAATGCGTAATATACTTTAGTGTCAGATACACACCTACGCGAAACGCGCTGTGACGAAATACTTAGCGCTGCTGAGAGAGAACTACCGTAGCATAGGTAGGTAGAAGGTTCTAGGGCTCTATAGATTGCGAAAACATTATTTCAGTCAATGTCACTTGATAACATAGGTACATAATATCACGCCTTGTTTCCCTGAAGGGTTGGGCAGAGGTGTACCTGTAGTACACCCACATTTCGCCATCGCCAGTATCACTTGATAGTTCCCACATAACTCAAGTCCAAGGAACAGATGTCTTCAGAAGAAATATACTTACTTAGGCAAGACTTTCACTTACTTCCTCATTTAATAAATCTAGGTCCATTTGCAAGTTATTTATGAATACGAAATTAAAGAGCTGTTATAGACGTACAATATACTTAAAAACACTAAACATTATTGGTAAAGAAAGACGACTAAAACGGTATAAAACAAAGGATTAAGAGAAAAGATAAAGCGTGGCGGGTGACAGGAATCCTGTTAACACAATATTTATGGTATCTCTAATATCTGTATTCAACATTTCGGCGGAATGTACACTATTTTATTTAGTCGGATCTTTTAGCACTAACGGCAGTGGCATCATCACATCCGCGTTCTTAATATGGCTTTTATGTAAATGAATTTTATCATCAAAAATATTTGATACCTGTTTCTTAATTAGATATTATAATATGATCCACTTATTTACAGCTATTTTGAGTGCAACAAATCGATTCTAGTCTCGTGGTTTCGGGCTGAAAATAGCCCGCCACACCTTGATCTCGAATATAGCTAGGTTACCGGGAAACGTTAACTAATGATGGACGGTGAAGACTTTTAAACAGTATTATAGAAAATATAAATCAATGCACAACGCAAATAGCTCGTTAATAAGTGATGCAAACAATCATCAGATTAATAAAACAATCAAAACGTTAACGAACACTACTAACAATTCAGGTCAATTAATTAATCATAACTAAAATTATGGAGTAATTTATCGGATTTTAAAGGCGTTCCCCGAGATTTCAACTCAACGTGCTAGTTTACCATCTTAAAAACTTGTTTGATGATAATCTGGACCGCGATAACGTTGATAAGGCAACTGTGAACAAAAGTGTTCAGATAAAACTGTGGCCTTTTTGGACTTTATAACTAGTGTAATACTGCGTGTTCTGAAACGCAGTATTTGCGTAGATTTTGATTACACTAGCATATAAAGATTTCCGTAATCTCCAGTCGTGCATAGAGTAAAAGACATTAATAAATCTCCGAGATACTTAGGCTGTACGCCGAGCCACCTCTGATTCCATCTCGCTCGCACCATACTACTCGCGACCTGAGTGAGAGCAAGACGGAGTGGGGCGCTAGCGGCTCTCAAGCCTCGAAAAGTTTAGGTAATGGGTAAATGATAATTAATAATTTTTTACGGTGAAAATAAAGGTAATTAAAAAAAAAAAACAAGACCTGCTTTATAGATAGTTCAGTTATTTATTATGCAGTTTCATGATTTAAGGCCACCATATTCGAGCGTAGTAGGCATTTAGCGCTACCTCAATCCCTGCGAGCCAGTCGCGCGAACACGTAGTTTAAATGAACTCGCTGACCCCGCTGTGCAAAAATTTTGCGTCACAGTATAAAATTGTAGCAGTAAGTACAATTAACTTTGTTTTACGGAATTCATGTTAATGTTTCGGGTGTTTAGTTTTTAGGGAAATATAAGCAACACAATTTATTTTATTACAGTTTCCTTTTCTTTCATGACTGTTACAGCGCTTCCGCACTACGCTTACGCTTACTACCGCACTACGCTTACTTATAATAATAAAACCGGCCAAGTGCGAGTCGAACTCGCGCACGAAGGGTTCCGTACCATTATCTATAAAAACGGCAAAAAAAAATACGTTTATTGTATGGGAGCCCCCTTAAATATTTATTTTATTCTGGTTTTTAGTATTTGTTGTTATAGCGGCAACAGACATACATCATCTGTGAAAATTTCAACTGTCTAGCTATCACGGTTCATGAGATACAGCCTGGTGACAGACAGACAGGCAGACAGCGGAGCGTTAGTAATAGGGTCCCGTTTTACCCTTTGGGTATGGAACCCTAAAAACAAGCATTATAATCTATAGAATTTTGGTATGGCAGGCAATTTCCCGCAGGAAGTCAGCCAGTAAGTCGGTAAGTCAGCCGCAGCCGGTAAGTCAGTCGGTATGTTATGAGATAACAGATATCTAGTCACTATTTTGTGTGACAGTACAACAACATCAACAACCTTGCATTATTATTATAATTTGTACAATAGATACCTACAGTAGGCGCGCGAGTTGAATTGATGCAGTAGGTACACTAGGTACATGTCTGACGCTCACGTAATAGAATCTACCTATTGCGCCTGAGCGAGAAGCAAATTCTGTCGTCGCATCGTCGCGTCGCCATTCTAAATCCCATTCAAAAAATCGAGTTGTAGGTCAGTTCAACTGAACAGTCAGTTGAACTGCAAAGATAAAAAGTTTTATTTGCAAAAATGATCTTTGGTGTAGTTGTGCTACTGTTCTTTCTGTAAACTGTAATATTAAAAACGAGTAGGTAGTTATAATATACGTAGAAAAATTATAATCAAACTCATCTTATTGTTTATACAGACTGATTTTTAAAACTAACACACACGGAAAATAACAATAATTTCTCGTATAATTTGCGGGGAACGCAGCGAGCTAGCAACAGCGGCACAGGTCCTTCCACAAAGACGCCTGGCCGGCTACTGAAACGAAGCGCGCGGGCCACCTTGTTATATAATATCTTGTTAAAACAATAAAAAACTGTTTTGAGAAAAATGAACCATAGAATATTCTTCGTCATTTCATTGCCTATTTTTTGACATGTTTTTCGGGAGTAAAAGTTGGTTCTACAACAAGTAAAAATAAAAAACGATCAAAAAATCGCGAAAAGGGAGGGAGGGAGTTTTCTCGATTTTTTTTGATCGAGTGAAGTTGTATAAATCGTGTTTTGAGCCATAGAATAATCAAGAATATTTATTAAACTACAACATGTATTTTTATCAGATCAATACAAATAATATTTGATTGTTTAATGTTGAATCAAAAATAGGTCGATTCTGAGAGTCCTGCCCTTAATTTGAAATATTTTTTTAATACCTTCGGTTTATAGTTCTGATTAGAGGTAAATTTCGATTTTTTTCTATAGAGAAAATTTTATGAAATCGTGTTTTCGCCAAACAGGACCTAGCATCAATCCTCAACTTTAACATTATATTTATTTCAAAATTAATGCTGCAGTATTTCGGCATAACGAAGGATCATGCCAAGCAAGCAAGCAAGCTTGAGGTACGTATGGTACGCCGTTAAGAGTACTGTGATGACAATCGGGTTTCAATAAATTATAAAGTATGTGGTAATATTTGCATACATAATTGGTATTTCTTACTACAATAATTGCCAAGGCATCGCGTGTGGGACACCAATGATATCTAAGGCCAAGGTCAGATGTACACGCATATTCAATTAATGCAGTCTCTCTTACCATGCCTGGAAATCAATTACTACTTAAGACTAAACCGGACGTTTTCATTGTCCGTAATTTTGCAATTACTGTCCTGTTATAAGAAAATTATTTTTTGCTGGACATTGTGTGTAATTAACCGCTAATGTTACTTTAGTTTTCCTTAACATTACACTTGCAGGTCTTCACAAATATAATTTGTATTGTCTTTCACTGTCAGCTTTGCTGACGCCAAAAGTAATACAAGTATTCTGGTTATTAGATTATAATAAGTCGCATGGCGTTTGCATACACAAAATATCAAATAATCAAGTAAATTGTGCAGATCGACACATTGATGTAAATATCTCCAAGTATATAAATAAAAATTAAATATTGTTGCTCGGTAAGCTGGACCAACTAGGCTTTTTTTTAATGTTCGAAATAGTCCGAAAAAACTGGAAAAAGTTTCCCGGAAAAATGGGAAACACAGAAAGTAGTTTTTGCTATGGGATTTTTGTTTAAAGTAGTTTTTATAGGACAAAGTATGTCGGGTTAGCTAGATTCCAATAAAAAAATATTATTACTGGCTTACAGATGTAATCCAGTAGTTAGCTCCTCTATCTCAAATACCAAACGTTATTGGTTAATCTGTGGCATATGAACCGTTGAGTATATATTTACATAATGTGCACCGCAAACCGGCATGGGTCAGTCAAAACCTGACTTATAACGGGCCCGACCTCGGAACATCATGTGCTACTTGCTTACATTTTAATTTATCAATTTTATAACCAAATGACGGCATTAGCGTGTTAAATGTGTACAAGACCATTAATTAGGAAAGAACCTTAGACCAATAAAGAACCGACAAGTTTCTAGTAAGTAAATTAGTTTTTTTTTAATCAGAATTTGCTATGCAGGTCACACGTTCTAGGTGCACTGCCAGAGTTGCGGGAAAGTCCGAAAGGGATACTGGGACCCTTGGCAACAGGCAACTGAAGGAACACGGGTGGGTCAGTAAAAGTCTGACACCCACTCTGTATTAATTTAACTGTATTTTGATATTTTGTCATTTATAATAACTAACTTTGCCATGTAAAATAATTTTAATTTGAATGCCAATACATCATTATTGTATGCCTATTAGGCAGGACATATTGGAACTTTAATTTTTTGTTAAGACCTGTAACAAACATATGCCCCACAATAAAGACATTTTAATTTTGAAAAAAAAATCCCCCAAGAGCGGGAGAAGGCACTAGATGATTTCCCACACTCAAAAAAAAAAGTTACTAGGTTGGATGAAGGTTCAGGATTTAAAGAAAGTGAAGATAGACTTGACTTTGGATAGAGCCGGCCGTTAGCACTTAAAATAATTAATATTGACGATCAATCATCTAGGCGATCCGTCATCGAATAACCTTGTTAGTGTGGCCAGTGGCGAAGGCTGAATACGGTACTCTGCGGTTAGAATGTGCCGCATCATTCAGCAAACGAAAATATTCCTTCCACTGCCTCACGCAGGGAGTAAATGCAATATTAGTTCAAAGTTTTGATGTTTATTTACAATGACTAAGTAAATAATGGTAAATCCAATTTGAACAATAGATCCATTGTTGTAAATGTTTAATTTAACTTCGGAAACATTAATCAATCAAATTCAAAGCGATAAGGAAAATATTTGTCAGAATACAAGGACGATTCCGAATTAATATTATTCCTTCATTAATTTTATTTGTAGTCGAGGAAAATGACTAAAGGCTAACAAACAGGCGCGATATCGCGGGCGCGATAAGGTTAGCGCTGCCTGTCGCGCCCGAGATATCGCGCCAGTTTGCCCGAGCCTTAAAACAACATATTATCGACATGAAAATTGCAATTCAGTGGTTATAATATGACAACATTTACTACGTGGTGGAAAAAGAAAAACAATACATCATTTTAAATACCAAACCAAACGACCTCAAGGCGATTGTTATTCAGTAAGTAAAGCAATCATGTTTCGAGAATACATGATTATAAACCTACGGTATTAGAGTTGATGACCTGAAGGAAATTCTAATCGAAATAGAAAACCAGTCCTGAAGTCTGTCTAAGTAAAACAAGGTACGAAAAACTGCAATCATGCGAAGATAAATGAGTTGGGACCTGCCGGTATGTGTTGGGTAAGTTCATTAACTGCGGTTAGTCACATTAGATGTTATCTACTGCTTTACAAACCTGTTAATTTAAATCCACTATCAATTTGCGGTTCCTTGAATTTACCCATTATTAGCACGAACGGTGTTTTGAAGGAGAGACACATAGGGAAGTAGAAATTGATGCGTTTTATAAAAATAGTTTTAAATTAATTGGTACTGTCGACTTTCTTTTGATCATATCAGCACTATTAAAAATATAATTACTATAGACGCGTTCAGCTGTACCAACGTCCATTTAAATGTATCCAAACTCGGTTAAACTACCGTCTATATTAAACTACATGCAGGAGAAATAAAGCCAAGCTATAGTTCAGTGGTTAAATAATAAAAACAGTTTCCTGAACAATTTATTGGTGAAGCGCTTTTCTATCACCGGTTCGGTAAGTTATTAATATTGATGGGACAGCGTTGGCTGCCTCATATGAATATTTAAGGTCCAAGTCGATATTATGCCTCGGCGACGTTCCTTAGACACGTCTCTCGGCTAGGGCACACAGTAATTAACATTTCATAAAAGCTTGAGTGTCAATTTTGTTAAGTTATGCAAGTCTTGCGAGACGTCTTACGTCTTGTATGTAATGAGAAAGCACGTAATGTTTTATGTCGTTTTCTTATATTGAGTGAGGCAATGAAATGATCATAATATTTCAAGTGCAAAAAACCAGCATTATGATGAAAATATTGCCATCGGGAAACTATGAACGCTTTGCAACCTACATTTAAAAAAACTCAAGTTTGAAATGCGGCAAATGCGCAATTGCTGTGTTGATATAAATTCCCAATCACAACCGTAATTACAAAAATAATGCATAGGCATAATCAGTCTATATTCTATAATGTTCCCACTGCTGGGACACAGGCCTCCTCTCGGTGAGAGGGCGTGGGCCGTAATCCACTACACAGACACAGGCCCAGAGACGCCGTAGCACACCTCCGCCGCGAAATCATAGCACTACATAATTGTACTACTATACTAATGTTTCGCAGTTTCGCTGCTATGATTTCGCGGCGGAGGTGTGAGGGCGGGTTGTTAGATATCAGATCACAATCAATTCATGTCTTCAAAGAGAATGATGAAAAGAAAATTAAATAATCATTACAACAATGTAGGTAGTACGTATATTATGTTCATTGAATTTTCGTTTAGATAAATAAATATTATAATAATCATATAGAGAATACTTAAATAAATACGAAGTTAGCGCACAAATGTTTTCTCGAACTAACTTTTTTTAACGTTTTATATTGCTTCGTTAAATATTATAAATGGCTTTACGTAGCTCGTAGGTAGGCACACGATGCTTTCCAATTTCGCCCCACATTCCTTCACGCGTGTTTATTTTATTAAAGTATTTCAACTGGCTCCAAGCGCGTATCAAAATAAAGTGCAACATTTAAAAATACAATGTTTTAACATATTTAGGTCAGCATTTCGAGTTTCGTCACAATATCGCTATGAATATAACAACGACGTGACAGAAGTGAACGTATCAGATCAAAAGCCGAGTTAGTTCCGCATTATAATCTTTGTTATTCTGTATATTTGCATTATAATAATGGACGCTCATGTTTATACAATTATTGATGAATTCATATTTACGCATCAGATACATTTCCGTCACAAGTCACAACACAAAATAAGATTTAATTCAAGATAAATGTTCAGATAAACAAAGAGCGTTGCGGAATTTTTTAACAACATTCTTTGGAACACTACCTTGTAAATCAATCATGTCACAACCCAGGCTAGGTGTGTCTAGGTCATAATAACCCGACGTGTATGTACCATAAGGAGTGGTATACAACCGTAAGTAGTACTTGGTGGTACGCTCACGCTCCTTTCACCTATTGAGCTCCATAGTTCACGTGGAGCACGAACGAGGTCAAAGGTGAATTACGTTAATATATCAGTCGATTTATAAACTATTAAGTAAGACGTTTTCTGTTGTGTATTTGATAGCCACACCAATTATTTTACAATGTAAATAAAGATTATTAACACGTATTTACGTTCTAAACATCTAATTTGGTAAAATTTGGCATTTTTTTATGATAAGTAAAGTACTACAGGGAAAATTTTACCGTTTTTACTAGTTCCATCAATCTGCCAAGCCTTTTGCCGGCTTCCAGTCTTCCCAGATTTTCATGGAACAACTGCCTATCTGACCTCCACAACCCAGTAACTGGCTAATACGATACCCCTTAGTAAGACTGGTTGTCAGACTTTCGGGCTTCTGACGACCCGTAACGACTGTCAAAGATACACGAATGACAGCCGGGACCAACGGCTTAACGTGCTATCCGAAGCACGGAGGAGTGTCGGTACGTAAAGATGGTTACCCATCCATGGGCCAACCTCGGCAAGCGTAGCTTAACCTGATCGATCGACACGTGCTACTGTTATTAATTACTTAGCCACGAGCTTCTCCAGAAGGCATGAGCTCTGGTATTTACTAGTTTAGTACATTTTATTTTGCTTTGAACAATTTTCCCAGACAATGAACTGTAAGTCACTTTTATAACAAAAGTCTGTGGCTATCATTCCGCTGTGGGTTTCCGACAAAAACGACTGTGACATCCAGAAAAGATAAACAAAGACGGGAATGTCTGCCTAAAGCAGGTGTTTACAATCCTCGACTAAAGTAAATTGTTCGTCGCTTTGGAAATTATCCAAGTTGACCGTACATAGCTGGGTGGCATCGTCCTTCGGGAGAATTTAAGTTCAAAACTAAACAACGTACGTTACGCTAAAAGGAATTTTCAGGTTAAAGGCTCTTACACACTGGGGCGATTCGCCGCGCGACGCGAATCTGCGAAATAATATCCGTAGAACAATTTCTATGAAAACGCGCGCGACCCAACACACAGGAGCGAAATTCGCTCCGCGAAACAGATCTGCGCGATTCGCAGCGCCACACCAACTTTAGGAACATTTTGTATGGATTCGCCGCGAATTCGCCGCGAATTTCGCGGCGAATTCTGTGGCGGGCGCGACGCGAAACACGGAGGTATATAAGGCAGTGCATTCCGAGCTGAGCTCAGTAGTAGACGATCTTCGTCTGAGGACGAAGGCAGGTCTGTGCGTGTTTGCTGAGCGCGGGGTGCTAGGTTCCATTCCCCGGTCGGTCGACATTGCCCAACCTAACCTAAGTCTGACAAGGGACCTAAGACAACAACAACCAATCTTGCCAAGGGGTACCGTGTGCCCAGTACTTACAGTTACTGGGTTGTGGAGGTCAGACAGGCAGTGGCTCCATGTAAAATACTGGTATCCAGCTGCATCCGGTTAGACTGGAAGCCAATCGAACATAGTTGGAAAAAGGCTAGGCAGCGTCTTTTCAGTAAGTAATATTAATATTAGACTGATAAAAAAAAAATTGTACGATTGAACATACGAATCTACCGTTTTGTGAAATTGTGACTTCGTGACTAGCAAACGAGTACGATTTTTTGAATCGGTTGTTTCCTTTGTAACATGTAAAACTGTTATTGCTGTTTACATCTACTTTATTCATTTTATCTTTAACTCTATTAAATAGCTACACTTTAAAAAAAAGCTGTATACTTTACACTTTTATTAGAATTATCTTATAAGTACGATAGTTCTAAGTAATAAAAACTTTTTTGGAAGTCTTTCGTTTTTTTTTTTAAATTTTGCAAATCCTTGTATAAATGACGGAGTTATAGCCGGACATTCATAAAAAAATATATACCGGATGAAATTTTTTGACGTCTCGAGCATAATAAGGTGTGTTGTGTAAGTGGAACAGAAGCCATACCCGAGAATATTTGCTTAGTACCATTGAGATTGTACAGATTCGGAATTTCCTTCAAAAATCATGAAAACTATCCATCATAGGAGATAAACTAAACGGCGCGGCGGCGGGCGTAGGCTGCGATCGCGCATGAATGAAAGTTGTACGTGTGTGCGAGCGATACGCACGCACATTTCTTTTGCGTAGAAAACTAGTAAGCGGCCGCCCCTCGGGCCCCTCGCATGGTACAGTCGTATTTAAAACGTTTCCAAAATCAAATTAAAAATCAACCTAATAACATTTATACTCCACTTACTAATAAACTAAAACAAACCTGATCTACAAATAAAATGAACACAATACCCAAAAATTCTCAAACATACAATACAAATAACCAATTGACTAAATAAGCCTCACACCAAAAGAATAACAATTAAAAAGATAAAATAATAAGAAAACCTATGCTTACAAATATAATACGAAAACAGTAAGAAAGACTCGGAACGAACTTTTAAAACAATCTAAGTAATCTTTTTTAAATAATTCGAAACAATAAATACTTGAATAAGCAAGAATACTCGACTGTACTTCATTCAAAATGAAAAGGACGTGCATTCATGCGGGAGCGAGAACATTGACAGAAGGTCGTTCGGTCGACCCGTTGCTAAGTAACGTCAGCGCGCCTACGCACACACCCGTACATAGAAACTTGATAATTAAGTGCGTGAGAGTTCACTTGCCGGGGTTCACGTACGAGAGCCGAGCAGCTGAGCGGTACTCGCGCGCGGGCGACACGACCGACCGACGCGCACGCGCATTGCGCGCATTTTACAAAAAATGAACTTAGGTCTGTACCTACCTTTTTAGCGATATCGCAGTAGGTAATTATTGTTCAAAATGTTTCGTTAGCACGTCTTTGCATATTGTTTGGTAAACTTCGAGGCGTGTCTCTATCACTTTTCAAAACATTAAAAGCGTCTATTATTCGCTGTTTTAAATCACTAACGCTTTGAGCTTCTTCGGTATACACTAAACGTAAGACTAAACGTTTTAGTTCGGCCCACAAATAAAAGTCAAGTCGGCCGCCAGTTCACAGGTCCACCGCGACCTATCCACTTATCACCGAATTGACCATCGAGATACGCGCGCACAGATCGTTTGTAGTGAGCTGGAAATCTGTCATGCTGGAAGTACATGTCTTGCAGATAGGGATCAGGAACGTCTTGCAACATGGTGTCAATGACGGAACGGTTCTGCAGCCAGTGACAAAACTCCATGCGGGGTCCGGGGTTTTCCGGGGAATTTGAGGAGAAGGGATAAGTACCGTTCTTTCGCAGCGACTGAAGATGTTCTTCTTCTGCGTACATTCGCCTCGCACTGGCTGTTTTCACCAAACAAGATACTCTACGTTAGAATATTCGTACATGTTTAGATACGATAACTATGGCCGGGTGGACGATGCATACGCGGAAACAAACAGCGCGACGTCACGCCGCCGTGACTAATCGCAGGTGACTGAAGCGCGGGACGCGGGCGGGCGGGGGGATGAGCGAGCGAGCAGCTCCGGCGCAGCGGCGGCTCGTGGGCCTGATGATATCAAAGGAGCCGACGGCAAGTGCGGCGAGTACCTATCGGCCGCAAAGGAACGTATCTACGAATTCATTAATAAATTCCGTGCATTTAGTAGGGTGCGTATGATTTGAATCTCCCTCCTATCTTCCAAACCACTTATCACGTCGTGATTGTCCGCTGGTTATACGCTATGTGAAGTCACATTAAATTAAAAATGGCGCCCTCTAGAGGACATAAAGTGAGGAACTTAAAAAAAAAAATGGTTTAATCGTACCATGTTGGGTATCAAATGAAAGGGCTTAATGAGCACATTTCAAAAATATATGACAGAGGCCCTAGACAAAGTGACATTCTTTCAGCGATATTGATGATGGAAAAAGCAAAAATTTATAATTATTATAACCCCAAAAGAATTTAAAAAAAATCAAGTAATAAAAACTAAAACCCAACTACGACTTAAAAGGTATAAACAAGATACCACAGACAGACAAATTAAAAATCCGGAGTCACACGTGTTAGGGCATAAATCGAACAGATTACGTGTGACTCCGGATTTTTAATTTGTCTGTGTGCCTTGTTTATATCTTTTAAGTCGTAGTTGGGTTTTAGTTTTTGTTACTTGATTTTTTTTAAATACTTTTGGGGTTATAATATATATATTTTTGAAATGTGCTCAATAAGCCCTTTCATTTGATACCCAACATGGTACGAGTAAACCATATTTTTTTTTAAGTTCCTCACTTTATGTCCTCTAGAGGGCGCCATTTTTAATTTAATGTGACTTCACATAGCCTATAACCAGCGGACAATCACGACGCTTCTAACGATACCTCATTTGTCAAATTGTGATAAGTGGTTTGGAAGATAGGAGGGAACAGATGAACATACATACATACATACATACCGGTCAAAATCATAACCCTCCTTTTTCTTCGCCGTAGTCGGGTAAAAACTAAAACCCAAATAACGTAATCTGTTCGATTTATGCCCTAACACTCCGTGTTTGTTTAATCGTACCATGTAGGGTATCCCTTACCTACATGGTACGATTAAACATTTTTTTTTTACTGACTTTATGTCCCCTACCGGGCGCCAATTAATGTGACGTCATAGCCTATAACCAGCGGACGACCAAAACGCTTCCAACGATACCTCATTTGTCAAATTGTGATGAGTGGTTTAGAAGATAGGAGGGAACAGATGAACATACATACATACCAGTCAAAATCATAAACCTCCTTTTTTCTTCGCCGTAATCGGGTAAAAACAAGTAGGTACTTAGGTAAGCAAAGGAGTGGTGACCCAGTGTTATCAGCCCGTGACTTATAAGTTGTAGATCGTGGGTTCGAACCCAGCCAGGCGCTTTACTTTGTGTAAATCATCACCACTGCTCTCAAAACTGTGAAGGAAAACATCGTGATCATGAGGCAACCGGCATGTCCTAGAACCTAAAATTCGAAGACATAATAAGTACCTACCTAGTAGTACCTAGGTTAGTTCCAATCATAGAAATATATTTCTTATGTCTATGATTCCAATACAATATATATACCTACTCTTATGTATGTAAATTAGGATAATTTCCAAAAGGCCATAAAAACGTGTTGCATTGCAGCCGAAAGCACACTTATTTTCCGAAATCACATAGGTAAATTGAAAACTAAATAAAAATTTCTTCATTTTAAGTACCTACTGCGAAAAGCACGACCGAATTTGCCAGTTTCCTCATCGTGTGTTCAAGCGTAGGTACCTACCTACTTAGGTTAGGTTGGGTTATGTCGACCGACCGGGGAATCGAACCTAGCACCCCACGCTCAGTAAACACGCACAGACCTGCCTTCGTCCTCCGACGAAGATCGTCTACTACTCAGCTCAGCTCGGAATGCATCGCCTTTTATACTTTCATAATATTCAAGGCGAATTCGCGCGCGATTCGCCGCGCTACACCAGCTGAATTCGCGGCCATTCCATTTTGTGTTGTAACGCCATACAGTATGTTTCATTTTGTGTTGTAGCGCGCCGAAGCCGCGAATTCGCGGCGTATTCGCGGCGACGCCATACAAAATGTTCCATTTTGTGTTGTAACGCCATACAATAGGTTTCATTTTGTGTCGTAGCGCGGCGAATCGCCGCGAATTTCGCGGCGAATTCTGTGGCGGGCGCGACGCGAAACACGGAGGTATATAAGGCAGTGCATTCCGAGCTGAGCTCAGTAGTAGACGATCTTCGTCTGAGGACGAAGGCAGGTCTGTGCGTGTTTGCTGAGCGCGGGGTTCTAGGTTCGATTCCCCGGTCGGTCGACATAACCCAACCTAACCTAAGTAGGTAGGTACCTACGCTTGAACACACGATGATTCCCCGGTCGGTCGACATTGCCCAACCAGTCTTGCCATGGGGTACCGTGTGCCGAGTAGGTACTTATAGTTACTGGGTCGTGGAGGTCAGACAGGCGACTCGCTCCATGTAAAATACTGGTATCCAGCTGTATCCGGTTAGACTGGAAGCCAATCGAACATACTTGGAAAAAGACTAGGCAGCGTTTTTTGCGGTAATATTAAGTAATTTTGCAACCCATGCTGACCCGTGCACAGTGCTTATGTGTGCGTTGTTGATCTTTATCCTTACGCGTCCTGTTCGATTCAATATGCACAGCCCTATGCACTGCCGCCATGGCTACGTGTTATTTTAATACCTATCTATCGAAAAATGGGTTTTGCGAATCAAGCCAGTCTAAGCCTAAGCTGACTTCACATTATATTAGGCTTGCCGTACAACAAGAGGTCGGCATAAAGGTACCTACTGGAAATGTGTAGCTTGTTTGTGAAAATAAACTGTTTCGGCCTGCGCCGCCTGGCAACACACACAGTCGTGCGGCGGGCCGACGCGCGGTACTTCGCGCCACCTGCGCGAGCCAATGGCAGAGAAAGCCCCGAGCTGCGGGAGATGCGCGGGATTTCGTGCCACTCCACGCGATCCAATCACAGCGCGCCTATATCACGCCACCCTGCGCGAGCCAACGGCAGGGAAGCTTCGAGCGGCGCTAGAGGGCGCGCGCGCCGGCGACGCGAGCGGCGGAGGCCTGGTGGTGGTGGGGCTCGGGCACACGGGCCTTTGCGCCCCATCAGCAATGGTCGACGATAACGATAATAATATTGTAACGGGTCCAGAGACTTAAGGGGGATGCGCTAGGTTGGCCCGCGAAATTCAAATTTTCTTACGTTTTTTGCAATTTGGAGTTCAGTATCAGGTTGTATGTTGATCTAAATATTATTAGCGCTCGTAACAAATATGGATTTACAGAATTATGAACATTAAAATCAGCAATACAACTCTCTAAGCTCATGAAAGTGTATTGAATGACTATTTTATGAAATCATAAATTATAATACATAATAACGAGCAATAATCGACCAACTTACATTTGCAATGTAAGTTTGTTCTTGTGTTAAATTCATCCCAACTACGGAACCCATTGTGAGTGGTCCAACACGCGGATCGGATAGACTGGAAGCTGACCTCAAATTAGTTGGGAAAACGCTAGACAGCTGACAGACTATTCAAAGTGAATTAAATCAAAAGCAAAATAGTAAGTCATTGCAATCTGACTCTTATCTCATTATCTTAAGTTATAAATTAGGATGTTTGACGAACTTTACTAAAAAACAATAATTTCTACATTTCAAACTAAAAAGTCCTCGCAAATATCAATCATTCGAATTTATACCTTATTGCAACTGTATAAGAATAACATGCACTGACCTCGGAGGTTATCAATATTCTGATGTTTTTGTTTTTATGTATGACTAGCTGTGCCCCACGCTTTCTTCTCAGAGTAGTCAGATAGGAAACGCCGACCTCATCTAGGTTATTTTTACAACTTTTTAATATGACGTGTAAAAGTGATTCCAATATCCTATTTACAGAATAAACAATTTCATTTCATAGGTCTCGATCCCGTGGGAATATAGGGATAAAACGTGTCCTATGTCCAGGTCATGGTCTACCCGTGTGCCCATCGTCTCCTCTCTAGAGTGGGGAAAGTCGCGGCGGCGGTGGCGCGGGGCGCCGGCTTCGAACGGTTCGCGTATTATGTTTTTATTAAACTCGTGATAACTTCAAAATTAAATGTCCGATTCGAATGAATTAAAAAGCATTTTACTGCTACATAAATACCCTTGATGTTAAAACTATTTATTTGAATAAGAATTAATATTATTTTAATAAAACTCCTTCGCAAATAATGCATTAATTTCGAACAAATTTGATTACCATTAAAAAGGTTATAGTGAGTCAATCTTAAACGATAGACATAATATGCCGTCGCGGACTTTTTTTTAGAACTTTTAAAGAGGAACAATTCCATCATACATGATATTTATATTTACGTAACATAAACCGTTTACGCAGGGCACGCAACGGTCAACGGAAGCTCTCAAAAAGGAATATTTTTTCCCGTTTTTGCAACATATTTCATTTATGCTCCGCTCCTATTGGTCGTAGCGTGATGTTATATAGCCTATAGCCTTCCTCGATAAATGGACTATCGAACACAAAAAGAATTTTTCAATTCCAACCAGTAGTTCCTGAGATTAGCGCGTTCAAACAAACAAACAAACTCTTCAGCTTTATAATATTATAGTATAGATATAGTATAGATTATAATATTAGTATAGATAGTATAGATAATGTATGTCCGGGCATAACTCCCGTCTACGCGCGGTCGGACCAATCTGTTAGGGGAGGCGCCGCTGACGCGTGCGCTGCGCACGCTCAACCTCATAGCGAATGAGACGGACTTATTCAGTTCACAAGGAATACATTGTTTATAATTTGTTATAGATGTTAAGTTAAGCGCATCTATCGCATTGGGGTATCCTGTAACGGTAGATGTAAGTAATAAATAAATAAATAAAATACACGGATTTGCAAAATTCTGTTTTTGTTTGAAATGGTAAAATACCTATACTTCCGAGAGTGTCCCATTGTCATCAGGTCAAGATCTGATGATGAGATCCTGGAGAAATTGAGGGAACTCTTCAAATATTATAGGCACACCTATAGCGATTTCGATATTTTTTATAAGTACTTAGTACATCTTTCGGAAAGCATGATTTGATGGAGTGGAACTGATGATGAACACCACAGATGGCAACCGGAAATACTCAACAATAAGTAAGAAGTATGTATTTCATGGGTTGCGATTCGATTATACTTTTATTAATATGATTGCCAAGCAATTCATGCTCGTCACAGTGTACATAATTTAAAGGGTGAATTGGAGGTGATGGTGAAGTACCTACCAGGAGAACTGGAGAAATCCTCAACCATTAAGGTCCCTGTATCGGGAAAAGCAATAGGTATTTTGTAAAAGGTAATGAGCAATTGACATTAGGCTATTGTAACTTGGATAAATTACAAATTGACCCACTAAAAAGCGTAAAAATGTTTTTTAACAAACTTTATCACTTTACTCACTAATACCTACTTAAGCGTTGAAATTGTCTGCGTTCGCTGTAGCAGCAGAGCGAGCTTAAGGGGGATGCGCTAGGGTGGCCCGCGAAATTAAAATTTTCTTACGTTTTTTGCAATTTGCAGGTCAGTATCAGGTTGTATGTTGATCTAAATATTATTAGCGCTCGTAACAAATATGAAATTACAGAATTATAAACATTAGAATCAGCAATACAACTCTCTAAGTTCATGAAAGTGCCAAATGTCATGATTTCATGAAATAGTCATTCAATACACTACACACTAATACACAATCAACATACAACCTGATACTGACCTGCAAATTGAAAAAAACGTAAGAAAATTTTAATTTCGCGGGCTTCCCTGGCGCATCAACCTTAAGAGCGCTAGGGCTCCGCTAGCAGACGAGTGCGTGATATTAGCTGTGCGAGAGTCAATTCAAGTAGGTACGACGTTTGAACGCGAACGGCTGTTGTGTTACAAGGTTACATAATACATCAAGTCCCAGGGACTAGTTCTACTTGCGACCACGACCAACGAGACAGTTTGAAGGTAAGTACTTACTTAGTTACTATAATTATTTTTGATTGGATCACTTCATTACACATTTAAAGTTATCACTGAGTATTTGTAAACATTACGCTTTTAATCCCCAAAGGGTTAGACAGTGGTGTAGGTACCTATATGTATCTAGTACACCCGCATTTCACCAGAGGTACCTTACCTATTCTATTATACATAGGTACTTAGTGAGCATAATAAATTATTAACTCACGGAGTTTTGGAAATACATAAGTAGGTAAATTAAAAACAAGTAGGTACTTTGGTAAGCAAAGGAGTGGTGACCCAGTGTTATCGGCCCGTGAATTACGAGTTGTAGGTCGTGGCTTCGAACCCAGGCAGGCGCTTTACTTTGTGTAAATCATCACCACTGCTCTCAAAACGGTGAAGGAAAACCATCGTGATCGTGAGGCAACCGGCATGTCCTAGAACCACCAGAACTTCGAAGACATAATAGGTACCTACCTAGGTTAGTTCTAATCATAGAAATATATTTCTTATGTCTATGATTCCAATACAATATATATACCTACTCTTATGTATGTAAATTAGGATGATACTCTTGTGTCTGCAAATTACCTCTTTACTCATAAGAAGGCCATAAAGGAACGTGCATTGCAGCCGGAAGTACACTTTTTTCCGAAATCACAATTGGAAACTAAATAAAAATGTCTTCATTTTAAAATAAATAAGTACCTACTGCGTAAAAGCACCACCGAATTTGCCAGTTTCCTCATCGTGTGTTCAAGCGTAGGTACCTACCTACCTACTTAGGTTAGGTTGGGTTATGTCGACCGACCGGGGAATCGAACCTAGCACCCCACGCTCAGCAAACAGGCACAGACCTGCCTTCGTCCTCCGACGAAGATCGTCTACTACTCAGCTCAGCTCGGAATGCATCGCCTTTTATACTTTCATAATATTCAAGGCGAATTCGCGCGCGATTCGCCGCGCTACACCAACTGAATTCGCGGCCATTCCATTTTGTGTTGTAACGCCATACAGTATGTTTCATTTTGTGTTGTAGCGCGCCGAAGCCGCGAATTCGCGGCGTATTCGCGGCGACGCCATACAAAATGTTCCATTTTGTGTTGTAACGCCATACAATAGGTTTCATTTTGTGTCGTAGCGCGGCGAATCGCCGCGAATTTCGCGGCGAATTCTGTGGCGGGCGCGACGCGAAACACGGAGGTATATAAGGCAGTGCATTCCGAGCTGAGCTCAGTAGTAGACGATCTTCGTCTGAGGACGAAGGCAGGTCTGTGCGTGTTTGCTGAGCGCGGGGTTCTGGGTTCGATTCCCCGGTCGGTCGACATAACCCAACCTAACCTAAGTAGGTTGGTACCTACGCTTGAACACACGATGATTCCCCGGTCGGTCGACATTGCCCAACCAGTCTTGCCATGGGGTACCGTGTGCCGAGTACTTATAGTTACTGGGTCGTGGAGGTCAGACAGGCAGTCGCTCCATGTAAAATACTGGTATCCAGCTGTATCCGGTTAGACTGGAAGCCAATCGAACATACTTGGAAAAAGACTAGGCAGCGTTTTTTGCGGTAATATATTATTAAGTAATTTTGCAACCCATGCTGACCCGTGCACAGTGCTTATGTGTGCGTTGTTGATCTTTATCCTTACGCGTCATGTTCGATTCAATATGCACAGCCCTATGCACTGCCGCCATGGCTACGTGTTATTTTAATATCTATCTAAAAATAGGTTTTGCGAATCAAGCCAGTCTAAGCCTAAGCTGACTTCACATTATATTAGGCTTGCCGTACAACAAGAGGTCGGCATAAAGGTACCTACTGGAAATGTGTAGCTTGTTTGTGAAAATAAACTGTTTCGGCCTGCGCCGCCTGGCAACACAGTCGTGCGGCGGGCCGACGCGCGGTACTTCGCGCCACCTGCGCGAGCCAATGGCAGGGAAAGCCCCGAGCTGCGGGAGATGCGCGGGATTTCGTGCCACTCCACGCGATCCAATCACAGCGCGCCTATATCACGCCACCCTGCGCGAGCCAACGGCAGGGAAGCTTCGAGCGGCACTAGAGGGCGCGCGCGCCGGCGACGCGAGCGGCGGAGGCCTGGTGGCGGTGGGGCTCGGGCACACGGGCACTTGCCTTTGCGCCCCATCAGCAATGGTCGACGATAACGATAATATTGTAACGGGTCCAGAGACCTAAGGGGGGTGCGCTAGGTTGGCCCGCGAAATTCAAATTTTCTTACGTTTTTTGCAATTTGGAGTTCAGTATCAGGTTGTATGTTGATCTAAATATTATTAGCGCTCGTAACAAATATGGATTTACAGAATTATAAACATTAAAATCAGCAATACAACTCTCTAAGCTCATGAAAGTGTATTGAATGACTATTTCATGAAATCATATTAAAATACATAATAACGAGCAATAATCGACCAACTTACATTTGCAATGTAAGTTTGTTCTTGTGTTAAATTCATCCCAACTACGGAACCCATTGTGAGTGGTCCAACACGCGCGGGCTTTAGACTACCCGTAACGTAGCGACTGCCAAAGATCTACGTAAGACAGCCGGGACTAACACTGCTGCATAACGTGCTTCGGCACGGAGGGGTCTCGTTATGTAAAGTCCTATTCAGATCAGCGATATCGCTGTCGCGCTCGGTAGCGATAGGTACTGGTCCAAAGTGCCTAACCCTGAAGGTGAACCAGTATCGTGACAGCGATATCGCATAAAATAACTAAATGCTTGGAGGTACTGATTCCAGATTTAAATCATTGTAAATGTAATCTATAGAAGTAGGTAGGTACCTACCAGTTGGATTTCAATTCCTTGGCAATTTCCTACCATAGTTTGTCCTTGTGCCTGTTGTCCTTATAGTAAGGACTCCTCACGTCGTACAATACAGACTTCGCCCGAACTAAGGATATTAAAAGTTCTATATTCATGATCCGAACTGTTGATGAACAATTAAAATTCGATTGTGTCTCGTTAGTGACCGTTGGAGGTTTGTTTCACGAATTACTCTTCTTGTCAACTGTAACGGTTCGCGCACAGAACTTAATTTCAGCTCGGAGGTCGTCGGTCGAACTCGGGCGATCAACAGACGAACGACTCAGAGATTGTTTATAGATTTATTAGATTTCTCGTCAAATTAAATCACAATAATATTTTATTTATTTTTTTAAATATGTTCCAATTTTTAATTCAGCAGGGATCATGAAATGAAAATAAAAAGTTGTAATATTTTATGAAAAATCGCTCTTTCCTTTCGATAGGTACGCCATCTTTTCTGCACAACTTGTGTTGAGCTAAATCGGAATTGATTGAAGTCATCAAGACATCAACTGATTAATGAGTCGAATATAATATTTTGTGGGAAATAACACAGATGAGTACCTACATATAAAAGGTATTTATTTAAGGTTGATGAGCTAGGTTGGCCCGCGAAATTCAAATTTCCATACGTTTTTTGCAATTTGATGGTCAGTATCAGGTTGTATGTTGTTCCAAATAATATTAGCGCTCGTAACAAATATGGATTTACAGAATTATAATTATCTAATTGAATCGATCGATTTGTTTATTGTTTTCAGTGCAACTGCAAAGCTCTACAATCATGATCTTAAATGTAGTAGTAGTTCCATTACAATTCGCTAGATGGCGTTAATGTAAACAATCCCTCAAATAATTCAAAGACGTGTTAATTTATAAAATTCACCCTCTCCATATGTGGCTTCCAATTCCCTGAACTGGAAGCCACATATGGAGAGGGTTAGATCTAAACTGACTTCGCTCACTGGAGCCCTACGGAGTGTTGTCCGATGTCTTCCACGACAAGTCCGCTACAATATATCTATATAACACTCTTATAAAACCTCACGTGGACTATCTAATAGAAGTATGGGGCACAGCGGCCAAAACCAATATTGAAACACATAGTGCTACAAATAGCACAAAATAAGTTAATAAAGACACTCTTCCAATATGATTATAGTACACCAACACAAAAAATATACAATGAAACGAAGTTAATGAACATATCACAAACTTACATATATAATACTTGCATCTTAATAAGAAAAATACTTAATAAAAACATTCACACACAAATACATTTTACAAGGAAACATCAAATACATAAAATTGGGCTTAGAAGTGCAAATGACATACAACTATACACACCACGCACCAGCTATGGCAGAAGGAATGTGATGTACGAAGGTGCTGCATTGTATAATGAACTACCAAATAATATAAAAAACTCAAAATCCATGGCAATATTTAAGAAACACTTAACACTAAATTTGATTAATAAAAAATAAAGAGAGGGCACCTTTGTACATTACATACCACATCTAGATGCGCGCGTTCCGTGTATGTTTACATTTTAGCCGAGTTAAAATTATTGGCAATTATTACCCTACTTTTAGAATGTTTTGTGTGTACAAATTGTTTTCTTTCTTTTGAAAAACTGTACGTTAAATCATGTTTTTTTTTTAGAATAAGTTAATTATTTAAAGAAAAGAAAGAAAGAAAGAAAGAAAGAAAATACATTTATTTAGCACAGATTTCTCATGTAAGTGATATTTTTAATGGGAAATAAAGATATCTCTAATCCTAATCCAAAATTCAATATTTTCAAGAATACTTTATTTAACGAACAATAATTACTGCTTAAAAACTTAATCAAAATCAATTTATTTGTGGCGTACGCGGATCCGTGTATCCGCCCTCTCCGGGCGGCCTGCTGCCATATTTTTGACGTTTTGCATAGAAAAACTTTGTTTATCTTGCTTTATGTTGTACAGAATATGAAACAAAACAAGAAAGATAATTTTAAAGTAGGGACTTTAAAATTATCTGACAGGGGTCAGTATATAAAATAAACGAATGACGCTTTATTACACCGAACAAAATCAGGCGCCCGCCCGCCAGTCGAGTTTACGCACGCGCGCCACTGTTCGCTGTCTGATTTAGAGGAGTGTATTGTGAGTTTTTGTGAGTGTCATGACTAGTTTATGGCTGCACAACATGCCTGGGTAAGTCATTAACATATTATCGTAACAAATTAGCGTAACATTGAAATGAAAAATACAACCGACGCCGGACGCTTATTCCCTGTCTGTGTGTCCGGAGCAGGCGGCTCCTAATAGAAAGCTTGTAGGATGAAAAAAAACATTGGCAAGGTGTGTTTATTAATATTGATTAGTGTTAAATAGTTTATCTTTATGATAAAAAGATTACGAGACATTTTGAAAAAAGTTTTGATATTTTTTTCAATATCTTCTTTTTTTCGGAAAATGGAAAGACCCCCCTTTCCCTGACTTTATATTAAAATTAACAATTAATTACAAGGTAAAACTGTACTTATCCATTTTTAATTATTAGCTTATTTCATAACAATTCCATAAACTTTATAAATGTATAGCTACAGCTTCAATACGAATCTTATAAGATAGGTACGCCTGTTTTGATCCGCCGCCGCGCCGCCGCCGCGCCGCCGCCGCGCCGCCGCCGCCCGTATCGGGCCGATTCACACACAGATGACTAATCTTCTCGGGATGGCGCAACATATGAGTGGATGCTTCGTAGAAAATTATGAGTGTACTGATACATTTTTCATTCCTAGTTTATCCTCATAACTCCTATTATTCGGATGTACAGTTTATTTGGATTTTTAATAAAGATTGGTTCTAATAGAACTATAATATCTTTATCTTTAATACACACATCGTTTTTAGGGTTCCCTACCCAAAGGGTAAAACGGGACCCTATTACTAAGGCTCCGCTGTCAGTCTGTCTGTCCGTCTGTCACCAGGCTGTATCTCATGAACCGTGATAGTTAGACAGTTGAAATTATCACAGATGATGTATTTCTGTTGCCGCTATAACAACAAATACTACAAAACAGAATAAAATAAATATTTAAGGGGGCTCCCACACAACAGACATGATTTTTTTGCCGTTTTAGATAATTGTACGGAACCCTTCGTGCGCGAGTCCGACTCGCAACTGGCCGGTTTTTTATGGTTGATTTTCATTCAATCAGCTACTCAAATGGTGTTAGGCAGGACACCTGGTCAGGCGCAGTGAGGACAGGTGGAGTCAGACAGTGACTGAGTGGCGTCCAAGGACTAGAGAACGAAGTGTCGGTCGTCCGGCGGCGAGATGGCTGTATACGTATTATTAGGTACCATCGCGGGTAGAACCTAGGTGAGGCTGGCACAGGAACATGGGGATTGGCACATGAAAAGAGAGGCCTATGCTCAGCAATGGTTGAAGTCAAGCTATGGATTATGATGATGATGATATTAATTGCTCTATATTGAAAGAATGTTTTTGAAAATATGCTTTTATACAAATGCTAGAGATAACGCTAATTGCATGTTTAGCTCTCAAAACGGTACTAGTATAGGATTGAGCATGATGATTTGACTATAGAAAAATTCACGGAAATACGGAATTAGATAAGTAAATTAAAAGTAACTAGTCATTTAAACAAAATATCAACTATGGGTCTGTAAATTAATAATTATGATTTCAAAATGATATTAAGTACCTACCTGTTCTTAAAAGGCCATAACGATTTTCGATCGGCTTCCGGTCTAACCAGATACCAGTATTTTACATGGAGCGACTGCCTGTCTGACCTCCACAACCCAGTAACTGAAGATACTGGGCACACGGTACCCCTTGGCAAGACTGGTTGGGCAATGTCGATCGATCGGGGAATCGAACCTAGAACCCCGCGCTCAACAAACACGCACAGACCTGCCTTCGTCCTCAGACGAAGATCGTCTACTACTGAGCTCAGCTCGGAATGCACCGCCTTTTATACCTCCGTGTTTCGCGTCGCGCCCGCCACAGAATTCGCCGCGAAATTCGCGGCAATTCGCCGCGCTACAACACAAAATGAAACCTATTGTATGGCGTTACAACACAATATGGAACATTTTGTATGGCGTCGCCGCGAATACGCCGCGAATTCGCCCCCGCGAATTCGCGCGAGTGTGAAAGGTGTTGCGACGCGATAATATCGCAGTTCGCCCCGCGAAATGTCGCGCGACGAATCGCCCCAGTGTGTAAGAGCCTTAACTTATCGTTTTTGTGGGTGGTAGGAGTAGACTCCTATGTAAATACCTACTTGTTGATGTTCGAGACTTCGTTGTTCGGAGGGCTTTACCAATTTGATTGTTGATAAAGTTCGGGTAGATGACCTGCGCGCACGACTGCCTAAAATTTGACCGATTCGTTTTGACTTCACGTCATCATGACAGTCTACATCGGTTGGATTGGATTGGTTATCGCAACTATTTGAAAATTATGTTTTTTTTTTATGTGTAGGTATACGCATTTGCTGCGCATTTGTATTGAATTGGATTCATAAACTAGTCAATATACACAACTATCCTTCTAGGTTTTTACTAGGTAACAAGTAAAGGTAAGTAAGTAATATCAAATATCAGTCTTCTTTAGGCATAAAATTCAGGCTAGTCTGCAGTTTGTTGATTCGTTCGTGGTTTCATTTTCAACTGGTAATGAATTGGTATTATTATGACTGTGTGTTGTATAAGGTAAAACAACCGAACAAAACAAACGATTTCGGAAGTTATTTTAAATATTGACATATGAATTAAACAAAATTAACGTTACAAGTTTACAACACAATGCCTCCCCTAGCAAATTCCCAAATACGACGAGTTAAATACTTGGAATTTCATTAAACTCAGTGACGCCGCAGCCCAAACATTCGAGGCGGTCGGGCCACATTCACAAAACGTAGGTTAAGTTCGGCAACTGCCAAGACTACCAACCTACCACGGGTACCACGTCTCAGCTAATGTTGTTAGATCCTACCAACAATTAAATTTGGAGACTAACGAACTCAAAATAAAAGGATAGATTTTGTTCACATACGGGTACAATCGGGGGCCCGGCGAGGAAACTACGGCCCATATAGATAACGACCGCCACACTAGGCAAACACCACAATATTTACCTACCTACCAGTTCTACCACCGAACTAGACCATATTGTTTCTTTGTAGCACACAATAGGGCACTTACCTACTACAGTTAAAGTTCATAGGAAACTATAACATGATATTTATGCCCGTATCACGTTAGTCGCCACTAAGTGCCGATACGTATGTAATCGCTACCCCACTTCCTACTATTGTTATTTTTATTTTAAGTAGGTATTATTTTCTACATTAATTTATCTTTAATTAATTGTTTTTAACTACATTATCAGGTCCAGGGATATCTGAAGATTTACTGGAAAATTAAAGGGCTAAAGTCAGGTCAGACAAAAATGTTTTATAAAATACGGTTTCTTTTATTTTTTAATTCTATCAGCTTGTTTCGACGAACATCACCGAGCGAAGCCTTTTCTTGCGTATAATTTAGGTTGACATGATTATTTTAACCTGGGAGAAACTCCGTTATCGTACCTAGTTCAATTTTGGCCTATTAGGAACTAGTTCCCCAGGCTCTTAGATGTCTTCAATTTTATTTAAATATTTTGGAGTATATTTCTTCATTTGAGATTTAGACAGGGAACGTCGTTCTAGATTTAGACTAGATTTGATAGATTCAGACAGGGAATTCTTCTCGTTTATTTGCAGTACCTATACGTGAAAACCAAGGAAGTATTAAGGTAAGAGAGCTCACAGGAAGAAACGTAAGTATGTAAACCTACATAAGTACATACCTACATCACACTCCGCAGCTTCCGTAAATATACACACATGCCTCCCTAATTAAAGCATGTCTTTCCTGTTGCAAACAGAAATTAATATTATCGTAAAATACCAACCTATTTGTCGATATCAAAATGTAACTACAGCTCAAAAAAAATACGTTCACTGCGCCAACATTTTACAGCAACCGTACCAATGTGGCATGAGGAAGACGGAAGCCTACTTCTTATGGCACCGTTTCCGAAAAGGTAACAGTGCAGTCTCACGCAGAGATATCAGTCACCTCGACGGCTACGCACGACGCGTCTCACATCGGGCACAGAATAACAATCGAACCGTGGGAAACTGCCGCTAAACGCCACAATTATGAAACGAATACAACCAATCTGAGGATGTTTCATCCAAAGCCAAATGTCTTCACTAGCTTCAGTTGTAGGCTGTGGCCGTAGCCCCCGAGGAATAACAAACCCGTCGTGTGAATTGGTAACGGCAGTAACGGTTGTTGCGTCATGAGCGCCGCGGCCAATCCGCCCGACGCTGACATTTTGGAGCTCTCAAATTAGAGATGTAACGATTGTGTAATTTTCGAATGTATAATTTTTAGCACAATGGAAGTATTCAGACTAATGCACCAGGAACGAATAAGCAATGAGCTCTCATAAAACATAATGCGTCAAAACTGGGTCTTATAAATAATCTGTGCTATTGTAATCAAGTTTAGTGCTTAGGTGCAATTCAGGTAGCCTTGATTTTATATTAGGTAATAAACTTTTTGTATACATTTCAGTCACATTCATTCTATGCCTGTTTTGTATTACAGTCCTTCCAAGCACTATCATTCATTGGATTCTAGGACCTAACAAAATAATTAAGTGAATGATGTAAGGTTTTGTAGAAATGGTTTCTGAGATAGAATTCATAGAACATGAAGAGGCAAAAAGCAATTAAATTGCTATTACTTAATGAATGCAGTTAGTGGAATTTATTGGCACAGTACCTGATTCATTAATTACTTAGAAATTGCAACATCTAATGGGAAAGACGATTTAAACCACCATAAGTACTCATTTATATATTATTGTACTGATTGTGGTGCTTTGTCTTGTATTTCAATAATGATGTTCCAAAAATATGACTGATTGGGACCTAAATTGGTCCCATTCAGTCATAAAATAAATAATTTAATTGATTTACTACTAAATTTATTCAATACTGGTATGAAACAATTTTTAAGACTGATTGACAGACATCAATGTGTTGTGCCTTATTTAACATACAAAAACCTAAAAAGTTTGTCACATTATGGTCAAGTTTTTAACAACCCTATTAATTTATTGGGCATGTAAATGGAAAACCTATTTAAAAAGTAATTAAGAAAGATATTCCTATTAAGAGTAATGTCTCTCATCAGTAACTCATACTAAATGGATTTTGGTTCCAATTTTTGGATGAAACAAAATACCAAAAAACTATAATATAATGGAGATAGATTTAAGCACACTGAAACAATCAACATATTTATTTATATTCTTAATTAATCAGCATTGTTTTAATTTTACTACCATCCTAAATATAATTATTATAAATGTGAGTTTGTTTGATTGTTACACTTTCACGGCTAAATCAATATTGATGGAATTTGGTATGGGGATTTTTTGAATCCTGGGAAAGGACATAGGCTACTTTTTATCAAAATACCACATGGATGAATCCTCGGCCGGAAAATAGTTGCATAAAAGTGTTAAACTATTAACTTTAGTACTTAAAACACATGTGGTGGCACATTTGCTAGTAGTAGCACTTACTTCCTTCTTCCATGGAACGTGAGTTTTGAAGTATGATGTGGAGTCTTTTCTAGGAAGAAAGTAATTACTGTTCTTAGAAATAAATACTACCTACCTTTTACTTCTAGTAAGCAGCTACTGAACACTTGTAAGTGAGTGTTATGTAAAAGAAACATTCTTATTAGAAAATTCCCAACATTATTTTATATTTAATAACTTAAATGTGATATGCATTGGTATGAGCAATAGAGCCTTTATAGCAAAGTTTCATTTCAACAAGATATCAATCATCCAGGTTCATTAAAAGTTGTTTAAACAATTTTTTATTGAAATATTACCTATACCAAAACTTGCATCCTTAAATGCAAACTACAGAGCTTATTTGAGAATTTGAGGTCATCGAGTTCACAAATCCGACACAAGCATTGCAACATGTAAAAACTGGCTTTATAGTCATAGCTTACCATATTTTCCATGTTCTGCATAAACTTAAGTCATTATTTAAAAAAATTAAGTTTTTAAAAAAGGTACTTTTTGTGATGTCATTGTTAATAAATGCACTGCTCAATATGACTCACAATCTTAGTAACAATTACTTGAGACGGCGGCAGCTACATGTAGGCATATCAAGATACATTATGCATGCATCACAGAGGATTATTACTAGGCATTATCAATTCCTTTCTAATCTAAAGTTATAATTAATTCCCAGATATAAGTAGATAAGGGACTTACAGAGTTATCAATGCCAAATATTTTTAAAGCTAGTAAGTCTCAAAGTAGCTGATTTCTGTGAAGTTAATCGCATGCTAAATAGCATTTTTGCCACATATCTTTCTTAAGAAAAAACTTTTCTGCACAAAAGTAGGTATTACAGATTTCTTGTAATTTCTTCGGTTTGCCAGGTAACAAACAACAAAGAAGACTATGAAGCCACACAAATACAATTAAAAAGAGACTCACCTCACTGAAGGCCATAACTCCGGCCGGAGCTCTTTCTCCGTCCGACCTTCTCAATTTATTTTACCACGGTCTATCAAAACAAATAGTTCACGCTTTTGTTTCCCAACATTGGAAACAGTCCCGACATCTAGCATCCCCACAGCACAAATACATCTGAACTATGTAACTTCACTCACTGCGCAAGAACAAAATTTTAATTTTGACTAAAACGAAAACACCTGACCGAATCACAAATCACTGAAAAAACCAACATTCCTCAGGTGGGTTAGATGCACATCTAACTAAAATAAGAACACTTTACAGTTCTTAAAACACTAAAGCACTACTTAGAGAATTTTTCACTAATGTTTGAATTGCCAGACCTTTACGAAATAAGTTCGAAAAATGACATCTAATGTGTGAATTATCACAGAGAACCATCAAACGGAGATGAACTCGCCATCTTGCTTTCATGTCATAATCAGCGGTGCCAAACTTCAGAATCGATACCGTTGTGTACCGTCATTGCACGTTAGGCAACGTAAGAAACATCAAAGTGAAGTAAGCTACGAAAGATACATTATTTTAACTTTATAAACCGCTGTTTTATTATTGTAATTACTAAACTAATTTTAAATTTGTTACACGCGTTTTAAACCCAATAACGAAAATTAATTGAAGAAAAGTATATAAAGGGCTTTTTAGTGCTGCCATCTAGTTTATAATTAAATAACTACCGTAAAAATTTGTAACGTTTGGTAGGATTCCGAATTCCCGGATAATGGTAGAAATGTTCTTTTTTTTCGTTTCGAAAATCCTTGCTTGCATTCTGAGTTATACCGATACAATCATGAATTCATGAGTGAGCATGGTAGACCTAGCCACTAGAAACGAGTCGGAAAGCAACAAGCAGCGAGTGTGTTGTACTTCGAATAGTTTTGTTGCTGGGCTATGAGCGAGTGCGCGAATGCGATGGGCCGTTGACTGCCCAGTCACTTGCTTATGCGTATGTATCAAGCGAGAGTAGGTCCAAGCGAGGGTTTTAGTAGAGTGTAAATTACTGTAATTATATCTATATGGTTTTAATACTTTTAGTTTATCTACTCCTGCTTCTTTAGAATTCTTACGGAATTACCCTACGAATTAAAAAAAATCTGATCTGGCGACACTGCTGCGGCGCCTCTCAAAAGGTGCCATCAACATTTTATTTTGCGCTGGAAATTATTTTTCCGATTTGGCTTTTTGTCGCCCCTTGCCATCTGGATCTGGCGCCTAGAGCGACAACTCCACTCACTCTACCCTAGGGCGCTCACATTGAATTTTAGTAGGTAGGAGAGTATATAGAGAGTGTTCTGCCCGCCAAGCGAGGGTCGCTCAGCGAGTAGTTACCTATCTACTCTCATTGATTGCTCTTGTCGCTGCTCAAACTAGTGGACAGAGTTCTCGGCGGCGGGCGGCGGCGGTGTGAACAGTCAGCGATCAATCAACTACTTTTCTTGAGCGAGAAAATCGTTGACAGCTAGTTATTTCCTCGTCGGCAGTGGGACAACTGCCTTAACTACCTGAAAATAAAAATCATCAATTATTACCGGAATTAAACGTAACTGCCTTTAACCGCGATGCTAATTCGTTCATTTGCACTACACAATAAAATGTGGGCATTCATTACAGGTACAGCCAATGATATTATATTAACAGATATGCTAAACACTCACAAAATAACAGAAAAAAGTGTTCCGTGATGCAGCGGCTGCACACATACATTTAATTTATTTTACATTTCACTACAAGTAAAAATGATAGAAAAGAGATGGCTTGATAAAAACAACAAGAAAAAAAGAGACAGCTAGTGTTGTCAGTTGCGCGTGAATGTAAACAAACATTATTCTGGCCACCAATCACCGAATGTTGGTTCACAGACTAACAAATTTAACGAGACAGAAGGAAAAAACCGCGCGTACTAAATTTGTGCACGCGGTTTGTTCTCTACTGTTTCATTTGGCTCCTACTAAATATTGGCCACCGATTATCAGCTGTGGGCTGGTAGCCTAAATGTGGTGATAACAAATAGCTTTACTTTAGTATTCTCCGTGATACATTATGGTAATGGTAAGCTATCTATATTTTCTTTTCCTGCACATGACATGTTTAATAAGTATATCAATCATTTCATAAGACAAAATGATTAAATAATACAAGGTTAGAAAAAAGGAAAACAGAACTTTGGGGTAACGATGACTTTACTGCCTACGATATTCGCATCTGTACTTTTATTCTATGTCCGGAGTGAATGCGTCCTTGTCGTCCTCACGACAAACAAATGTATTTCCATTTCTTTCTTTTTTCTAACCTCCAAATATCAGAATATTAGGAAAATAATTGAAATTTAATAATAAATCGAAGTATATTGCGTACCTACATATGATACGAGATCCCTTGTGTTTTATTAACTTTGGTATCATAATTGGTACACTTTCTAAATACACACGATGGCATTTTTTGAATTTTTTAGCTGCTTCAACTAAGCGTATTACTCGCGCCATGCGTGTCGCAGACTAAAGTCAATATGTTACAATTGGGGTGTTTTCGAGTCTTCACGATTGCGCGCTCACAACATATCTGTTTAAAATATCATTGGGTACAGCTGTTGATCACGCAATGAAATAATTACAACTCAATCAGCTTAATCTGCATAACATAATACAGCCTGTAAGGGTAAACACTCTTGTCATTCAAACCATGGGTAGTTGACTTAAATATAAAAATAAATGACCGAACACAACAACAAAAAAACGTTAGATTCATTAAAAGATTTTAAAAAGTTTATATCCGACACCGTGCTCTCTAACGAAACAGCTGACTGACTGAGGGAGAGGTCGCGCTCGCGGCCGGTCAGGTCACATCCCACACCCCCCGCCCGTGTTGAGACGCAAGTTTGTTGCCCTAGCGCATATGGCAACGAACTTGCGTCTCTTGTGGAAAAATGTAGGTCTAAAAAAAAGAATAAAAAAGTTGTAATTTTCCATTGATTTTACGTTCTATAAATGAAACCAAACCACTGGTTGCAAGGATAACGGTGTTCACCCTAACACCCTGTAGTCTTAAATTTTAAATTTTTATTAATTTAATAGTATTTAGATTTTTATTAAGTATTACTTATACTTTAGACGAAAAAATCTTGAACTTTGATTAAGGAAATAATAAAGGCCCCCGCAGACGCTACCGCACGCGTATCTCAATAGAACACGTGAAGTTTTCGTTACTTTTCATAGAAATTCGCGTCGCGCCTGTCTGCGGGAGCCTTATAATAGATTTGCAGACTATCTTCATAAATGTCAATTAAGTAGGTAAACCTTATAGGTGGGTATACTGACTGAATACCTAGTATGAAGATTAAATTACTGATTTGCTAACTATTATAATCTTACTTACTACTACTACTTACAACTTATCTACTGGTTGTATAATACCTACCTACTCATGAAAATTAACAACTTACAACATGGCAACATGATGAACAGATCTGAACTACGGAAAAAAACAGCTATTCCATTCAAAAGTGAATATATCCACTGCGCGCGGTTGCTGCGTTATCCGAATTTGTATAAGGTACCATACAACTAAAATGTGAAAAATAAAAACTTTTTACAACAAAAATAAACAACCGACTTCCTAAAAAAACACTAAAAAGTGAACAATAACTTTAATTTTGGAAGTCGGTGTCTTTGGTTTTCAATTTTCGTTTTTTGCCAACGACTTTTATTTTTCAACTTATATTTTCCAAGATTATTTATGAAGATATATATCTCACAAATGATAATCGCTTTTGTAGTATATAACTACTTAAAACCGGAACATATTTTAGAGGAAAAGACAGCAGTAATGGTCGGAGTCTCTGAGACTTGGAGGGTAGGAATCAATTGCGGCGGTATATCTACGGCTTGCTTAGGTACTGTCATCGTGATTAAAACTTTTTTGACACGATGTAGTCCATCTGTAGTCAATGACCCAAAACTAACTTGTAAAATGTCACTCTACTCTCGTCATTCTCTAAACGCCATCAGAAAATAGAGGATATTTTACACAGTTTATAATAATATTAGATCATGCCCAATCTCTAAAGAAAATGAAAATGTTAATACTATAAATTTCCAGTTTATTTTTGTTTCAAAAACACCAACTTTTTATTTTATGAATGCTATTGCGTTCGTTTTTAACCTAATTTTCTGAGCACTGGCCTGATAATAGAAGGTAAGAGTAATTTGGGTTTATTAATTTCCGTGTAACTACATTATGCACGATTTCCCGAGGAGGTAGGTACCTACTTTATGACGTCATTCGCACAGGTGCCAGGCGGGGATGTGCACGGATGCTACGGATAGCCAAGGACCCCCGATGTAGGTTAAAATAAAGTAGGTTATTGCACTACCGGGTTATTTTTAGACGACCAGTCCAAGTTAGACTGTCGAACTGTGTACACGTCTACATGAAGTTAGAGATTGAAGACTAAAATGTTGATCAGATGTAACAGACTAGTCTGTTGCAGAATTCAAGTGAGTGGCAAGCGAGGCTCATGGCTGTAACGATGGAGCTTGAGGAGAGCGCGTCAGACTCGAAAATACATCGAGATAGCACATCCAAGAAGGAGTTGCGGCCATCGAGTGCTGTCTCCTTGTCCAAGTCCGAACATGGACCAGGTTTGTGGAGCAGTTCAGAGCTACTGTCTGTCTCAGTCTACTAGAGCATGTTTGTAATAGTAATATCACTCTACATTATTTGATAGAAACTTCTACATCGACCGAGCAATTAAAGCAATACAAAACTTGGGTGAGCACCGAAAGATGGAATGAGCTGAAAAAGATCGCAGACAACGCCATGAGAGAACGTAAAGTGTTTATGATAAAAGGCGGAGGATTCCCTGCTGTGCGCCGCTCGCTTCTCGAACGAGGGTGGATTGAGAAATATGAGTCCCATAAGGTATTCCAAAGTTTACCGCCAGGGGTAAGTCAGTGGTCAACTTGTTTCTAGATGTAATCTAATTGGCCGAAAATTATGGGCGACTGCTAGCCCCAAACCAAGCTTTCGATAGTTTGAAAACCAAATTAAATTCAGTTTACGCTTAAATATTTCGTAGCTTACACTTTGGGTAAAGTAGATATAATCAATTTATTGTACAAATTTTTTAAATTCGACAATTTCAAGGTCCGCCATCCTCCAACAAATGTAGATCCCAAAAAATTGCATGGCAAAGAGCTATCCAAAGTGGAAAGAATGATTTTGTACAAATTCATGGAGCACCATTCGGTCGACTTTCTCTGGACAACGAAGAGAGATAAGTACGACTGGTTGCTTAGTAACAAGGATGTTATGATAAGCAGGTAACCATACAAGTAACATTTTCTCGAAACAATCATTAGAAAATGCGCTTTCCTAATATTTATTCTGTTTTAAAAGATTTTGCAGATCTATTTTCACCACAAAAGAAGGTCTTACAAGTTCTCTGACCCAAATGCACTGGCACACAGAACCAGGAGTGGCACTAACAAAATTTCCACGTTGTTACAACATTCACAACTCGGATAGCCTCGAGGAGTTCATCGACGACTTTAGAATAACAGCCTGCATCAGTGTCCTTAAATGGCTATCAAAGGCATTACAAAATAACAACGAACAAAGTCTTATCGAGAATCACGGAAAAGTTCCATTCAGCGCAATAGAATTTGCTATTAGCAGATTAAACGAATATATAGTGTTCCTCACCCACAAGGATATCGATGATACTGAAGACCAGCTACATGTCTGGGAGCACGAGTGGGATCAGTTCCTGACGCATCATTATCTCTTGGTCCACGAGAAGGCTAAATTTATGGAAGACAAAAACTCCAGCATTCGGTATGCATATATTTCGTAATCATTACGTTCGTCGCTATTTGTGTGTAAACATTTTTGTGTCAACATTGCAGTAATTAGATCACTGTTTATCGTTTGCATCGCTGAAAACAATTCATCAATATTTATTATCTCCGGCTAGTGTGCGAATTGAATGTCAACACTGACGCGTTATGAGATTCGATTATGTAACTTTCCGTACGCGGCCGTTGATTCGCAACATGGAGTTCTAGACTGAAACTGCACACAGAATACGTATTATTTATTTATTTATTAAACAACCAACTTATTTGCACCACACATATAAGTTAACCGTCAATATCTGTTAGTAACCCTTATCCTTACATCATATTATAAAACAAAGTCCTCTGCCGCGTCTGTCTGTCTATCTGTTCGCGATAAACTCAAAAACTACTGCACCGATTTTCATGTTTTTTTCACCAATGGATAGAGTGGTTCTCGAGGAAGGTTTTAGTATATAATAACCGACATCCACGCGGGCGAAGCCGCGGCCATCAGCTAGTTACATAATAAAATTAAATAACATAAAAAATAGACAACATTTTGATGAAATACAATTAAATTAATTAAAATTAGGTGAAATTATACAAACTTAGATAAAATTATATAGATTTGGCATAAAATTATTAATAGCAAGATACAATTTAATTTAATCACAACAAGGAGATTGTACTGGGAGTGGCAATGGACTCCAGGTATCGATTTGCAGTGTTCAGGAATCTCAGTTCAGTACTGGCAAAGACATCTGAGGATTCGTCACACAGCAAAATGTTGTTAATATGGGGCAGAGCTAGGTACAATGTACTAGCTTTGAGGGTTATGGTACTGGTTTGACCGACCCTGGGACCTACCACCACTGCTGACAGCAGTATTATTTTAATCTTACTTCGTGGGGGAAAAAGATGGAGCTATTCGTCCTGTAGAGCTTCATCTCTTTCCTACACTGAGAAGTAATATTAAAAGAATACTGCTGTAAGCGGTGGTGATAGGCCCCTGATTGCACAGTTAGTCTCTAGCAAACTGCGAATGAAGGAGTTGTACAGCATGGTTAGGACTTGACGATACGTAAAAATGTTGGGCAGACGCAAGACAAAAACTAAATTTTTGCGGTTAAATGGTAGGACTCCATGAGCGATTATTAACAGTTGGTTACGTATTGTTAATATTTGGATTAGTAACTAATTACAATTTCTAATATGTATTTTACAGGCAATTGGAAAGAAGAGCTATGAAAATTTTAGCTACAATGGCGAAGTACTGGCCTCAAATAGACATCGATGGTGTGTTTAACATATGGATCGTGAAGCCTGGAAACAAGTGCCGCGGTCGAGGCATTCAGCTCATGAATAACATAAAAGACATAATAGGCCTGATCAACATACCAGCTCAGAAAACTAGATATGTTGTGCAGAAATATATCGGTATTGTGGAACTGGGCTCTTTCTTGAATCAATGAATATGGTTCACATGCTAACTAAATGCAACATCTTTGCTTACAGAAAATCCGCTAGTTATCTACAATACAAAATTCGATATACGGCAGTGGTTTCTAATAACGAATTGTCAGCCATTAACGATTTGGGTCTACAAGTAAGAGCACCAAAACTCTTTTATTTTGTCGTAACGTTTAGACATATTGCATTTTTTTTATGTCTTACAGGGACAGCTACCTCAGATTTAGCTCACAAATATTTAGTTTGTCGAACTACCACGAATCTGTTCATCTCACGAATAATGCAGTCCAGACAAAATATAAAAACAACGGTGAGCGAGACAAAGCTTTACCAGATGAAAATATGTGGGACTGCCATACTTTCAAAGCCTATCTCAGGTAAGAATGAAAAAAATCAGCTTTAATACTTTCAACATTATTATATATTACTAACAACTTTATTGGGTATTTGAAGACAGATAGGAAAATATGAATTGTGGGAAGAGAAAATATATCCTGGAATTAAACAATGCTTGGTAGGCGCAATGTTAGCGTGCCAGGAGACTATGGATAAAAGACAAAATAGCTTCGAACTATATGGAGCTGATTTCATGCTGACTGAAGACTTCACTCCATGGCTCATTGAAATAAACTCTAGTCCTGACCTAGCACCTACTACATCTGTCACTGCCCGGTTATGCCCACAATGTCTCGAGGATGTTATAAAAGGTAATTAAAGAAGCTTAAAAAGATTTGTTTGCCGCATTCAAAAATAATTCAGAAATTGTTTTTCCACAGTTGTTCTGGATCGGCGCTACAGTCTTGACGCTGATACAGGAACTTTCGAACTAGCTTATAAACAATCAATACCAAAAGCTCCAGCGTATCTTGGTTTATCTTTATGTATTAATGGCAAGCGGGTGGTCAAGAAGTTTAAGGAGCGTAAGCACGAGACGAAGAGTGTTGCCATCCCGATACCACCGCGCGTTCCCTCCGGCGACACCATCATATTTGACCAAGATCAACCGATACCGCCCGAGTACAGCGGCCCCATCATCACAGACTTCCTCACTTGGTTGAACCCATATGATACTTTGCCCACTAATAAGGACGGTATTGTACTAGGTGGTAGAGAATCACTTACGGTACGCCAAGCTATCACTGTGGTCAAATCCAGCATCTCGTTAAAGAGCGCACCAAAAAAGCGTAAAACATCACTTTCTTTTAGGATTCATCGAGGAAGACGAGAAAGAAATACGGAATGTAAACGACGAGTCGTGCCTCATTCATGCTGTCGACCTGATGAAGGACAGTTTGCTAATCAGACCAGTAAATACCGGACCGAATCAGCGAGCAAAGCCGAGAAGAGCAAGATTGACAGGTCGGTCGGTAACAAACGTTGTTATATAGACCCTATTGAATGGGAGCGGGAAACCGCTAGTATTCTCCGGTCTACAATATCAGTTCAAAATAGAGTAGTTAGCAGACCAGATCCTGCCGGGTCCGTACGACACGCCAAATCGAGTGTAGTTAGCTCCAATCGCAAGTCTGTTGACACGGTAAACCGTCGAAATAGTCTGGACGACTCTGACTCCATAAAAAAACTAAGCGCGATAGGCACAAGTATCTGCAAATTACAGGGTAATAATAACAGAAACAAAAACAAAACTATATCATTTTCAAAGAGTTGCTCTTCGATATATACGCCGCAGTACAGGGTTGATGTTTTGCCTATAAATGACGAATCATCCTTGAAAAGAAAGAAATAAATTCTTTATGGGCCTGTGTTCAAATAATATTCACCTTCGGAATCGTTCAATGTTTGATATTTGCTATTATAAATAAAATATTGTAGTTTATTAAAATGTAAAACTTATAAGACTTCGAAATGTTATGTCGAATTTTCACATTTAAAATTGTTAAAGTAATATTATTTTTCGCTATCGACTGTTGGCATGTTCAAATTCTATAATTCTATAATATAAATAAAGTATTAGAAAAATCATGCATTGCTATTTTTTTATTGCAGATGCTCCGACTTTCATGGATCACCTTTCCTTACATTCCTGCTACAACCTCTCCAAGCAATTTTAATAGATACTGTTCGGTAACAAAGTATGTATACATAGGTCAATTGTCAGAAATCTGATGTCTTTAAAGTCACCGTACGTCAGTGTGTTCGACAAAATTTTCAGTAAATTATTTGTAAAATGTAAAAACAATACAAATTTCAAACTACGGTAAATTATGATACAATTACAGAAAAATGTTACCACTAAGTGAAGAGGTAATTGTTTTATTTTATGCAGTGAGTAATTGAATATGAGTAATAGTAGTTATTATTATACTATACTAATATTTTGTATTTAAATATATTTCTAATCGCGTTCTCGAAAACGGCTCTAGCTAATGATTTCGATGAAAGTTGCAATACAGGGGTTTACGGGGCGAAAAATCAATATAGCTAGGTCTCATATTTGGGAAAATTCGTTTTCTCTGTTTTCATCCGAGCTCGGTCGCCCAGGTACTTACATATATAAGAGTACCTTTAAATAACTAGGACTAGTCCGAAGACTGATCCGAAGATAGGGAATTCGGTGGCAGCAGGCAGGTGCAGATATTGTGCCACATACCTATTTAAAAAAATGAGTGGCATTAGTACATTATATTCATCAATAGAAATAAATGTTGAGGTTGTTGAGATGGCGCATTAGTTCATTTTAACTGAATAGACCACTTTCGTGTTGTACTCAAAGCAGATATCTACCTACATATTCGGTAGGTACCTAAAGCAGTGGACTGGTGATAGGCTTAATTGATCTGTTACTTGATTTCGTTTGTTTCGTTTAGTTTAGTTATATAAAGTGCCTACTCGACGATGAAGACGTCCTCGTAACATAAGGTCCAGTTGAAAACCAGGGTCAGTCAGTAGTTGGCTGGCACTGAACTGAACTGGGTCTATTTGGCGCAGACGTGAGACGCACAAATTCAATTGTTAGGTATTTTTTCTTTGTCTTTGTGTAAATATTGTGTGCCTTACCTGGGTCAAATAAATTTATTTTCTTTTTTCTTAACCCAATAAAAAAGAAACATAATTTAACACGTACCTACGCGCAAAGGGTTAAGAAGAAGTGTATAGATACATAGTGGTTACATGCACATTTCGCCACTTATATACATAAGCCTAAGTCTCATACTGTGGTCATACGAGAACTCAGAACTCAGTGCTCAAACGAGAATGGTTCGCTCTAAGTACATGGGTATGGGCCATGTACTTAGGGCGAACCGTTCTCGTTTGAGCACTGAGTGGAGGGGATAGTATGCCGCCGGGAGCAGTAAACACTGCGTTACAGTGCTTCGGGTGACAGATCTCGGTGACAAGCGTAAAATCAAAAATTGTGGCCAGCTTTGGGTTTCATTTCGAAGGGTTTCTTGGACGCAAAGAATGGCGCCGTGAGTTTTGCGGTAGACATCCGGAAGAATTCCTTTTTTGTCTTGTGAGAACCCTTTGTAGGTGGACTTTGGATTGCAATCGTGATTCCTGATGTCATCATGGGACACTGTATCTTGTCCAGCGTGTCCTGTTGTCCTGATGTCATCATGGGACACTGTATCTTGTCCAGCGTGTCCTGTTGTCTATAAGTTACAAACACTGACAACAACCACTGAAGGTGTCGAACTCGTAGCCAAATTCTGGGCCAATTCTATAAATTCCTGATGGGACGCTTGGCTCGACCTGGGAATCGAACCCGGGACGTCATGCCCAGCAGTCACGCTTGCCTTGCTTGTTTCCATTATACATAGGTTTTTTTTTTATACGTGAAATATTTTTAGTCTGCTTATAATGAGATCATGAAGTAGGTACCGGTAAAATGTTTGCTCCTAAAAAGTACCTAATATTAATACTCCAACTAAGGTCGACACTGGAACTATACCATTTTATGGGAGGAGGTAGATTTTAAGGGTCTGAAAAGATATCATTCTATATTTTGTAATAGTGATATGAATGAGACACGTTCGTTTATTCCCCGTGGAGAGACACGTTCCCGTAGTTGAAGGGACCACGGGGAACTTTTTTACCCGTGGTCCCTTCGTGAAGTATAATGCTGCCAAATTAAAGTTTTTCTCATTGAATTTAGGTATTTATTTTGCAAGTAAACTACATCTTACGGTCTGTTTTATTCGTTTTTTTTATCCCATGTTTTTTTTTTACGTTGTAGAGATACAGGTTTGCCTTTGAACTTGAATAAAAATGAAACCAATAACTTAAAAATGCCGAGGCGAAAAAAGAATATTCTCAAGCGAAAAAAGGTAACTATGTAATGGATGAACACATGCAAAATTTTAAATGTTCACATACTTACCTACTACTACTAGACCATAATTATTTATTTACTATCCACAGAAACCAACCGGAACCACATGTAAAAGACATACAAAATACAACTGTGGAATCAAAAATTGTTGTATTCATATTTCACATTTCCATGCAGATAAAGTATGATGTTTGCTATACACAATATTATGCTTTTAAAAAAATATTCCAAATAATATTAACCTGAATAAGGATTTATTGGTATTATTTGCAGAAAAAAGAATGTAACAAAGGCGACTTAAAAAAAAGGAAATCCGCTGAGAAATTTACAAGAAGGGTGGAAATAACCAATCGTCCAGAAGGACTTTCACCCAAAGAAAAAAGTTATGTAATTTGCAGATGTCAAGCCAAATCAATTCGTTACAAATCATTAAAACTCCAAGCAGCAAAAGCTATAAGCGAAAATAAAATATTTTCCATCTTCGGCTCCTGTAATGCCATACGAGCAGCTTTGCTCGAAAGGGGCTGGGTAGAAAAACTACCTGCAGGGAAAATGAACCTATCCAAAATAAAAAACGGCAACTTTACGAAACCCGAAGTACTCGCTGAATTAGAAAAATTGTTCTTGTCGAACTCAGTTGACAAATACACACCCAATTTTATTTGGCGTACAAGAGATGTAAACCTCAATAATATGATCGACATCACCAAAGAATGTCCAACTATAGTTAGCAGACTAAAGACTGACGCTTTGTGGACATCGAAGCAAGGGTTGTGCTCCTCGATGAAAAGGAATTACTGGTTTTACATTGAAGATGTGGCCGAAGTTATTGGCCCGCGCAGCTATAGCACTAGTGATTCTGGGGAACTAGCGGGATTTGTAAAAGACTATAAAATTACAGCTTGTACTAGCTTGTTGAAATGGGTTGTTTCAATGGTTGCGAATGAGAGGCCTGTTTTTGTAGAGGAGGGAAAAATTTCCTTGAATATTGTGCTATTTGCTTTATGTAGATGCAAAGAATATCTGTATAGAAAAGAGAACAGGGACATAGATCGAGTCGTGTGCAGCGCGTCTAACGGACAATGGACTAACTTCTTAAAAAACTATTACCGCATAATAGGGAAGGACGACGTCTTTAAAAAGGACACAGAAAATAAGTTACCACTATATATGGCATACGCAAAATTTTTACTAAAACAAATGCATAGATTCCGACCCCAATTAAGTTGTGAAGGTTGCCATAACATTTGGATCATTAAACCGGCACATAATTCAAGAGGTAGAGGCATTAGATTAGCTTCTAAATTGAAAGTTATCGATGACCTGCTGAAAAAAGCTAGTGATAAATATGTCATTCAGAAATATATCGGTACGTCCTTACCTATTTTTTTTAAATTAACCATTCTCCTTCATTGACCTAGGTAAATCCCTTCCGAGGCCAAATTATTTATTCTAGACATAATTATTCTGCGCTTGAATTTTGGGAAATCTAAGTACTTACATGAATAGGATCATAAACCAATAAATACTAAATTAATCATAATAATAATTAAACTTGTATTTTGTTTGTAGAAGAGCCGCTATTGATTCACGAAACAAAATTCGACATTAGACAATATTGCTTGGTCACAAGCACATATCCCTTAGTTATATGGATGTACCGAGATTGTTATTTGAAGTTCAGCTCACAGAAGTACAATCTTAAGAACTATCATGAATCCATACATTTAACTAACAATGCAGTTCAGAGGAAATATCATAATTGTGCAGGAAGACACGAAGAACTTCCACCCGCGAACATGTGGCATTCTGAAAACTACAAAGATTATTTGAACAGGATTGACAAGTGTAAGGTTTGGGATAAAATCATCTATCCTGGAATGAAGAAGTCTATTATTGGTATAATGTTAACTGGCCAGGACTTTTTACCAGTTAGTAAGAATCGGTTTGAGCTGTACGGTTGCGATTTTGTCCTCGACAAAGAATACAAACCATGGCTGATTGAGATTAATTCAAGTCCAGATCTTAACCCTACTACTCCCGTTACCGCAAAGATTTGTCCTGCCGTGCTAACAGACGTTATTAAAGGTATGTTTGCGACGAGGCATTTATTAAGGAGCTGTCCATTATTAATACATGCTTCGTAAAACTGTTGTAGGTACCATTTTGTCAAATGTGTGTGGGTAATCCTTTAAATTTCTTGCAGTTGTTATTGATCATGCTAAAAGTCATACATCATCAACGGGAAAATTTGAATGTATTTATCGACAGCCTATGACCATACCCAAGTTTGGAGGCGCGTTAGACTTGTATGTACGAGGCTTGGCTTTACCAAATGATTACTTCTACAAAGGCGATATTGTTCTGAGAGAAGACTATGACGAGGATATCGGAAAATCAAATAATATTAAAGCTTTACTGGACAAAATAAAGCATTCCTACGATACAGATACAATAATGGTGGAACCTGAAGACGATGACAGTCAGGTGTTGTTAAAGATGGAAAAAGAAACAACCACCAACCATTCCGGATCTGATAATGAACTAGACATAGCGGCGACTGTAATTACAGAGCAGTTGGACGAACTCATGGATAGAATTGTTCCAGGAGACAATTTGAATTTAAAATCAAGACGTGTTAAAGAACCTGAGCTTGATTCCGTTAAATTTAGTTTGACACCTGCACACAGTGTTACCGACATCAAAAATATGTTAGACGTGGCTTTGAAAAAATATTTTTCTGGAACTATTAACACTAAAGAAACATTTGATTTTAGTGAACTTGATGATGGTCCAGTAGGCAAGGCAAGTATTGAGGGCGTCGTATCTCCTAAAGTATCCAATTATTTTAAACAGCTGATGGAGTTCAAACTATTGGAAAGCAGTTCAGAAAGACCGTCTTTAACAACAGATTTTATGCTTGAGGCTGCAACGAAACTTATTAATTTTATAAATAAAAAAGAACAAGAATATTCTTCAGAACACCCGTTACCTTGATATCATGCATTTTATGCAAAAATGAGCTGTAGGTACCTAATTCATATATTTTAATCGAACATCATCTCTGTAAATAACCAAATCTGTAACAGATAGATCAAAGTATAATACAATTCTTCACAACATGTGTATTATTTTATCCTAAAGGTGAACACACACTTATCCGAGCCGAACGCGTCGAACTAATCGAAGACAATGAGAACGTCGCCGCCGGTCTTCCAGATTCGGACAATTCGACGTGGGGGTGTGCGAGGTTTCATAGAATTTCATATAAAGAATTCTAAAATTAGTTTCGTTCGGTTCGTTCGACGCGTTCGGCTCGGATAAGTGTGCGTTCACCTTAATACAGTCTTTAAGAATTGAACCTCATTCTCAGTGTCGCTCTTTATGTCATCATATTAATTAATGGTAGTGGAGCCCAAGCGGGGATTTCGGGCTTTACTCGAGGGTGGCAGTATAATATAACGGCAACCTTTTTTTGCGATTTCTGGCCATGTTGGCCCCGCAAATATGCTTAAATCGTCACACCACCTTCTCCGCGGTCTACCTCGACGGCGATGTCCTCCTTCAGGCGTCCAGTGAGTCACGATCTTTGCCCATCTCTCCGGGTGCATTCGTGTGACGTGGCCGGCCCACTCCCACTTCTGCCTGGCTGTTTTTTCTCCAACATCCGGTGCTTGAGTTATGTAGCGTATGTAACGCGGTCTGTTCGCTTGACAGTTAATATGCTGCGCTCCATTGCCCGCTGGCAAATCTTGAGTTTGGACTTCTGTTGTTCAGTAATTCAGTAAATGACCAACTTTGTGCACCTGGACGGGCAGGATGCACATATCGATGAGTTTTCTTTTCAAGGATATGGGGAGATTTCCTTTCATTATGTTCTTTAAGGGCCCAGTAGGTCTTCCAAGCCGATTAGATTAGTAAAAAACTCGAACGCGTCAGATTAAGGTAAGGTAAGTTAGTTACATGCAGAAAAGTCTGCATTCCAATTATGGAAATGGGAGTCACAAAATAAAAAATTAAAAATACGCTTGAAAATTCTCGAGAGCGCTAATTTTTTTTTTTTTTTTAAGGAACTTAGTCACCTATCACGGAAATAATATAATCTGCTGACTTGCACAACTCAATCGTCTTGGTACGCGGGGCTCCTCTTTGCGCGGGGCTCGTAGCAATTGCTACTCGATCGTCTTGGTACGCGGGGCCCCTCTTTGCGCGGGGCCCGTAGCAATTCCTACTCTTGCTACTAGTCCGGCACTGCATAAGGTGGTAATAATAAAATCCTTATAATTTGTACTATTTTATACCACAAATTAGAAATTTTGTACCTCTCGATTATCGCAGTTATACAGGTCGTGCTAGCAAGATTACTTCCCAGAGTTCCCAGCATGACCACGCTGATATTCCAGCTGACATTATAACTTGTAATAAAATCCTTATAATTTGTACCTACTATTTTGTACCACTAATTACAAATTTTATACCTCTCAATTAACGCAGATATACAGGTCGTGCTGGCAAGATTCCTTCCCAGCATGACCATGCTAATATTCCAGCTGGCATTATAACTTAAGATGGTAATAAAATCCATATAATTTGTACGATTATAAACCACTAATTACAAATTTTCATCTTCTGCCTTAATATATATGGTTTGTCTACTTGACACTAGATGGCGTTATAAGTACTTAAAAATTAAGAATATGCGTCCAAATAAAAATATACGGTCTTTTGTTTTTTTTTACCTAACGATGGCGTAGAAAAAGTCAGCCGTCATGCCTTTAGTAATCCTTGTACAGTAAATATTTTACATTATTTACCACTTTCTGTTTCTTAAGATAGACTTGCGTACTTAAAGTACGCGGTCTTTAAGTTCGCGACCTTACTCCGCTCGCCGACGGTGACGCACGTGAAGCTTGCTCAAAATTTCATTGTCAAATAGGCTCGCGGCTCGCGGCGATCACAGACGGGCGAGTAAGCTCGCCGAATCATAAGTACGCGTACTTGCTCGCAGGTCTAGTACCCCTTTTACTTACCCCACCTACCAAAGACAACCTTCCTATTATTTACAATGGGTACGCTCCATATTATTTGCCACGGCCACGGCCACGCCACGACACCTCCGTGAATTTAACCGAACGATTTCATTATTATGAACTTTTGTTAATGCTAATCGTTAGAGAATCGTTAGAGAGGGTTAGAGAGAAAAGAAAAATCGTTAGAGAGTAATTAGTTTTTAAATAAAAACAATTTTAATTTTTCGTGTGAAGTTGGCCCCCCTTCCCGCAAAAATGGACTTAGACGTAATTTTATTTTTTTAATCGTTTGCGAATCGTTAGAGAGAGATTGAGAGTTACACAAAATCGTTAGAGAGTTAATATTTTATTTGATATTAAATAATTTCTGAGAGCGTGACATTAGCCCACCTCTGTGAATTTTGCCCCCGATATAATTATTCTCAACTTTTCTTAATGCTAATGGTTAGAGAATCGTTAGAGAGAGTTAGAGAGAAAAGAAAAATCGTTAGAGAGTAATTAGTTTTATTTATCAACGATTTTAATTACTTTTGTCAAATTGGCCCCCATTCCCGCAAAAATAGACATAGATGTAATTTTTTTATTTTTATAATTTGAGAATCGTTAGAGACAGATAGAGAGTTAAAAAAAATCATTAGCGAGTAAATATTTTAATTGATATTACATTATTTCTGAGAACGCGTTTTAGATTAAACAGGCTCACTCTTATTATGGGCAACATATTCAGCCGAACGGTACTTTTACTGTACCTAGAAGTTAGTGAAGATACCAGGCATTTCGTCATCACATGAGACAGCTTTGATCAGAGGACTCACACCGAGTGTATTACATTATTGTCTGGTATCTTGGATGGGCCGGCATCAAAATTATATATCTCCACCTGCTCAGTTTCTCGACCGTATTTTATTAAGAGAAGACATTGAAAATGAAGAAAATCAATAAACCATTTTTTTAAACAAAAAAAAAGGTTTATTTCATAAAAAATCTGTAACAATTGCATTCAAAGCATATTATTCAGTTTTAAATATCATACTTGTCGAAAGGCTTTTCATCCACTTCCGATCTCGATTCTAAGTCATAAAATAGGAATTCTCCATCGTAATTAAAAAAATGTTCTTGATCAGTAGGTAGGTACTATTATCATTTTACTCCTGCTAAGCCTGTGGACTATGCTGGAACATGCACTTCTTGCACTTATAGATTCCTAGTAGCTATAATCTAAAGAGAAGTCTAAAAGTATTATGCTACACATTTTTGACTGAAAATATCCCATTTGATCTTATTTCAGAATATGGTACATAAAGTAAATAACTTGATGAGAATTTTTGTTTGCATTGTCATATTCTTTACAACAAAATATTGATTGACTGTAATGACAGTACCGTGTGTTAATTTTGAAAAGTTTGTTATTTTCTGGGGTGTGTTCATTTTATTAGCCTATACTCCATTTGAAATAAGATTAGAAATTTAAACAAACCTTTTTACAGTCCATTCAACCGATTTTGACTTCTATACCGTAGCGATAAGAATGGCATTAAGAGCAAAAAACTTTACACAATACCAACTATCTACTGCAGCTGCCATTTGTCATTCCACCAACGCAATAGAAGTCAAAATCGGTTGAATGGACTGTAAAAAAGGCTTATTTAAATTTCTAATCTTAATTCAAATGGAGTATAGATAATTAGAAAAGTTTGTTCGTTTTAGGAGTAAACTAACACTAAATTAATTATTTCCTAAGAAATAAGCAGTACCTTTGTACTCATATTTTAACTATGTATGTCGTATCTATTTTGTATTTTACTGTGTGTACATACATGAGAATAAAATAAATAAATAAATTAAAAAACGATTTTTCTCAAAATTGGTAATCCTTAAAAATGCATGATACAGTTAGAGCTACTACTTTTTGGGATGTCTATCCAAATATATTTAACTTATCCTGGTTAGAATTATTGAATAATAAAAAAACATTTTTGGACATGTCCTTTCGAATCGATGTGACCTGTGGAAGATGCTCACATCCATTCATCAACCTGAAAAGAGCTGATAATCTTCAAACGGCTGAACCGATTTCCTTGAATCATAGCTAAGAACACTCTATCAAGTCACCTTTCAAACAAAATAAAAAATATCAGAATCGGTTCAGCCGTTTGGCAGCTACGATGTAAAATACAGACACACACGTTAAACTTATAACACTCCTCTTTTTCCGTCAGTGGGTTAAAAAAGACCCGACCAGCTCCCGACAAGCACCCACCTTTTGTGTTTTTTTGAGCATAAATGATGCACAATAAGTACCGAATCAAATTGAAACTACCAACAATATTTCGTATTCTTATCAGGTACAGTTCGATTCAAACTTAATGGCGGCTCGGAACATGAGGTGAGTCGCTGCGCAGTAACAATTTCATGTGACAGCGGGGGTGAGGGGTGGGGTACTGCGCAGCTAAAAGCTAACTTCCGAGCCGCCATTAAGTTTGAATCGATCTGTATCACTGTTAAATGATCGTTAATCAAATACACAACTTTACCACTTAAACTATAACGTCCCTCTGCATCTTGTCATGTATCAGTAGTACTTACTACTCACGGTACTACTCGCGCTCACGGTGCACAAAGAGAAACGTAAGTGTGGCCGCTTCATTCAATGCAATAATTCTCGCGGTAAATCTCTTTGATCTGCCTAAAATGCCACCACCAGAGTTATCAATCACCCAACGTCAAACGCCAATGTAAATGCCGTTGACAAATTCTCGAGGTAAGTCGTAGTGTAGTACACCAACGGTTAACGTCTATCGCGATAATCCGTTGGTAGCCCAGCATATAAGAGATTTGTCATATTTAAAAAAACTTTGTATCCAGTCCCAGCATATAAGAGATTTGTCATATTTAAAAAAACTTTGTATCTCCGGCAGGGGGGAGTGGGGAGATCTACTAACCCTTCCCCCCTCTCCTCCCCCCCCTATCCACTATCGAGACGGCACGTTTCTAAATTTTAACCTGCTCAGATCCTAGGGTAAAACCCGTTCTCAGCAATAATTTAATATAAATAATATTTACTCTCTAATATTTTTTTTTAACTCTCTATCTCTCTCTAACGATTCTCAAACTAAAAAAAAAATTAATAATTTAGTGTTAGTTTACTCCTAAAACGAACAAACTTTTCTAATTATCTAGGCTAATAAACTGAACACACCCCAGAAAATAACAAACTTTTCAAAATTGACACATGGTACTGTCATTACAGTCAATCAATATTTTGTTGTAAAGAATAATGACAATGCAAACAAAAATTCTAATCAAGTTATTTACTTTAAGTACCATATTCTGAAATAAGATGAAATGGGATATTTTCAGTCAAAAATGTGTAGCATAATTCTTTTAGACCTCTCTTTAGATTATAGCTACTAGGAATCTATAAGTGCAAGAAGTGCATGTTTCAGCATAGTCCACAGGCTTAGCAGGAGTAAAATGATAATAGTACCTACCTACTGATCAAGAACATTTTTTTAATTACGATGGAGAATTCCTATTTTATGACTTAGAATCGAGATCGGAAGTGGATGAAAACCCTTTCGACAAGTATGATATTTAAAACTGAATAATATGCTTTGAATGCAATTGTTACAGATTTTTTATGAAATAAACCTTTTTTTTTGTTTTAAAAAATGATTTATTGATTTCCTTCATTTTCAATGTCTTCTCTTAATAAAATACTGTCGAGAAACTGAGCAGGTGGAGATATATAATTTTGATGCCGGCCCATCCAAGATACCAGACAATAATGTAATACACTCGGTGTGAGTCCTCTGATCAAAGCTGTCTCATGTGATGACGAAATGCCTGGTATCTTCACTAACTTCTAGGTACAGTAAAAGTACCGTTCGGCTGAATATGTTGCCCATAATAAGAGTGAGCCTGTTTAATCTAAAACGCGTTCTCAGAAATAATGTAATATCAATTAAAATATTTACTCGCTAATGATTTTTTTTAACTCTCTATCTGTCTCTAACGATTCTCAAATTATAAAAATAAAAAAATTACATCTATGTCTATTTTTGCGGGAATGGGGGCCAATTTGACAAAAGTAATTAAAATCGTTGATAAATAAAACTAATTACTCTCTAACGATTTTTCTTTTCTCTCTAACTCTCTCTAACGATTCTCTAACCATTAGCATTAAGAAAAGTTGAGAATAATTATATCGGGGGCAAAATTCACAGAGGTGGGCTAATGTCACGCTCTCAGAAATTATTTAATATCAAATAAAATACTAACTCTCTTACGATTTTGTGTAACTCTCAATCTCTCTCTAACGATTCGCAAACTATTAAAAAAATTAAATTACGTCTAAGTCCATTTTTGCGGGAAGGGGGGCCAACTTCACACGAAAAATTAAAATTGTTTTTACATAAAAACTAATTACTCTCTAACGATTTTTCTTTTCTCTCTAACCCTCTCTAACGATTCTCTAACGATTAGCACTAACAAAAGTTCATAATAATGAAATCGTGCGGCTAACTTCACCGAGGTCGCCACGACGTCACGCGTCGCTGAATCGGTTGAATGTATCCGATTGTAATTTTCGATATTTTATCTCTGTGGTGAAGTGTGATGGTTGGTTTGCACCGGTTTGTACGACTCCGTGAATTTAGCCGCACGATTTCATTATTTTAGAGAGGGTTGGAGAGAAAAGAAAAATCGTTAGAGAGTAATTAGTTTTTATGTAAAAACAATTTTAATTTTTCGTGTGAAGTTGGCCCCCCTTCCCGCAAAAATGAACTCAGACGTAATTTTTTTTTTTAATCGTTTGCTAATTGAGAGAGATTGAGAGTTACACAAAATCGTTAGAGAGTTAATATTTTATTTGATATTAAATAATTTCTTAAAGCGTGATGTTAGCCCACCTCTGTGAATTTTGCCCCCGATATAATTATTCTCTACTTTGTTAATGCTAATCGTTAGAGAGAGTTAGAGAGAAAAGAAAAATCGTTAGTTAGAGAGTAATTAGTTTTATTTATCAACGATTTTAATTACTTTTGTGAAATTGGCACCTATTCCCGCAAAAATGGACGTAGATGTAATTTTTTATTTTTATAATTTGAGAATCGTTAGAAAGAGATAGAGAGTTAAAAAAAATCATTAGAGTTCATATTTTAATTGATATTAAATTATTTCTGAGAACGCGTTTTAGATTAAACAGGCTCGCTCTTATTATGGGCAACATATTCAGCCGAACGGTACTTTGAAGATACCAGGCATTTCGTCATCACATGAGACAGCTTTGATCAGAGGACTCACACCACTAGACATAGTTATAGAGTGTTTTACATTATTGTCTGGTATCTTGGATGGGCCGGCATCAAAATTATATATCTCCACCTGCTCAGTTTCTCGACAGTATTTTAATAAGAGAAGACATTGAAAATGAAGAAAATCAATAAATCATTATTTAAAATAAACAAAAAAGTTTTATTTCATAAAAAATCTGTAACACTTGAATTCAAAGCATATTATTCAGTTTTTAAATATCATAATTGTCGAAAGGCTTTTCAGCCACTTCCGATCTCGATTCTAAGTCATAAAACAGGAATTCTCCATCGTAATTTAATAGTATATTATGCAAATAGTGAATAAAGGACGGATTTAAAGCGAGGGCCATAGGTGAATCACGAGTAAGTGACGGATTCTAACGACTGAATCACGACCGTAGGGAGTGATTCATGATGATTGAATCACGACCGTAGGGAGTGATTCAAGTGTTAGAATCCTGAACGACGCGAGCGATTCATGGCCCTCGATATAAATCCGTTTTATTCAAGAGTTGCATACTATACTTTATACGTTATACCATGACTACGAGAAAAAGAACATGCAACTTCGAGTATGTTGTTATGTCAATGTTATGCCTTGTTTTTATAGTAACCACACCGAAGCATAGAATACATACTCCATAATATCGATGACTTCTTTTTCTTCGACAACTCATTAAAATAAGTCACCGTGCGTTTGCACTGGCGAAACAATTGCGACAAAACATGTTGAAATCTCTATCTTCTGTCAATGTTCCATACAATTTTTGACAGGAACTAGAGATTTAAACATGTTTTGTTGTAATGTTTCGCCAGTGCAAACGCACGATTAGGAAAACAGACTCTGAAAATGTGCTCAGCTTGATTTTCATTTTTCCATTTGCAAAACTCATCGTAGGCTTTGATGTAAACCAGCCGTGATTTGTTGGGTAGCAAGCTTTTTACTATATTGGCCGCCCTCTCTTTCATAAACTCAGGTGTTAACACATCTTCATCACTTGAATACATTTTCAATCGATTTATTAAGTAACACTAAACTTTTTGTTCGTACAACTTACAATATTTAAAATAGCGCCAATTTACTAATGACAGTAAAGAACACAAAATAGTTTTTATTCTAATGCTAAACTCCTGTTCGAAAATCAAATAGGAGTTTGTATAGCATTGAGATGGAGTTCGAATATATTGATGTGTTCTAAATTCAAACACCAAAATAGTGATTAAAAGTGCTTTTTATTCACTGTTTTCAGTGAATAAAAAAAGCTTTTTAGAGAGGGAATGGTATAAAAAAATGTTCTTGATCGGTAGGTAGGTACTATTAGCATTTTACTCCTGCTAAGCCTGTGGACTAAGCTGCAACATACACTTCTTGCACTTATAGATTCCTAGTAGCTAAAATCTAAACAGAGTTCTAATTATGCTACACATTTTTGACTGAAAATATCCCATTTCATCTTATTTCAGAATATGGTATGGACATAAAGTAAATAAATTGATTAGAATTTTTGTCAATATTTGTCAATTTTGAAAAGTTTGTTATTTTCTTGGGTGTGTTCACTTTATTCGCCCAGATAATTAGAAAAGTTTGTTCGTTTAGGAGTAAATTAACACTAAATTAATTATTTCTTTAGAAATAAGCAGTACCTTTGTAATCATATTTTAACTATGTCGTATCTATTTTGTATTTTACTGTGTGTACAATAATAAAATAAATAAATTAATTAAAAAACGATTTTTCTCAAAATTGGTAATCCTTAAAAATGCATGATACAGTTAGAGCTACTACTTTTTGGGATGTCTATCCAAATATATTTAACTTATCCTGGTTAGAATTATTGAATAATAAAAAACCATTTCTGGACATGTCCTTTCGAATCAATGTGACCTGTGGAAGATGCTCACATCCATTCATCAACTTGAAAAGAGCTGATAATCTTCAAATGGCTGAAACGATTTTCTTGAATCATAGCTAAGAACACTCTATCAAGTCACCTTTCAAACAAAATAAAATATATCAGAATCGGTTCAGCCGTTTGGCAGCTACGATGTAACATACAGACACACAGATACACACGTTAAACTTATAACACCCCTCTTTTTCCGTCGGTGGGTTAAAAACGACCCGACCAGCTCCCGACAAGCACCCACCTTTTGTGTCTTTTGAGCATAAATGATGCACTATAAGTACCGAATCAAATTGAAACTATGTCATGTATCAGTAGTACCTACTACTTACGGTATTACTCGCGCTCACGGTGCACAATGAGAAACGTAAGTGTGGCCGCTTCATTCAATGCAATAATTCTCGCGGTAAATCTCTTTGATCTGCCTAAAATGCCGCCACCAGAGTTATCAATCACCCAACGTCAAACGCCAATGTAAATGCCGTTGACAAATTCTTGAGGTAAGTCGTGGTGTAGTACACAAACGATTAACGTCTATCGCGATAATCCGTTGGTGTGGCCCCAGCATATAGGAGATTTGTCATATTAAAAAAAACTGTATCTCCGGCAGGGGGGAGTGGGGGGATCTACTAACCCTTCCCCCCTCTCCTCCTTCCCCTATCCACTATCGAGGCGGCACGTTTCTAAATTTTAACCTGCTCAGGTCCTAGGGTAAAACGCGTTCTCAGAAATAATTTAATATCAATGAAAATATTAACTCTCTAATGATTTTTTTTAACTCTCTATCTCTCTCTAACGATTCTCAACCTATATTAATATTATAAATTGTAATATTAATATTTTTACTATGTTATTAGCATAAATGACTAGTAATTTGTTATAATCAATAAGAATATAGTTTTTTGGCTACAATCCTCTTCCAGCAGCGCTACAATTTTACTAGCTCTTATTGCTTTTTATGCCATTACAATCGACACAAAGATATCACTTTTAAGTCACAATAAGGCTGGATTATGCGACGAACATAAATTATTCTACTAAAAATAACGAGAAGTTAGTTTTAGTTGCCAGGATAACCTTCTAGCCTTCTAGTTGCAAACCTGCAAAATGTTAGTAAAAGTCACAAACGGAAAACGGGATTATTATTGTTTTTAAACAAAAGTCAATTTGGAATTTGGAATTCACTTCTTAACCAGACTTTTTATTAAGTGCCAGTAACATAGTTTGGCTATTAAAACCTCTTTACAACTAAATGATTACCAATAATGTACAAAAATCAAAACCGCCCGTTTTTTTTGCAAAGGGGTGTAGGTATGTATATCGGGGGCAAAATTCACAGAGGTGGGCTAACGTCACGCTTTAAGAAATTATTTAATATCAAATAAAATATTAACTCTCTAACGATTTTGTGTAACTCTCAATCTCTCTCAATTAGCAAACGATTAAAAAAAAAAATTACGTCAGAGTTCATTTTTGCGGGAAGGGGGGCCAACTTCACACGAAAAATTAACATTGTTTTTACATAAAAACTAATTACTCTCTAACGATTTTTCTTTTCTCTCTAACTCTCTCTAATGATTCTCTAACGATTAGCACTAACAAAAGTTCATAATAATGAAATCGTGCGGCTAACTTCACCGAGGTGGTTTGCAGTTGCACATCACATCACTGACTTCACTGAGTGCTCACTATAAGTAGTTATAGTCTGTGGTGCGCACGCGACTTCTGTCTGCCCATTGGTCTGCTCTGCCAAGTGCCAATAGTACTACTTAGTCTGTGGTGCCAATGCTAATGCAAAAAAATGGCGTCGCTTGTCAAACAGCAATGCGTGTCTGTGGGTCTTGTTGTCTCTGTTGATGTGAATTCTTTTCATCGGAAAAGTGTCGCTCACTTTATATAAACTGCATTTTTGCTAATTACTATCTATTGATAAACGATGGGTCGGTCGAGATCACGTAGTAAGTCGCCACGGCGCCACCATAAAACAAGCAAACATTCTAGGAAGAAGAGTCGATCCAAGGATCGTTCCACATCAAGGAGTAGAAGTTCGAAACTCGTAGAAAAGTCGAGGGAACGGAGCTCAAAATCCAGGTAAATTATTTATACAAATTATTTGACAATGCGATCTATTTGCTGTGAATTAGTTTGACGTATCCGTGGTATATTTTCAGAAAAAGATCGCATTCCGCGTCTTCTTCGACCAGCACTGACGTTTCTTATGATGGAAGTAGAAGTCAAAGCCACAGGAAGAAGTCGAAGGGGCGCAGTAAAATGGATGAAGTCGACAGACTAGCTGAAATGGAACGACAGAGACGCGTCAGAGAAGCCGAACAGAAAGTAAATATTGCCATAATTATCAAACTGTTTAGAAACACGAGGCGGGCGTGGTATGGTAATCAGGCATGCGCTAGGATTTCCAGAAGTAGTTTACTAGAATAGGCAAATTGCAAAAGTGTACAATACAAACCCACATCAGTAGTTAATTATCAGTTACAATTTTTTTTTTAATTTATATTGTTTTTTTACCTTAATTGTCCCACTGCTGGGCAAAGGTCTTTGTATCCAAATTAAATATTATAAAATAAATATATTATACACATTAACCTTTCAGAATAAAATGCTCTAAATGATGGTGTACACCATAACAAATTACATTGTGTATTTAGTAGTTTAGATGATCTCAGCCAAGGCTGCTCAACCAATTTTGACAGTGAGCCATAATTTTAATTGCGTGTCTGCCGGAGGGGCGTCTAGTAAAACTTGCTTACAGTTATGGTAGATACTTATGTATTATTAAACTAAACTTTAAATTACTCATAGTTTGAATAATCTTAAAAATCTTCAATGATACCTTTGAAGAGGTTTATAATGCTAACAAGTAATAAACATAATATAAGCCTTTATTCAGACAGGTATAATAGTACATTAGTTGTTTTTTTTTTGTACTTTGTTGAATACAATATAAGAGTTTAGATAAATATTATTTAGAATCAATTAACCGTGCCGACATTCACGTCTGTATGTTCCCTGTTGACAAAGGCCTCTTCCCAATACCTCCACTTCTCCCTGCCCCTACAGACTCTCATCCATACAGCGCCTGCTACAGCTTTAATAATCATATGCCCATCTTCTAAATGGCCTACCCCATTTCTGCTTCTTGTCACCTGTAACTGTAAACCAGTACATTATTATTTTTGACCATTTTTCCTTTCCTAACATTTCCATTTTTTATGCTAACAAGTAACAAATTATTAATATTTGGCAACAAACTTGAGGTCTATAATAAAAACAAGCCAAAATGTTAAGACCCAGTTTGAAGTGTTCCGCTGGCCTGGGGTTGAGCAGGCTTGATTTGAGCAGTTACAAAAGTCAATCTAAGTCAATAATAGGTTTATAAATATTAGCATCTCCAAATTCAAAAGCCTTCATAGATTGGATAGTTTTGGCTATTATAACAACAAGTTGTAAAACATAGTATGTTTAGGTGGTGGAAGAAGAAGCAGCAAAACGAATAGAGCTACTAGTGAAGAAAAGAGTTGAAGAAGAATTAGAAAAAAGAAAAGATGAAATCGAACAAGAGGTGGCTAAAAGGGTTGAAGAGGCCAAACGCAAGATGGAGAAAGAAATGATGGAAGAACTTGAGAGACAGAGAGAACAACAGCGACGTGAGGAGTTAGCTAGACAGGTAACTGACTATAGTACATACCAGTCATGTGTACTGGCAACACTACACAATGTTGCATATACACATGACAACACAACCCTGCGACAGCAACATAATCATGTTGCTCTCGCAGTAACACAGAAGTGTAAATGCAATATTTAATACCAGCATCATAACAAATAGAGGAACTAATAAAAGTATTATTTCGATCATATCTGTTAAAGGTCCAGTCAGGTGTAGTTCGAGTGCATACAAGAATTAGTTTCTTGAATTCTTATTAATTGTCACTCACCGAGGCTGGCTGTCTCTGTAATTAATAATTATATACATGTCCATTTTTATAACCACATATATTTCATACGCACCTACAAGGCAGAGTTTATGCTATATCCTGCCATATTGTAAGTTTGCCATGAAGGCGTCCGGCTAGCATTTTAAAATTGTTCGCTTGACTGTCCCTGGCAGTCACGTAGTCTATAAGTCAGGTCGGAAGACTGATCAAGAGCAAGAAGCCCTAAGAATTTATTGGAGACGCAGCTTGAGGATCCAGACGTGAGCGCTGAAGGTATTTTTTGAATCTATTTTTTGTATAACCACATTACTGTTTCAAATGAAGGATATACATATTTATCTGATGTTTCATCATTATACATTTTATGGCATTGCATAATTATGTTTTTTTACTTAAAATTATAATCTTAGGAGACGAAAAACTTTTTCAATATCAGCCTAAACATGTGTGATCAACAACATCTTGTCATTCAAGAGCTGAGGTTTGCGCAAACAGCCACTTTTTAGAAAGGCGATGTTTACGTAAACTATTTTAATGCATAGTGCTGCTCTTGTAAATAAAGAACAGTATTAACATATTATTTCTATTATACAGGAGGAAGAAGCTCGTAAAAGGAAAGAGCTGGAAGAAATCATGGCAGAAAATAATAAAAAGATTGAAGAGGCTCAGCGCAAGCTGGTAAGTTATTGTAACTTTTTGTACTATAATATGTTATTAATCAGACATCAGATTTTATACATTTGTATATTTTCTTATGCAAATGGATATAACTTTCTAATTACGGCGTTAATGCATATTTTAGCCTTTTTTCCCAATCGTTCATATTTGCGAGAGGTACGGTACGAATAGGGAGCCTACATCGCGGGTACAGGTTATACCTTGCCTAAACAGGTATCTCCAGAAATGACGCCAAGTTTTAAATTTTGTCTTATGACGTCAGTCGACGTCGAGAGTAAAAAAGTTGCGGCGTAAAAATTAATACTGGGTGACAAACGTCACTTTACTCTCGAAAATTTGGAAAAATACCTATTTGTATATTGTCACAAAAACTATGCTATACAGGGCGTCCCACGGATATGCCACATGGCGGGAAAGTACCTTTTTTTTTTTTTTTTTTGAGAGTGGGAAATCATCCAATGACTTCTCCCGCTCTGGGTGGAGCGGAAGGGCGTGTCAGACTTTTACTGACTAAAACCCACCCGTGTTCCTTCAGTTGCCTGTTGCCAAGGTCCCGGTATCCCTTTCGGACTAACCCGCAACCCTGGCTGCGGGAAAGTACCTTGAATGTTGTAGATGGAATATTTTACCGAAAGAAGACATTATTTGAATTTATAAAACAATTTAAACTGCATTCATAGATATTTAAATAATTACATGGTTGAACCGGGAGTCGAACCCGTTACATGAGAAAAATAATCATTCTGTAGCTTTATCATACCGATCGAAAGGCTTCATCATAAGGATTATTTTTTGCTAAATAACACATCACAAATAATAGGAAGGCCATGAATTTTAACATTTTTGATACAAAATTAATGAATTTATCAAATGCTCAAAATGAGTCCGTTCCTGTTGAATACAAAGTCGCACTCTTTTCATTATTTCGCTCCCTGACGATTTTTTGATCTTGTTGTGGTGGATATTTAGAATAATGCGTCTAATTCTGCTTGTAGCTCGTGGACACTTTCATACTGGTTCTTGTAAACTAAATTTTTTACATAAACCCATTACAAAAATCTAACGGGGTTAGATCTGGGTATTTCATTTTTCTGAACAAAATTTCACATCAAATGTTAAAATTCATGGTCTTCCTTTTATTTGTGACACTTTGTTGTTTAGCAAAAAATAATCCTTATGATGAAGCCTTTCGATCGGTATGATAAAGCTACAGGGTGATTATTTTTCTCATATAACGAGTTCGATTCCCGGTTCAACCATGTAATTATTTAAATATCTATGAATGCAGTTTAAATTGTTTTTTAAATTTAAATAATGTCTTCTTTCAGTAAAATGTTCCATCTACAATATTCAAGGTACTTTCCCTCCATGTGGCATATCCGTGGGACGCCCTGTATAATTTTAAGAATAATTTGCTGTTTTTGTACCATCTTAATTAAAATATATATAAAAATAGTTTTGTGACTTTGCATTGTGCATATTTCGGTCTTTGTGAAGAGTTTTATTACATATTTGCATGCATATTTTGGCACTTTGTTAGTGCATATAATCCGATGTCTAGTTATGAAATAGAATAATACAAGGTTTGTACACACGGCTACACATCAAGCTATACATTTCCAGTATAAGCTGACCTCGCATTGTACAGAAATCCTATACAATGCGAGATCAGCATAAACTGGAAATGTATAGCTTGATGTGTAGCCGTGTGTACTATCAAACTTCGTATAATATTATATTAATTAATAGTAATTTCTTTTTAGTTTATATATTTAAATACCCCTTTAATTTTTTGCCTTTGCGTGTAGGTAGGATAGGAATCATTAAAATTATAAAATTATATTAAAACACAATTTTATTTTATTTCCAGGCTGAGGAGCGCCTAGCCATGATTGAAGAACAAAGGAAAATGGACGAAGAAAGGCAGAAACTGAAAAAAGAACAAGAAAAAAGAGTAAAAGAGGAACAGAGAAAAATATTAGGCAAAAATAATTCAAGACCTAAACTATCGTTCTCTTTGAACCCACTATCATGAGTTGTGGTCATCAGTAAGGGTGATGCCCACTTTATAAAGAATGAGGATCATCATTATTCATTAGGATCATATTTATATTTACTTTACAGGTGTTACCTAAGAGACATTTTCATTAGCTTAGAATCTATGGTGTACAAGTTAATTTCTTATTTTCTAAAGGCATGAGGTAGTTTTAATGAGCGTAGTAAAAACTAAAGAACTTGAGGTAGAAATTCGGCGAACAAATTCACTAAGGTGCTATGACAGCGCCTCAAGACACGCTGCCAAACAAATTGTGTACAGCTGAACAGTGTGCAGGTCTAAGAAGGATACCTCATGATTGTGTCTAAGGGGAGACAACTGGATAATGTACACACCAGACGCGTAATCAAACAATTTGTAAAATAATGTTTATAATGTGCTACAATTGTAGAGGAACATTATTACCCACTTTTCAACGACTTTATCAATGATAGGCTTTGTGTATAAATTAAATTCGTCAAAAGTATGTGTACATGTTGGGAAATTTCGTATTAATCATCCACAATGTTGTGTACATAATTATTAATAATTTATTTGTGTACTGGTGGTTTGTTAAGATTGTCTATGCAACAATAGTGACCTATTTTTGTGAGAACTACATTGAAAAGTAAAACAAACTATTGAATAGTTGTAAGAGTTAATCCTATCTAGGTGATGCCGTTGAATAACATTTCACAAAAGAGCCTTAAAATAATCATTGAACTGCATTAACAAATGTATCAGACAAACTATGTAATAAAAACGATTGCATTACTTCAGTCAAATTTTTTGCAGTGCTAGTATTCAACATGTAGTGCAGTGATATAAAAAGCTAGTGAAGTTACAATAAACCATAAGGAAACTTCTACAAAAGAAAGGTTTTAGTTTAAGGTCCAAATTATTATTTTCGATGTAAAAAAAACTTTACGATAAACTTTTATAAATGTACATACGTTTCTAAATTTAAGGTAACGATTGTAGGTTTCATTTAATTATTCGTCAGAATAAAATAAGACATTTCAGTTACAATATTTTATAAATGAGATGAACATTGTAAAGCTGGCTGCTTCTCACTCTTTGGTGCGGCAGGATATCTCGGTTACTTGGCATTGTAAATATCCGGAAGCTATGCATTAGGATGCGTTTACGACTCATTCGCTCTTGCGGGATTATCAAACTGACTCTGATTGAGGAAGCGGCACATGCACATTCGCGTATGTTCACATCTGCTTAGGGTCAGTTCACACCGAGACGTGACGCGACGCGAAGATGCTTGAAGAGGCCAGTGGTTTCGCCGCGAGACGCATCGCGACATCGCGAGACGCGCGCGGCGCAGCGGAACGTGTCTGCCAGTGTTTTCACTTTTAGGGATTTCACCTTTTTTTTTGGGTAAACTTGTAATTAATGTAATCCGTCTAATTTTAGTTTACCATGTTAATATTGTGCTAGTACCGTGGCTAAAGACGACATTGGAACTAATCAACCAAGAAAAACGGGTACTCTTTGCTCGGTTGAGTTGAGACGGGTCGGGCCGGTCAGTCGAATCAATGCATTGATAAAAAGTTACCTAGAACAGTTTCTGAAAAATGGTTTCGTTTTGTTTTACGAAAAACCTGGAACAACCCAGTAATATTCGAAACAGACGTTACCCTAAAAAATCTTGCGGCTTGGCGAGGCGTAGCGCGACGCAGCGAAATTTTCGAATTATCTCAAATAAATGTATATCTTTTTGTGTAGTAAATAAAGTTATATTTTGTATGACTATCTTAAAAAGTGCGCGCAGCGTCGCTTCGCGTCACGTCTCGGTGTGAATGTGAACTGACCCTTACTGTAAATGTGGAGTCAGCTTTGAATTTCTCAAGGTCTTCTATGATACATGTGAAAATGCAAACAAATTAATAATATAAATGTTTGCTTTATTCAATCATCTCACTTTCCATCCATATTTCAAGTTTGCTCCTGCTCATTTATTCTAAATAAATCATTTTTCCCGCAATAATCCCTAATGTTATGTGTATTATTATGTTAATGACGAAGTTTGTCATTGTTCTAGAATAATGTAGAAGCTATATATTTTGCACAAAAGATATATTTATACTGATTGGCATCAGTAGGCCTCACATCAAAAAATCATTTTTATTGGTAAATCACATGTATAAAGGGAAGTACCTAATCAATTTTATTGAGTAATACGGCATTGAATTTTCAATCGTCCTGACAATATGCGTTCCTTGAACAAACAAAATAAAGTCAAGTGTGATGTGGTTTGAAAGATTTTGTTTACAATAAATTTTCATAAAGTGCATCCTGAACATTCTTAGTGTAATTCATTATTCATTTAATAAATAAAGCCCAACACCTGATGTGTTTGTTTCATTTTAATAATCATTTTTTTATGATTAGATTTTAGTTAAGGTATTGTATCATTCCCACTTTTTAGTTCGGGAAATAACCATGGATGTACTTGCCGGGCCCAGGTGGCATGGTCCCAAGGAGGTTAATTATAGCGATAAATCGAGTGGAGTGCGAGTGATCATTTGCCGCCACCCGAGTTATCGCCTAAAGTAGGTGATAGACGTGCGTACTTAACCTTACTCGGCTCGCCGTTGGTACAACGTGCGTACTTACAGTACGTGGTTTTTGACCTCACTCGAGTCGCCGTCGGTGACACACGTGAAGCTTGCTCAAAATTTCATTGTCAAATTGGCTCGCGGCGATGACAGACGACAAGCCAAGGCGGGCTACGAGCAAAATTTCAAAGTTGTTGGATCGCCGACGAACTTACTCGGCGGTTTTAAAGTCCGCGTACTTAGCATGACACACGGGCGAGTAAGCTCGCCGAGCTATAAGTACGGGCTTGCTCGCACGTCTATCACCCCTTTAAGACAAACGCTAATGTGGATGCCGTTGTCAAATTCTCGCGATAAGTTGTGGCTACACTAGCGGTTAGGCGATTAACACGGCCATGTCCCATTGGCCTCTATTAAATCTGCTGTTGCCACAGAGCACTATATAATACTGGCTATTGCCTAACAAACGTACACCGCCCGACCGCGCGGTGTCTAATAATTCGACCGCGCGGTCGGGCGGTGCTGTGTGTGAACCGCCTTAACGTCCATCATCGCGATAATCAACAGCGTTTCTCGTTGGCCCTAGCATTAGGAAAAAGGCAACAGGCTCGCCCCTTAAATCACATATGACTTAACATATCTGGTTTCCCAGAGCCAACAATACTAATTCTAGCATTGGCCATTCAAATTGAGAGTTTAGAGAAAATCTTTATTCATGACGAATTTTGGGTCAGAAACACTAATCTTGGATTTTCTTGAATTCCATAGATTTTCGGCTATTATGGAGTGCTTATGTTGCACTATCACGTCCTAGAAGTACGTCGAATTACAGCTCACGTATAGAAATAGCCTCGACTCTGTCGTCTCGCACATCTATTAAAACCGATAATTCGCATTGTTCGCATTTGAATCGAAAACAAGAAATCACTAGGGTGTCACTTTCTGTTGTGTCGTGTCACCCAAAAATGTACTATGTGCTGTCACCAATGTCAAAGTAAAATTCAATCAATTTCCGGTCATTCATTTCGCTAAAATAAGTGAACTTTGCTCGTCGCGTCGCCGGTTGTTGTATTAGTCGATAAGGCAATAGATCAATAATTTCTTTTAAATGTATTGAACAAACAATCAATTTGTTATTTATTAACTGTTACAATTGTAAACTATTTAAGCATAATGGCAGAATTTTTGAAAGGTTTATTGTTGTCGGTTTTAACAGAGAAATGTTACGAAGAATATTTGGTGAAATTCAACTTTTTTGATGGTAATTATGTTCTACTTATTTGTTTCATTTGCGCTGGATTCCCAGTTACTGATTTGTGGCATTTCGGAAGGCTAGTATGTAAATATGCAGACCAAAATATTTCAAGTGTTATTTCAGGTCCTTGTTTGACCGCGACGCTAAGCAAGGGTCTCGGGATCGGTATCATTGCCGGCTCCATCCTCGTGAAAGTACCTCAAATATTGAAGATTTTGAGCAGTAAGAGTGCTGAGGGCATCAATGTTTATGGAGTATATTTGGAGTTATTTGGGATCACAGCAAACTTTGCATACAGTTATGTTATGGGCTTTCCATTTAGGTATGTAGCATTGTCTCAAAATGCAGTTATATTATAATAACTTCTCAACTTAAGTGTTCCAAGCATAAATTTAGTGTTGTGCAGAGAGTAAACAATCTCTGGCAATAATTGTATTGTATTGTTGTAATTGTGATCTAATAGATTTTTTAAATCTATATGCAGTAGTGGTTATTTGTTTTTATTTTTCTCTTATTATTAAAGAAGTAAATTTTTCCTTGGTTTTATAAATTATACAAAACATTGCTTGACTAGAGGCAAGGAACTTCTGCTCTTAGCTGTTGGTAAAAAGATAAAAATAAATAAATTTTATTTTGCAGTGCATGGGGGGAAGGAACATTCCTTGCATTACAAACAGCGGTGATAGCAGCCCTAGTGTTGCACTATGGTGGGATGACGGGTAGAGCTGTTGTGTTCTTGAGCACCTATGTAGGCTATGTGTCAGCATTAGTCAGTGGGTTCACACCAACACATGTGCTTTGGACTATGCAAGCTCTTACTGTTCCTATTATTGTTATAGCTAAGGTAATAAGCATTTTTTCATTATTTTTATGTTTTTTGTCTATGGTTACTAATGATTTTAAAACAAAAGCATATTTCCTAACTAATATTATAAATGTGAAAGTGAGTTTGTTTTTTTGTTACACTTTCACGCTAAAATGGCTGAACGGATTTAGTTGAAATTTGAAAAATAGGTAGACTATGACCTGGAATAGGACATAGGATACTTTTATCCCGATATTCCCACGGGATTGAGACTTACGCGGGTAAAACCGCGGGGCGCAGCTTGTTGCCTATATTTGGTAACCACATATAACAAGCTTACCAACTAAAACCACCACTGAAAAAGTAATAAAGCTGCACCATTAATAAGTCCATAAATATCCACTGCTGAAAATGGGTGTTCCATTCTTAGTACTGCTTTGCTTCAAATAATAGTCAAAGACTGCCTCTCCTGATACAGACCTGATGAGAAACTCCCATAATGGTAGACCGACTGGCTTGCAGTTAATAATAAATTGATTTAACTATTATTAATAACTTTGATAACTTATGTCTAGATAGAGAGTAGTGCTGCAAAAAAAATAAAAGAAGTCATCTTTATTATGCTGGTGTGTGTGCGTGACAGCTACGTCTTACACTCGCGCGTCACAGACACGTCTCACATCATTGTGCTTTTCTAGTGTGCAAGCATTTCGCGGCTAACAGTTGGACGCAATTTTTTTCGACGAGTTCACTGTTTGACCATCTACTTGACATATTTATATCTTTTAATAATAAACAGTTAATAACGAATCGAAGGCTAAGTAATAGCAGGAAAATTTCATAATGTGCAACAAAGATTACAAAACATAAATAGCAAATGCTTTACATAATTATTTACATTAATATAATAGCCATATTTATACAAGTCAAGTTTCATGGGAATTTATAAGTAAGAGATTATGTAAATTTAAGGTGTGCTGTGGCCCTCACCTTAATTTTAAATGAGTTTTATCAGTGATTCATGAAGATTTTTTTTTCTTTTCAGTCTATTCAAGTAATCACGAACTACAAAAACGGCAGCACTGGGCAGTTATCAGCGATTACGTGTTTGTTGCTGTTTGGAGGCAGTATCGCTAGAATTTTCACATCACTTGTCGAAACAGGAGACTTCATTATTATTGTGACCTACTGCGTGTCCACTGTGGCCAATGGCGCAATAGTAGCTCAACTACTCTGGTATTGGAATGTCGTTAAGGGAACCCAAACCAAAAATAAGAAAAAGAAGAAACATGCATAATTTAATAAAATAATAATGTCAGTAAAACATTTTTACCTCAAATGTTGTTTTTTTTATCTTATATCTGATTGATAAAATGACTGCTACTTACTCATTTATTTGATAACTTATGAAATCAAAATCAACTAGATAACCGTTTATAAAATATCTACGCCCAGTTATATCAGAAAATCATTTATTCGTTCGGTGATTAGAGACATATTTTCGCCCAGTTCTAGATAAAAAAAGGGTGACGTAGTTTAACACAACACATTCAGAGTCCACCTATTTTTCATAGAGGTCATTATACCATGCCGCCATACATAGTTCTAGTGGACCCCCCAGGAGGGTATGTACGTTTGCCCCGCACGGCCCCCTAAATTTGCGTTTTAGGTGTGCGCCAATGCAATGTACTCTCCTCTAGGAGTATATGTCACCATTACGATGATATACGCTAAAGTGAACCCTCGAGGAATAAATAAAACAATGGAAAACGTAGTAAACTTTCATTACAAGTGGAGTGGCAACGTCATTCATCATCATCATCATTTCAGCCGAAAGACGTCCACTGCTGGACATAGGCCTTCCCCCAAGCGCCACCACTTCGACCGGTTCTGTGCTGCTCGCATCCAGCTCATTCCCGCGGCCTTCACCAGGTCATCGGTCCACCTTATGCCCGGCCTTCCAACGCTACGTCTTCCGGTACGCGGTCGCCACTCCAGAACCTTACGGCGAACCGTTCTGCGAGAAATGTGCCCTGCCCACTGCCACTTAAGTTTGGCAATACTTCGAGCTATGTCGGTTACCTTGGTTCTCCTACGGATCTCTTCATTTCTGATTCGATCACGCAGAGACCCACTCTTTCGGAAGCTCTACTGACGTCATCGAGCATTGTACTGAGGTCCTCCATAGTCTCAGCCATGACTACTACATCGTCGGCAAACCGAAGGTGAGTGATGTACTCGCCATTGACGTTGATGCCAACCCTTTTTCAGTCCAGAACCCTGAAGACATCCTCCAGTGCAGCGGTGAACAGTTTCGGAGAGATAACGTCTCCCTGTCTCACCCCTCGCTGCAGAAGGATACGTTTCGAGGTCTGGTCCTGGAGTCGGACTGACACAGTAGCGTTTTCATACAAACACTTTAGCACCTCGATGTACCGATTGTCAATCTGGCACCGTTGGAGAGACTGCAGTACAGCCCAACTCTCTAAGATCATGAAAGTGCCAAATGTCTATTTCATGAAATCATGACATTTGGCACTTTCATGATCTTAGAGAGTTGTATTGCTGATTTTAATGTTTATAATTCAGTAAATCCATATTTGTTACGAGCGCTAATAATATTTAGATCAACATACAACCTGATACTGACCTGCAAATTGCAAAAAACGTAAGAAAATTTGAATTTTGCGGGCCACCCTAGCGCATCCCCCTTAGTTACGCAATCTATATATCTATATACATATAATAAATCTGTAGACGAGGCGTTTCTGTACAATGAAAAAAAAAAAAAAAAAAAATTGGTGGGTTGTCCAAGAATAACCAACAGATTCCATTTCTACCATTTTTGGAATTTTTGTCTGTTTGTCTGTCTGTCTGTTTGTATGTTCTTTAGTTTGATTGTTCCACTATCACGTAAAAAGTACGAAATCAATATGGTTAACTTTTATACTCAAATATTGTGTGTAACTCGATGTTTCAATTAGTTTTTGTTTCATCGCAATCGCTTCAAAATATCAAAAGATATATGAATTTAAAGTGTTCAAGAAGGAATTTTCATTATGTAATGTACATACACGTAACGACATCTATTGACGCGAAATGATACTTACTTCTTAATTACTAGGTTTGTGAGATCGTGTGTTGTTATATGACCGTCATTTTCTTTGCGCGGAAACTTAACGCGATACATTGTGTATAGAATATAACTCTAAAGTTAGATTATTTTAAAATTTTCCAGATGCGTTGTTTATTTATTAGTTTAGTATTAGTGCGATAGGTGGCGCTACCTATCTTTCAAATCTTGATAATCATGAAAGAATAGTGACAAATGTTAATTTCTTAAAAAATATAGGTATTTATTCTTTAATTACTCACTTTTCTACATAGTTTATTTAGCTTACAGAGTGTTCGAACGTTTTCCCATATATTTTGACAGTATCATTTCGTGCTCGATAGATGGCGTAGTTCGTTTAATGTCATTTTCTGAATCGCGGTGTTAAGAGTCTCCGTCGAAGAATGACTTTCGCCCAGATATCCCAAATAATTTTTAGTGTAGGTATCTTTGTTTTTGACTTCTTTAGTGTCGATAATATAATAATAATAATAATAAATAAATAAATAATAAATTGTTGGTTGGGTTGTCATTCGTTGAAAGTATTGATTGATGGGTTGTAACAGGTGAAACACGATATCTGTGATCACTGTGACTGTGACAAAAAATAACAGATCCAAATATCTGTTATTAAATCACAGCCTGTGATTTTTGATAAATACGTATCTCAATCGAATATCATCTTTATTTCTTTTGATTTAAAGTCGAAAATCGTATCTATCTGTTATAAAATCACAGCCTGTGATTTTTGTACAGACGATAAATACGTATTGACTCAATTGAATATCTTCTTTATTTCTTTTCGTTAAAGTCGAATATCGTATCCGAAGTTTTAACAGTAACAGTCTTGAGGATCTGTGATTTTAAGTAACAGATATTTTTTATCGTTAGGAGCAATTGCTATCTGCTATTTTATAATATCTGTGATTTCTATCTGTGACGATAAATACGCCTCACTCCTAATTGATCTGATTGGTTTTGATTTGGTATTTTGGTTGGTTTCGTTCATTAGGTTCAAATTAAGAAGTCAAGAAACGAGTCGTTACAGATCGATTCAAACTTAATGGCGGCTCGGAAGTTAGCTTTTAGCTGCGCAGTACCCCACCCCTCACCCCCGCTGTCACATGAAATTGTTACTGCGCAGCGACTCGCCTCATGTTCCGAGCCGCCATTAAGTTTGAATCGAATTGTACTATACTTCGTAATTTGTTCGTATGATTCGTGACCGCCGCTCATTCGATTCGATCGTTGTTGGCGTGTGTAAGGCCTCGGCCTCGAATCTTGCGGGCAGCGGGGCGGATGGCGGCTCGGAAGTTAACTTTTAGCTGCGCAGTACCCCACCCCTCACCCCCGCTGTCACATGAAATTGTTACTGCGCAGCGACTCGCCTCATGTTCCGAGCCGCCATTAAGTTTGAATCGAACTGTACTATACTTCGTAATTTGTTCGCATGATTCGTGACCACCGCTTATTCGATTCAATCGTTGTTGGCGTCTGTAAGGCCTCGGCCTCGAATCTTGCGGGCAGCGGGGCGGCGGCGGCGGCGGCGCGGGAGCGGGGCGGGCATCAAAGACCCGTTCTCGAAACTAGCGGGCAGATCGCGCGTCACTATAGCCGCGTAGTGTTGTGTTCACGATTTTGTCGTCGAGATATTTGTTTTTATTCGCGAAAGAAATGGCTGAACAATGGCGGCAACATCTTTTTGATTCAAATTTATTCCTAACGCTCAATTTATTGTGGGCAACAACACTGCAATGCAGACGCGCGGGCGGTCACCGCTTGAATGGAGTGCACCGCTCGCTGCCCGCCGCTGCCGCGCCGCTGTTTTCGAGAACCGGTCCATTTGATTTTACGCATAAGATCCTGCTGCGCCCGCGCCCCCGCCGCCCCGGTGCCCGCAAGGTTCGAGGCAGAGGCCTTATGGTTGATTTGATTTGTTCGACTATCGGACAGCAATAAATACACAAATATTGGCACATGTTTCTGGGGAAAGTCAACAATATACATCGATAAATACGGTTCCCGAAGAAGAAGATGCCACACACTATCCAGTAGGGTTCTTAGAATCCCTTAACACACCCGGTCTTCCAGCACACAAAATTTGTTTAGAAGTCGGAGTGCCAATAATTCTTCTCAGAAATTTAAGTCCTCCCAAACTTTGCAACGGCACTCGGCTCATAGTCACCAATCACCAACAAAACTTCATCGAAGCCGAAATCTTAACAGGTTGCGGCGCCGGTGATGTTGTTTTTATTCCAAGAATTCCTCTCATTCCCAATAATTTCCCATTTAGTTTTAAGCGTGTGCAATTCCCCGTCAGCCTGTGTTACGCCATGACCATTAACAAAGCTCAGGGCCAGACATTATCCGTTGCGGGGGTGGATCTTAGTATTGGTTGCTTTTCCCACGGCCAACTTTATGTAGCTCTTTCGCGTGTGAGCAACCCTAGCAACTTTTTTGTGTACGCTCCAGGTGGTTCCACCGCTAATATTTTATAAAGAGAAGCATTTTCTTAAATAAAAACACAAGTTTTTTGGCAGTTTCTTACTAGGAAAAATCACCAGGCCTGGTCGAAAGATTCCCCCTTTTTAAATGAAGGTACAACTTTTCTAAGCGACATATTATTGTTTTCCGACATCCATGCGAACGAAGTCGCGGGCACAGCTAGTAATTAAATAAAATGATTATGATTATTGAGTGCGCGGTGATAATGCCGAAATGTGATGTCTTTTTACCGGACTGTCAAGGAAGGGTTATTTATTATCAGTCTGGGCAATGCTGCGTTCGTGTATTGCTTGCTTTTACTGTTTGCCGAGTGGAAATAAGTCATTATTATTTGAGTCAATTTTTGTGTCGTTTGAATAGCAAAGTATTAACTAAGCAGTATTCCAGTGGAAAACTTAAATGCGAAATTGGTACTCTTGTGTCATCCCATCTTCCTGGTTCGGCGTGCTATGCTGGCGCTGCAGCTGCAGAAACCTGAAGCGGCGAAAGTATAACAGCCTTATAAGTAATGCGCCCCGCAGTTTCACCCGCGTAAGTCTCGTTCCCGTGGGAATATCAGGATAAAAAGTATCTTATGTGTTAATCTAGGTTATAAACTATCTGTGTGCCAAATTTCATCCAAATCGGTTCAGTAGTTTTTGCGTGAAAGAGTAACAAACATCCATCCATCCATACTTACAAACTTTCGCGTTTATAATATTAGTTAGATAGATTAGATTCTATTTTGGAGCCGTTTGGTGTTGCAACCCTAGGGCCATGCCGCGGGGTCCGAGTGCTCATAGCTTGTTTCACGAAATCGGCTATTTGATACTTCCCGTGATCCAAAGGCTGGCTTTTACCTTGGTCAGAGGATAAGCATTGCCATACGTGGCAATGCCGCCAGTCTCTTGGGTACATTACCAGCCGACAGCGATGCGGAGGAATTTTTCCACGCCATATTTTAGTTGTATATTTGTATAGTCAGTAATTTAATTTCATTTAGTATATAATGTAAATAGTACAGTTTATGTAAAATATTCTGTTAATAATTAAAATGAATGACAAATAAATCTTTAGGTTTACTATTAAATTAAAACTACATATTTACATCAAGTCACTTTATTCAATTAGTTTCACCAATCACAAATTAAAGGAACAAAATTGTTGTGACTGACTTACTCTATTCCGTTCCACTTATGTTTGGAATGATCTGTTTGCCGAGTGGAAATTGTCAGTATAATTTGGAATTATGAGTCGATCATCATTTTTGTGGCGTTTGAATTGCAAAGTATTAACTAAGCAGTATCCCAATGGAAAACTTAAATGCGAAATTGGTACTCTATTCTACGTAGACCATTATACATTCACAATTATGAAAACAAGAAAAACCATCATATTGTACTCTATGTCTATATTTACAGCTAATAATAACTTGAATATATTTTGTAATACCGAAAATCGACCGTGGATAACTGATGTTTAATCTGTAGTGAAATTAGTGTGAATTATTTGTTATTAAATTGTTAAAATGATCAGTTGATTCACAGTCAAAATGTACGTAGATAATGGTGTGTAGCACCTAAACAAAACTTAAAACCTAACCGTAAACCTAGCACTCAGTGGCAAATCCAAACATTTGTGATTTATTCTTTGGGGGCTTGTTCGGCGGGTGGTGCTTTTTCTTCTGGGTGGGGGTTTCTTTCAGGCTCGTTGCCATCTGCCCACTTCCCGTCGTATTCCTTTCTATCCACGTACCTCTCCTCTTCGTATTCGCCCTCGCTACGATGACTATCGCGCTCAGAGTAACGGGAGTAACTGTGAAAGATATCATATTTTAGCTTAGGTATCATGACGTATTTTTGTTGTTACAATACGTCTATTGTATATCAGTAGAAGAACTGTTTAACTTTTTTTTTCCTATATATTTTGTCGGCAATCTCCGTGTTGCACTTTCTGCGAATAAATGAATTTATTCGCAGAAAGTGCGACTAAACACTGGTAATAAAGGACTGTGTATTGACCTATCTCTGTCTTTGTCGCGTCTTTCTGGGCTGTACGACCTAGACCTGCGTGGTCTTTCGGGGCTCCGCGATCTTGAGTAACGACCGCCTCCTCTGCGATCTCTGAAGTCACGGAAACCACCTCCTCTGTGGAACAGGAAAATAAACTTTATTAAAAATGTTTATTTATTGAAATCATCAACTTATTCACTCATGTTTGTATTATGTATAATTTTATAGTATGAAAATGTAAGTTTCATACTGGGCAATGTCTTATTAAGGATTTTATGGTGTCAGAATGTTCAAAACATCCTGGGTATGTCAACCCAGGATATTCTGATACATTATGCACAAATAATGTTTACCTGAATGGCCTGCCTCGGCCGCCGCCTCCCCGGCGCGGGCGGAAGGGCCGGCCGCCCCGCGACCGGTTGTCGCGCCACTCCTGCTGGAAGCGCCGCCCGTCGTCCCTCCGGAAGTCCCCGCCGCCGCGCCCGCGCCCGCGCTGCCCGCCGCCGTTGTACGTGTGGAAGCGAGGACGGTAGTACGTGCCGCGCTCGTAACCTCCCCGCCCGCGCCAGTTTCCGCGGCGCACGAAGCGACGGAACCTAAAGTATTGGTATTATTAACATAGTGCCAGATTTGTAAGATTTGATTATGATAAACGTTAAAAGCGTTTGTTTAGTTTCCATGCTAGATAGAGGGTATACTACAAAAAACTTGACAGGTGCTATCTACAGGTAGTATATTTTTTTACAATACAAGACACTATAGCGATAGCATACATGACTAAGTCATCTTTTCCTTTGACATGCACAAAAGCTAATAAAAAGAAAAAAAAAACTAATGGGGATTGAAAATAAAAACACACAGCAGCCAAAAATACCTTGAGCCCGACCGTGATCGTGATCTGCTGCGCGAGTAGTAGGAGCGGCTGGCGTCGGAGCGCGAGCGGGAGCGCGGCGAGCCCGAGCGGCGCCGGCGCGAGCCCGCCGAGCCGCTGGCGCTCGACGCCGAGCGGGAGCGCGAGCGGGACCGGGAGCGGTACTTGCGCGGCCGAGACCTGACACGAATTGGGAATGAATCGTGAAACGTTTGTAAATGTATTGGGAATAGACCTACATGTGGGTTAAGTCCCAAATATTAAGTAGGTCAAAGTACGTCTGGATTAAGAACTTGCATCATTTTCATATGAATACAGCATGGAGCATACCCAACATATCTAAGATGTGGTTTCCATTAGTAATGTCAAAAACTGCACCCATTGTAGATTAAAAGCGTGGTCTTACGTTTTGCATGAAGTGTTATAGTTTTTTATAGGCTTTGAAAATGTCTAAAATGTACCAACCTGCTCCTAGAGCGCTTCGATCTCCTGTCATCATCTGAGGAGTTGGATGAATGTCTTCTCGGCGAGGGTGGTGAGCGTGGGCGGCGACCTGAAGGTGAAGGCGGCTTGATACGCGTCACAAACTGTTCTGGTCGACCGTCACCCACAGACACCGGGGTCTCTCCCTCCTGCGCGAGGCGGAACGAACCGAACTTATCTAGGACTATATTGCCTTTACGGACCTGAAAAAACAGAGTGATATTAACAAAAATGTTCTTGGGGATTACGTTTCTGAGAAATAAGATCAGGGAGAAAGAGGAAAATTAATCATCATATCAGCCACAGGACTGACCACTGCTAGACATAGGCCTCAGTAAATAATATAGCAGTGCCTGCCTCGTTGGTCGTGGTCGCAAAGCGCCACCTGTGAGCATGAGGTCTTGAGGTACGATTCGGGGGTCAGGCAGCTGTAAATCTTATCTCATGTACCGGGTGTGAAGGCTCTGTGCCGGGCGGGTCGGGCTCGCGCTTGCTCGGCGGAGGCGCGGACGGGAGCGGCGGCGGCTCCTTCATGGCCATAGCTCGACGAACCGACACGTTCTTGTCGCCGCTTGAAGGTGACGGCTACACATGAAAAATATTCGTTATTATTCAAGAGTTTTGATATATTTTTAAAACAACCGGTTGTTTCAAACAATATTACTAAGATACTGTAGTTTCATATCAAATAGCCTTCCGACGAAGGTTCTGGCAAGTACAAAATCTGGAGCACTTGTATGTTTTGTAAGGAAAAAGTGTTATTTATAAGGTATGCATTATAATGAGACTTACTACACTTGACTTGAGAACTTCGAAAGCGCGTCTACTTATACCGAAGATAATAGGAGAAGAGATATAAATATTACTTTCTCACCTTTGTATTGTCCTGCGAATCATCTGAGCTGTCTTCAAACGCATAGTGTTCTTTATAACCCTTAGGTACTGGAGTTTCCTTCTTCTTGACCCTGTCAACATAAAATACATGTTGATTAAAACTGTGTTGCTACAAGCTTCATATTACATTTGTAAAAGCTTTAACAAACACAGAATAAGTCATTAGGACAAGGCTACTGACACTCCACAAAAATATTTTACCCATTTGAAAAGATTTTGAAAATGGGATACTGGTTGTATTACTATCTTAGTTTAAACTTGATCTACCCCCAAATGTAAAAAAAGGTATATCAGTATGTCTAATACTGATAATAATATAATATTATGTAAGCTAAACGAAGAAAAATGTATTAAGTAACTGCTTAACATCCCGCGCTAATTGTATGAGTCAAATGAAAAATAGGATGGATTGGCAGCCTGTCATTGTAAAACATAATAAATTATTGAACTAAAATTTTGAACAAGTCGTCATACTTATGTCTAACAGGATACCAAGATTAACACTTATTGTAACTTATGAACGCGCGTGGTAAATAAAGGAGCCTGCGCTATATCACGCGTGTTTCGCAAGCTGCCGCCCTGCTGCTGCCGGCGTGGCGTCACGCGTGAGCTAGCGTGCTGCGTACACACGTACGTGTCTTTGACCGCGCTCATGGACATCTTCCACTTGGGCTTCTCGAGCGGCGGCGGCGGCGCCTGGTCTATGGGGCTGAGCGAGCCGCGCCCGTCGCGCTTGTGCAGCACCTCCTTCTCGACCATTACGTGGTACGCGCTCAGCTTTGACTCCAACTCCTCGAGCCCGTGCATATCGTCTAGCATCCTGATAAATACGTACACATTTTAATAAATAAATGCTCATAAAGACACACATTTATTGGCACAAACACAAAACAAACAATTTTGCGGCTCTTTTACACAACATGTGCCAAAGAGATAATTCATAGTTAGTAAATTGACTTTGAATAAGTGTGTCTAACATATGGTTATTGCGTACAATACATATAATAAGCAAATAATAATGTGTAAACTATTTTCAGTATGTAACACGTTCACGGTTAGCGCACACGAAGCGTGTTTTCGTACAGCAATGACACGGCGGGCTTGCTCGAAAGGGCCCAGGGCGAATATAATAATAATTGTTATATTTTATAATGTCAGACTATCTGCATACAATGATAGCTCATTTTGGAGTCTATCTTTAGCTCAGCTTAGCTTACGAGGCATTATTATTAACACGCATCCTTTATTTGACTTATACAATTAGCGGCGGAATTAGATAATAATTAAAATTAATGTGTTGCAGTCTTATAAACAAGTGTGTAGGTTATTTGTGACTTGTTACCTTTTATCATGTTTTCTATCATAGTCGCCGTCCGAACTGAGGTCTCGTTTCTTGCCTTTCAATTCTTTCCTGCAACACCAATCAAAATTTTAGTCAAACATTCAAATGTCAGCAAATAATCGCGATCATGGAGGTGTTATAGATTGACCTCATGCGTCATTTGTGACGCATATTTTCCCCCAAATTGTTCTGTTTTTGTGTTTGTTCTTTCTTAGCGTCATATTTAACGCAAATAAACGTTTTGTTCCTTTATTACGTAAAACCCTAATGGGGTTCACCCAGAAAACTAGACAATAATATAACATAACATAATCAGCCTACCTATAATGTTCCTATTGCTGTGACACAGGCCTCCTCTCTGTGAGAGGGACAATAATTTCAAAATCGAAATTATTTAACTCATTCATAGTCTTGTTGAACGATTGGGGGTCAATTGTGCTTCTTGATAATTATATAGGAAACTCTTCATCACTTTCTGGATAATTTCATGATATAGGTGACGTACCTGATAGCATCTCTGAGTTTCTTGTCGCCGATGCTGTCCAAGTCTCGTATATTGTAATCGTTGTTGGCCGCATTGCGCGCCATTTTCGCCTTTCGCTTTTCCTCCCGTTCTTGTTCTTTACGCTTCCTCTTCGATTCCTTTTTCTTTTTCCTATTAAATCATAAATACTTGTTATATTACCGTATTGTTATCTATAATATACGCGATTTGAATTTATTTTAAAATGAAATCGCATTGCAAGTTTGAATTTTCAATTTATCTAGGTATGTAAATATCTAGAAAAAAATCCTCGAATTTTCGAATATATTCGAAATAGTAAGATGCTAAAATAATTTAAAGCTGTGAAGAGATTACGTAACAGAAATAGGAAAAAAAAAAAAATTTAAATAACTATGTCAACTCTGACATTAAAATGTTTGAGATTGAGCAAAGTATATTTAAAGGTAAAAAATAAATAAAGTTACAAGTTTCTACACATTCGCTGACAACTCTGCTCACCCCAAACAGAACAGTTCAGTGAAAGGTACTGACTTGTCTTTCTTCTTCTTTTTCTTCTTGTCGCGGTCGGCGCCGGGCTGCGGTTGCTGGCCGAGCTCCTGCATCTTGCGGTTGCGCTTGTACTGAGCAGTTTCTTCTAAGAAATTACGCACTTTGTCCTCATAGTCCGAATCCTCTTTGGTCATCTCTAGGAACTTGCGTACCTAAGTAAAATAAGTTATTGGTTTTATTTTATCTTTGTAAAATGATATTTCATAAAAAGGCATGTTCAGTTATAGCACGGTGATGCTGTTTATTGGGACTTCAAAAGATGCAAGGCAATTTTTGTTTCACTGGTAGACTATGCATCTCTCTAGAAAGATCCCATAAAATATTTATGGAGATTTAAACTTCTATGTTCTATGTTATAGGTTTGGTTTTCGCACTAAGTCTAGAGATATAAACTTAATTGCGATCAAACTTGAAGGTGATCTGTTAAAATAACTTCAGACTTTCAATGAGTAACGTACCTTCAGTTCATAATCAATATCAGCCTGAGACCTCTGCGGCTCAGGGTTGACTTCCTCCACGGGTGGCGGCGGCGGCTGGTAGCCGTACGGATGGTTGAACTGAGAGTTGTGAGTCCTTGAGCCTGCCTCAGGAGCACCCATCATCTCCATACGTTTGCTGAGCGGCGACAGAGAACGTTGCCTCTTGTTGTTAGGCTGAGAACGACGCTTCTTCTTACGATTAGGACCCTCGGAATCTATTGGGAGTAGTGATATTTTTAATACAGAACATTTTGGTCATGTTCTAGAGCATGCATTACGTTCGTCATTTTTCTCTGAATCTTTAGTACGGAACTAGAGATTTTTGAGGAGACGAAAAGCATAGCACAATAAAATTAGTTATTATTTGACTGGTTAATTTTTTAAGGTCTAAAATATTCAGGAAGTATTATTTACACAGCATAGTACACTATTTACAAGACATGAACAAGACTTAGCTTCAATGTAAGTGCATTGTATGTGTCTGTCGAGATGTTTTAACGAAGTGATACTTTGAGTGCCTTCTCTCAAACATAATGGTAATGTCTCACTGGCTGGTAAAAGGCTGTTTGTATCATGACGATGTTTTGTCCACTTAGAAGTTGCAGAATATTATCACAATCGCCCGCCAGACAAGTATCAGACAGATGAATTAATAAAATGAACATAAAATCATTACCACTAGTATCAGTAGACGAGGACGAAGATTCTGACGATGAACTGGAGCTCGACGAGTCACTCGATGACGACGACGAGCTGCTCGAGCGCTTCTTCTTACCCTTGCTGCGCTTCTTTTTCTTCTTCTTATCTTTCTTTTCAGTCAAATTCAACAACTGCTTCAAGGTTTCTTTCATCTCATACGACTTAGCTCCCGTCAAACCAGGTAGTAACAACTCCGCTGGTTCAATCAAAGGCTTCGTCGTTGACGTCTTACTTTTCAAGAAGTCCAGAGAATTCTGTGCCTCCTCGTGGAAAGGAATAATCGCCAAACAATCCTCATACGCTTTCTGTGCTTCAGTAATCTTGTTCTCATCCTCGTAACTCCTACCTAACGCAACTAACGTCTCTCCTAGATACTTCCTTGCATTGGCGTGGTTAGGATTCAGTTTCAAAGAGGTCTCAAAGTCTTCAATGGCTTTTTTAAATGTTCCACTATTGGCGTATAAAGCTCCTCTTGCAACCAATCCTTCGACGTTCCTAGGGTCGATGCTTAAAGCTTTATTCAGGCATTGGAAGGCCTCAGAATGGCGTCCAGCTTTGAAATGTTCAATCCCTTCAGCGACAGAGCGGAACGCCCACTTGCTGGCTTGCGCTTGACGAAGTTCATCAGCATATTCCGTTGATGTAAATCCTCCCCTGGTAAAAATTAAAATAGATTTAAAATTAACATCTTTATTATGAAAAACATTTAATTTTTTCTAGAGAACAAAAAGATATGGCATATACTTTATTTACCTCAGTGATGTAAAGTTGGTACAGTGCATGTTGGAGATTCCAAGGAGTTCAGAAAGAAATTGGACGCAGTTGGGGTTATTGAAGCCTGGACTCTTCTCCAATATGGCTTCATAACTCTCACCCTTCATATCCACAGTTTTCCTGGAGGAAATAATACACAAATAAATAATGTAGAAAAGTTTTAAAAATAATTAATTTTCCTCTGATAATGGAGTATTTTCACTGAGATGAGAATAACATCTTCAAAGAAGGTATTTATTTAGTTTCAAGCATTTAATTCCTAAAGTGTTTGCTTAGTGTCACACATACGTTTATCCTCACCTGTTCCAATGGAGCTGTTCAAAAAATGTTATGTTACTTGTATTTTATTTCTTTCACACATAAATATAACATCATAGATTAGGTGATGCCGCCTCGACAATGTGACATTAATATTACCGGGACATTCGCTAAGGTCACAGTATAACTCAGTAGGTGTGACACGTGTCTTGAGATCCTCGCTATACCTAGAAAAGAACACCCTAAAATAATAGAGGGATTGTACGTCCACTTCCGCGGACAATACGTCGATACAACGATGTGAACTGCCATGCTATCTTGTTAACTATTGAGTCATCTCGGAGCCTCACATCAGCTAAATTGATAATCGTCGGGAGCAAGTCCTTTTTATTATAATATAAATAACTCCAACATCCAATAAATGCTCATTATAAAAGTCCAATCAATACGTCTCAGATAATGCTGGAATGTTAAACATTAGCTTTAATACAGAATAACATGTTTCCTGTTATAGATATCAAGATTGAAGAGACCCTAGAATGATATTTGTACTGACCTTTTCCATTTTATGTCAAAAAATAAAAGATGTGTAAATAATTTGAACATTTTGATAAAATCCTCAACAGAAATGTGCAGGAATCTCGTAGAAATATTTATTATAAAAACATCCTTCAAGAATCCCAAGGTTTGTTCACGTCAGATCAAACTTTGAACATGCATGCAACCATTTTCACAAGTTGGTGAACAGTGTGATTTTGTACTGAAAAGTGATCATAAACCAGTGAAAACATACATCCAACACTCCTGCTGTTACACTTACACATATACCTACCACAGTGAGTTACACATTTTAAATAGCTGTGTGAAACCAACCACATGTTGTTAATCTTATAAGCATCTATAAAACCAGAGCTGTTCTTGTATTTTCTTCCATACATTGACAAGTCAATTTATGTGTGATTTATTTTCCAATTTTCTTGAAATCCCATAAGTGCATTTATTTGTTCCTTTATAATCTACTTCTTCCCAGTTTTCTAAGTTTGAAGTCTCTTCAGTCCATAATATTCTTCCTCATTTGTATGAAAACATCTTCAAGTAATCCTTCTTTTCAAATAATAAAAAATACCACAGTTTTCGTAGTTTCGAGAAACGACCTTACTACAAATAAATACATGAAAACAACACTATTTTTGTGTAAAGCAAAACAGTAAAACCTGTAAAAGTGTAGGGACAATGTGATTACTCAAAAGTGTGTTATTGAGTTAGTACATACTTGTAGACGAGTGGGAAGTCGTCAGTGCTGAGGAGGCCGAGCGGCGGCTTAGGCGGAGGGTCATCGGGGCCCCGCGTCACTCCCTTCATGCCGCACACCATTTTGTCGGTATCGGGGATTACTTCTATCACTTCACAGCATACAGTATCATTCATCAGGTAGTTTCTTGACACGTTTTTCTTGTCCACCGCAGGTATGATATTTGTAACTGGTAAAAATGCCTGCAGAACAACATTGGTTGTCAATAATCATGAGATCATAGGTATGTACCTTAACATTTCACAATAAAATTGATACTGATATTTTATATGTTGTTTACGGGCTTTGACCAGCAAAACATAATAAAGGTGGAAGAATTGCTTAAATGGATTGCATTATTTATTTAACTAGCTTGGACTTCTAACTTCCTTCAAAATAGGCAGTGTAGTAAATTAAGAATTAACTTCATAATGCTAATTTTTTAATTTATAAAGTTTGAACAATAGCAACATTTGGCCCTGACTAATAATTAATGTCCATTGAAAGACGTGAATATGCACATGCAGAAAAAACGTTATATAAAAGACTGCAAAGGGCAGCACAGTCAATTGCGAATGAATATTAATGAAACCACATAATTGACCAATTGTGACCCGACATGAGTCAATACTAAACTTGAAATTCTATTTTGTGAGCATGTTAGTTTTCGTCATAGTCATGTGCATATATGGACTGTCTACTTTATGCTAGCACTCTACTGTTCCGAGTTTAAGAGATATTGAATGTTTCACAATATTGTGCAATACCTTCACATTGATGTCAGCCACATATCTTGAGGTTGGACCGGCAGTGCATAGCACCTTTAGCATCATACCAGATGCTGTCCTGTTGATGACTGCTCCTATAATTAGTTCACCTGTCTTCACATTCTGAAATAAAAGAAGGTGGGAATTTGAAACAGGGCAGTTAGGTTTATCAATCTAGTTACAGTCAGTCTTATACTGTGTATTGGAAATTATACAAAAAGTGAAAAAAAAAATGGCCAATGCTTGGCCTTTCTCCAGTCATTATTTTCTATGTATATTAAGCCACATTAATTTACTATGTGAAAAGGTGTCACATAAATATAACTTTGTTGGTTTCCATAATACATTAATTATGAAAATAAAAGAATTGAGACTGTATATTATATTATGTAAATTACTGTTCCAATTAATTTATCATGAGTTCTGTTGGTTCAGGTGGTTTTAAATACATTCAGCTCTTTGTCTATATTTATTTTTGGTAAATAGATTATTTAACTTTTATGATGTTTAACTCTATAGAGACATGAGACAGGCAATTTTTAATTTTTTGTCAATAGTAATTACAAAAAGACCAAGCACCATCAACAAGAAATCATGCACTCCTAAGGGATTTCAAAACATATATTTGATTTATTGGATGGTCAATTTTTTATAGTGTACTTACATCAAAGAAATGTCTCAATCTTGCTGACTTGTCCACATTCAAGAATGTTTCAAATGGTGGCATCAAAGCATATAAATCTGAAACAAAGGTGGAGTTTTTTTTAAGATACCTTTTATTTACTTTAATTGATGATAGGATAGACATTTCAAAACCAGTCAGTAGACCTAATTGGCTCTGGACACAAAGCCAGTTAGTGTTAGTCAGTTCAGTCACTGGTCTTTCATGTGTGGCATTAGAAGACAGTTCAGTTCTGACTGCTTTTGTGTATGCATAATTCTGCCAACAGCACAAGCTGCTGAACTGATATGCAAACTGATCTTTTGTCTAGAGCCCAAGAGTAATCTCAAGAGTGGAAAATGAGACTATCATGTCAATTACACATAGAGAGTAACCCTGAATTAGAGGAAACTGAAAAAAAGGTACACATGGAATTTGTTCAATTACATGCATGAAATTTATATTTCTGCAAAGAAGTTGCAAGCAAGGATCTAGCAGTTTATAAATGTTGCACTATATTTGAAATAGTGCAGATACAATTTGTGCAGAATAACAAGAAGCTAATACTGTCCATATTAAAAAAAAAAAGTTTTACATTACATAGGTACATAAACTAGGTTTTTGATATCTCCCGGTCATGGATAAAGAAACCATAAATCAGCAGTAGGTTAACTAAACTGTATGTGGTTTGTTGCTATGGTAACACATGAAGCTACCAAGCATAGCAACAAATCATGTGATGAAAAAACTCACTGTCTTCCGGGGTAGGCGCGTCAGCCCCAAGGCTAGATGATGACGGAGTTTCCTCCATAATCGAGGTGTCAAACAAAGCATTGGCCTCTTTAGCAATGAACTGGTGGAGTTTCAATCGCTTCCCACGATCCTGGAACGTCAGGTGCTTGTGCCTCGACTGGTATACAGCGAAGTCCAAACCACCCACGCCAATTTTAGACAAATCGTCCTCTCCTCTCTCTGCTTCCCACGTCTTTTGCAACTGTTGACCATGGTAGTTGATGGACTGCGTCACTAAGGACGCATCCAGGGACAGGTCCATATTGCAGTTCTACAACAAAAACATAATGTTAGACTAGGGAATGGATTGGAACCTAAAAATAAAATATTTTCGATGAAAGTGAGAGTAAAAGAACGCCGATCGACGGCGCCATTTTGGTAAAATATCACTCGGAAAGGATAAATCAATATCTATAGTAATATCGATAGAAATTCTGTAAAATTACGACTAACCTTTGCTAACTCAATAATTAGTTATATTTTTTACACGATGCCACGAAAAAATATATTTTTATTTTACTGAAAACACCACACAAACCATCACACTTTTGCAGTAAAATGGCGACGAATCAAATTGAATGAATAGATCGAAAGAGTGATCATTTGTACGACTTTGAATGAAAAGCAGAACGGTATGATCCCATTGTAGAATGAAAATATGCTTTGTAACCGAGGCTTTTGGCACTGAAAGAACAAAATTATTCTATTTTATATGCGAAATAGAATGGAATTGAATTTGCGGAATACACCAGTTACGCCCAAGGACCGAATACCGGTTTTTCATACCGTTGTTATGTACTTGACGCAAAACCTTTAGGTACAGTCGGTTTCGTTCGAATAAATCGAATTTACCGGTTTTTGGAGGAGTCTTTACATATCCGAATGTACTGAATGTATGTGTTTATACGGACGCAAAAGAAACAAACGCCGCTTGCTGTTCAGTTTTTATTCAGCACGGCATCCTCACAAGATGTCACAAGTTGCAACGCGTTTACCGACACGGCTCTCAACGAATAAACCGGTTAATTTAGGTCAAGATAAACTTCGTTCACGTTCTTAAGAAAAGTTCGGAGCAAAACCGAAATAAAAAGGTATTAACCGGTATATTTTTAACCGGTTCTGAGCCTTGGTTCCACCAACCGATTGAGTAGGTAATACAATTACTTTTTCTCAAACATGCTTCGAAATTCGAACATTATTTCGACAACTTTCTTCGAGGTAAACCGAAATTGCGGTAGGTACTGGTCGAACACATGCGGGCGCACGGCCGACAATGTTTGTATGAAAAAATCTGTCGAGTTTAGCGGCCAAATAATTACCTACTATGAAAACTCATATCTGTCGTGATAATTAAAAATGGAACGAACTTTTTACTTCAACACACATGGCAACCTAATCAAGGATTTTATTTTTTTGATTTGGCATGCAAGTAGAGCGTAGGGGTGCGTTTACACAGAAGCAGAGCTGGGCGGTGCGGTGCGGACTGGAGCAGAGCAGTGAAAAGTGGTGAGTGTTTCCACTGAAGCGGAGCTGAGCGGTTCGGAGCGGAGAAGAGCAGTGCAAAGTGGTGAGGGTTTCCATTGAAGCGGAGTGCAGTGGAGTGGAGTGGAGTGCAGTGAATCTGCGTTGTGAATCTGCGTGAGTGCAGTGAATCTGCGTTGAGCAAAGATGCACCGATTTCAATCTCTCAGGGAGATGATTTGTCCTGTTGTTGGCGCTTTTATATCTTTCTCTATTAAAAGACGAAGATAACGAAGCAGATGAAATAACATTGACCGCGCCGCTGTTCATTGCTAAGCTCCATTACTAGGCCATGAATCTCGGAATCTCGGAACGTAAGTTCCGATATTACAATTCCGATACTGAGTGATCCAATATCGGAATATCAATATCGGTTTTTTTTCTTCTATATTTAGAGTTTTAAACTAAACCTATATTTTAGATCCTTGTGTAGCGCCGAGCGCGACAGCGCGCTGCCGTATTACCGTTGCCACCTCGCTAAGCATGCGATTCAAGAACAATAATAGTGTTACCTGTGTCAATCGGAACGGTCAATTCCGATTTTCCATATGGAATTTCTCAGTAGCAGTCTAGAGTCTGGATAACAGCCCGATTGATGGCAATCGGCTTGTCCCCTGTTACATAGAACTGGAGCAAAACTGGTGAATTGTGGGTGTACTATAGCCTAACACTTCGAAGAATACACGCATAATGCTAAGTTATGTTAAGTACCAAAAAGTAACTAAATATGTGTGAGAATAGGCAATAATATTGAAGGATGATCATAAAATGGCACGTTAAGCAGTTGGTACTGGCTGTCATTCATAGTAGAGATGGGTTTTAACAGGTTAAACACGATATCTGATATCACTGTTACTGTTACAAAAAAATAACAGATCGATATATCTGTTATTAAATAACAGCCTGTTATTTTTGTACGGACGATAAATACGTACCTATTGAAATCTCAAGTGAATATCTTCTTTATTTTTTTTTGGTTTAAAGTCGAAAATCATATCGAAAGTTTCAACAGTAACAGCCGCGGTAACAGTCTTGAGGATCTGTTATTTTAAGTAACAGATATGTTTTATTGTTAGGAACAATTGTTATCTGTTAGTTTTTAATATCTATTATTTCTATCTGTTACGATAAATACGCCTCACTCCTAATTCATAGATCTTTGCCAGTCGTTACGGGTAGTCAGAAGTCCAGAAGTCTTAACCAGTCTTTGCAAGTTCCTTGGTTGGGGAAATCAGCTATGCAGTCGCTATATGTAAATAAATGTAATTCAGCTGTATCTGGTTAGACTGGAAGCCGACCTCAACATAGTTGTGAAAAAGCTAGATTGATTGAAATAACAAAAGTTACAAATTAAGTGCATGATAAAATGGGCAGTATATTTATAATATTGAAAGGTTATCATAAAATAGTAAATACAGTAATTACAGTGGGCATACTTATAACAAAACAACTAATGTTTGAACTAAATTAAAGAATCCGATTTGTTTTTTATTGCACTCAATCCAACCTCATACCGAATTTGTGCAATTTTTAAAGAAATAACGAAATTCCTATATTAATATCGGAATTCCGATATTGAGATAATATCGGAAATCAAAACCTAATATCGGAATTGAAAACCTTCCGATATTACATGCCCTATCCACTGTAAGGCGGGATCTCGAGGAGATATTGAAACACCGAGAGCTAAATCAATACTACTTTATTCTAACGATTACACAATTATAAGGATTACATTTATACGAAATAAGGCTGGTTACATACAATAAGGTTGCTTACACACTACATCTCCTTTCCTGGTGAAAAAAAAGTTAAATTGTAACTATACAATTTTGCTTTTTTTTTTCTCCATATTATGTGTTAAACAATATTGATTTTGCACTATTATGGCATGATTTTATATAATTATAGAGTTAATTATGGTTATATTATATAAAGGTACACTTATTAGTATTATATTATTTTTTTTCTTATACTTAGTTATACAAATACAAGGTTATTATACAACATTATTTATCTGGTGTGAACAATTTTGTACGATTTTTGTGGACTATATCTAATTTTCCATTTTTATTTATTTGGACATTTGGTGACATCTCTTTCACTACTTTAAAAGGACCAGAATATATACTATCCATCTTATTACTTTTTTCATTTTTTACTAGTATTAAATCATTTGGCTTATAAACTATTGGATTTGTACTTTTGTCGTAAATATTTTTCCTATGTATTTTACTTTTGAGCAAATTTTCCCTTGCTTCTTTTTGGGATAGCTGCAATCTAAATTTTAACTCTAAAGGATAACTTTCGTGATTATATAGTGGTTCAACAACATTGTTATCTAAATTACAGGGTAGCGAGCATATTTTACCAAAGACTAACTCAAATGGCGTGAATTTAGTTTCCGTATGTACTGATGTGTTGAAGGAAAAACACCAATATGGAAGCCATTGACTCCATGCGTCTGGATGATTATCTGTTTGAATACGTAAGAAAGAGCCTAAATTCTTATGTGTATTTTCCAACGCACCTATACTTTGGTGGTGGTAAGCTGTGGAATTTAAATGAGTTATTTTTAAAAGTTTACAAACCTCTTGAAATACTGTAGACATAAACTCGGATCCTCTGTCTGTTGCTATTTCCTTCGGTAGCCCGTAGCGAAGAATAAAACTGTTAACTAAAGCTTGAGCCACTTCTGTTGACTTTTTAGAAATTAAAGGATGTGCCACAACATACTTAGTCAACTCACATTGTATGGTTAGTATATAAGAAAAATTAAAATTATCCCTATCTAATGGTCCTACTAAATCTAAAAATATTTTATCAAATGCTGTTGTTGCCGTAGAGGTAATAACCATCGGCTCCTTTACATGTCTTGCATATTTCTCCTTTTGGCACTTTGGACATTTTTTTACAAATTCTCGAACGTCTCGTTCTAACCCTGGCCAGTAAAAATATTTTTTGATATTATTAACCATCCTTCTCATGCCCGCGTGGCCACTGGTGGGCAGGAGATGGAAATCATTAAGAATAACTGTCCTGTCATCTTTATCGTCTATTCTTCGAACATCATTTATTATATAAATTCGTGGTACGTACCTATCATTTGACGATTTAATCTCACTCAATAATTCTTTAATAAACTCATTTTGCTCTCTATTCTTCATAATACATATTTCGTCGACGTCTATTAATTTGCAAAATCTACCTAACTGCCTCACAAATGCGGCTCGCGTCAATTGTGATTGGTAGTCGGGATTAATAAAAATTGTTGACTTGCTTTCTACATAATAAAATGCGTTTTTCTCTTCAGTAATTTTATTTTGCTTTCTCAAAATATCTAACTCTTTTTCCTCGCTAAATCTAAGTTCTATTGCCTCTCTTGGTTTCGTATGACTTCCTACTACACATGGTTGATCAGGCCAAGTGCTGTCAGTCGTCGTACTACTACGTGGGCTTTGCATTTTCCTCGCCTGTGCCCTAGTTGTTACATTTATATAAGATTCACCCATATTCTTTAAATCTTCACTTGTAAAAGAAATCCGGGACAATGCATCTGCAGCTGCGTTGTCCGTACCCTTTATATACTCTACAAAGTAATCGTACTCTTCTAATATTAATCTAAATTTCATAAGCCTACTCGATGGATCCCGCATATTAAAAAGATAAATTAATGGACGATGATCCGTCAATATTTTGAATTTTCTACCATACAGATATGGACGGAAATATTTTACTGCCCAAACTATTGCCAATAACTCCTTTTCGATTGTTGGGTATCGCCGTTCTGCACTATTTAAACTTCTACTGGCATATGCAACTGGTTTTTTATTTCCATTACTTAAAATAGCGCCAATTGAATAACCTGAAGCGTCTGTTTGTACTATAAATTGATTAGTTTCCGTAAAATCTGGATATTGCAGAACAGGAGGAGAAACTAAACACTGCTTTAAATCTTCAAATGTTTTCTGACAATCTTGGTCCCAAATAAAATTCACATTTTTCCTACATAATTTGTGTAATGGATATGCTTTTTCCGCAAAGTTCGGTATAAACTTTCTATAATAATTAACAAAAGCTGTGAAACGCTTGACTTCTTCGACTGATTTTGGGCAAGGATAATTTTGGACAATTTTTATTTTATCCGGATCGGGCACAACTCCTTCACGAGACACTACATGTCCTAAGTATAGCATTTCCTTTTTAAAAAACTCACATTTTACGGGATTAAGCTTTAAATTCACTTTCCTTAACCTTTCAAAGACATCCTGTAAATTTTTAATTTTTTCTCCTAAATTACGACCAAATATTATTAAATCGTCTTGGTAAATAAGACACTTATCATATGCAAGACCTGCCATAGCCATTGTCATCATCCGGGAAAAGGATGAGGGACTGGTCTTGAGCCCCATTGGCATTCTTGTCATCTGGTACTGACCAGAACCAAAGGCTGTATACTTTCGACTATCCTTATCAAGTTCTACATTATGAAAACCTTGATACAAATCTAAATGACTGAAATATATGCATCCTGATAACGAATCCAATATTTCTGTTATGTTTGGTAGAGGGAATTTATCATTCTCAATGCTATTATTTAACTTCCTATAATCAATGACTAATCTCCATTTTTTCTCCCCGCTAGAATCTATTTTTTTCGGAACTAATAACACTGGACTACTCCATTCACTTCTACATTCCTCTATAATTCCTTCTTGCAACATTTTTCCTATCTGTCTATCTATTTCCTTTTTCTGAGCATGTGGTAATCTATATGGTTTTGAAAATATTGGAACCGTATTAGGTTTTAAAGTTATCGAATGCTTATAAATATCAGTCGTTGTCAAACTATCTCCCGGTAAATAAAATATATCATTGTATTTGGCACATAAATTCTCAACTGATGTTTGTTCCTCTCCATTTAAATGATTTAATTTTAACGAAGAAAATAATTTCTTAACTCGATACGCATTTGATTCGCCTTGAGAAAAGGAACATAAATTGTAGTCACTAACGCTATGTATAGTCGGTTTAATTTCTTTAAGTGTAACATAATCTTCCGTGGTATTTAATATCTTGATAGGTATCCTACCGCACACTGGCTTTACCAATGAACTCGCTAAATAAATACCGTCACTGATATCTGCCGCGCAAACTAAGCATTCATCCTCATTATCTGTTGAAATATAATGTACAGACTCACATCTAGGTGGAATCTCTAAATGATTTCTAATTGTATTTATAGATAAATTTATTTTATTATAATAAGTAGACAAAGTAATTATGTTTTGATTAAAATCCAATACCGCTTTATACTTGGTCAGAAAGTCTTGACCGATGATGCCATTCGCCCTAATTGGTAAGAAGTCAAATACATAGAACTTATGTTTCAATTGATGCCCATTTACGTTAAAATTTAAATAACAATATCCAATTGTTGTTACTTTGCCCCCGATACCATTTATAGAAATGTTTTCTTTGTAATATGCAATGTGCTCTTCTAGAACATGTTTATACTTTAACGCCGAAATCGATGCTCCCGTATCAAGTAACCATTCGAATGCATGATTGTTTATAGGTAGATTAATTGAACAAATACTATTGCATGATAGAATTTTATCCACGAAAAAACTTCTTGTTATTGTCACAAGTCGAAGTATTGGCTGATTCTACGTTTGCTTCCGGTTCCGTTATCACATTAACCTTATTAGGGTCGTTGTTGCGCATCCTTTGATTTCTATTATAATTATAGTAAGACTTACCCCTGTATCCTTGGCGGTTTCGGGCTGGGGCCTGCTCGTGCTGATGGCCGCGATGCCCATTCCATCCACCGCGACTACCGTTGTTGTTGTGGTAGCCTCCACGATAGGGTCTACGATGCGAATATCCTTGGTTGACGTGACCTGGATGACCTCGATAACCTCGGTTATACCTGTAACCCCTTGAAAATCTACCGTTATTATTATACATACCGAGTACTTCAGCCGAACTTGGAGACGAGGCTATCTCCTCATCTTGTGCCGCCTGAATCGCATCCTTGAGAGAGCTGTAATTTCGAGCTACTATTATAGTGCTCAACCTGCGGTTTCGCAACCCATCGGCGAACTTTTTAATCGCGTATTGCTCATTTAAGGGTTTTAATACGTTATAGTTCTCGGATTGCCCGTTGGCCTGTGAAACTGTCAGCTGCACGAAAAGTTCTGATATTTCTTTACCATAGTCCTGTATAGATAAATCTTTTTGTCTCATTGAGGTCAATTTAGTTTGCAATGCCGTGGCTGATTTTTGCGGCAATAACACTTTTTTCATGTCAATCACTAAGTCATCCACACTAGAGTATTTTGGACATAATCGTAATTTAGCAGCCTGGGACAATCTGCTCTTAAGTACAAAATTAACTAATTGCTTTTTACAGTCTGCTGTTGAAAGCGTAGAACTATAATACTCAATATTGTCTATTAATTGTCTGGTATTAGCCTCCTCGTCAGTCATGAGTGGCAATAAATTTAACGCAACTTTAAGGTCAAAAGTAGACATGGTTTCTGTTTTATTAGACTTACACAATTCTATAATTTCTGCATATAAACTCTGAAACCTCTCGATATACTTGTAAATTAATTCCGACTCACTACTTGACACTTTCCCTTTTTGTATTTCACTCGTAATTTGAGCTACATAATGAGAATATTTCATAAAAATATCATTTGCCTCAGAAAGTTTCTTAGTCAATATATTGCCTGTCCTACGATCTGGACCAATTTTAATTAGATAAACTCGTATTTCTTTAATATCATTACATAATTTTTCTAAAATAGTTGCCATAACTTACCATTATGAAAGCTAAGCGATAATTTGGTTACTGCTTGATAAGATATTAAAGTTCATAAAAACAAGTTTCATCATCACACCGTCTTTTACCATATTCAATGTTATTTTTAACGAAATTTTGACCGCACTAGACCACACTGTATTTTAAAATATTGCACTGCACAACCACATAATATTTTCCACATCACACAACGCCGTCGTCCACGCCTACAGTCGGTTTTGGAAGCCTGCGAAGAAACGAACGTCGCATCGTATGATGGTGAATCTGGTGGTCAATCCACTGGAGGTGACATCTTCTATAAATTCTGTAGATGGCATAGACTGTTGCTAGCGATACCAGAGCGAGGATCAGCATCAAGATTATGTTCGTGACTCCAATATGCGTCCTTAACTCTTCTATTGAAGCTTGGTTATTGCCCCCTGCGGCGTTCTGGGCAAGGATCACCTCCTCCTTAGAGGTACTGGTACCCATCTTCTCTGGTGATCATTACAAATCACATAACCGGCGTGAGAGAGTAGAAACTCGGCAGCGCTCAATACAAATTATAACAAAAACAATAATTTTTGTACTTAGTCCCACTCGCACATATGTATATGGTCATGGTATGTTAAACAAACCAAATTACTGCCATTACGATCGGCCATCGGTTACGGCCTGGCAGGGTCGCCATGTAAGGCGGGATCTCGAGGAGATATTGAAACACCGAGAGCTAAATCAATACTACTTTATTCTAACGATTACACAATTATAAGGATTACATTTATACGAAATAAGGCTGGTTACATACAATAAGGTTGCTTACACACTACACCACTACGCCCAGCTCCGCCTCAGTGGAAACGCAGCCTTAGGCCGCGCGCACTTTAATCGCGTTTTTATACGAATTTTATTCGTGCGAACACATACGAACACACACCAACGATCCCGACCCTCCAAGTACTAAGGGAGCGCACAGACTGAGTGCGAGTAAGTACCTACGTAAACGTAAGCTTAGTTCCGACGTTCGAAAACAATCCGAACTTATTGGGATTTTAAAACACTTTCGTGCGTTGAAAATTAAAAATGGATGTAGAAACATTTACTAACTTGGATTACAGACATACTTACATATATATATTTGTGGGATCAGAGTCATTCAAGTTATCACTTCGTGAAATTCACCGAGCTCATGTCTTTTTAAATAAATATACCTATTTTACGCATCCATTTGGTTCTACGACAGTGACAACGACGCCGCCGCACCGCAGTCTCCGAGATAAAAGAGAATTATTATTTTACTGATAGTAGGTACAGAGAGGACTTCACAAATACGATAATAATATCAGCAGAAGTCCAGAACACTACCCATTTGACGGAGAAAAACGTATTCACTGTGCGCACTCAATTCGTACGACCACGATCATACGTTATCGATATGATACAAATTCGCATCCAAAGTGCGGAAGAAACAAATGAATATTAATAGCGCGTGACAAATTATCGTTGTTCGGCATTGATTCCGCCCATTATTTGAGAAAAGTACTGGAAAAGTAGATACAAACAAAAGTAAATACAAACGCCAACACATACTAGGAATAATGAATGTATGCTGTTGTAGAAAGGATAGCTGCTGTTAACTTCCTATTTTCATTAGCCGTCCCCCGACACGACGACGCTTGGATCAAAATATTACCTACAACTTTTATGATATTATTTTTTTACTTTTTAGACGCTTTGTTTTTGTCGGGGGTTTTTTAAATTTTAAATTTAATTTTTATTTCCAGCTTTTTAAATTTTATATTATATTACTAGTAGAAACGCTACGATCAAGACGCAGCTCGCCGAAATCTGCGTAGCTGTACGTTTTTTGCCACAGTGAAGCTTGTTACCTACTAATTCACTCTCATCTTTCCTACTCCATCATCAGACTTTGATCACCATCTATCTGTAACCTATTTGTTGAGACCTTTCCAATGAGTCCAAACACGATACCTCTGCTGTAAGTTCGTGAGGGAGTTGGGTATCCTGCAAATTCCAGGTGATGCTGCAGCATCAGCTCAAGGTTACTACATATATTCTTTTCATATCATTGAAATAAGAGAATTCTAAATTTCCAATCGATTAGACCTGTGGAAGATGCTCACATCCATTCATCAACTAGAAAAGAGCTGATAAATTTCAAACGGCTGAACCGATTTTCTTGAATTATAGCTAAGAACACTCTCGATTAAGTCACCTTTCAAACAAAACCAAAATCGGTTCAGCCGTTTGGCAGCTACAATGGCACAGACAGACACACAGATACACAGATACACACGTTAAACTTATAACACCCCTCTTTTTCCGTCGGGGGTTAAAAAGAAATCTATCTACTGTGACCTCTGAGTTTGTTTCGGCCTTTCTTCTCAGAGTAGTCAGATAGGAAACGCCGACCTCATCTAGTTTTAAAAATGTGATTGACGTGTAAAAGTGTTTGTACAAACCTACTTACAGAAATAAAATCATTTATCAGTCTCGAACTAAGCCAAAGTCTAGAAATAATAATTAGTAACATATAAGAAATAACTACTTTTTCTATTTAAGTCATTATAATTTTCAATGTTTTTAAATTTTGTCTATGGAAATTCCTGAAGAAAGCACCCAATAACACTTTGTCCGACCTGGGTGTCGAACCCCACAAAAGTCGCGATTGCGGCCGCAAGACCATCGTTGGATTTAATTATATTATTGGATTCAGACAAGAATATTGGCTAAGTTGCATAAAAGAAATATAATATGAAAACAGATGAAAAGAAATGAAGAGGGTTTAGTTATGTCGATTATTAAAGGGATATTAATAAAAATCCTTTGTTTTCAAATGATGACGAACTACAGTATGGAGTAGGTAATGGAGACCAATCGGAACAGTGACGAAAAAAAAAAGAAAAAAAAACAAGCCTTAAAAAATTAGTAGTTATGTAATTAAATCGCAGTAATAATCATAAAAAAACAAAAAAATAAGTAATAAAAACGAAAACCCAACTAAGACTAAAAAGGTATAAACAAGACACCACAGACAGACAAATTAAAAATCCGGAGTCACATGTGGCATAAATCGAACAGATGTGTGACTCCGGTTTTTTTATTTGTCTGTATGTGGCATTAGAATTGATTGTAATTGTAAACCTTAATTATTTAATATAGTACCTAGTTATTTAAATGAGTAAGGAATTAAGACACTTGGATCTCAGCTCCGATAGAAATTAAATCACAGCGCGGTGACAACAAATCAATTCAAACTAATGAATAAGCATATTGAAAACTGTACCTACGTTATCGTATTTGATTATTATTACTAGATTGTGTCGTATCGTGTTGTTATACGACACCATCTTTAATAACGATAATAACGTACATTTTTCTCCAGACTACTAAAGGATAACACAATGTAGCCTCCTAATATTTTAGAATAATGTAGATATACCGGCCATATCTTGCATACTTCAAAGCGGCCATAAAGCGTCATTGGGAAGGTCTCACTTCTATAGAGAGCCGAATACAAAAGACGAAAAGAGGGCTAGGTAATGGCAGACACAATGGAAATACTGTTTGGACTAGGAGGAGGCCCGCCCTCCGTAACTCCGTACAATGGTCCACCGCGAAACTTATTTTATTCCTCCACACTTATTTATTTTTTGTACCTCTCTACTTTCAAGTTTTACACGTGAATGCTTACAATTGTGTTCTGGCCATTGTTGTAAAAATAGATTTTAAATGGATAATTTTGGTGTTATATGGAATCAGTTGCTTTATATGTGAAAATGTAACTATTATAGTTCATATTGTTACTTTTAAAATTAAATGGGCTTCTCAAAATCTCTTAACAAATTGTTTCCAGTTTTAAATTATATCTATAGAATTTATTTTAGTATCTAGTGGCGATAAACAACGGTTTATCGTTCTCAAAGGCTTTTGTTCACTGCTGAAAAAATCTCTTCAGTACAATATAGGTATCCATATTTTTGATCGGACTCTGCGGTGGTTTTTAACAGATTTCTATAGCTAAATGTATATCGCTTTATTTCAATAGGGGGCCAACCAACTAGTGTAACGTTCGTCGCTACGAGTGGCTACGACTCGTAGCAAACATATAGTAAATGATGAAGATAATTATAGATTTTTATATATTATTATCTAACAAATACAGATTCCAGTGAAAAATATAACAGATAAATACAATTATTCCTTGTGTGCCCGTCTTAGGTGCTCTTAGACTACGGTTACGCGTGCTACGAAATGCTACGCAGCGTAGCGCCTACGGGAATCATTTCGAAGTCTTATAAGTGGAGTTTAATTTTATTATCCGGGTTTTTTATTGGTGAAATTGTTATCATATTTATGTGAATATTTTATATTGTTTTTTCAACATCGGACGTTTCAATACGCAATGTTACATTTTGTTTTTAGTTCTTGTTGGGCTATGCTGTCATGATCCCCATCAAAGCCATGCCTGTATACAAAAACACGCTCTAACGGCCTTTTAACAATCAACAAGGCCGTGTGCATAAAATGAAAGATCAATTCATACAGAAAACTACTGTTTCTATTAATATCAGTTATTTTGACACGCAATACGCGACGGCCACTTTGTGGGTGCGACCAGAATATGCGTTATTGAATCTTTTTGGTATGGAATAAGGTGGTTTATGATTTGGCAATTAGTGTATTGAGTGTACGATTAGTGGTTGTGTGTGTATGCAAGGTGTATTGTGCAGGTTCACACAATACGCCGCGCGGCTTTGTGTCTCGCGTTCGCGCCATTGTAGTCGGACATATTACCCAACGTTTCCACATTGTATCTGCTCCTGCTGTCTCTGGCTTCTTCCTTTGATGGGACGTATCTTATTTGTCGTACGCACTATTGTGTTACAGACTTACTATTCGTGTTTTTTTGTGTTGGACGATTCTTACAAGAATACTATTGTTGTTGAAGGCAGACATACATATTTCCAGTAGGTGTTGAGGGTACAGTACCTACTATAAGCGGTTAACAATTAAAACAGTTAAGCAAAAAGAGGGGCTTTGTTCTGTGTCTTTAGAGTGGTAATTTGGATGTATAAAGAATACAGAATAGCGTTTAGAAAAATGTATAAAACGGATTATTGACTGCAGTGTCAAAATCTCCTGTTATAAATACTGCTGAATATAAATTCAGCTGATTTTATTTAAAATATACCTAAATCAATCAGTTGTTTCAGAACCACACTTGTGCCATTGCTTATTCTTGTGCAATTCGGTGGTAGTTTAAGTCTTTAAAGCGGTTTAGTTTAATTTTGATTAAAAGACTTTTGAATTTTTTTATTAATACCGAACCAAGCGCCCGCTCTGTTTCCCCGTCAGCAAACAATTGGATTAACTAAAGTTAATGTATTATAAACATTTAATTACGCATAAGAGGGAAGTGCATTATGCAAGCAAGGGTATGTGAAAGGGTGAATGTTGACCACGACACTCGGAGATGCGCGAAGACCGTGCGCCGGTTGTCGGGGCTAGCACGCGCCGGCCGGCTCACAAGCCACAGTCTGTGCCCGCCTCCCATGACACGCGTTCGTTCGAACGCAACTTGCACCATTGTCCGAACGAACTTTTTCGTAAACTTATTTTCCCGCCACGTTCTGTTTTAGATTTTTTTTTTTCCTTTTTGGTGTGATCGTGTTTGTTGTGTGCCAGAATTATTTTTTGTGTGAATTTTAAGTGGAATTTTATGTGGATCCGTGATGTGTTGTGCTATTATTGGGAATTTATTGGAATAACTGATTCCGCTTTTGGATTATTGCGGTAAGTTTTATTTTTAAGAGCAATCAGAATCTAACTGGATTTGATTGAAAGGGTAATAAGTACCTTCTCTACCGCAGATATTAAAAAAAATCTGTGCATTCTGATGCCTATCTTTAGCTCTGATGCTTTCTACTGTTCAGTACTGTATTTGCATGATTGATTACTTCATAATTAGTACCTTTCCGATTATAACATCAGATTATTTAAATTTAATAATATCAGAAAAATGAAATGGTAGACTTCTTACTTACCTAATTAAAATTACATCGGGTGTTAAGTTTACCGATAATCTACTGAAAAGAGTTTTAAAATCATGACATGTGTAAATAAATCAGATATTTTATAAGACTTTAACGAATTCCCGTCATCGTAGGATATAATTAGAAATTCCACGGACCATCACAACCGGAATATAATTTTAATATAACAACAACAGCAAACCAAAGGAACCATCAAAAAACCAATCGCGCGGCACATCGATAAACGCGATAAAGTTGCAAACAACAAAATAATGGTACGAGTCGCGGAATTAACGCTCCCATTGTGTTAGTACAATAATCCGCTATCTAGGCCAGCCTCAGTGCTGCAGACGAACCTTTTGTCTTTCATGTTCGCCGTTAATAATGGCGGGCACCGAAACAGCCGCGCACAATACCGCGAAATGTGCGCGTTTTCATTTGCAAGACAAAACGCGCTTTGTTGTTGTGTCCGCTCAATACTAAATTTATAGCCGGTGGACTGAGAGCCGTATTGACGGCCGGCTAACGAACGACCAACACCATAAATGCATTTTGATCGGAACACAGATTATGTGGCTTTGATCTAGACGAGGCAGTGGTGCGTGGTTATGTAACTTTGTACTTGTATATGTTTGTTTAAGTGTTATTGTTTACGTAAAGATGGTCCGATTTTTAGGTAAATCTAGGGTTTATTTTAGGTAAATACCCACAACGTACTTTGAAAAAAATAAAATGGGTATTTGATTTATAAGATTTATATTTTATTTTGCGGATGACTTGATCAGCTGATTACACTGGAATATTTTTTATTTATAAATATTAATTGCAGTTGCTCCATTTTCCATTTGAAACTGTATTTTATTTATGAATTAAATCCGATTGGATTCTGATTACGCGAAATTTTCCGATTTTCTTTTCACTTACTTACAGCTCAGTTTTCCAACGACTATTTCGTGCCAATGACTGAGTTGCAACTGCCGCATGTTCTTTTTTCTACAAAAACGGTTAAACGAGGCAAAGGAAACTAGGTGGTCAGCGGACCCTTTGCGGTGCGTCGGTTGCGCCTCAGGCCAGCCGTGGCCGCCGGCCATTAGCGGATTCGTATTCGGCTTCTTGATAGTTTTTTCAAAAGCCCCGCAAGTTTTTAAACATCGCTTTCAGTTGCATTTGAAGAATTTTGAGAAACGTTGATACTATTTCTCATACGTATTTTTAATACAGAAGCAGCAATATTTAAGATTGCAACGTACCACGGGTCACATTTGATAGACCTGCCAATTGACAGCAGGCATCTAAACATGCTGTTCATGCTCTGTAAAATACGTTCTTACCTATTACTTACCAGTACCTTGTACTTACTAAATCATCTTAATGAGAGACGCTTAATGAAGCCGAAAGTCATTTGTTATTCCAGTCATTGTGATCATTTTTTTGTTGCGGACCATACCTGGGAACCTTCTGGTTACGGAGATATTCAAGGTCAAAGTTCCAACTTTACCAGACGTTTTTTAAATAAAGCAAGTTTTTAATGTTATATATAACTTAAGGTTCTTCAATACGCCAACGATCCCTGAACCGTTGCATGCACCCATAAACACAATGTTTTGCGTGCGTTACGTTACGTACTACCATTAATAGCGATTTTTCACACCAATAATAAAAGTCGTTTCTTAATTGTTACTTAATTTGATGTACAGAATGTGTAGTTGACGGCTATGTGATGGTTCTTTTTACACCCTGTATAAACTCATGAAAGATTCTTCTAAGATTCTTGGCATCACTGTTCGTGCATTTCTACTACTAAGAAGAATTGTGTGCAGCGAGCTATGAAATAAAAGCCTACAATAAATCAAGTGCGACACGCACTTGGCCAAGTTTTGCTTATAAAAGATTCCGTTATGGGTGAAATGCGGAGACAGACGAAAACCGAATAAAAAACTCACAGATCCCCACATAAAGTTACACTCGAGACCCAAAGAGTATGCGTCACAAAAGCGTCGTAATTGGCCCGTTCTTTTTCTACTTCCCTGAAGCATTCAGAGCCAATGAAACGTGTGCATTTAAATGACGTTCCACAGCTTTGTGGGGTCACACTAAAGTTGTTCGTGAAACCGCCAGTGAGTCTACGACTTTTGTTTAGCGCACACTGAGGGGCTACTAAAAGAACCTGCTTGTTAAGAAATCATTAGTCATGCTTATTTGAAAATAGAATCGTCACTCGGAAACATGGAGGATTTCAAAATGTTGTTCTTTAGTGCAGACTGCACAATGACTTGTCAATTGAGTTATTATTTGTTAAGCTTTCATATTGTACGGTACATATAGTCACTTTATTATAAAAGTAAGTTTGATAAAAGTAGCTAGGTAGTTAATTCATCATCATCTGCCTAGCCTTTTCCCAACTATGTTGGGGTCGGCTTCCAGTCTAACCGGATGCAGCTGAATACCAGATTTTACATGGAGCGACTGCCTATCTGACCTCCACAACCCAGTAACTGGGTAATACGATACCCCTTGGTTAGACTGGTTGTCAGACTTTCGTGCTTCTGACGACTCGTAACGACTGTCAAAGATCCACAAATGACAGCCGGGACCAACGGCTTAACGTGCTTTCCGAGGCACGGAGGAGTCTCGATATGTGAAAATGGTCACCCATCCACGGACCAACCCCGGCAAGCGTAGCTTAACCTGATGGATCGACCCGAGCGGCTGTTATTACTTAGCCACGAGCTCCTCAGCTAGGTAGTTAATTGGATTGCATTAAAAATGCGGTCATATTCTATATATTGAATCTATCAAAAACATATTTTGTATACTGTTTTCTTTCAAATCACTAAAGTGTGAATATACTTGATTGAACAAATCTTTTATCATAATTAATTGAAGAAGCATTGGGAGCGCGCTTAGTAAAAACTATTACTGTTATGATACCAAATTTTTTACCAAATTCCAAAAAGGAGGAGGGTTTAGAATAGAATAGAATAGATGGTTCTATCTTCAGTTCGTCTGCATGTATGTTTTTTTTTAATGCATGTTCTGTTCATTGGTATTTTCATAATTATGAAAAATCGTTTTTCAATTGGTGAAGGAAGCTTGCGCGGTGGTCCCGTATTTATTATTATTTATAATTTACTTTGGGTAGTTTTTTTTTAAATTAAGAACTCTATTCAGAAAACACTGGAAGAGTTAAAGGTCAATTTTAGGTATTATACGTAAATGGTGTTCCTACTGTGCAATGTTCTTATTACAAATTTATAATTTTATTAAGGACTATAGCGGATGCCCGCGGCTTCGCCCGCGTGGATTTCGGTGATTATATACTAAAACCTTCTTGAAAGTCGAGAACTACTATATCCATTGTTGAAAACAGCATGAAAATCGATGCAGTAGTTTTTGAGTTTATCGCGAACAGACAGACAGACAGATGCGGCGGAGGATTTTGTTTTATAATATGTAAGGAAGGTTATTACGTAGGTCGGTACACCTTTAAGGCTCTTACATACTGGCGCAATTCGCCGCGCGACGCGGCGCCGCGCCGCCGCCCGCCGCCGCATTGTTAGCCGTGGAGTTTTCTCAGAAATTGTTTTGTTAAAATTCGCGTCGCGCGGCGAAACACGCCAGTATGTAAGAGCCTTTAATAGGTATACCTACTAAAGGTATCTAACGGTCTATAGCTAATGAAGTTTATATACCTAACTATTTCAATTATCTTTCAGCAATACACGACGTGTTTGCAAAAAAAACCCCACTGTTGTCTTTTGCCATGTTTTCGTCTGTCATCAATCCACAATTTTAAATAAATCCAATAAAAAAAATTCAGCGCAATACAATAAAATTATCTTTTCAAATCGAAGACATCAGAGCTGTCGTCACAACCAATACAATATCTTCGTTTAAATTTAAAAAATCTGCTTCCTCGACTCGGATCCCGCCACGCACCACAAAACACACTTACATAACTACACATCCCTCCTTTCTCCTATTGAATTGACTCCCCCCCCCCTTCACCTACTCCCATTCATTCTTTACAGCTTTTGTAGGAACGCTCAGGCTTTTTGTAACAATGCTGCCGACGTGAATAGTAACTGTCGAAATATTGTTAAGCATGATGTCATCTTGCAGGCGGCGACTTATTTTGATGGTACTGAGAAAGCTGGTGGTGATAATGAGTTTGACAGTTGGTGATTTCCGAAAAAGGTGGTGATATCGCTTATCGGCCAGTATGTTGAGTAATATCTTAGTTTTCTTATGCACTCTTTTAATACATGTAAAGTTGGGTTTTCCTTTGAGTATCGAATCATAAGTATAGCGGAAACTTTGTTTGTTCTTTTTGATCCATCAATTTCAAAATTGAATACTTTACTAATTGTAATTTAATTAATATCATTTATAACAGATATTTCAATCAATTTAATAGGTATTAGATTACAACTCAACTGTATCTAAAGATCAATCACGCCGAAATATCTGAAGAGACAATAAGTTGTCTCCAAGATTTTCTAATTTGACAATATTCGCGATTCTACTGTCTATCGATAATATACATAAAAGTAGAGTATTAAAGTAAACAATGGTTAGGTACTAGGGTACCAGAGGGTGTAGGAGGGGGCGGGCGATCGGTATTTGGTGCTCGCATTGTCGTTGAATAACTTTTGTCCCTATTGTGTAGCTGAAAGTAGAGCCACAAAGACTCTACGGCGTGGAACATAAACCGAAATTCATCAGAGCGCCGATTGTTCGTTTCTTAATGGTGTTTGCAGCTAGATTTGTATGTATTTTCGCTGTTTTTGGATTAGGGACATACCTATTCTTTTTTAGATGACTTGAGAAGGCTTCGTTCGCGGGCCGTACGTGCATAAGTATAATTACTTATGCATGTTTATGTATAAGTACAACTATTTTCTTAATGTCCCCCTACTATAAACAAAACAAACGGAACGGCTAAACGGATTTGGATGGAATTTAGCACACGGGTAGACGACGAACTCGTATTACGTTTACGACATATCGGATACTTTTCATCCTGTAGGCACGTTTGTAGTATTATCTTGTATTTTGTCAAGTTTTTTGTAATACATCTTGTATTTTGTCAAGATTTTCTTTTATCCACTTTTCAATTTTCCAAACCGAAAATAAATCTGAAACGGACCATTGCAGAAACAGTCCATTCGTCCTCTCCAAAATAAGCACCAAAGAGCTTGGTTATAAAACTGAAGATTGAAGAAAACTGCATCATCACAGAAACGTCGTTTTCTAGGTATCGACATTATTTGTAAAGCTTAGTAAAAATCTATTAAATACACTTAAGGGCGCACCCTACCTCAGATTTAATCCCGCTCGCACCATACTACTCGCGACCTGAGTGAGAACGAGACGGAGTGGGGCGCTCGCGGCTCTAAAGCGTCGAAAAGTTTAGGTAATTGCTTTTTACGGTGAAAATAATGGTAATTTAAAAACAAAAACATTAGACCTGCTTTATAGATAGTTCAGTTATTATTCAAAGTTTCATGATCTAATTTGAAGTATTTTTTTAATACCAGCGGTTTATAGTTCTGTTTAGAGGTAACTTTGGATTTTTTTTCTACCGAGAATATGTAATCGTGTTTTCGCTAAACATAGGACCTAGCACCAATCTTCAACTTTAACATATATTTATTTCAAAATTAATGCTGCAGTATTTTCGGCATAACGGAGGATCATGCTTAGCAATTTGAGGTAGGGTGCGCCCTTAATATGTGTGTGTTCTTAGCCATCACAAAGCCAACAATAGCCACAATAGCTATTTTGAAAGCTGTCACCCTGATCAATAGCTGTTATCTTGATCATGTAAGCTCTTTGTGTTAACATTTAACATCGCGTCATTACTTCGGTACAATCAAGTGCATTAATTGAATGAGATCGAACTGGCAATCATTGTGTCAGCTTCTGTTATCAGAGATATCAATGGAGGTTATACGTTGTTCATAGAACGTCTGTGGTCTTGTGTTGACTTGTCGCTATTAGTAATGTTGCAAGTGACGTTATAGATCACACAGAGTGTAGTTCATATTCGGTCCATAATCCATATTTTCCGCATCCGTGTGTCATAAATGATGACCAAGAAATGGAGGTATGTCAGCGCCTTGATGATTTAATCTGTTAAAAAAAAAACAATTAAAAAAAAAAACTTTAATTTCGGAAGTCGGTGGCAAAAAACGAAAATTGAAAAGCACCGACTTCCGAAATTAAAGTTATTTTTCACTATTTTGTGTTTTTTTTGGAAGTCCAAGTAAGAAGAAGTTTATATGGGACCACCTCAGAAGCATGACCTACCAAAAAAAATAAGAATCATCAAAATCGATTCATATTTGGCGTAACATACACACAAAAAACATACAGGCGAATTGAGAACGTCATTTTGAAGAACGTTTTTGTAGAAGTTGGTTAAAAATACAGTCTACTAGATTATCTATCACATTACAAAAAAATGTGCAGCATACCAATACTTGACAAGACGCCCCATCTTGTCCATTGCCTATTGAATATTTACATATAACTAAAGTCTGTTTTTCAATCTCGTAGTCTAATTTGACAGGAGCAAATGTCAAACTCCAATTTGAAAAAACAAACAACAATCACTTGAAATGTCAAATTAGTGTACGAGATTACAAAACAGACTTTAACTGCTACTATCACCATTCTTTATAAAAAAAACATAACCCCTTTGCAAAAAATTTGATTTTTGTACATTATTGGTAATCATTTAGTTGTAAAGAGGTTTTAATAGCCAAACTATGTTACTGGCACTTAATAGAGAGTCTGGGTATGAAAAAAAGTTAATTTCAAATTCGAAATTTTGTTTAAAAATAATAATAATCCCGTTTTCCGTTTGTGACTTTTATCAACATTTTGCAGGTTTGCGGTTAGAAGGTTATCCTGGCAACTAAAACTAACTTCTAGTTATTTTTAGTAGAATAATTTATGTTTGTCGCATAATCCAACCTTATTGTGACTTAAAAGTGATATCTTTGTGTCGATTGTAATGGCAGAAAAAGCAATCAGAATTAGTAAAATTGTAGCGCTGCTGGAAGAAGGGTGTAGCTAAAAAACTATATTCTTATTGATTATAACAAATTCCTAGTCATCTAAGCTAATGACATAGTAAAAATATTAATATCATCCATACAAAAGCCAATGACTGTTAAGGTGCCTGTTTTTTTTGCTAAGGGGTGTATAATTTTTGAGGTTGGGAAATCATCTAATTACTTCTGCCGCTCTGGGCGGAGCGGGGTGTCAGACTTTTACTGACTAAAAGCCACACGCGTTCCTTCAGTTGTCTGTTGCCAAGGGGCCTGATAACTATTACCTACATGAATGTTCAGCATGATATTTACTGATGAGAAAATTAATATAAGACTAGTTTGAGAACTTTTCTCAATGTTCAAAGTCAACGTCGTGGCTCAAGACAAACACGTAGCCTCAAAACTTCAGTCACGTCTCTATTCTTCAAACAATAGAGAACTAATCATACTTTTACAATTCCTTACAGTGGGCCTAAAACGGCCACATTAGAATTAGAATTCCTCTAAAAGCATTTCATTTTCTGAATTTCCAGCTGTCATTAGCAATTCCTCTAATTTGACACTAAAGCAATTCATACTATGTGGACCATTTTACGAATCTCCATAGGAAACTGTGAAACAGATGAATTATTTCGTAATATGAGTAGCACGCAGATCATAATTATTATGAACTAGCATCTGCCCGCGGCTTCGCTCGCGTGGTATGTCGATAAAAAGTAGCCTATGTCCTTTCTCAGGCTCTAGACTATCTGTGTACCAAATTTCATTTAAATCGGTTCAGTAGTTTTGGCGTGAAAGCGCGACAAACAGACAGACCGACAGAGTTACTTTCGCATTTATAATATTAGTAAGGATAAGGGTAGTCAGTTTGTGACATTTTACGATGATTCATAATATTTTCCTATTATGATTCTGCCAAAGTGACGGTTTTAAGCCCCCAGTTCCAACCAAGCACCCCAAAATAGTTTCCATAATGCACTAACTCTAAAGTGTGGATAATGAGAGAGGCATTACAGAAGTTTCGTAAAAGCGTCGACACTTTACGTCGGCATCTCGCCACATCTCGGCAAAGCGCCGGAGAACGAGGGCGACACACAAAGGGGGGTAGAAAAATGGGTAACCTACTCCTACAGGCCTTACAAATCTTACTATTCATATAACATCCATAGAAATCATGGGGCAATGGAGGCTTTGTGGCCGTTCATATAATTATAGTAAATGTAAGGCTGTAGTTTTTTTCAGTTTCAAATAATAAAATATTGCAGTTGTGCCTTAATTTAAAGAAGTTTTTTTTTCATGTATGTTTTTAAACAATTAGAATTCTTTGGATAATCCAAGGAAATCGTAGGATGCGACGCTCTGATGACTACGATTTTCAAAGATGAAGCAGAGTAGGTTTATCCAAGCTTTTTAGAATTCAGTATTCAAACTATGTTATTTGTTGCTCATAGCATAATCAGCTTATAATGTTTCCACTGCTGGGACACAGGCCTCCTCTTGGTGAGAGACTGAGTGGGCAGTAATCCACCACGCGGGCCTAGATGACGTCACATGTCTTTGAGTTTTTGGTTCTAGGACATGCCGGTTTCCTCACGATGTTTTCCTTCACCGTTTTGAGAGCAGCGGTGATGAAGTAATTAACACAAATTAAAGCGCCTGTCTGGGACCTACGACCTCGACCTACGACCTACAACTCATAAGTCGCGGCCGTTACCATTTGGTCACCAATGCTCTCGATTTGTTACTCATCAAGAATTAAATGAGTTCTAATGACTTATTGTTAACCTACGATAATACTAATAATTATTTCCTCCCCCTTTTTACATACTTGTACATAATTATTAGTATTATATTGTAGTGTTAGATGTAAAATAATGTGTAAATTGAATCATAATAATAAATAGTTAGAGACCCACGATATCGTTTTATTTCTTTTCTGAAACTACAATTTCGTCTTGTTTGGTGAAATCCGGGAGCCCTGAAAAGTGTAAGTAAATTCAGGACCTATTTACCTACACAAGAAGTCATTGACACAAATAATTATCTCTCAGTGTAGCCAGTACTTATTGAGACTACTTTGTGACTCTGCCTTGATCTCAAACCAAGTGTAATGTGTCAAGTTTTAGGTAAGGTCAAAAGTAGGTACGTATTCGTTGAGGTCTTCTGAAAGCGGGGTCGGCCTTGTATTGGTCACAATAAGCTATCCTCGAACTTAGGTGACGGTTCAATTTGTAGCAGTATATAGTTTGAAAGGGTTTTGTTGATAAATATTATTGAGCAATATACCTGTATGTGTATACGTATTGTTTACGGATCATAGCATTCGTAAGACTGCGTAGCACGGCGTAGCGTGGCGTAGCGCCGCGTAGCACAGCGTAGTGTGACGTAGCGCCGCGTAGCATGACGTAGCGCCGCGGAGCACGGCGTAGCGTGACGTAGCGCCGCGGAGCACGGCGTAGCGCCGCGTAGCGTGACGTAGCGCCGCGGAGCACGGCGTAGCGCCGCGTAGCGTGACGTAGCGCCGCGGAGCACGGCGTAGCGCGACGTAGCGCTGCGGAGCGCCGCAATTGTAGTTTCTGCCTGCTTCCATGAGAACCAAAGGTGATATTTGTATGGGAAATATTTCTCTTGGGAATTATTTAACGTTTTGATACTATAAAAAAATGTGTAAAAGAAAAAACAAATGTTAAGTAGAATTTTATTTGCAATGCAGTTGAACGCAGTATTCCCTTTGAAAAGTAGAATCAAGTAGAATTTCTGCTTTTTATGAAGGTTAAAAATGTTAATGCTGCTTTAGTAACTACCTACATCAAGCCACTGCTACCCGCTTCCGCTTATAACTTGTTCCAAGCCCAAATTTTCCCTGAAAGAAACAAAATTACTCGCTATTCATCTGCTTTGAACGTAATTTATAATTGAAGGTCTGAAGCCACTCGATGCTGCCTTTGATATTATTTACAAAATAAGGCCACCATAGGATAATCTCGATGGCATCTTATTGGTTGATGACGTCAATAAGTGTTTATTTATTCAATAAATCAACGTATTGAATGGAGTAAATAATATTACATTATATATATACTAATATTTTAAAGAAGTAATGGTAAAGAGGGGTAAAGAGGTTTGTGAGTTTGTATGTTGGGGGTTAATCTTCAGAACTACTGATCCGATTTCAATTATAATGAATATCCTTTCACTAATGGGAAGCTACAGTATTGTTGAGTATCATTGGATATGTTTTATGTTAAAACAAGAAACGCGCGGAACAAGTCACATAATAATTTTATTGATCTATTGAATAGTGCGATCATTATAACTTGACTTGTGACGCGGTTGGTAGCACTGAATTTTGCAGTCATGTGATTGGTAATACTGTTCTGTCAGTCGCAATTTTGAAATCTATTATAAACTAAGACTGCAACAAAAAAACCCGACTGCAAAAACACGTACTTAACTGAAAAGAAATAAACAATATTATTTATAGAATTTTGGTATCGCAGGCGGGACAAACAATAGTTACACCGTATTCCAGGTTATTGGTTTGTCCTGTCCCCGTTGCCCTATTTTTAAGTTATCAAAAAAGTTTGAAACCAATTTATTATTCCTAATTAAATTTAAACATAAATAATTTATAAATATTTTTGTAATCCCTTTTTAATTTCCTTTATTTTGATACCCTACTCGATAGCTTTGGTTAATTTTGTTTATTTAACGTATTACTATTTCGCTCCAAAACTCCACCATTTTTTTTTTCATACTCCTGACACTTGGGTTTTTAAGAAGTATAAAACTATACCATAACTGTCGAAATCCATCCAGCTGTTAGAGAGAGAGATACGAGGTAATAAATACATTTACAAACATACATACAAGATACGCGCGAGAAACAAAACACTTCCTTGGCAGTCCGGGTAAAAAAAAAACCACCACGGAGTATCAACCACTGTAGCAGTGGCCGCCTACGTTTCCCTGCTCAGTGACTAAAAAAATCAAGTAATAAAAACTAAAACCCAACTACGACTTAAAAGGTATAAACAAGACACCACAGACAGACAAATTTAAAATCCGGAGTCACACGTGTTAGGGCATAAATCGAACAGGTTACGTGTGACTCCGGATTTTTAATTTGTCTGTCTGTGGTGTCTTGTTTATACCTTTTAAGTCGTAGTTGGGTTTTAGTTTTTATTACTTGATTTTTTTAAAAATTCTTTTGGGGTTATAATATATATATTTTTGAAATGTGCTCATTAAGCCCTTTCATTTGATACCCAACATGGTACGATTAAACCATTTTTATTTTTAAGTTCCTCACTTTTTGTCCTCTAGAGGGCGCCATTTTTAATTTAACGTGACTTCACATAGCCTATAACCAGCGGACAATCACGACGCATCTAACGATACCTCATTTGTCAAATTGTGATAAGTGGTTTGGAAGATAGGAGGTAACAGATGAACATACATACATACATACATACCGGTCAAAATCATAACCCTCCTTTTTCTTCGCCGTAGTCGGGTAAAAAGTAATCATATTCTGTATAAAAGTGTCTTCATTCTAATCAAGGTAATAAAACGTCTATTGAACAAGTACAGACACAAATCTTCTTCTTCTATATTTATAAAAACTTTTTACAAAAAAAAAACAACCGCCTTCAAAAAAAAACACAAAAAAAGTGAAAAATAACATTAATTTCGGAAGTCGGTGGCAAAAAACGAAAATTAAAAAGCAAAGACACCGACTTCCGAAATTAAAGTTATTTTTCACTTTTTTAGTGGTGGTACCTACCCCACACAAGTTACTACCTGCTATGTAAATAACAGTGAAGGAGTCTAATAATTATATCGTCTACATAGACTGTGGGAAAAATACGTAATATTGAAGCTAGCTCAAAAACTCCGCAAGCAAACTTAATAAAATTTATATGGGACCATCTCGGGAGTATACCCTTTCGAACTAAAAAATAATTTTTAAAATCGGTTCACAAACGGCGGAGTAATAGGTGAACATACATAAAAAAAAAAAAAAAACAATCCTCCGAACGTAGCACCTCCTCCATTTTTGAAGTCGGTAAAAAATTAATCCCTATTTCCCTTGGTCACGCCATCACGCGTGAACGGCTGAACGGATTCGGATGAAATTTGGCACAGGGGTAGACCATGACCTGGAATAGGACATAGGATACTTTTTATCCCGATATTCCCACGGGATCGAGACTTACGCGGGTGAAACCACGGGGCGCAGCTAGTAATTCCATAAATTTTATGAATCACACTACCTTATTCATCCAAATTGATCGATGTCGTGTTACATTAGTAAATAAAAATGTCTACAGCACTTTTTACCCCTAATTCAACCCTCGGAATCAAAATCACGGCTAAACCAGGAGACAACAATTGTAATAAAGCGTTCCTATTATTCATGGCTGTATTAACTTAATGCGATTCAATAGTAGCCATTCACGTCGTAATGTGGGGTGGTGACGGCTATGTGTGGGCTTTTTTACTTTTTTATATTAAATTAGGGTATAGAAAGCTGTCGAATGGATTGTGACAATACGACGATAGCATACGTGTGATGTGACACAATGCAAACGCAAAGATCTCTTTGGTCTTTGTTAATTCCATTGATAAAAAATATAATAAGAAGTCGAAATCACTGCATTCAACACAAGTGTTCATTGATCATTATTTTTTGGCGGATTCAATTCAGGAATCTGTCAATATTCCTTTTTTAAACTCCATCATAAACAATGTGGCCAGTCATTTTTTTTTCTTTTTTATGAGAATCGGTAAAGCGTATGGATAACAAAGTTACTGTCAAAACGGGGCCCACATTCTATGTTGCTTATTCATACACGAAAAACCGAAACAATTTTTTAACATCCAATATTTTTTGAAAAGCTAAACTGCATTTACCAACAGTGTCCACAGTTGGAAAAGGGCCAAAGTGTCATTTTTATCGATTGCACTAAACAATGGACGGGCGTCACACAATAGTTGTGAATGGCAAGCGATGTAGATTAGGCAGGGGTTCGCTCTTGACGGATTATGCCGAGCCTTGGATGTTATCTGCCAGCCTAAATACGCTTTTGAGGGCGATAATACGCAATTTTCGCGATGGAAAGCATCTGTAGTTTAAAGTACTACATTTCTAATTGTCCAAAGACATTTGTCGTCTAGAACCAACTGATACGTATACCGGAATGAACTCTAAAACTGTGACAGCCTAATCGCGGTTTGCTGCTGGAAAGATATTTTAGGCATACGAGGCACCATTATGGGATTTATAGTTCTAGGTATATTCTTCAAGCCGGTGGATATTGAAACACATTAAATACGCCTGTATACCTACGTAAAGCTACGTATACATTTTCTTTTGTGTTTTAGCTTTAAAGTATCTACTGCGCTTTTGTATGGAACAGCTGACTTATTTTTTTTCTGTTTAATCCTCCAATGTTACCCGCGAAATTCAAACTTTTCTTAAGTTTTTGCAATTTGCAAGTCAATGGTGCCGATTCTCTTGTACACCGAACTAAACTAACTAAACTATCACTAAAATTCCTTACTTTTTACTATGAGAATCTTAGAGCTATTCTGCCAAAAAAAATCTCTAAATTTAAAAATTATTTTGACAGAACTAAAATCGAATTTGACAATCGCAACTCCACTTGGTACCTACTTGTCCTTGCCTACCACGTGATTTTTTTTGAGCCGGAGAGGCGCGCAATTTGGCCGTCTCGACGTATTTTTATATGGAATTTTTCACTTTTTGGAAGAAAACAAAAAAATTAAATCACCAACATGTAGTATATTACGGGTTAGCGGGTTGCAAAGGGGGTCAAAATTTTCATTATTTTTGCGATAGGACACACCGTTTTCGAGATATAAGCAAAAGAAAATAAAAAAAAGATACAGTACCGTTTTGCAACTGAATTCGAGGTGTCGGTTTGAATTTTAGTTCATGACATCTAATTTTATTCCACACATTTTTAATCGTGATTAAAAATAGTCAGAGTTAGTTAGAGGATTTTAGATATAGAACAAAAATTTTGGTTAAAACGTCCAATTCAGAATGGCATTTTCACTAAATAAAAACTCAGTGCCATCTTAGTGCTGTCAAACTAAATTATAGTTAAGTTGTGTCACTTTAGTCTATTTTCAGAATAGGAAATCGTCGTTTGACAGGAATAAACGAAATTTTAGTGATTTTTAGTTTAGTTTAGAGAATTTGTGACAAGAGAATCGGCACCAGTGTCAGGTTGTATGTTGATTAAAATATGATTTGCGAACATAGCAAATATGGCTTTACATAATTATAACCATTAGATACAGTAATACAACTCCTTAAAATGTCATGATTTCTATGAACTGTATTAATGATTTTTATGATTATGAATCTATAAATAAATATTTGATACGGCCGCGAATCGTATTTAGATCAACATAAAACTTGATACTGACCTGCAATTAGTAAAAAACGTAAGAAAATTTGAATTTCGCGGACTACTCTGAAGCTTTCGCCTTAATAAGTACGCACATTGTAAAGTCTGATTTTGTACCTTCTTAAAGATTCGCAAATCTTTTCTTTTTTAAGGCACAACGAAACCAAAATCCGTATATCCTCACCAAAAACCACATACAGTAACGCGATACAACACACCACTTAGCATGTACAAAAAACGCAAGGAAATCCGCCAACAAACAAACAAACAGAGAAAAGTAGCAAACCACAAATCGCGAGGTTTAAGTGAGTTCAAATATGAAAAAAGGGAAAGTGGTGGCTTTCTATTGTCGCTGGGAATCACTTTGGCACACGCCAGGGGAGGTATGCTACTGGAAGAGCCTGCGGGTAAATGTAATTACTATGAAGTTTATTTAACTTTTTTACTCTGTGGTCTCGAATTGCATCGGTTACGAATATTTCATTCTATTTGGAATAGGGTTCATGTATTTTTTTTGTTCAATGACATCGAGGATTGATTTTGATTTGGTCAGTGGAAACTGTTTTTCATAACATTTAGTATTATATTATACTTAACAGAGTGATAGGATTAACTTATTTTAATTTGCTGTACAAAATAACGAGTATAAAAATACCCCGAGAGTCACTAGTTTTTTTCGTTTGTATGATATTTTTTTATACTGGACCATACCTTTACGGAGACATTGTATGTCAAAGTTCCAACTTTTTTTAAAGATTTAAATGTTATAACTTAACTTTAAATATTCCCCACAAGCACAATGTTTTGCGTGCGTTACGTTGCACATCGTAAACCGAAAATTTTCGCACCAAAATAAAAGTCGTTTCCCAGCTATTGCTTTTGAACAAAGTTACAAAAGATGTACAGAATGAGTAGATGGCCAGTTTCGGGAAGGTTGAGGTGTTGTTACAGCCTGTTCATAAGAATATTAAATATGTAAATTAACATTATTACGTCATAAATATAGAATAAAAATCAAAGGATTTACTAACCAATCAATAAAAAAATCAAAAGACATTGCGCTGCTAATGTGTTTTGATTTTTTTATTGATTGGTATCATGGTTCATCTTTTGCCATCTATCAGTCTCAGTAATTTTGTTTTCAGCTTTTGAGCGCACATTGCAATTTTTTTTATTTGACAACCTTTTTTTAATTAACGGTCTAAAACTGGCCATAACTAATGAAAAAAATATAATGGCGACATTTTTACAAAAAAAAGTAAAATATTTTTTCCTCTGGCTTTTCGGTTTTTTTCGACCAAGATGGCCAGAGCTTAATTAATAAGTTTAATTAAAATAGACTGATGCAAGATCTTTTGGCACTTGAATGACGTTGACAGGGGGGCGTTGTTGGTAAACATTTGCGAAATTGTATTGGAAAAGCAAGATGGCGGCAATTGTTTTTCGCCACGCGCCAAAAGATCTTTGTACCGGTATACCTAGGTATTCATCCACTACTACTAATACTTCTATACTAATATTATAAAGCTGAATAGTTTGTTTGTTTGTTTGTTTGTTTGTTTGAACGCGCTAATCTCAGGAACTACTGGTTGGAATTGAAAAAATATTTCTGTGTTGTATCCAACACAGAAATATTTTTTCAATTCCAAGTCAAGTCCATTTATCGAGGAAGGCTATATAACATCACGCTACGACCAATAGGAGCGGAGCATAAATGAAATATGTTGCAAAAACGGGAAAAATTATTCCTTTTTGAGAGCTTTTGTTGCGTGCGCTGCGTAAACGGTTTATGTTACGTAAATATCATGAATGATGGAATTATTCCTCTTTAAAGGTTCTAAAAAACAGTTCGCGACAGCATAAATATGTCTATCTTTTAAGATTGACTCAGTATAACCTTTTTTTATGGTAATCAAATTTGTTCGAAATTAATGCATTATTAACATAATATTAATTCTTATTCAAATAAATGGTCTTAACATCAAGGGTATTTATTTAGCAGTAAAATACTTTTTAATTCATTCGAATCGGACATTTAATTTCGAAGTTATCACGAGTATAAAAATACAATACGCGAACCGTTCGACGCTGGCGATGGCGCCGCGACGTTCCCTACTCTAGAGAGGAGAGGATGGGCACACGGGTAGACCATGACCTGGAATAGGATAAGTTTTATTCATGGTAATCAAATTTGTTCGAAATTAATGCATTATTTGCGAAGGAGTTTTATAAACATTATATTAATTCTTATTCAAATAAATGGTTTTAACATCAAGGGTATTTATTTAGCAGTAAAATACTTTTTAATTCATTCGAATCGGACATTTAATTTCGAAGTTATCACGAGTGTAAAAATACAATACGCGAACCTTTCGACGCTGGCGATGGCGCCGCGACGTTCCCTACTCTAGAGAGGAGAGGATGGGCACACGGGTAGACCATGACCTGGAATAGGATACGTTTTATTCCTATATTCCCACGGGATCGAAACCTACGCGGGTGAAACTGCGGGGCACAGCAGTTATGTTATAATTTTTTGCTGATGTGTTTTTTTTACAACTGAGTTTTTATAAGGACACCGAACAGCTGCGAAGTCATTGGTTGCTAAGCAGCAAAATTCAGAGGAATATTCTACTTAAACTAATATTAAAAAGAGAAAAGATTTTTATTTTTGTTTGTAATGAATAAACTTAAAAACTAATGGACCGATTTTAAAAATTCTTTCACCAATAGAATACTATATTATCACTGAGTAACATGAGCTATAATTTATAAAGATATCAAGCTGGCGAAGCCGCTGGCGAAGCCGCTGGCGGAAGCCAGTAAATCCCTAAGCCTAAAATAATTATACATATAATTCAACGAAAACATCAGCATTTTTAAGCACTCTTATCTCAAGTCTATCCAGATTTGCGAGTAGTGAGCGCTAAAAGCGTCGTCTTAGTGCTCTAATTATTACATCCACATTGTGTTACGATATCATATTTGTCGACAATGGCGTCCTTTATGTAGCAAACAATCGTGTTGCTGATGAATTTCGGTCTATGTCTGCGCGCTGTCTTTGTTCGGCCCACCGGCCCACCCTACCTCCTCTAGTGGACAACACAATGGGACAAAAGTTGTTCAATAGCGCAAGCACCTAATACCCAGCCCACCCCTCCATTGTTTCGGGTAATGTTCGACTTTTATGGATATTTTCAATGGATCGGCTATAATCTGGTGAATGAAGTTGCGAACTCTTGCCCATTATCGCTTATGGCTTTTTGGAAAGTAGATTTTCTTTACATGCTGTGTAACAATATGGTGAAGTCTGAAAAGGTTCGTTTTAATATGAAGCTAAAAGTTCACATTCAATGATTTTTATTGCATTTCTTTCATGTTTTGATAGAAAATCTTTTCATTAATTGAATATCTTACAGCCTATACAAAAGCTGCGTCAAAGAAAATGTCTGAATGGAGGAAACAACTTGAAAATGGAAACTTTCTAAATCTCGAAACTTAAAGCACGATAATCGTCGAATCGATTCACAATCGAGCAGGCTCGGACGACGCAAAGTTACGCCGCCGCCGTCCCACCAGAACACAGAACACTAGATTATAGAGTGGCGCCGCTCAACAATGGCTCAGATAGCTCATAATGCAGTTTGCCGATGTTGAAAGCAACCGCCACACTTCCCCCGATCGGATTTTCCACGATAATCGTGACAAAAGAACTTTGTGCGGACTCTACCTATATTCTATTGCGATTGTCGCCAGTCGACGCATGCGGTTCCACGTTCTATTCATATCGTTTCTGAACGGATAACTTATCTACAGCGTGTATTTATTTGTTATGTTGGTGTTTAACGGGATGGCGTGCGGGGATTCGATTGTTGATCGGTATTTATTGGCTAATCTGCATATTGATGGCTGGGATTTTGGATTTGGGTAGGTCTGCCGCTCTGTTGGACTATTGTTGAAAATGTTTGGAGTATTTAGAGAGGCTTAAAAATTAATACCATAACTTAATTATATTTTTTAAATTAAATATTCTAAAACTGGTAACTATCACCGATATTTTCAACAGTTTCAGAAAAACAATATTTTATTCGTTGTAATTTTCTTTTCGAGTTTTCCTACTTGCACTGATTGAATATAAAATGAAATAGTACATTTTTAATTTGCATCTATATGAAACTAACAAAAAAGTACTTAATAAAAAAAAGCAAAAAAACGGCGGACCAGGTTAACGATAAAATAATAAAAAAGCGTTGTATAAGAAAAGAACGTCAACAGATTTTAGTATACTTTCAATTTCCTCAAAGACACCTCAAATTCTTCAACACCTCATCAAAACACATGACAAACGCACGACGTGGACGATAACAGACAAATTCTCAGTGAATTCATATCAGTATTATAAAGTACAAAGAGTACAAAGAGCCAGCACAAAGTTAACCTTCAAACATAGAGGGCCCGCACATTACCGTGTAATAGTTAAAGTGACCGCGCTGTCACAGGGTTGCATTGTCTGCCAATGTGAGGCTTCCGAATAGAGGAATTTGGAGAAAATTTCATTTCATACGTGAAATATCACAAAATAATTGTTTTGGAACAAATTTTGTCCCGCAGTGGTAGATCTGCTGTGCAAATGAAGACTTTTTTAACTTTAATACAATTAATGTGGGTTTCCAGTACCTGCATAGACAAGATTATCATATAAACCCGCGACTTCATTCGCCTGAAATTTCTTATTTTAACATAAAATATATCCTATGGCGCAGACGGAAACCTGACTTCGTCACAAATAGCGATACACGTTTTGGTGCTTGAGAATCTTGAGCATATGTTTCTTCCACTCCTGATACAAAAAAAAAACTTTTTACACAAAAAAAAAACAACCGACTTCCAAAAAAAAACGAAGTCGGTGGCAAAAAACGAAAATTGAAAAGCAAAGATACCGACTTCGAAAATTCCGACTCCAAAACGTGCATTGCTATTTGTGACGAAGTCAGGTTTCCGTCTGCGCCTAAACATAGTTTCCATTATCACATCATAAATAATCTCGAATAATACTGACGTCAAATTCTTGATCACTTCTCCATTAGCTGAATAGACTTAGCATACGTCTCGTGACGTGACGTCGCAGGCTGCGACAAAAGCACGGTCGGTAAGCCGCCGATTATACAATTTATATTCACGTCAACCCAGCCAGTTACGGCATTGTTAAGTACTCAATAGACTTGTGTTGTAATTTCGTCATGTTTATATGTACAACATACAGCGTGATGTACGGTGATGTTGTTTTAAAATAATGGGGAACCTGTCAAGTGATTTAATGGTTATGGTTACGTAGAGTGGCTGTTTTGCGGGACTATTTTTGTGTCAAGAAATCAATTTCAATGTTTTAGAAGTTTGAAAATCACATTAAAAAATAAGCAGTTATGGGGACTGCCGAAGGAAGTAAAAATTTGAAACCATGAAAGAGCAGTGGTTTAAAAAAAATGAAATTAGATAATTGATTCAGGCGTAACTTTGCGGAAATCCATTATAAAATACAATAGACGTAAATATATTTAGTAACCTATTTCACTTAACTTTTCCTCAAGAGTCATAAGATGCCCTGTAAGAAATCGACACGTGTTTCACCTTTCAACGTAGCATCCTCAGGATGACGATTGACCAGTCACGAACACGAACACGACGTCACGCCGCGCCGAGCGCTGGACGCAAAAAATCTCTGTGTACAACGCTTAGCGTGTATCAATAATTAAAATGTCATAATTTGTAAATTAAAAGTCTTGGATGTCACATCTCTCGGCACTTGGAGCAACAGCAAGCGAAACATATCATACTCATAGCTACTACATTATAGGTACTGATAACATTAGCATGTCTGTGACGCCAATCCATAAGATTTTCCTCTACCAAAAATCGCTCAACGCGCCTAAAGAAGTTTTCACTTCAAAAAAACGTGTGCGGTCGGGGGACCCCCGTCAGGAACAAAGTTCCTTCTCAGTTTCTCGCTTATGATTTAAAACAAAAAAAAAAAGAAAAATAAATAACGAAAAATTTGAACACTTCAGCTTTTGCACACTTACAAAAGTGTCGTGACGGTCACAAAGTTACACTTTTTTCGGTCTAGCTCTCATTCGCCAAGTGTGCAGCAGTATAACTTGCGTTATGGAAGTTTGTTTCAAAAGCAATCTCATTCAAGTATCTACAACATCCAGAAAAACTGATACAAAATATATCTCCACTACCGTGCACCGTAGCAAAGGCAACACTCTGTATGTGTACTATTAAGTTGTCAAAAACATTTGACACGCGTGTATCGAGAAGATCGTCATTTGTCACCCTCACATTATTATCAAGTTACACATGCGGTGTGTGACATATTTCTCCAAATAGCAGAGGAAATGCAGTGCAGTCGACAGGAAGCTTTTAAAATGAAGTGCACTGCAAACACTTAATTTGCGTCCTTACTTTTGGAGGGGCATGAAATACATATCACTTTACATGTCTCAATTTTATTTGAACGTTATCATTTTTGAGAGGATATGTTTGAAGAATTTGAGTTTCCTTTTTTGTAGTTTGAAAATTTTTATGAAAAACGTAACGGCGTCCCGCGGTTTCACTCGCATAAGTCGCGATGCCTTGGGAATATCGGGATAAAAGGTATCCTATTTCCTTCTCCAGGTCAAGGTCTACCCATGTGCCAAACTTCATCCAAATCCGCTCAGCCGTTTTAGCGTGAAAGCGTAACAAACAAATAAATTCACTTTCGCATTTATATGTAATATTAATGCTTAGTTAGAATTAGGATTAGGATTCATTAAAGCTTTTGAATTCTGGTAACAAATCGTGCTCACACAATTTTTACCCGAGCTTTCGTGCAGTTTTACCTAATACTTTATGGTAGGTACATTATCAGATTCAAAAACATTTTATGGAGCTTTACGGTGTAGCAATAAATTTAATACAATAATGGATCAACTCTATCACATAACATTGTTATGATGGCGGAAACTTTCGACATAATTATTTAATCTTAATTAACTACCCAAAATCAATCTGCCTAGCCTGTTCCCAACTGTGTTGGGGTCGGCTTCCAGTCTAACCGGATGCAGCTGTACATAGAGCGACTGCCTATCTGATCTCCACAACCCAGTAACTGGGTAATACGATACCCCTTGGTAAGACTGGTTGTTAGACTTTCGGACTTCTAACAACCCGTAACGACTGTCAAAGATCCTCGAATGACAGCCGGGACCAACGGTTTAACGTGCTTTCCAAGGCACGGAGGAGTCTCGATATGGAAAGATGGTCACCCATCCACGAACCAACCCCGGTAAGCGTAGCTTAACCTGATGGATCGACCCGTGCGGCTGTTATTACTTAGCCACGACGAGCTCCTCTTTAATTAACTACCCAAAAAATCTACAACTCGTCCTAAATGCCTACGGCCCATTTAGGAAGTTCTTTTGATTTTCTGCAAGCCGTCTTAAGTGGGCCGTAGGCATGTAGGATGAGTTGACGAATTACTCAATTCTAAGCAAGCAAACCTACAATCAAATAGTAGTACGAAATATGTATATCTAATTATATTGCGACGTCTCCGCCGGCCGAGCTCTATTGTGCTAGGACAATGTCTGCTAATTCCTGATCCATGTAACTTCCTGTATTGTTCCAGTGTTGACAGATTTTCCTATTATCAGTATGAACAATATACCCACTTGTAAGGTATGTATCTACACGAATCATTGAAATATAGCAGGAATCGGATATTACCGTGTGGCGGGTAACGGGTTACATTATTGTTGTAATGTGCTGTCTCTTGTTATGGGAGGGTTAAATTATGTTTTTCAGGACTTTCAGGGATTGCCTTGTCGTTCCAATCGGAGCTAACGCGATTGCTTAGTATGGGGTTGGATCGTCGCCTCTTCTTTCATCTCTTGATCTTATTTTTTTTTTTACTGGCGTAATGGGTACCTACACTATATATCTATTTAAATCCTTGTTTCCAATATTGACGTTATTTCCAATTAAACAAATATCAACAAGCAAGTGCAAATAAAGTTGATTTTAGCCTGACCTGACAGTTGAAAAAGTCATAAGAAAATATGAAGTTGTAGCGCAAACCGAACCTTATGTGTAGGCATTACAGTTGTTTTTCCTAAAACACGTGTTTGTTTACATGTTTGGCAAATAAATTGCCAACGCAGAATACACCTCTTATGTTATGCATTCGTGATTGTACAGCAACATATTAATACCTACTGAGTTAATGACAAGTTTCGTAGGTAGGTATCTAAATAGAACTTTAATTTTAAAGATGACAAAATGTTACGTTTAGTAGGAAATCCCATGCCCAATTAATTAATCTAGCGATGCAATAAATTAGCAATGGTGGCCCAGTGGTAACGGCCCCGACTTACGAGTTGTAGGTCGTTGGTTCGAACCCAGACAGGCGCTTTACTTTGTGTAAATAATTTCATCACCACTGGTCTTAAAACGGTGAAACAAAACATCGTCAGTAAACCGGCATGTCCTAGAACCAAAAATTCGAAGACATGTGACATCATAGCAACCTGCACTGGACCCGCGTGGTGGATTACGGCCCCCTATCTCTCACTGAGAGGAAGCCTGTGTCACTATGTCCCAGCACTGGAAACATACTGATTGATGATTGATTTATTGCTGATTATGATAATGCAATGAATGATTCAGCAGAAAAAATAAAACAACGTAAACATCGACTATAAAACCAAAATAAAATTAAACAGTCCATTATTCGGTACATTTTATTGGTCGAACATTTTGCTAAGCGGATTAACAACCGCGTACTCCATTAATTACAGGTCTCGATAACAATTCAATAGGTCAGGACACAGATAACCCATATCTCCGGTATCGCATCATCCCTCTCGGTCAATCGACATAATATATATCCATGTATACACCCTATATTTGTTTCCGGAGAACATTAATCTACACCACCTGTATTTCATGTTAGATGGTTATACAGGGTGTTAGGGTGAACACCGTTATCCTTGCAACCAGTGGTTTGGTTTCATTTATAGAACGTAAACTCAATGGATAATTACAACTTTTTTTTATTTACATTTTACCACAAGAGACGCAAATTCGTTGCCCTATGCGCTAGGGCAATGAACTTGCGTCTCAACACGGGCGGGGGGTGCGGGATATGATCTGACCGGCCGCGAGCGCGACCTCTCCCTCAGTCAGTCAGCTGTTTCGCTAGAGAGCACGGTGTCGGATAGAAACTTTTTAAAATCTTTTAATGAAAATAACGTTTTTTTTTTGTGTTCCGTCAATTATTTTTATATTTAAGTCAACTACCCATGGTTTGAATGACAAGAGTGTTTACCCTTACAGCCTGTATAAGTAGGCGTTTATGTGGTATGTATGTATAAACTACCCGACTGCGCGACAGCAAAGTATGTAAAGTATCTTTGTATGTGAGATTCTTTATACGCTCGAAGCCGGTCGAAGCACTAGTATTATAATATCTGTGACTATGAGTGCCCATCGTCTCGTCTATAGGTTGTGCCATAGTTGGTTTGTTTTGATGATATTTTAGACGCCAAAAAGATATGAAAAAAAAAAATGGTATATAGGTTCACCATGTGGGGTATCAAAATGGTATAAATCCTCTATAAAAGTTTCTGAAACAGTTAGCTTATAGCCAACATTAAAACATCCAGTGTCATAGTAACCATAATATCATCCAAACGGGTGTTATAATGTTGTACTGAATTTCATAATGCAACTCATTTAAAAAAAAGAACATTTTCATACACGAGCGTTTCACTAACAAAGCACCGTAATTTAAAAACAAAACACATTCGAATTCGAAAAATTCGAATTCACGTCGTACCGCGCCATTTTTGTTGGATATTGGTATTGCAAAGAAACTTAGAGGATTCATAACATGGGTGTAGATAAAATCTTGTATGCAACTGTATATAATTAGGTATTAAAACAATCATGTGATACTATTATCACACTCGGCTGTCGTGTTTTAAAACCCTTTATTATATAACAGTTGCATAAATAACTATTAGGAGACTATTCCAAAAATATAACACACTTTGAGCGGAAGGGCGTTTCAGACTTTTACTGACTAAAACCCACCCGTTCCTTCAGTTGCCCTGAAACGTTATAACACCCTGAAAGGTTGAAAAAAAAAGAATAGGTTAAAATTTAGATTATTCTTGTTTAGAAGTTTTTAGTTACAGTTCGGTTTTTTGTTTTTTTTTTATAGGATTTTTTTTCATGTTTCGTTTCAGCACGAACTATTTTAAAATAGTATAATTTGCCTTGGTAAAAACTGTATTAGGTTCTAGCCAGTCGGCAAAGTAGTGGCGGACTTCCCTGAGAGCACTAGACTTACTTACATACCTACATTAAACAATCGCCGCTCTTTGAGCCTAAGCGTGTAAGCGTTCCTGTCCTCAGTCCACAGTACTGAAAAGTTAACCACAAGAATCTTAGCCCCTTCTCAAGTTGACTCTGAAGTGCCGTGTTTGACCGATGTGGTGAACGCCTGGAAAGTGACTTTTTCGGATACGGTTCAGCCCGAGAACCCGTCTTCTCAGAGACAGGGGGATGAGCAGGTTGCAGATTGGTACAGAATCCAATACTGCTGAGCGTGCTGGGCAGGCACTATGCTGGGTGACACCACATTCAGGCTCGCTTCAAGTCTGCGTCTGGGCGCTCCTGGCGGGACTCCACATCGCTGTCAGTGCGATGAAGCAGTTGACCGCGGAAACCATCGCCTATCCTGCAGCAAGAGCGTTGGTCGGTTGGCACGGTACGCCAGCAGTAATGGTATCTGTCGGGCTCTTGGCAAGTGACGATCGCGATGGGAAGAGGCCGGACGGAATGGCCATAATGCCTTGGGTATTTGGTAGGCCTTTGCAATGGGATGCGACCTGTGTTGGCACCTGCCATCCCATTTTCCTAGCACGTGGGGTTGTGCTAGGGCGGCTGCAGCAGGTGCAGAGAACCTCAAAATTAATATGTTTGAGCCGTTTGGGGTTGAAACACTAGCACTATGGAGTCCGAGTGCTCATCGGGTATTTTGGGACATCGCCAAGTGGTTGGTCGATTCTTCACGTGACCAGAGGGCTGGCCTATTTTTATGGCTAAATAATCAGCATTGCCATCCAACGTGGCAACGCCGCCACCATTGTGGGTACTTTTCCCGCTGATAGCGATGCGGACGAATTGCTTTCACGGGGAAAAACTTTCATGGTGAATTTTTGTTACAGAATCAGATCTATTCGGTTAAAATCTCACCATCATCACACGCACGCCGGTTGCGAGTACCTACTACGCACCTGGCCTTTCTAGAGAACATCTTCAAAACTTTAATATATTCTGTGCTTATATGTACATATTTTGTAAAGCTGTTTAGGACGACGAAACTTTTATCGTCCCTAAAGCAATTAAAAAGACAACAAAACTTGTACAAATCACATCCATTCCCTTTGTACTACTTCATTTGTTTCCATACAATGTTGTCTGAAATTGTGATCCATCATGAGTTGAATAACATCACACTGAATAGTTGGTGGGCGGCTTATGAATCGCGACCAGCTTTCGGAGACCTCTCGAAGCACCCTTTAGCACCCCTCAAATACCAACTATTGTTTTGTGTGAAAGGGGGAGGGGGTCCAGGGTAATCTGGTGGTGCCAAACCATTGTTGTTGCGTCGGATTCGAGTGCGAATTGTCACAGGCAGTCGGACGATTTTATCAATCGCTTATTATTCAACTCCCAACAAATGGATGATGACTCATTTGTGAATGTAGTGGCGCCAGAATTTTTGCACAGTTTTGTGCAATATGTTGTCGTTCTTTAGTCGAAATTCTGTGCAAAATATTGGTTTTGTGTAGCAGCTTTTTATTGGGGAATCTCTAATGAGCTGGCTTTATGCATCAATGATTACTTAAGGGTACTCAAAGCTCTCATGCGTTTTTTCGACTGTGCAGAGAATTGACGAGCTTTTTTGTATTACATGAAGCACGTCTATGATGATGTTCCTTCATTATTTTGTCTCTTATTCTATGTACCTACGTTATTTTCCTCGTATTAAAATATTTTTTATTCAAAGTTTTGAATCGTGACTTATTATTCTAAACTTTATTTACATGCATTCAAGGTGATTTTTAAAGTGTACGTAAATCTTTGTAAAAAACCTTTCTATGACAGCCAAAACTACCGGCCGTCACGAAGGATATAACTTCAACGACCGGCCAGCGCAAGTGACTGAAAAATCTTGCATTTACTTCTTATACCGAAATCCCACGATCCGCGATTTTGCGGACAGACACCGACGAGCCCGGACGACGGACCGTGGGAAGGTGTACGTGCAGGTAAGGTGTATCGCAGACATCGGAGGCGCGGCGGTCTGTTGTCGTCTGCCGTGCGTGTCCGTCTACAATACTGCCGATCGTCGGATTCCACCATTAAACAATAGATACCAGCAAGTTGATTTGTCGACTTAATTGCAATAGCTGATAGCTAAATCAATCAATGCATGACTGAACCAGCGATTTGACACATGGGACAAGAGAGTTTTAGCTACCCCTATAACTGAGTATGCAAGCTCGACTCGACTCACGAGTGACATTCAAGTCGCGTCTCGCGTCTCGGATCTCATCACGACTTCAACGTTAGTTACTAAAACGATTTTCATTCGATTTGGTCGTTTGAGTGAGCGGGCACAACAGTAGCAGATATCGAACGAGTCCATTGTTGGAGGTGACATCTAAAAGCATTGTGCCAAGCAGTACAATCGCACCATTACCGCCGCCATTGTGACAATGTTAACATATCGTTATCTAGATCAAGCGCCATCTATTGTCCGTCGCGGAGACTTTTGTGTAAGAATTTTCTTTCCTTTTCAGCGTTTGGTCGGATAGTTTTGTTACGGTTTATTGACCTTGAGTTGTCGGATAACAATAAGGGGATTGTTTATTATTTATAGTGTTAATTGAAGCCCCATGTGTAAACTGGTGATAAAGAATTCTAGATCGAAATTATATTAGAAACAATAGATCAATTAAATTAGTGAGAACATCATCTGATGACTGTCTGATTCTCAGTAGCAGCACGACGTCTGGATTTGTGCCCGGTTGATGGCAATAGGCTCGCCCCCTATTACATATATGGGACTTAAATATAACTGCAGATAATGTGATGATAATGAAATTTGGGTGATCTATGGTGCACCTCTGCCTAACTCTCCGGGAAAACCAGGCGTGACGTTAGATATTTATTTATTTAACAAATGCTTGCTGCACTTACAGTGAATACCAAAGCGTGCAGCAAGCCAACAACATAATATTTAACTAAAAAACTTAATGCAAGCATTTAACAAAAATTTTTTGGTACTTACACATAAATATGTCAACATCCGGCTCCTGAGCAATCAAGGCGTTCAGCAGTTTGATCGCCTGGGTTGTGGGGGCATATCGAGCAGTATGGTGTACGCACTGGTGGAGCCGCGAACTGGCACCGCGAGGCACAGGCGCACGTATATGTACCTACATATGTATATGATCAAATGATACAATATTGTGTGTCGATTGTGATTGACAAACGTCCCAAAGTAAAAAACATACACTATGTTTAAAAAAACAATTCTACATCCAACGGCAGATAACGGTAAATTAACAAACTCTAACAATCCTTGTCATGATTCTAATCAGAATCTGTACTACATACCGCTGTAATTTGCAATTAAATTAAATGTGTAGGTACTACGAAAGTAAATTTTTCTAGATTTTGTTTACAACTTAGCAGGAATAAAACCGAGTAACTTTGAAATTGTTTATTTTGGACCACAATAAAACTTTATAATAAAAACTTGGTTTCCGTAAAAGAAAACAATGTATCAGTTCACATAACTTTGGCTTATAAGAAAATCCGTAACCTCGTAGCTGCGTAGCAGGGCTACGTAACGCTACGAACTTTCACAAGTTACTTTTTTCAAACAAATTAATATGGTTTCGCAATTCGCATCTATCGATTTAATCGTTTTCCCCTAAATTGTTTTAAAATGATGTCAAACTTGCCAAGTTATAATTTTGTTTTATAAAGTTTGTTGTTTATTTTTCCCCTATATTCTTCTTGTTTCCAGAAAAAATAACAAGTAGGTATGTTTTGTTACTTCGTAACCTCTGAAACCATACGTAAATGCTGAACACGTTTAAAGAGTTTAGATTCTCCAATTTCGCACTATCGAATACCATGATCAATCACGATATCCCATTAACCATTAGAGGTTTATTCGATAAAAGTGTCCATGGATTTTCTTGCCCGCTATTCTCCATAGGAGCCAACTACTTGGAATCCATGCTAATATTATAAATTCGAAAGTAACTCTGTCTGTCTGTCTGTCTGTATGTTACCTTTCCACGCCTAAACCACTGAACGGATTTCGACAAAATTTGGCATAGAGATAGATGGCATCCTGGGAAAGGACATAGGCTACTTTTTATCGACATGGGTGGTATGGGGCGAAGCCGCGGGCGCCAGTTAGTGGGCTATATATAGCTCATTCTAAATCGTAGCTTCGTCTTCGACTCCTTGCCAATTCAAAAGTGCTTGTAATTGGTTTAATTGAAATAAATGCTTTCAGTTTGAGTTTGGGATGTCGTGGAACCATCACACAAACTTTGAACATGAAAACCAAAACAATATCACCCTCATTACGAGGCACGGAGGGATGACGCGACATCCACCACGAGTGGCGGACTGACCACTATTGTTCCACCACCACAATGACTATTTAATGAGATCAGATCCATCCTCGCTGGACAATGGCCACCCCCGCCCATCCCACTGATTTTATTAATTAATTCATTACAATAGAACCTGAGTTTCGGACCACTATCTATTGTTTGGCGATAGTGATTCAGCAGGTTGACCTTATGGCGGACAGATAAAGGATGAATTGATAATTATTGTAGTTGATTTTGATGATAATTAAAGGTATTCTGATGGGGTAAAAGAGTGTGTCGCTTTGATTGACTTTAAAAGAAACTGTAATGCAAATTATGTGTAACTAGGGACCTGCTTACACGGTTTTTACGGCTTGACAAACACTGAGTTTTCTTTAATATTATGTATGTAAGTTTAATATTAAGGGCGTACCCAACCTCAAATTGCTTAGCATGATCCTCCGTTATGCCAAAATACATGTTAAAGTTTTGATGCTAGATCCTATGTTTGATAAAAACACGATTACCTACATAAAATTTGCGTAATAAAAAAAAAAATCCAAAGTTACCTTTAAACTAAACTATAAACCGCTGGTATTCAAAAAATACTTCAAATTAGATCATGAAACTTTGCATAATACCTGAATAACTATAAAGCTGAATAACTATACTAACTGTTTACATTATATACTAGCTTATGTAAAATATTCTTGACGAATTAACAATAAATACACAATATAAAACAGGTCTTGTTTTTTTTTTTTTTTAAATACCTTTATTTTTACCGTAAAAACCAATTACCAAAACTATTCGAGTCTTGGAGCCACCAGTGAGTAGTATAATGAGAGCGAGACAAAAAGTGAACGTGAGCTGAGGTAGTATAGACCCTTAATATATTATAGACATGAACCTTCCAGAATAAATTGTCTAAATGATGGTGAAGACCGCATTGAAATCCGTAGCATAGTTTATGAGAACAAAGCGGTCACACAGACAAACACAAAAAGCGACTTTAATTTATAATATGTATAAATAAATATATTATAGACTGATGTTGGATACCTAAAAGGTAATGTAAATAAAATAAAGTCATGCAAACGTTATACTTTCAGATCTTTCGTAAAAGTTCGACATTCCTTCAGCAAGCTCGTGTATGCTATGCTTATGAAAAAATAAACCGGTTACATGACGTGACCAAACATCAGTACCATGACGTATGAATTATTTTAAGACTATTTCCATTGCGATTTCAGAAAAGGTATTCAGGAAAGTATATAAAAAAAGAAAACCGTACCAACAGACTAAAATTGTAACGATTTCTACACTAATATCTACAGGCTGTAAGGGTAAACAGTCTTGTCATTCAAATCATGGGTAGTTGACCTAAATATAAACATAAATGACCGAAAACAACAAAAAAAAAAACGTTATTTTCATTAAAAGATTTAAAAAAGTTTCTATCCGAACCGTGCTCGCTAGCGAAGCAGCTGACTAATTGAGGGAGGGGTCGCGCTCGCGGCCGTTCAGGTCGCGTCGCGCACCCCCCGCCAGTGTTGAGACGAAAGTTCGTTGCCCTAGCGCATAGAGCAACGAAATTGCGTCTTTTGTGGAAAAATGTAGTTTTAAAAAAAAGAAAAAAAAAGTTGTAATTTTCCATTGATTTTACATTTTATAAATGAAACCAAACCACTGGTTGCAAGGATAACGGTGTTTACCCTAACACCCTGTATACTTAATAATATTATAAAGCTGATGAGTTTTTTTTTGTTTGAACGCGCTAATCTCAGGAACTACTGGTTGGAATTTAAAAAAAATATGTTTGTGTTAGATCCACATTTATCGAGGTGTTGTATGTGTGGTCCATTTCCATTTATCGAGGAAGGTTATTAGAAGCGGACCATCAATGAAAAATGTTGCAAAAACGGGAAAAAATATTCCTTTTTGAGAGCTTCTGTTGCGTGCGCTGAGTAAACGGTTAAAGTTACGCAAATATCATGTATGATGGAATTGTTCCTCTTTACGGATTTAGATACATTTTGGCAAGGAGAGAGATGGTATCCCGGGGAAGGACATAGGCTACCTTTTGTCGACATACCACGCGGGCGAAGCCGCGGGCGGAAGCTAGTAATTTATAAAGAGATCACGCGGGTGAAACCCCTGGCGGAAGCTAGTCCGTTGTATTTTCACTGACCCTTCTTCATTCTTATATTAAAAATATTTAATACATTTTCGACCATTTATTATGCAGTCTCAAACAATATGAACACAGAAGTTTTCTTTTTCAGCACTAAGTGGGTCCGTGTTTTTTAATTCTTTAGTTCTTTTTTTACATTGTCTTTCATTGTATTCTTCCCACCTGAAGCTATGCGGAGAATATAACGGAAGAATTTCGTTTCCTATTTATTTGAATACTAGCTTCCGCCCGCGGCTTCACTCGCGTGGTATGTCGATAAAAAGTCGCCTGTCCTTTCTCAGGCTCTAAACTATCTGTGTACCAAGTTTCATTTAAATCGGTTCAGTAGTTTTCGCGACAGACAGACAGAGTTACTTTCGAATTTAGTTGTAGGTCGAGAGTTCGAACCCAGTCAGGCGCTTTACGTTGTGTAAATTATTTTATCACCACTGCTCTCAAAACGGTGAAGGAAAACATCGTGAGGAAACCGGCATGTCCTAGAACCAAAAATTCGAAGAAATGTGACATTTACCAACCCGCACTGCGGCTGCGTGGTAGATTACGGCCCACTTCCTCTTGAAGAGAGGAGGCCTGTGTCCCAGCAGTGGGAATATTATAGGCTGATTATGCAAGAACTTTTCAATTCAATTAATTTATTTCGTGAACACAGATGGAGAGTGCACAAAATAAAATCAGATCTGGGAAAGAAGAAATAAATTAACAAAATACAACATCTTACAAATTAAGAGCTAAATAATATTGGTCTTACAATTAAAATACGTGAGAGCTTTAGCACACCTCCGCGGCGTAGCAGTGAAACCGCAGCAGTTCAATTCAACTGCCTTGCGTTATGTTCCGCGGAACATGACGCGAGTCTGTTGAATTGAACTACTGCGGTTTCGCTGAGGTGTGCTACCCGCCTTAGATCTGTCTTTCCTCAGCGTGGATACCCTGAGGAAGTCTCATATTCAATAAAATATTTAAAACATAATATACAGGATGTGGCGTAAATAATGGATTACCCTGAAACTGCCGATCGGCCAGATTATCATCTATCATTTACCCCACTTATATCCATTTATGCCCTATTAAATTTTCTTCATTTTTTTAATGTTTTTTCCGATGTTTTAATAGTTATTCTGCTATTAAGATCATCAAATGGGTCCAGCAGTTCTCGAGTTATAGGTGCTTGAACAAACCCGAGTTGTTTTTATAAGATATCAAAAATATAAGATATCAATAATTTGGTCATCCATGGGTATATGGCGATATAAGAGAGGTAATGATAATCTGGCCAATCGAAAGTTTCAGGGTTATCCATTATTTACGCCACATTCTGTATAAGTACCATTAATAATGCTTTCCAACCAAAACGCAAAACTTTTTACATGGTTCACAATCTACAGACACGTCACAACGATTGCCGCGTCGCGTCGCAATTTCTCTATTGTTTTTGAAGTACAATGAAGTACTCAGATAAAATAGGAGTCGGCTGGAGTTAGCATATGAATAAAGTGGACAAAAGACCCCTTCTGTCCATAGCGAAATTTTATTAATTGTGCTTTGTGGTAGGGCTGCGCTGTCCGCGTTGAATTTTCATCAGAAATTATGTAGTAATATCGGATTCAGAAGTTTATTGATTTGCAAATCTACACTAATATTATAAAGAGGAAAGATTTGTATTTGTGTGTGTATGTTTGTAATGAATAAACTCAAAATCTACTGCGCCGATTTCAAAAATTCTTTCACCATTAGCATTTCATTCTTTCAACATAAGCTATAATTTATAAAGATTACACGCGGGCGAAGCCGCTGGCGGCTCCTAGTGTTTTATAAATGGATTAAGGTTTCAATAGATAAAGTACTTTTTTTAATTCTGACCGTGGTAACCTATATCTACATAAAATAATGGCAAAGACGAGAGATGTTATTATCTAAAATATTATCAGTAACTCTTGTATAATAAATAAATAGACATCATCGTTTCTTAAATTCGCTTTAAATATAATAAATATTTTAATATAATAAATTGAGATAATAAATACATACAGGGATGTTCCGGATGCAGATTTGTTACATCCACGGATGCGGATTTTTCGTGGCTCACATCCGCGGATGTCAAGTTTTTTTATAGGATCCAGGATCCTTCCAGGCGGCAAGTCGAAATTCAAAATTTCTTACGTTTATTGCAAATTGCAGCGCTGTTTCATTGTATGTTGATTATAATTCAATTCGCGGCAATTATAAAAAAAATAATTATTAAATTAAAGATATTATCTTGTTTTTTTTCATCAATATCTCTCGAAGTTTTTGGTGGATAGGCTATTTTGTGAAAATGAGACGATTAAGAGCTATGATTTAATTTTTTATAATTTTCATCTTGTTGATAATGCTTTTACTTACTTATATTAAACCTTTTCCAACCACATCTGTATCCGCATGGATTAATGCGGATGCGGTAATATCACTGCTCATACATAGGATTAACCAGAAATAACAAGTACAAGACTTACTAATATGTTGTAGCAAATTGGTTTGTAAAGAGTTCCTTCTGCGTGATATTATATAAAATCTCCTTTAGCAACATTCTTCCACCAACAAACTTTACATTTTCATCAGAGCAGCTTTGTGCAAAACTACGTAGTGATTCATGCAGCACGTATTATTCGAAACGAAGTTAGAAACATGACCAGTAAAATTCAATTTTAATATTGCATCGTATCTAGTGAGAGATTGAATTTTGATACGTCTCGTATGCGTCCCAGAGATTCGCCCCGCGGCCGCCATTCAACGTCGCCCGGGCGTGTTGCACGTTGCAACGATACAGCTACTTATGTAACCAAAGTGTTTTATAGTATTTTTCTGTTATGTTTATGTTATTATTTGAAGTGAAAACTTGTTCAGACGCATTGAGCAATTCTTGGTAGGGTTCGTTGTTATGGGCTCGCGTCACCGACTTTCCCGCGCCGACATGCTGTAGTAGCAGTAAATGAAGCTTTTTTTTGGGACGAAGTTTTTTAACGCGTCTTGCCGTCTTGCGGTAGGATGAAACTGGTAAAAATCGTCACGCGAAAAAGCGTTCATATTTGCTACTGTCTTCTTCTAATTAACACTTTGAAAATGGAATTACAGAATGGCGCCTGCGAAAATTTTCATTTTATTTAACATGGTTTTCATGTTTTCGAGGGTGCCTAAAGCCGATAGTGAGGTCAAAATGTAAATCCAAGATTGCGGGTGTGAAAAATTTCACATTTTTCGTCATGGGTGTTTGAATGGAAGTTCGTGCCGATGGGGACTCCCATCGAATGGACGGCTTGTTGTTTCATAAAGGCAGATAAAAACACATTTTTTTTCTTCAAATAACTCAAAATAAAGATCCTCCTTTATTATTTATCAAATATTGTGTCTTCATTGATTCAGCGGGCGACACACTGTGCGATTCGCCACCGGCTTTGCAGAAATCATAAAGGCGAGTGATCAAACGGCGGCCGGTCTTTTTGACCCCGATAACGAAATGATACCCTCCACCGGGTTCTCCGGCGGACTCACGAGGACCTTGCCTGCTAAATTAGCAAGTACTGTCTGAAATGATACGTAGTGTATCTATGTCTACGCGATATAAATCTAAGGTAGGAATTGTTATGATATCAAGAGAATTCGAGAAATGATCAACGATTCTTGCAATACATTTTCTGGGGCTACATTTCGATAGATGTATTTTCCATTTGATTGTGATACTCGAAATAATTTTCAATTTAGTTTCCTTTTCTCAAAACAACAACAACATACATTTTGAATTTTAGCACACCTACCACTGCTACATATTCTTTTGCCCGCAAAGTTCTGAAGTTCAACTTCCAAGCTTTTATTAATTAATATCACACAATCCATCCGACGCATGCGGCGCACCGGCCGACAAGGCCAGCTCCATGTCAAGTTCGGAGCCACCTCGTAGGTACAGCGCAAAGCGGCGCTACTGTAACAATAATGGCTCGGCCCCCATTGTTTGGGGCCGTGGCACATTACGCTTTTGTCTCTGCCCTCTCCCGTTCCTCACAATGCGGCCAGGAAACAAGTGAGCCTTTATTTCGCCTCTTTTTGTCTCGGAGTATCGCTGCTTATTGTCTTCATTCGATTGTTCGGGCCTCTTCAGAGGGCACATTGTTGTGGACTTCGTCGTTAGTGCTGAGCTGGCGGATGTGCAATGTTCTAAGTGTCGTTTGAATTTTAATACGACGGAAAGAGTGGTAGGTGGTGCTCGCTTTGTGATAGTGTCTTGTTTCGTTCATTGACAAGCTAGTCTGGTTCTGTAGCGGTGCTCTCGTTCATGCGGTTTGTAAAGTAGGTGTGAAGCGGTATTGTTTTCGGATGATAATTCCTGTTTTGCTTGGAATATTTATGTGTGTGACTCATTGAAATCTGGCTGATTGGTTGTGAACAAATCGAAATATTTTTGAATTCGAGGGAAGATAAACCAAACCTATTTCTTTATAATTACCCCCTACCTTGATTGATTACCCTTTTGCATCTGATAAATGATGTGCACATAATTTTCTTTTCATTAAAATATGCAATGCATGTACCTATTGATATTAAGCAGTATCTACGTCTGTATTACACAGGTATAAATGTAAAATTTGTATGATGCAGAGAGGCGCTCTTTTCCAATTTCCGATGCATCTGGCGTTGAAATTAATTTCACAGCCTCTGTAAACAATACAAAATTATTGAAACTCTACGAAAACGAATGGGTTTGTACATTGTGCTCAATGAAACATCTATTTTTCCTAAAAACAGAATAAAACTCTTTCAGTTTTTTTTCAGGATCAAAAATTCCTAAAAGGATTTGTTTGAAACTTGACTTCTTAGTATTAGGTTGCGATATATACCTATCTAATATTTAGACTTCAGCATTCCACTGCTGGGTGAAGGCTAAAGCATCCTCTTTAGCATTCCATCCACCCAGAGCTTGTAAAAACAGGAAGAGCCACAGTTTTCAGCCAGTCCACTCTGTAAAAATCTCACCGTGAAAACTTAGGTGAATGCTAAAGAGGATGCTTTAGCCTTCACCCAGCAGTGGAATCCTGAAGGCTGAATTAGGTACCTATATGTCGCAACCTAATTCCTACTAAGAAGTCAAGTTACAAATAGTGGGGCCTTATTTTTAAGAACGTTCACATACATTCGCATCTCATTCGCAATCTGTCAAAAAAACCATCAATTTACCAAAATTTTTGATAAGTTTGACAGATTGCGATTTAAAAGTGAACGTTTTTTGATTAAGAGAATTGGCCGTCTGATCCTTTTAGGCATTTTTGATCCTAAATAGATCCTAGATCGGCAGATCGCCGAGCCAATCGTAACGTAAGACGTCGCAAACGCAGCCGTCCCTCGTAACGTAATCTCGTCCTGTAGTGGTATTCTGTAAAAATCTCACCGTGAAAACTAATGTGAAGTGAGCTTAAGGTGACCTGTCACTGCCACCTGACGCTAGGGATTGACAGCTGACATCACATAAGTTTTCACGTTGAGGCATTTACAGAATATACAGGCTGAAATCTCAATACTTTCCCACATTACAAGCTGTCATGTATATTGATCATATCGATATCTACCCGTGTTTATCTGCAAATGATACAAGCTCAAGCTCCTCTAGTTAGCATTGTTCGCGGCTCCATTGTGTGACTGGCTTTGTTAGGGCACGCTTCGTTTTTTTCTTTTCGCCTTCGAAATGGCGCTGAAAAACTAAGGGCCGGAGCTACAAGGGTTGAGGTGTAGCTCTGTGTTTACATTATCAGGGTTTTGTCTTGAATTAAAGAGTTTACATTAAAAATGTGAAGACAATTTGGCAGAGGTTGTGTTGTTTTTGGTCAGCGACATTGAAGTGAGTCGAAAGAGAGACTGAAAGGTGGTTTAGTTGCACTTGGTTACACTTCTACGTCTTTTTACGCGAAAAGTAGAATAGGTAGGAAAACTGAACATAAATAGTGAAACCACGTTTTTTATACATCCATACTAATATTATAAAATCGAAAACAACTCATCGGTCTGTATGTTACCTTTTCACGCCTAAACTACTGAACAACTGAACTGAATTGATGTCGACAAAAGGACATGACCAGTTCCTGCACTCGAATTCGGGAACTTGTGCAGGATTACAGTGTTTACACTATGATTAAAAAATTAAGATCTAATTTATCTTGGATATTTTATACCGAATAAAGCCAAGGTTAAAATATCTGCAAAAACAGTAGTTTAATTGCTTCCGCTATTCTTTTAGAGTGCGTTTCATCCTATGCCGTAGTGTTGGTTCCCCTGTTGTATGACGAATTTTGTACGTTACGGCGCCACCTAATAGGTCATAGGAACTATAATGATGAAAAGCACTCTATAAGTACTTTCCGATTTTGACGTTCCATTGTATCCATAATCATCCGGTAACCATAATAAGCTAAACAGTATGGGGAAAAATAAAATAAGAACGAGTTATTTTCGATCAAGAGAATAAATGACATGGAATAATATATTATAATGCATGTTTTGTTTCAGATTAATTTGATTTATTTACATTTTATAATCTAAGTTTGCACGCCTACAGGTTAGGTTTTTATTGACATTTGGTGTATAAAGGACTGTTATTTCTTTGACAATGCATCTGACATTAGCGGCGGGACCAAAGGCACAATGTAGGAATCTTTTTCATAAAATCCCCAATTAATCGAATAGAGTCAAAGCATGAAATCGATTCACAAAAAAACTATTTTTGAAAAATATATCAGTTCAAAAATATTTTTTTAACTGTGTTTGATTAATAATAACATAACATCACGCTTCTAATGCCTGAAGGGAGAGGTGTACCTATACACCCTCATTTTGCTAGTTGTGTTGTAAGTCTCGTGCATTAGGGGCGAGCCTATTGCCATCAACCGGGCGCAAATCCGGACTCCACTTGCTACTGAGATATTCCAGATGAACAAACCCAATAACACTTTGCCTGACCAGGAAATCGCACCCAGGACCTAATGCTCAGGTGTAGCTGAGCATGAGGTCCTGGGTGCGATTCCCCGGCACAGCGCTACAGCGCTTGGGACCACTAGACCAACGAGGCAGTCAAATGATTTCGATTTTAGTGTTTTAGATTCGAGAAAAAATCGAGTATCATTTATCGATCTCAGATCACCATTCACCATCCCTACCGATCCATCCGATCTTGGCGTCACGTTGTGTTTACATATTCGTTGTGTACTGTGCGATTATTGTGTTCTATTTCTAACGACCATTGCTATTATTTACGAACTGATAATTATCTTCAAAGCCTGATTACCATTGCTATATAAAAAGGATTCTTCGGTTTTGCTCTACGATTCGATTAAATGGATATTAAGATGAGATGCATAAACTGTGGTATATTTCGTAAGGCGGGTTCAAAGGCATATTATGTCAATGCTAACCTTACCCCTGCAAGCGAGACTTGCCCGGTGGTTGAATAATCAGGTATGTACTTAAACTACATTGGAACAATACCTACTATATAACAACAAGACTGCAGGTATAAAGTCTGACATAGCGGTTCGATTGCATGTGAGCCAGCAAAACTTAATAAAGCAGCGTTTATTTGGGGAAAGGGTGGCAATGCATCAGCAAAAACCCTGCTATGGGCGGCGGTGATTGCCTAATTCCCGTAACTAAAAACGTTCAAATTCAAGTCGCAATCTCATCTCAGCGACAATTATTGTCAAAAACTCGATTACCACAACGCCTAGCGCCATCTCATATCGAAAACCAGAGTTATTTAGTGAATACTTATCTTTATTTTTCTCAGTTTCCTGATCTTTTAGACTTGTGAAACTTTTTTGTCTGGAAACTGTAGAATACAACAATTGCAAAAATAAAACAATATTTGCTGCACATTGATTTCGACACCTATGCCGGCGCCCATAGTCCCACTGGTCATGTCATTTGGCAAGGAGATAGATGACACCCTGGGGAACGACTTAGGCTACTTTTTATCGATATACCGCGCGGGCAAAGCCGCGGGCGGAAGCTAGTATTATATAAAATAGTAACGAAGTTATTTTTTTTTAAATAATAATTTCTACAAAGTGTGGGAACGCATCTGATGCCGAAAATATAGTTTTTTAGAATTTTTGTCCGTTTCTCTCGATATGTTCTCGATGCCGCAAACACGGCTGAATAGATATGGATGAAATTTGGCACACATGTAGTTTATAACCTAGAGTAATACATAGGCAAGCTACATTTAATCCCGGTAGTACGTTCCATACAAATTTTCCGACATCTACGTCGGCGAAGCCGCAGGCGAAAGCTAGTTTTAAATAAAAACCCGCTCTACGACTGAAATAGCCTGTGCAAAATACTGCAGTGGTAGTAGTGATACTTACCTAATTTTACTGATATTTAATGAGAATGAACAAGTTTCTATTACTTATTTCACTTGTAACCATAGATATCCGGTTGTAACCAAGACATAGCGCAGCGAACAATACAGTAAAGCATGCCCAAACTACACTCCGCTCTGTGCATACACGCTCACACGCACAACCATTTACATTATTAAAACTACACCTCACTAAGTGCACACATGTTTACGAAACCGGCCTCACGTCACTGTTGACAGCGCTCTGTCTTGGTTTTTATTTGGTATGGGCTTGTATACATGTACACTTTCACTGCCTACCCGTTAACAGATTGAACACAACAATACCTGTTAGCCCACCATAAAACATAATCCTTTCTGTAAATCCGTTTCAGATTTGGTATAGGTAGACGCACAACAGCGGCACGTCTGAATAGACACCGTTGAAATATTCTCCAACATTGTGAGTTCCATACAAAATCGCCTACACTCGTGTGTCGCCTCACCATTCATATTTCCCGCGTTTTCCATACACAATATCGCGACTTTGTGAGGCGGCGCGCTTCTCAAGTCTCCAAATAGTCCATTGACGAGCTGCGAGCAAACTCGCTATAGCGAATTAACACTATTCATGGGAAGTTTTGAAAGAGGACTACTCTCATACAATTTGGTCGCATTCATAAAGATTCACTCCTTAGCTAGCTCGATGAATAGCTTTATGAAACGTTTTATACTAGAAATATACTGTTCGTAAATAATTTTGGCGTTTGTTTGTCATTTGTTTCTTGCTTTTAAGCAATTTCTGAAGCAATTACGTGTTAAATTGCGGCGCTATTAGCTAGCCCTCGAGTAGATGAGGCAAGGAACAATTACGTTGGCGACAATAGTTCGCATTGTGGGGCTATCGCACTAGAAACAGTTGTTCCAGCCGCTGGTAAAAGAATGCTCGGTGGAGCGGCGTGGAACAAAAGCTGGCCCAATTGTGTTACCAGCCATCCGCTTTTTGTGTCCCGCAAAATAGGAAAATGAGTTGAATGGGAAATTCTTTGGAAACAGTTTTTGCGTTAGTCATTAAATATGTTTATGAAACCAACACAAGAAAATCTATTGATGATTTTTAATGAGGACATCCATTTATACAATATGCTGTTCTTATGGACGCTCTGGGTCTTTCAACCATTAGGTACTTTGTCTGTGAAGCTGATTATGAGAGATTGCCTTTGTCTATTCACATGGTTTTAGTTCAATCAAAATCAAGGTTCATTATCCGACAATTGTTCAATAACTCCATTTTCTTTTTATAATGCTTATTTACATTTTATCGAACGATAAACCAAGTAGGCTATTTATAATAATTCAACAAAACCACAAAACACTTGTGTATCATGTACATTATAATCAAATACCGTGAGAGTATATTTGAATACTAGCTTAGCATTAATATGAAGAAAAAAAAAGCTTTTTTCAGTCCTACATAAATTAATAAAAGTCACAAACAGACCTTTCAGGCATCTTCCAGACCGCTACTGAATGGTGTTAATTTACTACTGAATTGCCAACTCCCGAGTGTGAGATTTCAATGGAAGATTCGGTCGACATCACAAGCACGAAATTCTATATGGAAAATGTGGAAAACATAAATAGAGGCTGCAAAAAGCGACTCGAAAGGAGGGTGATTTTCTAAAGGCTTCAGCCGTTTCAATGGACCACTGTTTAACATTACTCATTGAGCGATACCTATTTTCTGATTCCTATTCAAAATACGAGAGACTCTTTGTAAAAACAGGTACTCTCACGTCAATAGGGAACTTTTTAAACATCTTCACTCGCCAAGAAAGTCGGGTTTGTTCTTCTATTTCAAAGTGGAGTCTTACTTACGTTAAAAGAAGTTCTGAACAATAGTGCTGGCTGGAAAGAAAATAGCCTGCCCAGGATGCTATTCAACTGTCAAAGAGTGCAAAGTTCTTAAAGAGGTTGTATATTAAAAAGAATGAACAATAAAGAGGTTTAACATGTCTGTCGTTTCATATATTTTATAGGTCTGTGCCATTAATATCAAGCTTGTCATCTTGTCAGCCACAGAGTACTTTTTACTATGTTGTCACCCACAACACCACGTTTATTTACTCCATAAATGACTATTAATTAGTTTAAATAAAATTGAAATCTAAAGCAAAAAGTTTGTTTCGAGAACGATAAAATTTTAATAAAAGTTGTGTTTCTAGAAATCTCGTAAGCATGCTGAACATTTGCAAACACATGGAACTTGATAATACGATACGGGTTTCGTGAATCAAAATTGCATAACCATGGTATTTTCACTGAAGAAGTCCCCTGGTAGTGGCAGCGAGAGTAGCGACCGATATTCACATTCTGCGAGCAGTGAAACAGTCGTAGATTCAAAATTCTGCATCAAAGTAATATTCTTTATTCTGATCTTAGTCATTCAAATTGGATTTTTTATTTTCTTTTTCTGGAGGTATGGAACTCCCGCTGTTGAAAAGATAGAGAAACCATTTCATTATTAGTGTATGTGCTGTAACTACAAAAAAGAATATATGTTTTTAACGTTATAACTATACTCTAGTATTCTTTTGTATATCTTCCTCACTTATAATTTTATAAATTACCAGCATTTATTATATACTAGGTGCGCCCCGCGGTTTCACCCGCGTAAGTCTCGATCCCGTGGGAATATCGGGATAAAAAGTATCCTATGTGTTAATCCAGGTTATAAACTATTTGTTTGCCAAATTTCATCCAAATCCATTCAGCCGTTTTTGCGTGATTGAGTAACAAACATCCAAACACACAAACTTTCACATTTATAATATTAGTTTGTATGCCAAATTTCATCCAAATCCATTCAGCCGTTTTTGCGTGATTGAGTAACAAACATCCAAACACACAAACTTTCACATTTATAATATTAGTAGGATTTATTTACTCTAAACGGGGCACGGTCCCACCCAGGCATGGCTGTAGGCCATGGGCCACGCGGGAATCGAACCTCAATTACGCGCGATTAGTGGCTCAGATCTTGATCGCCTACTGCCCCAACGGTGCCTACTTATGTGATTTTAAATACAAAGTAAAAAAATATACTTGTTATAGGAATGACTTGAAAAGCTAGGCTTTTGAGGATTAAAAGTTGGCGGAGGCCTTATCAAAGCATTGCTAAGTTTCGCTTCCTTTGTTGACTTGTAAGAGTTCTTCTTTTATAAAGTAAAAGAATATCAAGTTAAACTGGTAAGCCGACTCAAAGCTTTTAAATACTGAATCCTATTTCATCATCATTTCAGCCGAAAGACGTCCACGCCTCCCCCAAACACCGTCACTTCAAGCGGTTCTGTTCTTTTTTTGGTGGTTTGGCATAATCGCCACGCTTGACAGGCGGGTTGGCGATCGCAGTATGATGTTAAAAATGCATAGAGAACGCTGTTGCCCATTTTCTAGTGAGTCTCTCAGTCGCCTTTTACGACAACCACGAGACGAAATAGGGTCCTATCCTACTTTTTCTACTTCCAGATAAGTTTCTGTTAATTCAGGCAGAATTTCCTACAATTAACTTCGTCTTTTTTTTAAATTATACCCGTGGATACTAGTGATTGCAAAACAGGGTAAAATAAAAATATTTTAATATTAATGTTTATTTTTGCCAAAAACAGTGCATTTCCAGTCTACATTAAAAGCCAGGTTTACATTTTTTTTAAAGACGTAATTGAAGTACTTTGCTTATGAATTCCACAGTAGGACCTCAGGACGAGCCTGTCTCGTGGAGTTCTTGGGTGGTATTGCCTATTATATTATTATATAAGAAAATGCGCGTCGCATTAATGGATTGCTATTTTTACAATCGAGATTTCGAGAAGCACATGGAAAAGTGTTATATTTTATTTTAGTGTGGTTTAAGGTGTTTCTCGTGGCTAAGTAATAATAGCCGCACGGGTCGATACATCAGGTTAAGGTACGCTTGCCGGGGTTGGTCTGTGGATGGGTGACCTTTACATATCGAGACTTCTCCATGCCTCGGAAAGCACGTTAAGCCGTTGGTCCCGGCTGTCATTAGTGGATCTTTGAAAGTCATTACGGGTCGTCAGAAGCCTGAAAGTCTGACAACCAGTCTTACCAAGGGGTATCGGATTATCCAGTTACTGGGTTGTGGAGGTCAGATATGCAGTCGCTCCATGTAAAATACTGGTATTCAGCTGCATCCGGTTAGACTGGAAGCAGAACCCAACATAGTTGGGAAAAAGCTAGGCAGATTGATTGCAGATTGACTTCATTAAAATTCATCTCAAGGACGTGTCGATTTAACATATTTTTTATCACACGTGTCTATAAGGCCTGATGAGTCGAAATACCGGCTCATGAATGTCAATACCTTCAAGATGTGGCTGGCAATCAGCGCCCGCGGCTTTCAATTTCAGTCTATTCACATATTTTGTTCACTGTACAAGTGTACTCGCTGATTTTGATTCAGTAGGTTTAATTGGATGTAGTTTTCACTGGGAAATATAAGAACGTGTGAGGTTTTGGAGGAGAGTAGGAGGTATACTCCATTTCTACACTAATATTATAAAGAGAAAAGATTTGTATTTTTGTGTGTATGTTTGTAATGAATAAATTCAAAAACTACTGCGCCGACTTCAAAAATTCTTTCACCATTAGAAAGCTACATTCACCCTGAGTAACATAGGCTATAATTTATAAAGATTACACGCGGGCGAAGCCGCTGGCGGCAGCTAGTATTTAATAAGCTGGCTGACTATACTCCACTTATTTAATAAGCTGGCTGACTATACTCCACTTATTTAATAAGCTGGCTAACTATACTCCATTTCTTTAATAAGCTGGCTAACTATACTCCACTTATTTAATAAGCTGGCTGACTATACTCCACTTATTTAATAAGCTGGCTAACTATACTCCACTTATTTAATAAGCTGGCTGACTATACTCCACTTATTTAATAAGCTGGCTGACTATACTCCACTTATTTAATAAGCTGGCTGACTATACTCCACTTATTTAATAAGCTGGCTGACTATACTCCACTTATTTAATAAGCTGGCTAACTATACTCCACTTATTTAATAAGCTGGCTGACTATACTCCACTTATTTAATAAGCTGGCTAACTATACTCCACTTATTTAATAAGCTGGCTAACTATACTGCACTTATTTAGAAAGAAAGAAGAAAGTAAATACGTTTATTTGCGGCAAACATGACGCTAAGAAACTACAAATACACGAAAAATAACAAATTGGGGGAAAATATGCGTCACATTCACGCAAAAGGGCCATCGCTCAGCTTAATGCTGCAACCCTATGCAAGACAGAGCCCCAGCGCAGGTTTTCATTTAATAAGCTGGCTGACTATACTCCATTTATTTAATAAGCTGGCTAACTATACTCAATTTATTTAATAAGCTTGTTAACTATCTATACTCCATTTATTACAGCACTAGCAGCCGCTCCTGCTCAGCACGGTTTATACGACTTGACAAAACATCGAGATTTCGTAGTTATTTATATGTAACTTAATTTAACGTATTAGCTTCCGCACGCGGCTTCGCCCGCGTGGTATGTCGATAAAAAGTAGCCTATGTCCTTTCTCAGGCTCTAGACTATCTATGTACCAAATTTCATTTAAATCGGTTCTGTAGTTTTGGCGTAAAAACGAGACGAACAGTCGCATTTATACGAAGATGGAATCTGTTTGGCCGGCGAATTTGGCTTTCTGAAATCAGTGAGTAGGTCCTCCAAGGAGTGAATTACGTACGCTTTTCAATGATTGATGATCACGATATTTTAGTTGTTCTGTTTTCCGATGAGGCAGTCGATATGCTAAAAATCAGGGATGAGCTAGGATAATCATAAACGAATGAAGTCTAAGGTCTATTCAATAAGTCAAGTGAAGACTTGCTTAGCAAGCTGTTGCCCAGTTACAGGGTTGTGGAGGTCAGATGGGCAGTCGCTCCATGTAAAATACTAGTATTCAGCTGATCCGGTTAAACTGGAAGCCAACCCCAACATAGTTGAGAAAAGGCAAGGCAAATGATGATACCATGACATGGGAAGCTGCTGTGGCTGTGGCTAATTTGCATTTAGGACTAGATAAGTCTATGTACAATACCTACTCTCTACAGCTATAGGATCGGAGATTTCGTCAGTCATAACCAAAATTAAATTTTATAAGCATTGTCCTACGATAAACATGTTATCCTAACCGCAGCCTATTTATTTATTACAGTTTATATAACGCTCCATTGTTTCTGAGATGCATATCTATCATAAATATCAGAAGCTGTATCGGCCCACCTATTCAACAATGAAAATATTATGTACCAACAAAGGCTCCACAATCCCGTCTTTATTTTACACTCTAGAACATCGGTCCGTGGAATTCGTAATTTCTTTGATTCCCGCCTATTGTGCGACTGATAAAAGAGACACTTTTCAGTTGCTCCCGTCTGAATGAATACACCCATTATGGCTACACAAAAGTGGATATTCCAAACAAAAACATCATTGCCGCGGTTATAACGGAGCGTAAAAAACAATTCGGACTATATTCCATTATGATTTCGAACAATGTAGTTGGTGAAATTGTATTTTGTCGCGAATAATGTTGGGAATCGACGCGGCGCCTGGATTTATTGTCGTTGTTTAAATTTATTTTTTATGAAAGAGTCTGGTGGCTCGTGACGTAATGATTTATTTGAAATTTGGTTATTGTTGTCGCTATTTCAATCGCGGAATAAGCTGTTTCAGGAGACTATCCGAATCAATCAAAAACGGTGAAGGAAAACATCGTGAGGAAACCGGCATGCCTGAGAGATATTTTTAGAAGGATATTTACTGTGCACCTATGTTTTCCGTTTTGATCATACATGATCTGTAGAAGCACTAGAACCCTCAGAAAATGCTCAAAATTGCCTGTTTAGACCGCTGCTGTCATCAGAGGCCTATTGTAGAAATTTGACAACTATACATGAAAAAAGAAAAACATAAGGGCACAGTAAATATCCTTCTTATTCAATTTATAAAATCTTTTAAATTGATCCAATATTGGAGGAGGAAATAGACGAGAGCCGAACCTCGAATTATGACTTTTTGTATGGAGAAAAACCGTCCCTATTTCCTCTTAAAATGACATTAGTAAGCACAGGCAGGGTTAACATCACGTTACATTAATATCATGCCTGTATTCCTCGAAGGATTTGTCAGAGCTGTTGGTATACTTTATTTACATACACATTTCGCCAGTTATGTTCCAAGGGGACGAGCCTGTGAGACGAACCTATCGCCATTAACCGGTTAACTACCTACAAATCCAAATTTCGTGCAGAGAAAATTCAGATCAAAATAATCCAATAAAACTTTGCCCCACCTGGGAATCGAATATAGGACTCAGTAGTCGCGCTTACGACACTATTCCAACGTGGCAGTGATATTTGCTGCTTTAGCATAAACAAAAAAATCATTCGTGGTAGTAACAACTAATATCAGCATCACAGTAAAAGTACACTAGTACTTTACAGACTAGAGAGTAGACTGTTATTTATTTTATTTTAAATCTCAGCTTTTTGGCGCCTAAACTTATTTTATTTTGATTCAATCACGTTAGAAAGTAACTGGTAGCGCCATCTCTGTGCGGTTACAGAGAACAACTTCAAATCTTGGCGATGGCAGCGCCACCTGTTGTTCAGTAATATCGCTAGCTTTTAGCAACGCGCAGTTCGGAAGTACAGCTTTCTCATTGAGCGAATAGATGGCGCTACACGAAGGCTTCGCTGCTTCACTTGAAGATGAAACACGCCCGTCATTATTTTGCACTACGATATTCGCGATGTTCACAATGGTTGAAAGATGGCGTTTATGCCCAAGGCGTCCATTTTGTAAATAGACAATGTTTACCGCTAATCTCGACCGAATTAGCGGACAAACGAAAGACATAGCTGCTAATATAGCTAGCTACTTTTATCATTGTTGTTTCCTCAACGATAAGATTTTCATACCTATTTTACTAGATTAGTTACTCATTGGTTTTTTTGTTGTTTATTTTTAAGCAATAGGTACATCATGTGTGGTATTTTGATAATCAAATGTACCCGATATCAATGGATATTAATAATGATTCACACACACAATCCTAAATATTTAATTTTCACAATGATTAGCACTAAAGCAGATTGATAGACATAGGTAGGTACTTAGCAATTAGCATGTTTATCTTACGTAAGTAGGTACCTATCTAAAGTAGAGGTAGGTACTTGTATAAAATTATGAATAGTAGCTAAATAGAATGTAAGTACCTACTTACTTAATTAAAATGTCTAAATGGGTAATAAAGTACCTACATATGGGTAGGTACCTACTTAAATAGAATGTAGGTAAACAATAAACATGCTACTACGGTTTTTATCTAAAGTAGGTACCTATTAACCTCGCGTAGGTAAGCAAGACGAGCCTTCCATATAAGTAGGTACCTATATCATCGAATTTAGATACCATCTCTAGGTAGTTAGTGATAAAAACATCGTTATTAAACTGATCATACAGGGTGTTCCTGGAAGCAAGGTCATTTCCAAACTTTGTAGGTAACCCTGACTTTTTTTTTTCGCTAAGTAGGTAGTGAAACTTCCATGAAAATCGCTCGAAATTTTTTTTTTGAGATTCTTTATCACTAGTACCTACCTATGAGTTTAATTAAAAATCAATAAAAAAAAAAAACGATAAAAATTAAACAATAGTGTTGGTATGTACGTATGTACCTACCTACATAAATAATAGGTAAACTAAAAGTTTTTAGCTAAGGTAAAGTTTTCAGTGTTTTTGGTGGTAGGTACCTACTTAAACATTAATTGGCGTAGCTAGCAGTACGCCAATTGATGTTTAAGCCCACGTACCTAACTACCTACTTACTTAGCAAATAAGTTGTGATAAAATATTTTGTGTTTCCTAATGTCTATTAAGTAGGTAGGTACTTACTTACTTTTGTATAGAAACAAGTGCTGCTGGGGAGTTTGTTGAGTCACTTCTTCCCAACTAAAGCACTATATAGGTGGTGTAGAGCGAGTATTTTAGGGTAGGCGTACTGTCATAATATCTTACCGTAGGTAATTTTAACGTTCAAAAGTGCAGACGCTAGCTCGCGATCGTCTGTGTCGCTTTCACTTCACATAAATTTTATTCTACTTCAGTTTCATGTTTAAATAGGTAATTAGGTACCTCAGTAATAATTCAAAAAATAACAAAAATCAACTTTATTTGCTAAATAAGTAGGTACCTATAATAGCTCTAATTACATAGTACCTATAGGTACGGATTTAAAAAATCAAATCTCGCCTCTCAAAAGGCGCCAATAAAATTTTATTTTGCGCTGGAAATTGTTTTCAGGCTCACACCAACAAAAAAAGGAAGACGGATCACGCCGTACATCAAAAGTGAAGCCACAAAACCATGCTCCTGCAAGTAAACACACAGGCTCACGCAAACACCTACACTAAAACCATGCTCATTAGGGTGGAGAGAAACCGACAAAGAAAATATTTTTATTTTTTTTCGTTTCTCCTGTATCATTAATAGTTGATCCTATAGCATAGAATTAAGTATAAAAAATATCAGGAGCGTAGGACTTCATCTTCAGGTTGTAATGTTGGGGTTCCTAAAGGGCGGTTCTAAGGAAACAACCACATCTGTTAAGTACAATTTATTGACTAAAAGAGTAATTATAAAATAAACGCATATGAGGTATAGTGCCAACTCAGCATACATGATCAGTTATAAAGGAGTGTACTTACTTGCTAAAGTAAAGGAGCATACATATTATATTCTTACACTTCACCTCCCGGGGAAAGCGCAAAAAAAAAAAAGATACATTTTTTTTTTTTTTTTTTTACAGTTTACTAAGTTATTACTATTTGCTTATTTATAATTATTATGTTTCAATTTTACTTTCTTTTTTTTTTTTTTTTTTTTTTTTTTTCTGTAATTAATTCTAACATTACATCTAATCTATTGACAAAAAGGCCTAGTCCTATTCTTATGTACTAAATCATATTTATTATTTTTAATTATTTTAACATTACAACCTAAATCTTCCACCACTGTGTAGGGACCTTCAAATAGCACATCTAATTTACTACGAGTTTCATTTTTTATTAAAACTAAATCATCTTTCTCATATTTTGTTGAATTTACTGATCTGTCATGAATTTCCTTACGTTTATGTTTATTTAACAACAAATTATTCTTTGCATCGATATGAGCTAGCTGTAATCTGTATTTTAATTGTAATGGATAACTATCTATATTGTACAATGGATCTACGGTATCACAGATGCTATTAGGTATTCGACAAAGTTTACCAAACACAAGTTCATGTGGCGTGTAATTTGTTTCTGAATGGACTGTGTTGTTAAAGCTAAAGCACCAAAATGGTAACCAATAGCTCCATGTGTCCGTATGATTGCCACACTGGATCCTTAAAAATGCACCCAATGTTTTGTGAGCATTTTCAAGTGCTCCAATGGACTGATGGTGGTAGGCTGTAGATGATAATTTTTTCAATATTAAGAATTTTACACACCTGTTCCATAGTTGCAGAAATAAATTCTGTTCCTCGATCCGTAGCTATTGTTTCCGGAATACCGAATCTTAATATGAACTGTCTAACAAATGCATCTGCAATGGACACCGTTTCTTTGTTTTGCAAGGGAATTGCTTGAACAAATTTTGTTAACTCGCACTGCATCGTCAATATATAACAATTACCACTTTCGTCTTTATCTAAAGGACCCACAACATCTAAGTAAATCTTTTCAAATGCCGAGGAAGCCGTTGTTGTAATTTCCATCGGTTCTTTAATGTAACGAAAATATTTAGATTTTTGACAATTTGTACATTTTTTTACATATTCCTGGACATCCTTGTCGATACTTGGCCAATAGTATCGTCTTTTGATCGTATTTACCATTCTGCGCACTCCAGCATGACCACTGGATGGCAGTAAATGAAAGTCATTCATAATTATAGTCTTTTCACTGTCATCAATTATTCTTGTAACGTTTCGTAATATACATATTCGTGGTCCGGACCAACTAGTAAGTGTTGTTATCTCATCACAAACACTTTTAATAAATTCTATATTATCATCATTTTTAATTATACACACTTCATTGATACGTATCTTTTCACAAAAATTGCTTAATTTCTGCACAAATTCGGCTCGCGAGAAATGCGCCTTGAAATCAAGATTAATGTATAATGTCTTTTTATTCTCTATATATGCAAAGCATTGAAATTCTTCAGTTATCATGTCATTATCTCTTATTCTTTTTAATTTTTTACCTTCAATCAAACACATCTCTATTGAATCACGCGGTTTTTTTAGTATATCCACAACTCTTGGTTGATCAGTCCAATTGTTTATGGATTTATTAAGAGCCCTCTTTTCATCTTTATTCTTACTCTTATTTAGCTCATTTATCTTTTTCTTTTGCGCCCTGGTCGTTACTGCCATAACTTGCTCATTCATACTCTTAAGTTCATCGGACGTTATACAAACTCTAGATAATGCATCTGCCACAACATTGTCTCGTCCTTTGACATAGACTATTTTAAAGTTATATTCTTCTAAAGTTAACCGAAATTTTAGTAATCTACTGGATGGATCTTTCATACCAAAAAGATATATCAAAGGTTTGTGATCCGTCATTATGGTAAATTTGCTTCCATACAAATACGGTCTGAAATACTTAACGGACCACACTATTGCCAAAAGTTCTTTTTGAATAGTCGGATAGTTCTTTTCTGCCTTATTCAACGGCCTACTTGCATATGCAACTGGACTAAGGTCTTTATTACATAACACAGAACCAATAGCTGTACCCGATGCATCTGTCTGTAAAATAAATTCATGATTCTCGGAAAAATCGGGGTATTGTAGAATGGGTGACGATATTAATTCATTTTTTAAAAATTCGAAAGCGTGTTGACATTCATTAGACCAAATAAATGGTTCATTTTTCCTACCTAACTTATTCAAAGGCATCGCTATTTCCGAAAATTTTCTTATAAATTTACGGTAATAGTTACAAAAAGCTACAAAACGCTTTACTTCATCTGCATTTTTGGGAGTAGGATAATTTTGTAATACTTTAGTTTTTTCCGGATCTGGTAATACACCTTTTTCTGAAACCAAATGTCCCAGATAAAGAATTTCTTTCTTTAAAAATTCACATTTTTGTGGATTTAGTTTTAAATTTACTTTTCTCAATCTCTCCATTATACTTATCAAATTCCGATTATGGCTAGATAGATTTCTTCCGAATACAATGAGATCGTCCTGATACACTAGACACTTATCATAAGTTAAACCAGACATTGCTACAGACATCATACGACTAAAAGCATTTGGACTAATCTTTAAGCCCATTGGTAAACGTTTCATGCAATATTGGCCTGTATTTGTAGTGAATGCTGTTAATTTACGACTACTTGGCTCTAAACTTACTTGATAATAGCCTTGGTGAAGGTCAAGATGAGTAAAATAAATGGCTCCAGTAAGCGTATCTAAAATTTCATTAATATTTGGTAAAGGAAATCTATCGTCACAAATAACTTCGTTCAGTTTTCTATAATCTACAACTAAACGCCATTTTTTCTCATTACCTTTGCTACTTTTCTTGGGTACTAATAAAATTGGACTGGACCATTCACTATTTGACTCTTCTATAATATCATTTTGTAACATATTATCAATATGCTTAGCTATTTCTGGTTTAAGTGCATGTGGTAACCTATACGGCTTGACGTAGACTGGACTGGAGCTTTGTTTTACAACTATAGATTGCTCATAAACATTCGTTGTTGTTAACTTGTCTCCCTCTAAATGAAAAACGTCAGAATACTTTGCACATATTGCTTCAATTGATTGTTTCTCTTCTCCATTTAAATAATGTAGATTCAATTCAGACAGCAAAGTTTTAACCCTATTAACGTCGATATGAGTCTTTTCAAATTGACAAATATTATAGTCTCCCAAATTTTTAAATTCTGGTGTAAATGATGGCAAACTTACTTCCTTGTCACTAACATTAAGTATCTTGACCGGAATTCTATTATTACAAACCTTCGCTATTGCGTTTGCTATAAACACATCCTTCGCTAACTCTCTACTACACACTACAACTTCTCCATGTACATTCTCATTTACAAAAATAAAATGAATTGATTCCGAACGTGCCGGAATAACTATAGCATTTTTCATCCTATCATGTTCATCAACAAAATGTAGATAGTGTTGTTTATTATTGTTTAAGAGTGTTAAATTATTGGAATTAATATCAATATTTGCTCGATATTTTTCTAAAAAGTCTAAGCCTATGATTCCGTCAGCTCTTAGTGGTAGCGAATTAAAAACAAGAAAATTATGCTGATACGTGACATTGTCGTGCTTTAGTAATATATTTACAGAACCTTGAGAACGTCGTTGACCACCTATTCCATTTATTAAAGTGTTATCTCTATGAACAATTATATCTTTTGGTAACATTTCATTTTTAATTATTTAATTATTGATGTACTTGTATTTTCATCTTTATCGCATTGACGCGTTTCATCTACTTGCTCTACTGGAAACGTATTTTGGCCTCGTCCACGGTTCGTAACATACCTTGATCCTCTATTACCTCGCTGATTATTGAAAGGTGGGCGATAGTTTGCTCTAAAATTCCCACGAGAACCCTGTCCTCGGTGGTAACTGTTATTATATTGGTGTCCACGAGGGTAATTGTTACCATATTGACTACTGAAAGTACCTCTGTTATAACTTTGGGAGTTCCTAATATTATGTGACACTCGTCCATTTTTAGATACATGCATAATATTACCTGATGGTTGGAAAGACGTGCACTCTTCGTCTTTCGCTGCTTGTATGGCATCTTTCAAGCTGCTGTAGTCGCGTGCCGAGATGATGGTGCTCAGCTTCGAGCTACGCAGGCCGTCTGAAAATCGTTTTATTGCAAAACTTTCATTAATCGGTTTCAAAATAGAAAATGTTTCTGGTTTTCCATCTGCCTGGGTAATTGTCAGCTCTGTAAATAACTTTTCTACCTCAGAACCATAATCCTCAATGGACCTCGAACCCTGTCGAATATTTTGCAGCTGCATCTGTATGGCCATAAATGATTTTTTGGGTAAAAGATATTTCCTCAAATCATCAATTAATCCTTGAATACTTTTGTATGAGCCTGTAATTTTTAACTTTGCGTTCTCATTTAACCTACTTTTTAAAACGAAAGTAATTAATAATGTTTTACCTGGGCTATCCAGCATGTCAGCATACATCTCCACGGAGTCTATTAGGCGCTTGGTGGTGGCCTCAACACCGTCCATTACTGGTATCAAACTACACGCCACCCTAAGGTCAAAATCCATTTTTCCTAAGTCTACTGTAACGGGAAAAATACACAATTTATCTATTTCCTCGTATTTTTGTTTTATTTTCCCATAAAGATCTATTGCCGATGCCAAATTAATATCCTTACTTTTTTTTATTTGTAAAAATATTTCACAACATTTTTCGTATGCATTTTTTGCTTGCTCTAACCTTGTTGAAATAATAGTACCTTTATATCTAGCTTGTCCCTTTTTTACTAAATAATTACGTATTTCTACTAAAAAGTTATAATTTTGTTCCAAAATATCAATCATAATATTCTCATTCTATTATTAGAATTGCTTAAATGTATCGCATGCTACGTAAATGCCGATGCTTCAAAATACAAAAAGTCCGACGTTGCATTCTGTTTCCGTTTGGTGTCTTATGGCCGAATGTTCGTGCATGATTTTAGCGCCTTTAAGTTTTTGCGTTATGAAATATGATACCGCGTAACTAGTTCACTCACTGATATATATTTTTATCACAACACTTTTATCGTTTACAGGATTATTACTTATTCTCGGTACCTTCTGTGCGCCCTCTGATGGATGATCTAATTCTCTGCATGGTACTCATTCCAATTTCCTGCTGGATCCATGTGCGGTGGCAGCTCCTGTACATCCGTAGGCCAACATAAACTGCTATGATTCCGATAATGGCCAGAACAATATAAGTCACAATGCTAAGCCGTTCCACGTGGCCTCCGATTTCTTTCAACGTGGCGTCATTGTTACCTCCAGCCGCGTTTTGGTTGAGGAAAACCTCTTCCTTTTCCACTTTTGACTGACACATTACTATAATAATATACTATTGAGGTAGATAGTTATGCTGACATTAAATGCTGAAAAACTGACACTCTAATTAAACTACTAACAATCCCCTTGGCAGAGTCCCGTGGCAGGGTCGCCATGTAATGTTGGGGTTCCTAAAGGGCGGTTCTAAGGAAACAACCACATCTGTTAAGTACAATTTATTGACTAAAAGAGTAATTATAAAATAAACGCATATGAGGTATAGTGCCAACTCAGCATACATGATCAGTTATAAAGGAGTGTACTTACTTGCTAAAGTAAAGGAGCATACATATTATATTCTTACACTTCAAGGTGGCGCACGGAGGATAGATAAACATAAAAGTCAGGTTATACTACATACTATAACCCGCTATTAAGAAGTGTTTTAACTATTTTCACTGTCATTATGTGATTTTATTGCGTTCGACGACTCGTGATGTACTAGGAGCGATGAGCATTGCTCATCGCTCCTAGTACATCACGAGTCGTCGTCTAGTTACCATCAATAAAAAAATAGAATTATGCCTTCCTGTGTTGTAAAAACTTGTATAAACAATAGCAAATCACATAAAAAGTCTCACGGAATCACTTTGCACTTGTACGTACTTGAAATAACATCGTTTTTTAATTAATGAACTATGAATTTTAGGTTACTTGGAACAAAAAACCTCAACGAATGAACGAATGAAAGCAGTGACATAACGTGTTAGGGTTGCCATAATGTGATTTCAAATTTTCCCATTCGATTAAACCGATTTAAATTATGATTTCTTTTTTCGAGTAATCATATTCCTGTTTTCTTTTTTTATGTATTTATATTTTAGATTTCCAAGTAATACTGAATCTAAAAGTAAATGGATAGTAGCTATACGAAATAGCGATGTATTTTTTTTGGTTTGTGTTTCGGTATATAAGTCCTACTTAACAATCGAGTTATAATACCATACTCAACAATATCTTACTCGTACAATATTATCCTACCCATACAATTACTTATTCCCCAAATTATAGGGAACAACTTTAAAAAATGACAACCCTTTTTACACACACATAGATAAAAAAGGTGGCTTCACTTTTGATGTACGGCGCGCTCCGTCTTTCCTTTTTTGTTGGTCTGAGTTTTCAGGGTTCATGTTCACACTTTTCAAAACCAAATCCAATCCAGTTACCTATATGGTACCTAGCTGATAGAGCGACCGCTACTCTCGCTTTACCCTAGGGCCGGCGCAGAGTGCAGATTCTCAGCCTAGTTCGAAAACCTAAATGGTTTTTGATTTTGTAAGCTAGGTACTTATTATTTACATGCATTGCGTTTTGCTAGAGAAGACTCAGTGGTTTACGCTCTGCGTTACGGATCGTGGTTTGATTGCATAACGGGAATCTAAATGGTTAAGTTTGTCCGTGACCCGTGAGGTGTATATGATCCTCTCTTTATAGAACGTAGCATTGAATTACGTAGGTAGGCAGGGACCTACCTCTAGAAGTGCAGTTTTTGGCCGGCCACATAGGTACCTACATAATATGTAAGTATAGGTACCTAGTTATCCGAAATGGAATAACGATTCGGAATTCAAATCCATACAAAAGGCTGGCACAGCGGAATTCCGTTTGCGGAATTTCGAACAGATACCTACGTATCTACGTGTGATCCTTGATTTTGTATGGATTTGCTGCCATTGGAATTCCGGATCGTTATTCCGTTTTTCATGTAGGTAGAGTTAATAACATTTCGAAATTTGATATGTCGTGACAAGCCCGGACATTTGCAAAAAAGTCCGGATACCCATTTCATTTTTTGGTCTTTCTTTTTCACCACTAAACTTATTTTTTAAATAAAAATCCCCTGTGAATAATTTCCATTTTTCCTCAATCCTCATACAGCTGATGATAGTTGAAATGTTCTTGTCGCTAATAAATAGATAGGTAACAACATAGTGTCTACTTAGGAAGGTATATTGGGCTTATTGCCAACAGAATACCTATAGGTACTTACATACAGAGATCAATCAGTAAAATCGAAATACGCAAATCAACACGTCATACGTACAAAGTACGTACTCTCTGCACGTAATTTAAAATATAATTAGGTAAGTATCAATGCAATAAATCGAGGATTGCAGCGGAATATTCCGACATCACTTTCAGGGCTATATTTCACAAAAATGTAGCGTAGCAATCATAGCACGCGATGACGTAACCAATAATAATAATGTAAACAACCAGTTTTATGTAGACTAGTACCTAAACAGACAATAACATAAAGTAAATACCCGAACAAATATTGAAGCATTTTTACCTCGACTCGTAAACATTATTTTGTCAGGCACTGTCTAATTTCTTTGTTATTGGCTACTCGCCCAAAAATGAATGTTTACGCCAAGAAACGTGACCAACTATTAGTTACTGCTGAAGCGTGTAGCTGACAAAATTATATCACAATCACATGCAGGACTAAAAAATAACACGACGCCATTTTTACTTTGTACAGTCATCATTACAGATAGCTATTTGTAGTTGAATGTAGTGGGTGTTTACGACGAACACCGTTCGCGAATCGTCCTTAGAATACAAAAATAAAACGACAAGATACATATAAAAATATTTTATTAAAAACATTTTGGTAACATTTAATAAGAACACTTAGGTAAAAATAAATCGACCTCAAAATCATTTCAAAAGAACAGCCTGGACTGGAAGTTCACGGAGGAAACCGGAACAGCAAAAACTAAAATAAATAAAAACAATGATAACACTCTAGGCAGAGACATGTCTAATTGACAACCAGAATTAAGGCATCGCAAGAATAATTATTTAAGTACGATAAAATACCTACGTCTATTATTATAATTACAACAAATAAACGCCTAGGTCCTAACGTTCAGTTGTGTATGCTGGGGCGGCGCTCGACCCTGTACAAGTCTCTTGGCAGGGGAGTTACATCGAGTATTATTGCCACTAACATTATTCACTTCATTCACGAGACATTTTGCTTGCCACTACGCCGTAATTATACACTACTAAATACTAAAACATCCCAATTATACAAAGCTATGTTAAAATTTTACCTAACTAATAATATTAACATCTTCGGCTAATTTTGATACTAGAATGATATAACATCATCTCATATTGTACTCTTAACATTACGCTGGATTATAAATTATAAGTGAGGAATAAAACATGTTACACATAATATTGCAAGCATTACTGAGATTGTGCACGTTACGTGATTTCATTAAAGTAACAATAAATTGAAAACTTAGTGTAAGAAAGAAGATTGCTTATACTGAAGTTGACAAAGGTGTAGCGGGCTGAGCCCTTACAAACAGCTACGATAAAGGAACAGTCATAAAGATTAAATTACGAGCATTGGCACTTTCAATATTAAATCTTAATTACACTCTCGAAATAGCACTGCATATCAATAACCAACTTAAAAACTAAATTCAGATCAGTCATTTATGATATCACATCAAAATAAACAGGGAAATACATAATATGTGATTATCGATTGGATATACTATATCATATATATTATATTTTTTCAAAAGAGGTATTAATTTTCTTAAGGGTTACTAAAAATATTGAGCTCTGCGCCGCGCGCGACGCACTATATCACCATAATACGAGAACAACATTGAACCAATAAGTTTTGGTACTTGGAGTTCATCTCCGAGTTAATCTATTTCGCTAAACCTACATAATGCTTATCAGATATACGTAATACCCACAGGACGCGCGTCGCCGCAGCCCGGGGGCTTGCGAGCAGGCCCGCGGGCGATGGCAACGCGCGTCAGGCAAAAAACCCTTCATCCTTATACAATTTTCATTATAAAAATACTGTCATTTGACTACAGTTCAATGAGAAAAAAATATTTTATCATATGAATGAACAATAGATATAATACAACATATATGTAATATTATGTATAATATCATGTATAATTATGATTGACAAAATAAAATGCATAAAATTGAAATGATTAAAACATTGTAAAATCACTTGAAGACACTTATTAATGGAAGGTACTAAATTGATATTTTAGAAAATTTTGTCAAATAAATAGCACAACAACCAAAATATTTGGCAATGTGGATTAAATAAACATTAACAACTACTACGCTCGGCTGCTAACTTAAACAAAACTGGAATGCAAATATTGCATCGCACCTCGGCCTCTCTTGTTGGTCGCGCCGCGCGCCGGCCGCGCCGGTCGTGCCTACGGGCTACGGGGATCACCACTAAACTTAAGGAGACATTCACAACAAGAGCTAGTCTATTACCTGTGCGTATCGCTCCAAATACTTTCCTTTGAACTACATTCGATTGCAGCTTTGTCATATTATAAGTTAATAACTAAAAATAATCTGAATGCAACACTTGATTTTAAAATAACCAATAACAACCATTTTGTGAGTCCGTGTGACTGAGGATATAGCACACACACTAGGCAAATGAAGCCACCCCTCAACATTGATATAATATTTATTTATTCGCCAACAGTACGTTAAGGGGCGGCTTCCTACAAGGCAATAAAGAATGTGAATCACTGTTAGCTGCATTCTGAGATCCATGCTATACTATATGTTCAGTCATTACCCACTGAATCATAAAATACGTAAATAAATATTTGTAAAACTTCAACTACTTGCTTAAGTTTTTTGTTCATAGCCCAGTTAATTGATTACAGACAAAACAGAAATGAAAGCTTGTGGATATGGCTCGACATCTACATAGTCGTTTGAAAATGCATTGTGAAGTAAAATCACGAACGACTTCGGAACTGAACTACTACGATGACAAACTAGTGTTCAGAGAAAACAATTCGCGCATGTTGGTCCCTCCCAAAATATTTGCCAAACCTTTAAGCAAACTATATGATGTAAAGAATTTTTTTGAAAACTACATACTGTATTGTCTCATATCAACATTTTTATAAAAATAACTATGTGGGAAATATCAACATTATTGTGTACAAATACTCCAGTTCCAATTTAAAGCTGATCACAACATAGCAGAACTAAAGTTGCACAAAAGGACAGTATCAATTATTCGTTATAGTTAGTATGTTATACATTACTTACATGTAATTGAAGAGACTCACACTATTAAATATCTTGACTAAATTAAGAGACCACGAATATTACATTTATATATGCACGTACATAGAGATATTGCCAGTCTGTTAACGACACTTACTATAATTTCACTAGAAGCCCAGCATCTGGGCATATCAATGACTCATACGTTTTAAAACGGTCTGTAACAACTACTAATACCTTAGAATATCTAATCACTGCATTAATTTGTGATGATATGCACTGATAACCCATTTTGACTATGTTCCACATGGGCTCATCATATAATAATTACAAATGAGTTGTTCAAAGCTTTATAGTTGAGTTGATAAGAAGTTGATTTTAGGGTAATGTGTCAAGATCGTATCCTCTAGATTATATGTCATCACTAATATGTAATGCTGGACGGTAAATCCAACAATTATCATAGTTACATCTTAAAAGTAACCTACAGCTTGGCTTTAAATTCGTGCCTATCTCGTCAAATCGTAAATTTAAATAACATCCGAGAAGCAGCCTTTTGGTTTAAACAATGACGATCCTATTGATAAATGACTGTGGAATATATCTAAATTATCTCCTAGAGACTAAAGAATATTATAAAACAATATTTAAATAATAACTGTTACATGTAATGGTGGGAAATAACTCATAAGTAAATTTCTATGATTTAAATATTGCTTTAAGAGTAATTGGACACAAAACCCATGGGTTGAGTTACACCCTTTATATTTTATACTAATCAATATAAATTGTATACTCAACAATTTATAGTTAATATAATATTCTTTGGATAACAAATCATTAACATTTCTAAGAGGAACTAAGTGTAGCGTAATATATTATTACTATAATGATATAGTTTAATTTGTTGATTTATGGAATATAGATTTAAAAGTTTTGATCCAATTTTGTCTTTTCATTTAGACTGGGACCTAGAAATGCTGTTTTTTGGAATAAATCTGGAAATATTTATGGCATTGCAAGTCCGTAGTATTAATTAAGCCTAACTTTATCACACAATTAAATAAGTTAAAAACAAAAACGAAGTCATGTATCGTCACGCATTCCATTCACAGAATTTGTCAAAAATTGTCTTGTTTAAATTAAGATCACAGTATTAAGTCACGTTTTAAAATGTAACTCTCCGAATGTGCGCGACGATAGCCACATACATATTCCACAGTCATCCGTATAACTGGAGCACAACAGGCAAGTATATAAACAAACTATATTATAGGAAAGTGTCACAGAACCATTGGCTTTAGTTCAACTAAAGGAACTTTGATATAATTTTTTTGTCAGTCATGGTAAAACATTTCATGCTTATTATTTGATAACAAATTACTAAAATAGAATGTAAAAACTTAAATCAAAAAGATAACAATGAGCAAAATAAAAGATCATCTCTTGTCATTTTTAAGAAAAATAACAAGTTTTCATAATTCATTCCATGAAATAAGTTTGAACTAAAGTCATGGTCCAGCTAATAATGGTTCCAAGCACCATCAAGTGACTGTAAGAGTTACAGAAGTTGATATGCACCCTGATGTGTTCCAGTCGTACCCACTTAACATTCGTTTGTTCAGGATTTATGTTGACTCATAGTCACGTCAATCTGTGGCAGCTACGACCCATGAGAAGCCGCAGAGGCGGCATGAATCCCTTACGTACTGTGTGCGAGTTCCATATGGGCCCAACCGGTGATACTGGGAGCGGTTGGCGAAGAACAACGCTGGGTTGTTGGGCGGGAGCACCGTGGGGCGGTAGCTCCACCGCGGGTCCGTGAGATTACCCATCAGGTTCAGGATGTCGCGCCCTCCATACGTGATTTTGACATCATCGGCTTTCTTCTCTATAGGACGTGGCAGGGGCTGCACCACTGGTTCGAATAGTTTCTGAAAATAATTCACAAATTGACACATATAACATTTCTCCACATAGAAATGTACACAATAACAACAAAGGCTTCCAACACTGAGGAAAACATTATCAAGAGGTGAAGTCTTAAATAATTTGGCAAGAACTTATAGATAGGTACAGGAATATTATAGATGGACATTTTAATTACCTACGCTACTCATAAATGGTATAATAATCACCAATCACACTGGATTACACAAAAATGTATATCATGTAACCTATGCCTCCGAAATCTTTCCGTTATCACACTTCGATATTGTACAATGTACACAACATTGATAGCGTAAGACATTCGCCATTACGGAATATTATGAAAATAGAGAGGTCAAGGCCAGGACGAATGCAAACAAAATAGTGCGAAACTGTGCACTCACCTTCTCTGTTGTTTGAGGACTAGACGGCAGGGAGTCGCTGTTTACTGATTCTGATTTGAGCGACCCCAGCGACCCGATACCGCTAGATTCACTGGAGACTGACGGACTCGGGCTCGACTGGGACTGAGACAGGCCCGCTATGTCTATGATATGCCCGAACGAACTGAACGAGTTAAAATTTTCTGTCTCCAAGCCTGCCAGAGGTAGTACAACGCTCAAAGCCATGTCTGCAAATGGAAAATCACGTTTATATTGTAATTACACGTGCATAAACTCAACTGCGTGTGAACACTTTATTAGCTATGTTGACAGAATCTAACCAACGCGCCAAACTGTTACGGTTTTATGATCATACCACACTCGAAATAACGCGTCACTCACCTTTGACTAGAATTACAATTAAGAATTTCAAAACAACACTGTATTGAACGAGTAAAACAATAATTACCGAAAAGCGTAATCCCAAAAAGCTCAAGCCTCGATGTAGTTGAAAGAGATCGAACATTTATGAAGTGAAGTTAGCTCCAATTGCGGGTTTGCGTTGCGTGATGTCGTTGAGCGCGAACCGGAAATAGCTCTGTCGATAAAGTAGTCTATTACGCAGCAACAAAATACACAACAAAAAGGCTTTAGCAGAATTATTAACACTCATCAAAATTAATGTTTTGTTTTTATTCCTCTATTGAAAGCAAGTTTTACTCATTTCTAAAATAAGCATTTTTGTTAAAAATAACATATGTAGCTACGCCTTGAAATGGTGTACAGCGCCATCTGTGATGGTTTTAAGCTTTTTATGGAGCTCAACAAAGTGAAGTTGTTTTTCTACTCAATGCCAGATGGCAGCATGCAACGCTCGGGCAGACCAAACTTCTGATAGGTACCTCTTGTGTTGATAGATGGCGCTTTTCTATAATTATTGTGTAACGTCGACTACTTTTCAATATAAAATTAAAATCAAGTTTTTAATTTTGTACGCTAAGTACAACGAATTAGGTATTACTTTATGGAAATCCATAGAATAGAATACAATATTTATTTCCTTTAAAACATAAGGTCATATTTATATAGTTGTGATCTACATGTTAATTACAATGTATAAATTTTATACAATACCTAACATTGGATAATAACATTGGTTAATAGGATTTCGTATCTACTTGAACACTTATCAATAATATCTATTTTTATGGTATCATAACCTTAACATAATCATATAGTCTTACTAACCATTTTTGAGTCATGATACTCGAATAAAGAAAATTCTATTCTATTCTATAATATCTGCTGTTACTTTTTATCAAAAAAATCTTTTATACTTACTATAAAAACAATTACCAATAAGCCAAACAATATGCAATATTACGAGTATGTAATATTATGTAATATTACGAGTATGTAATATTATGTAATATTACGAGTATGTAATATTATGTAATATTATAAAGAGAAAAAGATTTGATTTTTTGTATGTTGGTTTGTTACGCTTTCACGCTAAAACGGCACAACGGATTTGGATAAAATTTGACGCATGGGTGACCAAGACCTAGTTTAGGACATAGAATTACTATAGGTACTTTTTATCCCACTAGATTGAGATCGAGACTAATGCGGGTGAAACCGCGGGAAAAACTAGTAATGTAATAATATTTATTTGTTATGCAAGGCCGCAAAGTTGGTTTTTGGCGCGAGTACATGTATTGAAACCTGAGCAAGCGAAGGATTTTAGGATTGAACCATGAGCGAAGCGAGGGATTCAAATATAGAATCCTGAGCGTTGCGAGGGTTTCAAAGGTACGAGACGCAAAATAACTTTGCTGCCGAGTGGAACACAACGTTTCACCTCACTAGCGAAGAAAATGTTAGGTGTCTCTATGCATTAAACAAAATATTGTACGCTTTTCTGTACTTTTCGCGCAATTTTTCCTGAAGAAAGCTCAATTCGGAATTATCTACCGCTTGCATTAACTTTGCACTGCTAAACTAACCAAAATGATGGAAAGTGAATTGGATATACAGAGAAAAATTATATAAAGTTTTTTGAATTGAAAACTTTTTTATTTGCGTTAAGCAATTTTTTTTCGTACTGGCCAGTGCGATTATTCTAAAAATGAGGTGCCGCACACTGACACGAAATAAGTATTAAATTAATAACTCTTACCACGCTAGCGGATAAAATACACTTTTTACGTACCTAGTACCTATAATATTTGTGATTTTGCACTCAGATTTTGAATGAATGAAAAAAAAAACTGAATAAACTATTTTTCTTTCTTTATTTATTTATTTATGTAGCTACACACAGAATAATACTCTTCTCTTTTCTGTTCTTTTTTTCTTCTTTCTTTCTAATATCTCGACAATAAATGATCTTTTTATAATTTCAAGCTCAGTTGAGCCATCTTGGCATTGCATAACAAAAGTTATTAAACTGGAGTGTCTGGAGGATTCTGCTCTATGAGAAGTTTGCATAAGTCAAAATTTCTATTATTCAATCACTTACACCTACAGGGTTTTTCACATAAATGCCAAGTACATGTACCTACCGTACCTTAGCTGAATCAGTAAATAAAAGTAATCAAAAGATACATATGAGAAAACGATACTTTACTAAAAATTATGGGTTCCTATTTCTATATTAAAAGAAAACTTAAAATATAAACTAGAAGATAACTTAGAAGATAACTTAAAAGATAACTTAGAAGATAACTTAAAAAGATAACTTAGAAAATAACTTAAAAAGATAACTTAGAAAATAACTTAGAAGATAACTTAAAAAGATAATTTAGAAGATAACTTAAAAGATAACTTAGAAGATAATTTAAAAAGATAACTTTGAAGAATACTTAAAAGATAACTTAAATATTCTTTTCGGTTTTATTCTACTTCTGAAATACTGTCGCGCTATGACAATTTGACTGTTTACAACAACCATTTTACAGAAATCGTGATTGTCTGTTTACCCGAAGAGAAAAAGGGAGACATGTAATATAAGGTAAACCAACACTGATACCACCTCAGATGGGTATGATGTTAATAATTTAATAATCTCCATATTTTAAAAGTGTTATCGTTTTTTTTTTAAATAAATACCTCCGTACTTAGACTATTTACTACTTACATTGTTATTCCATAACCCGTGTATTTTTATCGAAAGCAGTGAAACATTTTTTTTTTCTACTGCCCTTTTTTTAAGTACCTACCTTTACTTAATAATAAAAATACATGAGTAGTTTCTCGATCAATTATATTTATTTCATACATTTAAATTAATGTATAATACCCGAATGATAGCATTTAAAATGAAACCTGAAAATATGAGGGTTCATTTTTAATTCATCCGTATCCTTTATTTTATCACATAATAATATCCTGAAAGCAATAAAGTTCGAATATTGCTGCGTGGGATCTGATCTACTTAAATAGGCAAAAAATATTTGAATATAAATGATTACTCTCAAATTAACCTTTGAATTTCTCAGTCTAATTGGTGTAAGCCGATTTACAAGTGTTTATTATAAAACGAGAGCAAGAAACGTGCAGGATAGCCGCGAGTAGCGTCGAGGGTCTTCGGCGGGCACTTGGACCCGCGCGAGCGGTGGCAGTACGCGCCTAATTGCTTCAAATCGGGTGCTTATGATTTGTAAATATTCTTATATCGCCACTTAGGAGCGTCCGTTCAATAAATATAATAGTAAACATCCGTGCAAATGGCCGTGGCGGGCGGGCAGGCGGCGGGCGGGCAGGCGGGCAGGCGGCGCGCGGCGGGAGCCTGTGCCGACGGCGGGGCCGCGCTTTATCGATTCGCGCCCGCGCGACACACTGTATCTATCCTCTCATCGATGCCCGTTTGCTGGCCTCACAAAGAAAGAGATAGGTTTCGCCGACTTTGATCCTTTTGTTTTTGGGCAGCGTCCGGCGATGCGGGCGGGGGCTGAAAAATGTGAAGGGGCGCTGATTGGCCGGCCGGGCCCCGCCCCCGCGCGAGCCTCGCGCCGCGCGAGAGCCTCCGCGGCTCAGTTCAAGGCCGGTTGCCGCGGGTCCGCGACGCACGCCGATTTGTTTGGGTTCCCGGCTATTAATAAACTTAATAAAAAGCTCTCTCCTGACCACAGACGGGCAGCTGTCGATGGTCGCTCGTTCTGATGACTCACTGGTTCCTTATGACTTCTTTTATTGTCGTTTTATTTTGTTGCTTCTATTTATTTTAATGACAGGTCGTAGGTCTGTCAATAAGGGTACTTGGATGCCTTTGTGCAGGCAATTTATTCACTATACTTCCAAAGCTACTAAATTGTATGCTCTGTAATATTATTGTCTTGAACACTTTTGAAGAGAGAAGTATTATCATTACATCTACTAATAGGTATAATGCGCATATTTCGTTATCGGATGGGTTTACCATACCAATAGATTTCTCTTGGTCCTCCTCTGGAAATAATATAGTAGGGTACCTATTGGATTATAATAAAAAAGTAGGTATCGACATCAGGAAAGCTTTACCTACTACTTTGAAAAGAAAGAAAAATTGAAAATTAATCTACTCTGAAACTCCCTAGTAGTTTTCAGTTTAGCCAGTTTTCAACGTTTGTTGCTAATCATTTATCTATCTACATAAATAAAAATGAAATGCTGTTCGTTGGTAAGTGCATGCATCACTTGAGAAAGGCTACGATTTGGCATTTTTTTATGTTCATAATAGTTCAAATTAGGTTTTTATGGAAAAAAAATTGGAAGTGTTACCCGGAAAATGTTCAAATTCGGTAAAAGCTGAACGTGCTTTTTTCTAGTGGATTTTGTTTGAATTTATTGTTTGGACAGGAAAACGTCTGCCTGGTCATTTGTAATAAATACATTAGGCAATACTTCAAGCCCCTTTTTGCCGGGATCCTAAATAGATACCGGCTCTCCTTTTTCTTCATACACGCTCATGAGAATTTATGAACCACTCATGAACTATCATTAAAGCCTCCGTTACTTTGAACAAACAAGTCAGTACAATAGCGCAAAAAACTATGCATATTCGGTAGGTATGTAAGTACTATTAGTTAGTACAAATAGAGGCACGACGCAGCCATTCGGGTACAGTTAGCGATGGTCTAACCTTCAGGTCATTGGTTTATAGTTAGGGTTATGACATGGTGGGATGATGTAGCGGATTAAGTGTTAAAAAAAAAAACAATTGTCGGTTTCAAAGAAATTTAAATATTTCCATATTTAACTGCACACCATGAAAAGCTACGGGCTGATTTTTCCAACGCCAGAGGGGGCAAATCCCGTATCTTTAAGAAAGTTCACATTATTTACCAAAATGTTTAATAGATTGTCGCTGAGATGAGATTAATTCGACTAGTTTTTGAACGTTTTAACTACATCTATCAGTTTTAGTATGGAAATACCTACTGTCAAAAATTGAAGTTTTATTCGCATTTATACATACTTAATGTATAAATGTTTGGTCGAGTTCGCCCTTAATCGTAAGGTGAATTTAGTGAAAAAATCTCGATAAACGGCAAAGATAAAGATTATTGGAGTAAAAAAGATTAGCGAGGTTCAACTTATTACCATATAGATCTGAGAGAGTGTGGAAAATAGAGAGCGGAAAGATCACTATTTCCAACCTGTTAAAAATACATTTAAGGAACTCCCTTCGGATTGTGCATTGATTCAACGAAGGCGTTGTCGTAAAGGCAAGAGTGCGGCAGCAGCACGCAGCAGCAGCACGCGGCAGGACCATTTCTACCGCCCTCTAGTTAGGACTAAAATCAACGAATGTTTGCGCGGCAGTACTGCGCCGCATATCCGAGACACGCCGCGCACTTAAGTTGGCATCAGAACTAAAATGAAAACGGTTGCGTGTGCCGTAATATTTGTACGCGAACGTCGTCCAATCAGAAAGCAGGCCGCATTGCCGGCCACGTGAAATACGCGTAGACGCCGCGTCTCTCGCTGAATTTTGCTTACAGTCGTCGCTCGCCACCCGCTCCGCTACGTTCCTATGCCCGCAGCTTATTTCAGTCAGTGGTTTGCCTACTATAACTGATAAATGTTTAAAACAAGTTACGATCTGGATATCGGTATAGACTAGACTACGTATGTAGGTAATTATATAGGATCATCTCAATAGGGGGCGAGCCTATTGCCATCAACCGGGCACGAATCCAGACTCCGGGCTGCTACTTACCTACTAAGAAATTTTAGATGGAAGAACCCAATAACACTTTGCCCGACCCGGGAGTCGAACCCAAGACCTTATGCTCAGCAGTAGCGCTTGCGACCGCTAGACGACGAGGCAGTGTTAGACTAGGCAATTAAGTTAGGTCGTTAGGATTATCGCTATTTGAGTGTATTTCTAATGTGCGGTAAAAATAACACAACATAGTGCTATTATGTCGCCATTGGTGCCGATTCTGTTGTACACAAATTAAACTAAATTTAAGTCCAGTGTATTTTTTTCTTTCTATTTCATTAAGAAAAGAACAGAAGATAAATTTTAGTTTAGTCCTCTCAAATTAATCAGCGCCTGTGTGGTGTAGTGGTTAGACCACGTGTCTCAGACCCAGAGGGTTCGATTCCCAGTCGGAGCAAAATTTTCTGCTAGGTTGGTGGTAGGGCTTGTTCTAAGTTCGCCTGGCTAGCTACCACTATCTAAGTTCGCCTGGCTAGCTACCACTATCTAAGTTCGCCTGGCTAGCTACCACTATCTAAGTCTGTCGCCATAACGACAATGTTAACAGCATTGTTGTGTTTCGCCATTTAGAGGTAAGATAGTCAGTTCGTCTGTGGTTTAGGATTCCGGGTGAAGCTCAATGCCACCTTCGGCCTGATCATCACTTACCATCAGGTAAGATGCAGGCAAAGAGCTGCCCGTTGAGGGATAAAATAAAAGAAAAAAAAAATCTTGGGGCTTAAAACAGTCACTTTGGCAGAATCATAATAGGAAAATATTATGTATCATCGTAAAATGTCACAAATTGACAATTCATAATATGATCTGCGTGCGATTCATATTACGAAATAATTTATCTGTTTGACAGTTTTCTATGGAGATTTTTAAAATAGTCCACACATTATGAATTGCTTTTGTGTCAATTTAGAGGAATTGCTAATGACAGCTAAAAATTAAGGAAATGAATTGCTTTTAGAGGAATTGCTTGCTAATGTGGCCGTTTTAGGCCCCTGTTTCTTTATAATATTTTCCGAATCGGCTTTTTTGCTTTCCTTTCTTCAAACGCGTTCACAAATTTCAAAGGTTTCCTTCACTTTCACCGTTTTACTAAAGATTCTATGACATACTAAAACGCTACATTTTGATAAACAGCTACATGATTCGGTTTTAACATAGCGATAGTGTAAAAGTATTTTCGAGATAATTTGCTCACATCACAGGTAAATCTGCATACACGTATATTTCTTCAATTCAAACGTACGTCATTTCTCTTTCAAGTCGATCACTGCCAACGTCTAAACGACGTGACGTGTCACCGACGACTGCTACACGACGCGACGACGTGACAGCTAAATGAACGCGATTGACTGCGACGTTTCGACGTGGACGACTTTTTAGCTCAGTGTAACGGGACTTTATGTTTGTTCTTTTTTAGATGTCTTTTGTTTAATTTTTTTATGGTTTCGGAAAAGTTGGAAGGGTACAGTGCGTAACTTGACCCGTGACGCGATTGGTAGCACTGAATATTGCAGTCATGTGATTGGTAGTGCTGCTCTGTCAGTCGCAATGTGAACTCTATTAGTATTTCATCTAAGACTGCAAAATTCAGTGATACCAATCGCGTCACGGGACAAGTTATGAATGCACTAAAGTCGTCCTGCCATCTTGCGATTATTAGTCACACGTGTTACGGCGGCATAAATCGAACAGATTACGTGTGACTCCGGATTTTTAATTTGTCTATCTGTGGTGTCTTGTTTATACCTTTTCAGTCGTAGTTGGGTTTTAGTTTTTATTACTTAATTTTTTTTAAAATTATTTTGGATTTATAATATATATATTTTTGAAATGTGCTCATTAAGCCCTTTCATTTGATACCCAACATAGTACGATTAAACAATTTTTTTTTTAAGTTCCTGACTTTATTTCCTCTAGAGGGCGCCATTTTTTTTTTCACATTAGCCTGTAACCAGCGGACAATCAAGACGCTTCTAACGATACCTTATTTGTCAAATTGTGATGAGTGGTTTAGAAGATACAAGAGAAAAGATGAACATATATACATACATACATACCGGTCAAAATCATAACCCTCCTTTTTTTCGCCGTAGTCGGGTAAAAAAGAACGCTTCTTCACTCCACTTTAAAATGCAAAGGAATTGCTTGACACAAAGGTTTCAAACTGAAAGTAGCAATGGGATATTTAGTTCTCCGTATCTACCTGTATATTCTAGGCTTTTCAGTCAGAATACTTCAGTATACCTAGGCACAAGTCTTTTTCTACTCCGGATAGACTAATCGTTTTTAGAGTTCCGTACCCAAAGGGTAAAACGGGACCCTATTACTAAGGCTCCGCTGTCTGTCTGTCCGTCTGTCACCAGGCTGTATCTCATGAACCGTGATAGTTAGATAGTTGAAATTTTCACAGATGATGTATTTCTGTTGTCGCTATAATAACAAATACTAAAAAACAGAATAAAATAAATATTTAAGGGGGCTCTCATACAACAAACGTGATTTGTTTGCTCGTTTTTGTTCGATATTGATAACGGCAACAGGTAGATGCTTGAAATGTTCACAGAATATTTGGTTATATATTCACTTTAAAAATAAATAATTAAATTAAAATAAAACAAATATTGAAGGGGGGCTCCCTTACAACATGATTTTTTTGCCGTTTTTATAGATAATGGTACGGAACCCTTCGTGCGCGTGTCCGACTCGCACTTGGCCGGGTTTTATTAGCAGATATGTAGCTCTGTAGGCCAGGCCGGTGGCGCGCGCTAATGTACGAGTATCTCCGACTCATAATAATGGTCGGAACCGTGAATTACACATTAGGAGTCCGATATAACCATAGATATAAGAAAGAAGGATATAACCCTTCGTTGTCTCCAGACGGAAGGTGGCCATGTTTTCTAGATTTGTTGTAAAACTTCACATTACTCACCTTGCTCCGAATAATATTAACTTACGCAAAATGAAATACTCCAAGCATAGGTACGAGTTGGCGTACAGTACGTTGTGTTTGTGTACGACGACACCATTAGCGGCAGCGTCATGTAGCTACCTAATACCGCGGCCGCCTCGCTAAACGACCAAATATTTAAATAGGTATCCATCCGCGGCTATCTCCAGATAAAACGCCCCAATTCACATGCGTGAGCCGCGTGATGGATGAGTCCGACGATCAGACCCTTGCCGCATACCCCCGTCCCTCTCAAATTTGCCTTCCCCACCCCCCCGCTGTCCGACAACGGCCCGCCCTGCTAAGTCCTGTAGGTGATCCATTACAGTGGCATTTTTGCGTAATCCCCGTTTATAAATATGAAATTGAAGGAAGACCTAGTGATGGTTAATCGACTGGAGGTCGGGGTCAGCCGGCCCTCTGTTGCGAATAATTTATGGCGACGTGCCAAAACTGTCCTGTCGCACGATATATCGCGGAAAAAATGTGTATACGTTATTTTTCGAAAAAAAATATTTCGAATGTGATTTGATTGGACAAACGTTAGATCGTCAGTGGTAATCATGGCGCAAAGGGGTAATCATGGCGGTGCCCACATGCAAAACATGTTAATAGTAATAATTGCAATGCGTTCGCTCTGATTATAGATGGGGTATATTCTGATTATAGATAATTATAGTTGGGGGAGGTTGGGTTGCGCTGATGAGCGATTTGGGTATTATTTGCGCTTTATTTGGGTATTTATTGCGCTTGAGTGACGACGCAGATATTATGCTCGGTTATAATATAATATGTGCGTCCCTTGAGGGCTTTCACCCTGCGGCTTTGTGCTCCTGTGTGGACATTGATTACGTCGAATTTTCAATATTAAATTCTGACGTGAATTTTAAAATTATTTTAAGAAAAATGTAGTTTTACTTTTGGTTCGTAATATTAATCAATACAGATTTTTTTAAACAAAAAATATTTTATTATCCGTTCTAGGTAGGTATATCTACTTACATACAAGTTATTTAAACTAAAAATACTAACTATAAAAAACTACTACTATAAAAAAACACTAGTAATTTAAATATTTGCTCAACATACCTTACAAAAGTTATATTACCCACTAAATAATAATAAATATGATGCTATTAATTATTGTCTAAGCCTAAGCTGATTCTAACCCCTCATGACTATGAGACAAGAGGCTGGCTGCCCACGCGCCGCCCGCAAACGCCAATTATCAAGATTACGTCAATTATTCTCTTCACGTATGTATGCTTCAATAGCTGTAACAATACGACTTCGAATAAAACACTTGCGGTGTCTATGGGTCTAGAAAAGGGATGTTTTTCGAGTCTGGCAATGTCATCTTCATTCTTAGATAGAGCGTGGTCATCTGGAAATAGGTACGAGATTTACATGAAAAGTTCGCATAAGTGACGATGTCATCCGAGGCCGACAGATGAAAATTCAGGCTCCATATCAACTTTTTTGGTTGCCCATCATCTTAGTACTGAGCTATTGTGTTAGTTTAATTTCTTCAAAACCCGAGATTAAAACGCGTCGATGATTCGAATGACGAAAATTATATTGAAATCACACTCACGTCAATATAAAATTGGAAACGTAGCACAAACTAAATATCATATAAGACGAAACTATTATAAAAATAGAACTAGGTATATCATTACCAAAAATACTCGTATCAATTTCTTACCTCAATTGGAGCGTCCTCATTGAACCGATAAACTTACATACCTGGGGGCCATCTATTATATTCATTAGCCGCAGACCGAGGGGTGCGGGGTATGGACCGAGGGGGGAGAGCGAAGGGTTTTAGTGCACTGATGTGGTGATAAGCGCTTGTTTGGGGTTACCTCAGTTCTTTCGACGAATTTTAATGCCAATTAGAGTAGACAATATTGCGCACTGAATGGATTGAGGCCTTTATTAGTGTCGGATATTGTTGTGAGATCGTTCGCGCGTAAATTGTACGGCGGTCAGGGATGGGGCGCCTCGGGTGATGTTGTCGATGTATAGTGATTATGAAGTATTATGTGAGTTTATGGTTTTTGAGGCAGGTGACAATATTATAAGCTGTTGTTTTTGCAATGGTTAGCGGTTTATTTTTCCGTTATTACCAGGGGGCCAAGTCTACTAATTTAAAAAGATATCAGTGGACAGTGGTCTCACAATGATCGGTTTTTGACAGATATGCCGTACAAAATCTGTCAAAAACTCATCACTGTGAGACCACTGACACTTTTGTAAATTAGTAGACTGGGCCCCCTAAATCTGTGTTCCTTATTTGATTTCCATCTACTAAGAAATCATCAGATAGCCGGTAGTGGACTAAGAAAATGATATCTACATACCAATCTACCTCGGTCTTAGATTAGACCAATTAAATGTGATCGAATTAAATCATTTGTTCCATTCCTTCGCTACCTTCATGAAAAGGAAATACCAATTCACTACAGACATGGATCAGTCACGTTTTTGCAAAAATCTCTTGATACAAACAAACAAATTATCCTAAAGAGTATGTTACCAGTAATTTGATCTTCGTTAATTAGGCTGCATACACGCCCAAAATTACCTAAAGACCATCACTTTTCAATGTATGCAAGAAAAATAGATAATTATACACACGTGCGATATACGCATGGAAGAATCGCGACTGTCTGCGTATCAGCGTCTATTCAATGTATAATGTATCGCATACATCATAACATTAATCTGAGGCGAGTGATGGATCGACCGCGGTTACCCTGCGTTTGGGCAGACGGGTGACTCGACGATTGTGGCGCTACAGTTGCTTGAATTTTCCGCGAAACACATCGCCAGTTTCAGTGATAATTTTGATATGAAAGCATTGTTACTAATGTTACCGAAAGCTGCCCGAAAGCTACCTATATAGGAAACCGATTTTTTTAAAGATTATACTATACAATAAAGGAATTAAGGAAAACAAGTAGGTACCTACTTAACTTTTCAAATAGGAAATCCAAAAATAATAAACATAAAATATGAAAGACAATTTTATTATTACCTACATTAAACACTTTTGTGTGTATCACATTGGATTTATGAAACAAACAGGACTAAGTCTAGTCAGTTTAATTGATTGAATTTAATTAACTTAAAACCATGGATCATTAACGCTAATTATTTCATTAATTTCATTAAAATCGAGTCTCTTTCTGCTAATGGAAGATTAGTATTTAATAACAGCTTTAAAAGTTAAAGTTCGTTTCAAACTGCAACTAGCTGTTAGGTACCTACCTATAATGGCCACTTTCTTCTTTTTTGAATACAAAAGAATCAGAAAAGAGAGAGAGTTTCATAAAATACAACCACCTGAAAACTGTAGCTTACTCTTGATATTTTGGCTACATAATCGCTTTTCGTCGCCCGTCTACACTCCGCGCTACATTTTCATCCCACAGCCGAATTTTTTTCCTTGTTTTTTACCCCACCAAAACACAAGTGCTAACTTCTCACGATAGATCTCATGAAACAGTTTGTGCGAGATTAATTGCATTATTTCGTGTTATATCAGTATTAATGGTAACTATCAAGGGGATACACCCTTCTCTTTAATTATAGAATCTCGTTTATCACAAGATGTAATGGTTGTGTGAATTATTGTTGTAATTACTGTTATAGTATGGGGATGTAAGGATGTCTTCGCGTGATTTTTACGGAATTTCGTACAGTTTTCGGCCGCTTATCAGTCGCATTTCTTGAGCAAAGTTCATGTGCAAGATTGTGAAAGTTTTTTCATGAAAAAGCTTCGTAACGTCGTTGGTAAAAGATAACTTTTTCATGAAACGATTAACCCAATCACTTTCATCCATAACTGCTTTGGTTATAATATTTTGTTATTAATAAATAATAAACATAACATACATAATCAGCCTATAATGTTCCCACTGCTGGGACACAGGCCTCCTCTCTGTGAGAGGGAGCGGGCCGTAATCCACCACGCGGGCCCAGTTCGGGTTGGTAGATGTCACATGTCTACGAATTTTTGCTTCTAGGACATGCCGGTTTCCTGACGATGTTTTACTTCACCGTTTTGAGAGGAGTGGCGATGAAATAATTTACACAAAGTAAAACACCTGTCAGGGTTCGAACCTACGACTTATAACTCGTAAGTCGTGGCCGATAACACTGGGAAACCATTGCTCCAAAAAAAAAATGCTTCAATAAATAATAATGTTAAGGTTTGTTGGTTGTAGGTATTTCTCATCGACTCAGACTTTCGCCAAGTAATGCAGTAGGCTTTTAAATTATAAAGGTGCTAGTCAATTGTCTTAGAAAGACAAATTGTTCAGTGGTAAGTACAGTTGCCAGTAGTCCCCAATACGTGTCCAATTCGCAGGTTAGTTTAGATATAGTTTACGAATCTAAAGATAACACATTACTTATAAACGTTGGTTTAAGTGACGAGACGTTTAAACATCAAAAGACTTAAGCGGATGGTAATTATTAGGTTAAATAATGTTTTTAAGATAGATTGAAAGGAACATCTAAACTTAAAACGCTGCTTTTAAGTTAATCTGAATCCTTCATCAATTGTTTCTGTTTTACCATGTGATCCATACTATGTTTAGATGACGCATTCATCATCTTCAATCGTTTCTATCACATGTTTAGATGATTGGGATCGTTATTCCCAATGGCGTAGTGGTACTGTCGCCGGCAGTCGCCGGTGTCCGTGGTGAGACATTTTACTCTTCTTCTCATTTTACACTACACTCTTAATTTAATAGTGGTGATAATCACGTAGGTTATTCAATTGTTTCTATGTTTATTAGGTAGGTGTTAATATTCTCAGTGGCGCAGTGATACAGACACCAACAGTCGACACCGTAGCCGAGACATTTCACACTCTAAACTTAATTGTTTGGGTTATAATCACGTATGTCCTTCAATTGTTTATATTTCCACATGTATAGAAGGTAGGTGTCAATATTCCCAATGGCGCAGTGGTACAGTCGCCGGCAGTCGCCGCCGGTGTCCGGAGGGCGAGACATTTCACGAGCGACTGCCCGTTGACCTTTCTAGCTCCGGGGACCGAGTGAAATGTCATCATGTTTTAATTTTTAGGGTTCAGTTTGTATTAGAAATGTTGGGAAAAACATTGGACTGGGTAACAAAAGGAATCCTTATAAACTTATTCGAAATTTCGCTCTGGTTTCGATTTTTTTTTTTGCAATTGCAAAGGATTGTTAACGGGAACAATTTGATAAGTTTGAATGGGTAAGGAATCCAAATCTACCTGTTGACTAACAAGATTACACAGTTTTTTGAAGAGAAGCGTAAACATAGCTAGTGCCGGAAAAATAATGTTTTAATACGTTATCGTTTACATAAATACACCTACTTGTGCTTAGCTCGGTGAACTTTTTAGTGAACTTGATCAATCAATCAATCAATCAATCAGTTTATTTGTGAAACATAGGTATTACATAGGTGTTACATAAATAGGTGGTGCGCTATGTTTTGTCATAATTAAGACATACAAATTTATAAGTGACCCATTAGGTGTCATTACACTATGTCATTAAGAAAAAAAAAAAAAGAATAATCAAATACAATAAAATTAACAAATAGTCATAATACTTCTTATCACAAGGTACAAAATGCATTATTTTAATAATTGGTCGTTCAAAAATTCGTCTACATTATAATAACATTTGTCAATTAATAATTTGATAAGAGCTTTTTTAAACTTATTTAATGTCATGTTTTTTATGTCATCAGGAATTTTATTAAACACTTTAGGTGCCATACCAAAAAAACTTTTCCGCATCAATGCGGTCTTACATTTTAGATGACATAGTTTATTTACGTATTGGGCACGCAATGGAGTTTTTTTAGAAGAAGATATTTTTTCAAATAATTGCGTGTTTCTTTTCACAAACAACGCAGTTTCCAATATATATAATGCTGGAAGGGTAAGTATTTTTAAAGACTTAAAATAGGGTCTACAGCTATCCGTTGTTTTTAAATTACACATTGCTCTGACACATCTTTTTTGTATCTTAAATATAAGCACACGGTCAGTCGACTGCCCCCAAAAAATTACGCCATATCGCAAAACAGAAGCTACAAGTCCGTGGTATGCTACCAGTAACGTATCTTTATTCACCTTTTTTGATAATTGAAAGAGTGCATAAGCAGATTTACTCAGGCGTTTACAAAGTTCTTCTATCATGGGTTTCCAAGTAAGCTTACTGTCGATGGTAACACCTAAAAACTTAGCATTATCAACTTCTTCTATTTTGTGGTTATTATAATTTACATGAATATTTGGATGTGGTTGCCGCTGATGAAAGTGCATCACCTTAGTTTTATTTAAATTAATTACAAGATTATTAGTATTCATCCAACGGATAATATTGAGTAGGGATTCATTAATGTCATTTTGATAGGTTGTCACATTATTGCATTTAATAACAGCTGTGCTATCATCGGCAAATAGGATCATTTTGTGTCGTATTATTTTTGGCAGATCATTTATATATATCAGAAATAATAACGGCCCTAACACGCTTCCTTGGGGCACGCCATATCTTACGTGTCTTGGTTTTGATTTATATATGATCTGCATTTTAGTCTTATGACATATTCTAGATATTTCCGTGAATTGATATCTGTCACTAAGGTATGATTCAATGAGTTTCAGAACATTGCCCCTTATGCCATATCCATGTAATTTTTGCAGTAATATCTTGTGATCTACGTAATCAAATGCCTTAGTCATATCAGTAAAGATTGCACATACTGGATTATTTTTGTCAACTGATGTCATAATATGAGATAATAAATCGTACAGTGCCCTATTAATACTATGATTTTTACGAAATCCTTTTTGTTCCTTGCAGAATAGGTTGAACTTTTCAAAGTACATATAAATTGAATTGTAAATTACTTTTTCAAATATTTTTAAAAGTACTGGGAGTTTTGCTATCGGCCTATAGTTTTTTACATCTGTTTTGTCGTTTCTTTTAAATAGAGGTTTAATTATAGCTTTTTTTAGACCTTTCGGAAATATGCCATCAGTGATGCATAAATTAATTATGTGTGCGAGAGGTGGCGCTATAACGTCTTTAACATATTTAATAACTCTAGTAGATACACCATCATAACCAATTGTATTTGTATTTTTTAGATTGTCAATTATTTTAATGATGTCGGTCGTCGAAATAGGTAACATAAATAGGGATTGCGCTGTCAAATTTCCAATATTATTTTGCTTAGTCAACTTCATGTCATTTTGTATATTTTTTTCAATTTCGTCAACAAAGTAGTTATTGAATTCATTAGATATGTCAATAGGATTCGTTACAGAGAGTTGCATCTTTTTTTATAGCAGTTATTGTATCATGTGGCAAACTTGATTTAGATTTATTTATTATATTCCAAACTGCCTTCGATCTATTTTTAGAGTTCTTTATAAAATGGTTATTTTGCGACTTCTGGGTTAAACGTATTATTTTTTTAAATAATACAGTATATTTTTTTAAAGTTTGTTTATTGGTTATGTCGGGATTGCACCTATATTTCCAAAGTAGTTGTCTTTGTTTTCTACTGCAGATTTTTATGCCACGAGATATCCATTTAGCTTTCCTATTAGTCTTTATGGTGACTGTTTTTTCCGGAAAGCAAAGTCTATAGAGCATTAGGAAATCATCCATGAACCTATCGTAGGACTCATGGGCCTCTTTTGCATTACATACTTCCGAGAAAGATAAACATTCAAGGTGAGCTTTAAATGTCATTAGGTTGTCCGTCGAGATATCTTGCTTTTTTAATTTCCAATGGGTTAATTTACATGTTTTTTCAATAGGCACAGTAAGAATTTGAGACGTGTGATCAGAGAGACCAAAATCAGCAATTTTTGCATTGCATTCTTTTTGATAATTGTGAGCAAAGTTATCGATACAACTGTTACTACTCAGTCTAGTGGGGTTGTAAAGTGCTAGTTTAAGGCTGAACTGTAGAAGAAAATGTTCAAATTCTAAAGTAGTTTTATTTCTCTTAAGTACATCAATGTTAAAATCACCGGTTAATATATTTTTTTTATTTTGGTTTAGACTAAGTTTTCGTAGTATATTATCTAATTTTTCGTAAAAAACTGACAAGTTATGTTTGGGTATCCTATAAATGCAAATTATTATGATATTATACGATAATAGCTCCACAGCACAACATTCAAATATCCCCGAAACTGATTGTTTAGCTATGTCCGGTAATTCTTTATACTATAGACCATTTCTGATAAAGATACACGTTCCTCCTCTTTTTGTATTTCGTGAGAAAATAGCCGCTCGGCTGAAGTTCGGTATGTGAACTAAATTTTCATAGCCAGCTTCTATAAAATGCTCTGTTATACAAATAATGTCTATTAAGGTTCCTTGATGGAACAATTCATATAATTTAACTAAAAGTGCATCTGATTTGTTAATTAATCCTGCTATATTTTGGTGAAATATATTAAGATTGTTAAAGAAAAAACTGAGAGTTTATTGGTTTTGGGTTTGCAGAGATTTTATTCTGATTTAGAATGGAGTAGTCGACTTCTGAGTGCGCAATATTTAGGTTGCTTATGTCAATAATTAGGTTTTGCAAATCCGACATAACAATTTTTAAGCCATGTTTGTTTAAGGTTTTATACCGTAAGTTATATGTATCGTAACTGTAGGGCAGATTGAAGTTGGAGTCTAAAATGTGTGCGTAGCTGTGTGTAATTGTATCCATATACAGAAGATTAAAGGTTTCAATGCGGCTGTTAAACATAATGTTAGCGTTTTCCATATATTTGAAAGTTGGTAAACATATTATAAAGTTAGTGTGGGTTAGGTTTAGCAATTTTTCTCTTATGAATATCACTAATTCTATATAATTACGGGTTTTTAGAAAGTCTTCTTCACCTATATATATTATACAAAAATCAGAGTGGGTATAGTCCTTTACTTTTCCGTCAATTTTATCCAATAATTGTTCCAGTCCACATTTAGGTTTATGGTAGTGGCACATGTCGTAATCTTGTAGACCAGTAGTAGTGGCTATGTTATATAACATGTTTGAGGTTTCACTACTAATTAAGCTTATTTTAGGTTTACTGGGGCATTTTTGTGTGTCTCGTATGACTTTTGTACTTATGATGCCTAAGCTGCTGTCATTTCCACTATTCAAGTTATTTTCCGATGCGGAGTCATTTTCGATAATCTTGCTAACTGTCTGCGTTTGTTTGGTTTTTGTGAGTTTTTTTGTAATATTTTTAGGTGTCGTCACTTTAACTTTCGCTGGACTATTGGCTATCTTTTTGTATATTATGTTCTTCTTAGTAAATTCTTCGTTTTGTTTCTTCAAATTATGATTTTCTAATGATAATGATTCAATCTCCTTGTGCTCGCTATTTAGTTGCGAAGTTATAATGTCTATCTTTTCCTTTAAAATTTTTATTTCATTACTATCTTCGTCTTCCGATACTTCTGGTAAACTATTTCTAGTCTGTTCCAAACTTTGTGAAATATTGTTATCACTATCATCAATGTTTGGTTCCGACTGCGTACGTGTGCGCCTGAATGTTATGTTATTCAGATAATTCATTTTTAAATACAAATAAATCCTCAAAAAGGTTTAGTTCTCGTAGGATTCGAACGTGAAGCCTCAGGCATAGAAAGCACGTCCTCATTCTCTTGAATCCTCATTCTAATTATAAATGCGAAATGAGTTTGTTTGTTTGTTACGCTTTTACGCTTAAACGGCTAAACGTATTTCAATGAAATTTGGTACATGAGTAGACCATGACCTGGAATAGGACATAGGATACTTTTTATCCCGATATTCCCACGGAGTCGAGACTTACGCGGGTGAAACCGCGGGCGCAGGTAGTATTTCATATTTATATCTGACCGTTATCGTATTCCGTTTCTAAATATAGCAAATTATTACTACTGTACTGACTAATTTTCACGCCAATACGGAACCCACAGCATATAAGCGGAACTCATCATTTTCATTATTTTTTCTGCCGCCCGCTCACTAGAGGACACTCGATTAATTTTTCACGGTACGCTTGTCAAAATGTGATTTAATATAGTCCTGGGGTAGTCCGAGCTTTGACGTGCGATGCGTGCAGTGCGTGCGACGGGCCGCGACCAATCCGGTTAAGAGTTCACCTCATGCACTTTGTACTGTCGCTATAAATAGAATAAATAGATGGTCCAGGATATTAAAAGGATTTTTATGAGGATATTTTTATATTAAGGATGATATTCGGAAATCCAAATAACATTTCCCCGATACATTTGCATGTCCAGTTCCGTGTTACAAGCAGTATTATCTATCAATAACGCCAAAAATGGTACCGCAATTTCCAATTTGCCGCGTCACTCCGGATTCCAATAGGATGCGGGGATAAATGGAGTCGCATTCCAATATGTCACCGAGCGGGGTCCGACCATTCGGCTTTTCGGCATTCGGGATTCGGCGTTTTCGGTTATTCGCGGTGGCCGAATTCGTCGAATATTGCCCGCGCGCATACCAAAATCGTTCACTAATGAGATTCTAAACGTTATATTATTTGTGGCGTAACTAATTGGTTTTTTGTTTGTTCATTGTTTTTATAACAATAATGAGCACGTATTTGGAATGATGGTGACCGTTCATGGGGTCGGCGACATTCCGCTTTGAGTTCGGAGTTTGAGGTACCTATGTTTATTGTTTGAGTCCCGTTTGTTATTCATAACAAGATTAGTTAATAAGATTTCTCACAGTTCAAGGTGGTTCAAGGTGAATGAAGTACCAAGACATTCGATAAGTAGATCTTTATTGCGGATTTCCATTTAGAGGTGAGATTTTCGGCGTTAAATTAGGTATTTTGTGAAAAGCTCACCTGAGCTTTTCACAAAATACCTAATTTAACGCAGAGCCCGCAGAGGTCTGCAGGCTAGCATTTGAAATAAGGTCTGCGTCCGACATACTCTAGGTCAGCTTAATTAAAATATAAGGTGTTAGTATAACTTTCCAGACAAAACCCTAAAAGGTACCTGAACCAAAAGTCGTCTATGACTGGACTTCTCAAAAATCCGCTTCAAAAAACTTCGTATAAATATACAAAAACGCGAAAGAAATCTCTCTGAGTACAAAGACGGATAGGTGAGATACATTATGTATGCGACACTTGAAACCTACCTTTTCCAAAACATAGACCTAATAAATAGGGTGAAAGGCCCGGCTTTCATCCACACATTAGGCAGTCTACACACGGGCCACACGCGTGTCACGTCAATCGTTATTGCCTGTATAGCGCCGCCATTGCCCGCTCTGATTTGAAATATTTCCACGGAACCACTTATTCGCACCTCACAAACAGGAGCTCCGGATACCGTGTGCGAAGTTTTGATCGTTTGTCGGAGGTTTTATTAAATACCTGGTCTAGTGTGGAGGATTTTGATATTAGAAGGTTGCTTGCTTCAGGGTGTAAGAGTCAGCATTAGTACTATATTGGTTTGGTTATGGTAATAACAAATACACTCATGGGCAACGCCATTCGCCCAGAGCGGGAGAAGTCACTTGATGATTTACCAAACTCATAAAAAAAAAAAATATGTTACCCCATTCGTGCATTCACAGCTGGGAATAATGCTCTACCAAGTTGTGCCACAGGACACAAATAGGATTGTTGTTTGTAGCTATGTTAAGATTCTATAGTCACAGTTGGCATAGTAGCTATGTTTTGCAATTTTGCCAAAATGAAAATGAGCTAGTAAGAACACACATTCATTTTAAAACATCCATGTTATTGTTGTGCATGATATAAATAGGCGATACACGATAAAAGTAGGTACCTACCTATTCTGAAAAAAATCTAAAAAATCTTTTTCACATTTATCCATCTTTAAGTATCAAGTAGAACTCATCTCATACTCGCGGAACCATGGTATGTACCTCTCACGGGGCGAGAGGGTAATCGTTTTGTTGAGTCGCGATTGTACCTCATTGTGCGATCCGATGCGAGGCAATCGCGGCCGCGTGCGTATTCCCGTCTCGTGCCTATTCTAATGGGGTGACAACTGGTACTCGCACCTTCTCGTCTATGGAACGTATCGCGCATTCGCATTTGAAGCTTACTTACTTGGTTATTATAAATGCGATTCTTATTCGAGATCGTGAAGCGAATGGAATATTTTATTTATTGGAGCTAATGGCGTCAGGTGAACTTAGGTGGGATGTTTCTGAAACGTTTCTGTAATAACTGTAGATTTTGATGAAGAACCCAGTTGGTAAGCTATGTCTCAGAGGATGCACTACATGATGATTCGAATAGGTGCAAACAGCGGTTTCAGTAGAGCTTTTTGTATGGACCTTTGGCAAACTTTACTGTCCTTTGTTAATGTTATTATTGAAATAAACTTTAGAGTTAGTGTTATACTTAGCAATACCTAACTATCGATCTATAGTGTATTTTTGACGACATTCTCCAGTTAACAACATCTAATCCCACATCAAAGATACCCCAAATTAATGCAGTGTGAACAAGAATTTTAGTAAAAACACTGGCACAGCTGCTTGCCTGCGGGAGGCCGTTAGATAGGCGCGAAATGCCTAGAGAACTGTCATCGATTAAAAAAATACGATTAAAATCTTGCACAAGCGCAGTTTTTGTGCGAGCAGCTGTGCGCGTGCGCGCATCACCTGTCCCACGTGGCCAAAGATAATGGCGTCTTCAAAGAAGTCCGAAGGTCCCATTGCTGGGACATTCTAGGCTTTGATTTAAGGTAGCTGCCATTGTCAAGGTGACTTTATGGTATACGCTGATTCACGGACTTGGACGCACCTGTCTGTAAATTTGCCATGATTATGTAATGTACATAGGTTCTTTGTTGCTATTTTCGGCAGACAATGATTAGCTGTTGGAGTTCTAATTTATCAACTTTTTAGAACTCTTTGCTATGCGCAAACCCAAGTTGTGAGGGTTCAAAAACACGGCGAAGCGCTTCGAGAAAAGGTCGGTAATGCCCTTGCGCTTCGCTTGCCTCGTCTTGGCCCGGCACTACCGTGGCCCAATTTACTCGGAGTGATTATAATTAAACTTGTAACATATTTTAATAATTAAAAAAAAAACTAGAGCAACTGACAGCAGTGTAAGTAAATGATTGTTAATCATTATTAACAATTTTTCAATGAGAAGCTGGAAACATTACAAACATAGGACATTTTTCACATAAATGCTAATCAAGTCTCACCAACTGCTTCAAAATTCTACAAACAACCCTGTCAAGTGTGGTCCCCAATAGTCGTCCCTTTTACACTAAACCGATTCGTTGCACAAGACTAGGAAAGTATCCATGTCCAGATAATTCCTGAAACCCATTCATAGATCACGTACTCCCACAAAGACAGTACATTACTTACCTGCCAATAAACTGCTCTGCTACAAGCTTTAATGATTTATAACAAACAAACACTCCACCTATCAGTGCCATGCACCTTATGATTTATACCATAAGGGGCTTAATCGACTTTTTGGGGTGTAAAATAAATGTTGGTAAAATCCAGAAGTCGTGCAGTGTTATCCTGAATTGCTTTACAATTGTCAGCGTATATCATGGTTGTCGTATATCATTGATTTTTACGGCGAGCCGTAATTCATTAGCTTTGTGTCTGTCAGTGCGGTTCGACTTTAATTTGGAAGACAAATTAACTTTTACTATGAATGGTGTCGCGTTTATATGGTCACGTTTTACCTGTTACTGATGTAATCTGGTTGGATAGTTTTGTGCTGGGAGTTCAGCTCGAACAGGTCTCGTAACTGGGTTGGGTTTTCTTCCAAAATTGGACAGTCCGTTTAAAAGAAGATGTAGTGAAAAAAAATTTAAAGGAGTATGCTTAGATGGTTTTGTCATGTTGAGAGGATGAGTGTAAGGCGACTAACAAAAGGTACTTACAAGTCAAGTGTGAGAGGAAACGCAGGGAGGGGACGCCCTAGGAGGACATACTGACCTTATTGGTGATGTTCTTTAGAAAGGTCAGGTGCGTAGTATTCGCAACCGGCGAGCGTATATGACCAGATGTATGAACGTAACCGAGGCAAAAGTAGTATGTAAGGATCGTAGCAGTTCTGTCCTTTCTGCCTACCTCCATGGGAAGAAGGCGTGACTTTATGTATGTCCATACATAAAGCCGGCTATTTGTCGTAACAAATTTAATAAAAGTAGACCGAAATGGTATTTTAGATTTTGTGGTAAGACGAGATAATGTGTTCTTATCGAATCCTCTTTACTGCTTCATTATTTACATAAGGTTGATAAAGAATGAATGTATTAAAAGCTAAGTAGGCGTAATTTTACAACCAAAACCATAAATTGAGTACATACCTCTGAGCCGCCTACCTGCCGCACAGTGCGAGCGCGAGACTACGCAGAAACGAACAATACGCGTCATTTTTTTTCAGCTAAAATCCTTAAAGCGCAGTTTTTCGGCGCAAATTCCAAAGGACACCTGGTCGGAAACGGGCCCAGGGGGTCTACTGATTGATAGAGGTACCGCGATTTTAGTACAATAGCAGAAATATGCAGTTTTCTGGCCATTCGAAACGGCCCGATTCTCCCGGTCTCCGGCGACGGAGCGTCTGTTTAAAACAATCAATGATCGACGTTTTCTGAATGGAATGTGAAACAATATCTTTTGTGCAGTCAAGGGTGTAGGTGGTCAGGATGTAAGCTGTTTTATTGGCAAGTCTCAATGGGAGTCTTTGTGTCTTCCTGACGTAAATTCATTCATAGCGTTTCGTCTATATTCAAATTGTGCAAATTATCTTACGTAATTTTTTTTTGAGAAACTACTCTTTTAGTCTATTTTTTGTTAATGCTATTGTATCTAAATTACCTACATATCTACACACGTAGATACAGCCAGACCACTCATACCAAAACGTTCCAACCGAAATAAACCGCATTTAAAGCGACGATTACGCCCCAAATGAGGAAAGTTAATCCCCAGACGTACGTCACGTATGCATACGTAAAATTGTGAAGACAATAATTTGATTGATCTCTTAATGAATATGCAGATATGTTAAGTGACGATAAGGCCGCAAATAAAGCTGGTTCCCTGAGGAGTGATTGTGCGCCTACCTCTGGCACGAGCGTGATTTTAATCTCAGATAAGTGTAGAGAGCAGAGAACAGTTTACATAAACTCTGGAGTTAGTACCTTGTTTACAAAGTGCAGTGTTTGATTACGAGATTGTTTGATAAGTGCGTGCTCTTGTTTTGGGTGTGCGTTTGTATTTGTACACTGACAAATATATATTTTTTCCTTTTTGGAAGCGTGTAAAAAGTTTGTGATGCGTTGTCTGTGACGTAACTTGAAAGTTTTGAACATGAAAAGATTCACTAAAGTAGGAACTATTTTCACTTGAGTCTCAGACCAAATAAAAAACCAAGACCTCGCTGTCAACAGTGACGTGAGGCCGGTTTCGTAAACATGTGTGCACATATTTTGGTGTATTTTGATTGTAAATGTGTGCGTGTATGCACAGAGCGGTGGTGTAGTTTCGGCATGCTTCACTATACTGTTCGCAGCGCTCTGTCTTGGTTGTTTATTTGGTCTGGGACTTGAGTATAGAACTAAGTAGTTACTTACTTAGACGATATTAATTTCAAAAGGTCTGCAGTACTTGAAATATAAAGCTATAATATGCCCAACTTACTAACAACCTAATCCTCCAAAATAAACGTAACTAAAATAAAAATTAAAACTAACCCTTACAACTCCGCGTTAAAAACACAAACTTGAAAAAGGTTTCGTGGTGAAAAAAAGTGGAAAGAGGAGAAGAAATAATGAAATATCTTCATCCAACCCTTCTAATTAATAGCCATCAGTGTCTGTAGCACTCGTGGGGTTGACAGTGCCTTCAAGTTTTTTAATATGCTTCCTCACCTCGGTAAAACAGTGGGTATAATTGCTTTTTTCTGCCGCTAACTTTGAGCTTCGTATAAATCATCGCACAATTGCAGCCACGGTAAGTTCCAGTTGAGATGAAAATTTGGGTAGTTGGGAATTTTAAACATATTTTTTTCACTATGGTATGGGTTTAAAGGTGAGTTTTGTTCCGATTTCAGTATTATAGTTGTTTTGTGGAGGTTTTTAATTGAGAAATTTAAGTTCCGTTGGCTCACAAAGGCACAAAAAAAACCTATTATAAAAAAAAACTATTTTTGTAGCGATTAAACAATGCATATGGAAACTCTAGCCCTTTCTTAAAATGTTCATGAAGTCAATAATTCAGGTCTCAAAATGTTCCTTAAAATCTAAAATTCTGGACCAACAAGCTACGTTCTTATTTCTAGGAACTGGGTTTCTGAAAGGAGCACTTCTTAGCCTACAAGACCTAGCATATTAAGATGTCCACTCAAAAACATACCCCGAAAAAAACTACTCAGCACAAACCGTAGTAAGACTATAGCTGGGTATGAATAGAGTGGCAATAACCGCTTGTAGTGGATCAGCAGAGATAAAAAACGTAAGACGCGGACAATCCTTTTCGGCTGAAAATTGAATAGTTGGATTACCCGACCTACGAGCGAGCGCAGGGTTGACGCGGAACGTGAGACGTGTTTTATATTTGGTGTTTATTTTGTCGTAAGTTAATAATATATTAATATAAATATACTATTAGGAACACAATATTTGTCTAAACTCAGGAATTAAAGAAAATACATTTGTTGTCATTTTAGAGGTATGAGGAACAGGGTGTAAAGTTCACTCATCCTCTATATAGAAGGGAGGATCCTCCGATGTTGTGTCTGGCGGGCAACTGCCCAACGGTTGATGTTGGAATGTTGCATATATGTTGATCGCGCGGTAAACTCTAATTGCGCGGTGCAGGATTTAGTGACGTCATGATTTTTGTGTGATGTCAGGTCTTTGATGCGTAGGTAATAATTACACAATACTATCACGGCAGTATTTCCCAAAGGGTAGGGAGGTATACCTTTTGTACACCAACATTTCGTCAGTAATGTTTAACTCCCATGTACTAGGGGCGAGGCCTTAGTTCGGTTTAATTTCAAATGGTAACACTAAGCACCATTAAGATAGTTAATTGATTCTGGCGTGACTTTGCGGAAATCCATTATAAAATACAATAGACGTAGATATATTTAGTAACCTATTCCGCTTGACTATTCTTCAAGAGTCATAAGAACCCTGTAAAAAATCGATACGTGTTTCACCTCTCAACGACGCATCCTTAGGATGACAATTGACCAATTGCAAACCAGAACGCGACGTGTTACCACACCGAGCGCTGGATGCTTATGACTCTTGAAGAATAGTCAAGCGGAATAGGTTACTAAATATATCTCCATTCATTTGCACGTCGATGCTTGTTTGACGATAAACTTTTCCTATCTTGAAATGTATGAAAATTCATGATAATAATCGTTACATTCTCTGGTGAAGGAAGTTTACTCATTATCGTTCCAGTTATTTTCCCTTGCAACTATGTTACAGTTGGCCCTCGGCATCAAGGCAAAGTAGAAGCAGCTGCGGTCTGAATTCTACAACCAACTCTGTTTCTTGATTCCAATGCAACAGAGTCGTACCTATGACAGTTTTCTATCAGAAATAACAGGGGGTTTTCTATCGGATATAATAATAATAAAATTAATTTTATATTTTTAAATGTTTTTTTTTGAATGATTTTATAAAAATATTTAAAAATGTAAATGTTTAAGAAAGAAAATAAATAAACGAAAAATAAAAATATATTTATAATGTTTTTATATATTTTTTTATTCTAATATGTAAAAGTATAATTTTTATGTATTGAAAATGAAATAAAGAATAAAAAATAATAAAACATTTATTTTCAAGTAACCAGGACTCATAATGTTAGTAACAATTTACTTACAAGCTAAGTTAGTAATATTTACAAAAACATAACCAACTAAACAACAATAACAAACACGTTCCCTGCTCTCACTCAATTAAATTTCTATTTCCAGGAATATGTAGCTGGCTTAGAAAGTAAATGAGAATGAGTGACCCATTTAATTTTTAGGTACAGAAAATCAGGAACGAATTTTGTCGGACAAAATGTTTCTTCTAGTTAAGTTTTCTCCAAAGGTATAAATATAGCTGAACATACATATAGGGGTAGGTATTTCGGAAAGAAGCCATTGGCGAGAGGCTTCTAAAAAATCTTTTTGGAGCACTGGAAAAAGGTCACCTACTTTGAAAAAAATAATTAAAACCTATTAAAAGTATCAAATGACAATAGAAAGCAACGTAGACCGTAAACGAAACGTAATACACAGTGCTGAATTTTGGAGCAAATCGTTTAACTTTCCCACACTCGTGTGAAATGAAAGCAGTTATTGTATGTATCATCTGCTTGTCATCATTTTACCAGTTGTACAGGAAATTACTTTGCACAGGTGCCTTTTACAATATCATTTTTTTTTTTTTTAATTTTCTTCTTTCGTGTCTGTTACCCATTGCTAATTCTCAGCCTTCTGCAAAAGCTATATTTTCATGGTGATTTTCACTGATTTACTGTTAACTTTTCAGGGCATGAAAGTACTCATGATTATGAGCAACTTTCACTATGAGACCAACTCTGAAATATCGAAAAATATGTCAGCAGTTTCATACAAAAATGCAATATTTACCCGATGACAATGTATGAAACAGATGTATTTTTTAGTTTAAGTTTTTTTTTAAAGTGAAAGTTGTTTATAATCATGAGTACGTTCACCTACTGAAAGGATAACAGTGAATCAAAAATCACCGTGTATATGGTAATTATAATACCAGCCTACTATTGGGCCATTACAGGTCAAAGGCTGATTATGAGGTCAAAAGCCTCTTCTCATACAGAGAAGGCCACTTGCTTAATGGATTGGCGATTTCAGATTTATAATATTAACTAGCTGTGCCCGCGACTTCGTTCGCATGGATAACAATAATATGTCGCTTAGAAAAGTTGTACCTTCATTTAAAAAGGGGGAATCTTTCGACCAGGCCTGGTGATTTTTCCTAATAAGAAACTGCCAAAAAACTTGTGTTTTTATTTAAGAAAATACTTCTCTTTATAAAATATTAGCGGTGGAACCACCTGGAGTAGACACAAAAAAGTTGCTAGGGTTGCTCACACGCGAAAGAGCTACATAAAGTTGGCCGTGGGAAAAGCAACCAATACTAAGATCCACCCCCGCAACGGATAATGTCTGGCCCTGAGCTTTGTTAATGGTCATGGCGTAACACAGGCTGACGGGGAATTGCACACGCTTAAAACTAAACGGGAAATTATTGGGAATGAGAGGAATTCTTGGAATAAAAACAACATCACCGGCGCCGCAACCTGTTAAGATTTCGGCTTCGATGACGTTTTGTTGGTGATTGGTGACTATGAGCCGAGTGCCGTTGCAAAGTTTGGGAGGACTTAAATTTCTGAGAAGAATTATTGGCACTCCGACTTTTAAACAAATTTTGTATGCTGAAAGAACGGGTGTGTTAAGGGATTCTAAGAACTCTACTGGATAGTGTGTGGCATCTTCTTTTTCGGGAACCGTATTTATCGATGTATATTGTTGAATTTCCCCAGAAACATGTGCCAATATTTGTGTATTTATTGCTGTCCGATAGTCGAACAAATCAAATCAACCATAAGGCCTCTGCCTCGAATCTTGCGGGCAGCGGGGCGGCGGCGGCGGCGGCGGCGGCGCGGGCGCAGCAGGATCTTATGCGTAAAATCAAATGGACCGGTTCTCGAAAACAGTTGCGCGGCAGCGGCGAGGCGGCGGGCAGCGAGCGGTGCACTCCATTCAAGCGGTGACCGCCCGCGCGTCTGCATTGCAGTGTTGTTGCCCACAATAAATTGAGCGTTAGGAATAAATTTGAATCAAAAAGATGTTGCCGCCATTGTTCAGACATTTCTTTCGCGAATAAAAACAAATATCTCGACGACAAAATCGTGAACACAACACTACGCGGCTATAGTGACGCGCGATCTGCCCGCTAGTTTCGAGAACGGGTCTTTGATGCTCGCCCTGCTCCCGCGCCGCCGCCGCCGCCGCCCCGCTGCCCGCAAGATTCGAGGCCGAGGCCTTACACACGCCAACAACGATCGAATCGAATGAGCGGTGGTCACGAATCATACGAACAAATTACGAAGTATAGTACAGTTCGATTCAAACTTAATGGCGGCTCGGAACATGAGGCGAGTTGCTGCGCAGTAACAATTTCATGTGACAGCGGGGGTGAGGGGTGGGGTACTGCGCAGCTAAAAGTTAACTTCCGAGCCGCCATCCGCCCCGCTGCCCGCAAGATTCGAGGCCGAGGCCTTACACACGCCAACAACGATCGAATCGAATGAGCGGCGGTCACGAATCATACGAACAAATTACGAAGTATAGTACAGTTCGATTCAAACTTAATGGCGGCTCGGAACATGAGGCGAGTCGCTGCGCAGTAACAATTTCATGTGACAGCGGGGGTGAGGGGTGGGGTCCTGCGCAGCTAAAAGCTAACTTCCGAGCCGCAATTAAGTTTGAATCGATCTGTAATGACTCGTTTCTTGACTTCTTAATTTGAACCTAATGAACGAAACCAACCAAAATACCAAATCAAAACCATTCGGATACGATTTTCGACTTTAACGAAAAGAAATAAAGAAGATATTCAATTGAGTCAATACGTATTTATCGTCTGTACACAAATCACAGGCTGTGATTTTATAACAGATAGATACGATTTTCGACTTTAAATCAAAAGAAATAAAGATGATATTCGATTGAGATACGTATTTATCAAAAATCACAGGCTGTGATTTAATAACAGATATTTGGATCTGTTATTTTTTGTCACAGTCACAGTGATCACGTTTATATCGTGTCGTGATATCGTGTTTCACCTGTTACAACCCATCTCTAAGATCAATACTTTCAACGAATGACAACCCAACCAACAATTTATTATTATTTATTTTTATGTCTATTTATTTATTATTATTATTAAATTATCGACACTAAAGAAGTCAAAAACAAAGATACCTACACTAAAAATTATTTGGAATATCTGGGCGAAAGTCATTCTTCGACGGAGATTCTTAACACCGCGATTCAGAAAATGACATTAAACGAATAACGCCATCTATCGAGCACGAAATGATACTGTCAAAATATATGGGAAAACGTTCGAACACTCTGTAAGCTAAATAAACTATGTAGAAAAGTGAAAAATTAAAGAATAAATACCTATATTTTTTAAGAAATTAACATTTGTCACTATTCTTTCATGATTATCAAGATTTGAAAGATAGGTAGCGCCACCTATCGCACTAATACTAAACTAATAAATAAACAACGCATCTGGAAAATTTGAATTAATCTAACTTTAGAGTTATATTCTATACACCATGTATCGCGTTAAGTTTCCGCGCAAAGAAAATGACGGTCATATAACAACACACGATCTCACAAACCTAGTAATTAAGAAGTAAGTATCATTTCGCGTCAATAGATGTGGTTACGTGTATGTACATTACGTAATGAAAATTCCTTCTTGAAGACTTTAAATTCATATATCTTTTGATATTTTGAAGCGATTGCGATGAAACAAAAACTAATTGAAACATCGAGTCACACACAATATTTGAGTATAAAAGTTAACCATATTGATTTCGTACTTTTTACGTGATAGTGGAACAATCAAACTAAACAACATACAAACAGACAGACAGACAAACAGACAAACAGACAAAAATTCCAAAAATGGTAGAAATGGAATCTGTTGGTTATTCTTGGACAACCCACCAATTTTTTTTTTTTTTTTTTCATTGTACAGAAACGCCTCGTCTACAGATTTATTATATGTATAGATATAGAATATAGAATAGATAGAGATTACAAGTACAGTTTTCCTTACGACGTCTTCCTTCACTTATTTTTATGTGAACGAATAATTCAGCGAGCCTGCTGGTGCTACAGGAATTCCACAATAGTAGGCCATGGATCCTGTATTTGACAAAAATTGCACGATCGCAGTATCTACGAGTAAGTAGTTGCATTATTGTTGAAATGAAACTATTTGGCGCAGCCGTGAGGCACCCATAATTAAGTATTATGTATTTTAATTCTCTTAATTCGTTAAAATGTGTTCCTTGCATACGGTATTGCGCCAAATAAACGTATTTCTTTCTTTCTTTTAGTTCTTACCTATATTTTTAACTTTGGTAACCCTGGCGATGACTACAGGTTCATATTGTGCGGCGCAGGGCTGATTACGCGGAGCATTGTGTTGCGGACATAGGACGCAATTAAGTATTAGACAGACTTTATAGCTGCGTTATCGTGCCCCGAGATTTGTTGCCAACCACTCTACTTACACTAGGTAGCATTTTGGGGTTGATTTTTTAAAACAATATATATATTTCTTAGGTTTTTCTATGATATTGAGTACTTGCATTAATATAAGAGAGATATAAGAGATTAATAGAGCATTAATATAAGAGATTGATAAGAGTGTGATGAACAACTACGTAGGTATATGAGGAATTGCGGATCTTTTTCCAGGTTTTATCGCGGTTAGGTCTATGAAAAACTATGGCCTACTTATGGCTTTTCTTTGACCTTACCAAAGGTTTTACAGTTATGTAACCGAGAGAGACACCGCAAAGTACTGCCATTAATTTATAAACTCTAGAACCGTTTATTTATGTAAAAAAGGTACGTCTCGGAAGTCGAATCAAAGCTCCAACAAGACATGAACAAGTGCAGCGCCATTGCACGCCACTTAAGAGGTAAATTCGAGGAAGCCGTCACCAACACATCTCTTAAACCCCCAAAGACATTCAGGAGTACTGTAGTACCTCGCAACTTCTTTCACATCCATTAAAATGAGAGGTGTCTCCCAATAAAGTCGCGCCAACTAAACAGAAACTAGTTAACAAGTGCAGTGGCATTGCACGCCACTTAAGTGGTAAATTCGAGGAAGCTGTCATCTGAACACAGCTCGGTATCGTGAAGTGGTCTGCTAACGAACACGCGTGTCAAAGCGAAACACTTCATTAGGTGAGCGCGGCGCTCCTCCGCCCCGCCCGCGCCCCATGCCTCGGCGCTACCGTCGCCGCCTCGACGCTCCTTGCGACGCCGTAGGGTCACCATGCTATGGGCAAAAGGCTTTTTTCTGTCTTCTATTGTTATCTTCTAAGGAATTGAGGAGTTAGGAGGAAGGCATCTTCCAAAAATACCATGTTTTGTGGAGTTGTTTTTCTTCTCTCGAAATAGTATCGTTTTCTACCTAGTGAAGTACTGAAGTTAATTCAAGGAAATTGGTTATTTTCATCGTATTGAGTTTAGTGGTGATACTAAATAGTTTTCAATACTTAATACTTATTTCATAATATTTGTAATAAAATAAAGTCTCCATATATACATATTAATGAGAAACACCATTTACACCATTTGTTATTTTTAGTGTATTTGTCCTTTTTTAACGTCATGTTTGCCGCAAATAAACGTATTTTCTTTCTTTCTCTTTTTACGCCCCACATTCTATATATCAAAATACATTCCAGAATTATCGAACATACTATAAAATATGCAGACAGAGCCTATCTGCTAGCTGCCTGAAAACACTATAAAAAATAAGAAAACCAACTGCAATTTAAATCTTACCAGCAGTAAATATCTTGCAAGCAGTGAATATCTTACCAGCAGTGTCTGCCACAGCACTTCCACAACCCCTAAGGCGCTCCACAAAACGGGAAACCGTCCACAAAAAGTCGCGACAGTTGGCCATCCTACGATGGCTTCTATTTAGTGGGCGTCTTACCGACTCGGCTGCGCTAATTAGACGCAGGCCGGCTCTTCTCATTAGTGGCGAAATTATGCAGTTTGCTGGAATTCGGGTTAAATGTGAGGTCGAGATGTCGACTGCCTACTGCAAAAATGTAGAAATATTCCGCAGTGTCTGCGTTGATACTTGAGATTTGAAGTAAGTTGTAGGTACTGGGATTATGTCCACCAAACATAGTGACAACAGTATGAATGATAGTGCATATTTTTACCAGTTATTGAAACCTTTGGCAGAAGGCTACTTTTAAGAGTAACGAGAGAAGGTACTGGGGTTCGAAGTGAAGCCTTCTATCGGTTACTAGCTGATGCCCGTGGCTACACCTGCGTGGATGTTGGTTATTATATACTAAAACCTTCCTCGAGAACCACTCTATCCATTGGTGAAAACGGCATGAAAATCGGTGCAGTAGTTTTTGAGTTTATCGCGAACAGACAGACAGACGCGGCGGAGGAATTTGTTTTATAATATGTAGTGATGATCCCAAATTACTGCCATGGTCACTTGCCAGTACATTCATTCAAAGAAGAAACAAAGTTGTTTCATGACAATACATTAAAGTTACTACTAATAGCTATATAATATATACTTTTTTCCAGAAAAACCTCTTTTCCTTGTCGAGTTAAGTTAAATTAAAGTCATCATCTGCCTAGCCTTTTGCCAACCAAGTTGGGGTCGGCTTCCAGTCTAACCGTCTAAACTAAAGTAATCTTAAAAATGCGTAAAGCTGTTAGTAATCTTCAAATAATGTTTCCTATTTACCAGCTCCAGGAGGTAGACTTAGTAGACCGGCAGGGTGATGCCCGATGTCTCCAAGTTCGCGTTCCCCAAAATTATTTTTCATACATTCATACCCAACGTGGAGCTCGTGGCTAAGTAATAACAGCCGCACGGGTCGATCCGTCAGGTTAAGCTACGCTTGCCGGGGCTGATCCGTGGATGGGTGACCATCTTTACATATCGAGACTCCTCCGTGCCTCGGAAAGCACGTTAAGCCATTGGTCCCGGCTGTCATTCGTTGATCTTTGACAGTCGTTACGGGTTGTCAGAAGCCCGAAGGTCTGTCAACCAGTCTTACCAAGGGGTATCGTATTACCCAGTTACTGGGTTGTGGAGGTCAGATAGGCAGTCACTCCATGTAAAATACTGGTATTCAGCTGCATCCGGTTAGACTGGAAGCCGCCCCCAAAATAGTTGGGAAAAGGCTTGGCAGATGATGACATTCATACCCAACGTCCCCAAAACATTAGTACTGTTACCTTGATCGGCCCTTCATCATATCACGTTCTTGAAGGTGGAAACTTCGTGACACTTCTGTTAACACTCAAACGGGGCTAAGTAAGTACGTTTCATCGTTGTCAGGGCAACTTTCGTAAGCTCTTTATATGTCTTTTGAAGTCAGTTATACATTCCATAAATATATTTACACACATACCAACCAGAAGATTTGATGTAGGTTTACAAATTTTTATTTTAATCTTCATCATCTGCCTAGTGTTTTCCCAACTATGTTGGGGTCGGCTTCCAGTCTAACCGAATACAGCTGAATACCAGTATTTTACATGGAGCGACTGCCTATCTGACCTCCACAACCCAGTAACTGGGTAATACGATACCCCTTGGTAAGACTGGTTGTCAGACTTTCGGGCTTCTGACGACCCGTAACGACTGCCAAAGATCCACAAATGACAGCCGGGACCAACGGCTTAACGTGCTTTCCGAGGCACGGAGGAGTCACGATATGTAAAGATGGTCACCCATCCACGGACCAACCCCGGCAAGCGTAGCTTAACCTGATGGATCGACCCGTGCGGCTGTTATTACTGAGCCACGAGCTCCTCCAAATTTTTATTTCAATCTTATAAGCGTTAAAATATTGTAAAGCTTACCTTAATTAGAATCTTATAATTCCTTAAAGAAATATTCACATAAGATCCTAATTATTTCTTCCAGGCTTTACAATCTTACAAGACAAGTACTTTTTTTAATTGAACAGCCATAATAACACATCTAATTAATTAGAAGTCCCAAAAGTGTAGCTAATTAAAAACATTTCCAAAAAAATGTGTTGCTAGAAAAGCGTACGATAAAAATTCCCGCCTCATTTTGGTAAGCGGGCAAAAACAGGCATATTTGTAAAAGAAACGTCCTCCCGGGCAAATAACGTTTATCTACAGCACATTGGGTTAATGACTGGGGGACGAAGAATGAGAAGAAGGCATTATTTTAATTAGGAAAAAATGGTGGGCCCCTCTCACCTAGGGAGGGCTAACTGAGCAAGTTGGCGAGGCTTTGATTAAAGTAATGGTGCGTGTGTGAGTACTTTTACATGGGAGTTCGTGTGTAGCATACTTATTATGCCTTTTACCTGGGATACCAATCGAAACTTTGACCTCCTTGTACGATTTGACTTTAAATTTGTATAGGTGTTTCGTGATTCAGGATTTGAGCTTGTAAGTACAAATTGAAGGCAGTGCTTGTTTTTAAAAACGAGTAAATCAGGTTCGTTGGAGTTATCTCTAGTTTGTGGGCATTTGACAAACAAGTTAATGACGAAGCACCTTCTTAAAATACATAACCTGTGGAATAATCTGCATGACACGTTCCACTGCTCTAGTAACTGAACTCTTGAATGAATCGCACCTACCAGTTAAAATACAAGTTCTTTACAAAGCGTAACGCTACCGTAACCTGTCCATTAGGCGGTAAATAAACACAACAAAGTACAAAATTTAGCTGCGTTAGCGCGGCTCCACCCACGAGCCGATAATAAAAGCGAGGCGACGCGATACAGCGCGACAAAAAAACGCCGCATCACACTACAATCATTTACGAAATATTGACAACAATAAACGGGGACTTTAAAAAATGCCAGTTATTAATATTTGTTTTCTTTGTCGGGCCCACGTGTCCCCACACCTGAACTCTGCGAATGACATCGCCAAAAAAAATGCAAAAAATATCCGAGGCTAGGCGAAAAAGAGCAGAGGCGCAAACAGACAACAGCCAGTTTGAATGATTGCTTCCCTGCAAGAGCGGCAAGTCCATTTTTCACAAGTGCCATTCACCGCTTTCACGTTGCGTACAGTGTATTTTATATATTTTTTATTTATCGGCCCTCCCCACCCCGCGGCGTTCGCCCAAATTGATATTCGAATGCGAATTTACGGCGTCCAATTCCTCACTGTTTTATTCATTTTAGTGATTTCGCGATGGTAAACACACAGGTAGATGTGTTTAATTTCGAAATGAATGTTTATTGCACCGTTTCCGTTTCGTTTTCAATGATGTAGGATATTCGTGCGCGGCGAGCGCGAATCCCCATGTTTACACAATGCACTTACATTTCGCGTGTGTATATATTTTTTTTGTAGTTTTTAATTATTTCCTGGAGTTTTTTTGCATTTTGGGATAATGTTAATAGTGATGGAGTGATCTCACGTTCGTGTTTTTAATTGGTTTTGTTTGTGAAGTAATTTTGTGTATCATCAAAGTTATTACTCGTAGTAATTTGTGGCGTATACGCACGATTTGTTCTTATAATGGTTCCTGGCTGAGCAATATTCATTACCATGATGTTATAAGTGTATAGGTGTAGGTAGCCATTATGTGAGATGTTTACGAAAACGTATATCCACCAAAGATCCACTAACGAAAGAGTTACAGACATGGAAAAGATGATACTACATAAAACGCCCTTAAAACCCAAAAAAAATGATCAATGAAAACTCAACTTCGCTAAAAAATGTCACCCTCGAACATCTCGAAAGTGGGGTTATTCTAACAATTAAAACCAACGTAGTCAGAAAGTACCCCAGTGACTGAAGCGTCAGTTCATAATCGATTTAGCGTCACCACAGTAACTCGCGGTGATCCGGCGATGTCTAATGACGTAAAAAGTATGTCCCCGCTATGTAACGCTGGTCGAGGCCGATATAAAGAGTGGGGAAGAAACAGAGGGTGCACCCTCTGTTTCATCATCACGTTTTGTGCCTAAGACTTGGTAAGTATTGATTGTACTTGTTTTCTGCCTAGTATGATTAATGTAAGGCATACGTCACTGTTAGCCTTTTCAACCATAAATGTTTTTTCTTATTGAAGTGAGATAAAGTATTGAAGATTTTAAGGTTCATTTGTTGGTAGAGGGAAATGGTCTTAAGAAGTTTACTAGTGTCAATTAATTGAGAACCAACTGTGGTTACATAATTTATCCTTACTAATATTATAAATGCGAAAGTAACTCTGTCTGTCTGTCGCGCTTTTACGCCAAAAGTACTGAACCGATTTAAATGAAATTTGGTACACAGATAGTCTAGAGCCTGAGAAAGGACATAGGCTACTTTTGTATTTATATGTAAACATTTTTCATTAAAACTGTCTGGTTAGGTTATGTATCTTTATAAATTTTAATTTGTCACTGGTTTTCCCTTAAACTTATTCGAATTTTATCATTTTTCTACTCTCATCTTAGAGTTGCTTTCTTCATAGGCAGAAACCACCAAAGTACCTCTCTCTAATCTTTGCCCTCGGCCACAGACAAGCCAGGGGTCGCGAAAGCACGTCGTCATCGGATGGCAATTTGAATGCGGTCGCTTAGCCGGCTGACGGCCGCTATGACTGATGAGGAAGGGTGAGCAGCCTATGAGCCTGTCACCGCCCCTGTATTCTACATGTCGCATTAATGTGGACATGGGTGTAGCAGGTGCTTATTGAATTATATCTTGATATAGCTTGATAAGCAAATGTGAAGCCGGAGGTAAAGGGTTAGGCTGTATAGAATTTTCAGGAAAGTTCGTTGATTCCAGTAAAATTTTAGGGTCGATATATTCTTCAAGATTTGTATTGAAAGTCACTTTAATAGTTTGGAAATGTAGACGGATAAAAATCTCTATTTGACCGCTAAAGCATCCCTCTTACCACGCAGATTAGTGATCAAATCATAATAATTATTATGGGGTTATTTTTAAACACATGGGTCAGACTCATATTGTTAAGACAATACCCAAGTGCTTAAGGAACTCTCTCTATCACGCCTCATGACTCATGGGTCGTGAGAAGGTGGTCTACTCATCACGACCACCAAAGCACCGCACCCATAAAACAACCCGTTAGGCTCATTACACATGAGCGACAAAATTGACGCTATAATTTTCATTATCAATTATGATAGAAAATTATGCGTACTCATGGCCAATCAATGCGGCTATGACCGCTACAAGCTACAGGCTACAATGTAGAGAGACGGGCAGTACGGCCAATCGATGACGTCACATAAATATTGGGTGCGACGGACCCTGCTTTGTGATGCTAACTGCGTCCGCATATGCTAATCTGCTTCCGCCCTTCCCGCGTCTTGGGCGGGCGGTGTCTAAAGGAGTTTTCCATTGTTCTTGTGATTCGGATTGGTATTGCAGGAGACATTGTATTGACGCTTTGTTTCTTTGTGGGTCTTCAATGAGATCTATTGTCGCGGTTTGAAATGGTGATAGCAGATAATTAGTATTGAATAATTTTTCGGATTAATTTAAAAGATCTTAGCTTTTCTCTTTCTATACATTTTGAATTCTAACATCAAAAGTCAACATTCCAATTTCAATTAATTTTCGAACAACCCCAAAAGTCTCTCCATATCTTCCCAAACAAAAAAACAATCACTAATCACCATCAGTGAAACCTCAAGGTGCACCAGATGGACTGAAATCCGTACAGTTGTGAGTAAATCATCGAGCGTGCCGTTGAATCGGCAATGAGTCGTGTCGTCAACAATCGGCTAGTCCGTTTGCGGCAACGGCAATTCGCATTCATTCACGGCCCATTGCCACCGTCGGCTGTTGCGCCGCCGACGCCTGTTAATGTATTCGCTACGTTATTTCAATTTAGAACAAACCTTCGGCTGGACGGTGGTTTAGGGAAATCTGGTTTTATTGAAGAGCGGTCTTGGTACTGGCACTCGTGGCGTTTTAGGGTTTGTGATGATTGTAGGATGTTTCTATCACTCAGTTTAGCATGTTTGAAGGTTTTATTATGAAATGGGTTGTGAGCCTGTAAACTTATTGTCAAGTGTCCTCTTTATGCCAAATGATTACGCACCATCGATGCATCGTATCGCTCTAAAGTAAAGAATGAGATGAAGTGAGAAAACGTAAGCATTATATATAAAATGTGTTAACGCAGCAATTTCCAGCCATTACCTAACTAAATATTAACGTGCAAAATTTCGCCAAGGAAATAAATTAAAAACGCAACAACAAGCTTGTAACGAGCGGCGAACAAAGCCGTCTAATAAATCAAGGAAGGCAGGTGAGCAGAGTGGTGTTTGTGCATTAAGAAGGCCCGGTTTCCCGGCGGCCTTTCTTGGCCCTTTCTTCGTTTTAAAAAGCAGTCGACGCCCAATATTTTCGCGTAGTCATCGACAACACATAAATATTGGAAATGGGGCGCCCCTTTCTTGTCTCGCTAGAATAATTAATGCCGTAGCTTCTTATGTCGCGAGTTGTTTTGTTGCCAAAAATTATCGCTGGCGATGAACGCGAAATTGGCTCGGCAAGTAACGGGTTGGAATTTGTTTGTGATATATTATCAGGTTGCGTTTAATGTTTTGGTGTTTGTAGTAATGTCGGTTAAATTAGTATAGATTTTTGATTACCTGAATGTTTGTAAGTAAAAGAATATTGTAAGCCATACGTCAGTGACTTTGAGCTGGCCTAGTGAAGTACGGAGTAACAATAGAATGCGAGACCATCTTACACTGGTTTTTACGACAGACGTGTAGCGTACTGTGTTCAAAAACAACCTTTTTTAAGTAAAACCAAAGTGATTATCATATAGAGAGGGGGGGGCTAAAACGACCACTTTGGCAGAATCATAATAGGATAATATTAAGAATCATCTTAAAATGTCACAAACTGACAATTCATAATAATAACTGCATGCAATTCATCTGTTTGACAGTTTTCTATGGAGATTCATAAAATGGTCCACAAATTATAAATTACTTTATTGAACTTTAATGGTGAATTAAAATTAATTGATATAAATTACGGTAATTTTATTAATTACGTCATTTTCATGCAGCAATATTTACACCAAATATGATTCGATTATGAATTGAATTGATTACATATAGTACATATGATTCAGCTAATACGTGTCACCATTTTGTGTCAAATTAGGGGAATTGCTAATGATCTGCTGGGAATTCATGAAATGAATAGCTTTTAGAGGAATTGCTAATGTGGCCGTTTTAGGCCCCCAGGTCCTTAAGCAATGTGTTAAAGAAGGGTTGATGATGGAACGAAGTAATGATGAATGTCATCTTGGAAAAGAAAGATGATTGAATGAAACAATAGTTTGTGCTTGACAAGAGGGTTATATACAAAGAAAAGAATCGCCCTATAATTTCTTAACTAGACTAACAATGTAATTTCCTGCAAAAAACGATACACCGACTTTGGAGTTAAACTTATAGCAAACTGCCAGTGTTGGAACATGGAACCAACATTAAAATAGTTACAGATAAGGAGTTTGGTTGATAAAACTAGTTTCAGAACACGTTATTCTGCTGTGCACGTGTTATTGACATGCTATGTCTAGTTTTCATAAAACAAATGTTTTATGAAATGTGTAGGTGGTGAGGGCTAATTGGTGGCCAATATTGTTCAATTCATATAGCTGATTTTAGCACTTTCAAGTGGCTATAGATACCTATTAGGGGGTCTATCAATGTAGTGCATTCGTTTTTCGTGTAGTTGTTATGGACAGCCAGAGAAATGTCGTAGATATTGTTTTTGTTACAAGTTGTTGAAAGTTGTTTACAAGTTAGGGTTGCCACTACTTTGTAGTAGTAATCAACAGTTCGCTATTTCCGCGTTATAAGTATGAATCTGGTGTAAATATATGTTTGACTGAGCCATTATTCGTCCACAATACAAATGACGAATCAGACGGAGCGGAACACCCGAAAACGAAAAACAAGAGGCCGAAAATTTCCTCTTGTTCACCAGAGAGAGAAAAAATTAGCTTATCTCACACACGCAATTTGCGTCGGCAATTTTCGACGCTTCCTCTCATTACCCCGCCGTGATATATTTGCGTGTTTATTACTGCAATTACTTAGAGTAAATCTCACGTCCTTCCTCCCCCCTCGACGCACCTCCTCTCCGGGAGGGTCGCGCCCTCCGCCGCCATTTTACCCTCCTTCCGGCCGGCCCTGCCCTTAAGTCTTATGTACCTCGTAAGTTTCTTCGCGGACTTGGTAACCGGATTCAAATTCGGGCCGAATTTAGTAGCAATTAATTATAGAGCCGAGGAAGTGTTCTCAGTAATACTCGACCCGTGATTTTGTAATTAATATTATTGTGAATAATTTTATGATTTACTACTAATAGGGTAGCCGTTTGTTCGCGGTTCTTGCATTGTCTTTAGAGACGGGTGTAATTATCAGCTCTATGTAAATTGTAGCTCGACGTGTTACTAACTGTTACGTTTGGCATGGAACTCTGAGCATGATACTTAACACACCGTATGCTTCCTGTATGGGAACAATATTTGTTTTAGTGACGTTTAATTACGAACAAAGAATTGAAGACTTCATGCAATAAAGTTTAGCTTGAAAGTTTTTTTGGCATTTTTAATCTCCAAAGAAAAACGGTACGATAACGTAACATTTTTAACACAATGCTTAGTGCTTGAACATTACTAGTAGCTGTGCAATATTAAATTGGCACATAGCGCTACATAAGGCAGTACCCTCGGCAGTCGACTTGGCTGTAATTAATTAACGAGCTTAGTTTAAAAGCAGGGCCGTAAGACTTGGCTCGGGTGGGGCTCGCCTCCGCCTCGCGGGGGGTATTCTTGCCAAGAAAAGGGGGGGGGGGGGGGTGAAGAAATTCGGGGGAAAGTTTATCATATTTAGGCGCAAAATGGCGAATCCAGCGCTCGGATGCCGTCGAGAGATTAATATCTGGCTCTAACTCTGTGCGATGAATTTTGTTGTGAATAATGCCGATGTAACTTGCTTGTTTTATGGCGAATGTGTGACGTGGCGGCGTTGGTTTGTTTTGTTTTACGTTTAGTTCGGTTTGTTTGTGGGTTAAAAATGGGTCAACTTTTGTAAGGGGTGTGTGCTTTTTTGGCTTATGCTAATTCATCAAAACTTACAGAACTGCTTATTTTATCCTTATGCTGTCTTGCTTTTTAACCGACTTCTTCAAAAAGGAGGAGGCTCTCAATTCGTCTGTATGTTTTTTTTTGTGTGTATGTTACCCGATTACTCCGCCAATTATGAATCGATTTTGATGATTCTTCTTTTGTTTGGTAGGTCATGGTTCAGAGGTGGTCTCATATAAATTTTATTAATTTTGCTTGCGTAGTTTTTGAGTTAGCTTCAATCATTACGTATTTTTCCCAATTTGCGTATGTTGACATGTTAGTTGACTCCGTCACATAGCAGATAACGGTATACGAATTTGTGTGGGGTAGGTACCACAACTAAAAAGTGAAAAATAAAAACTTTTTACAAAAAAAAACCGACTTCCAAAAAAATCATTAAAAAAGTGAAAAATAACTTTAATTTCGGAAGTCGGTGTCTTTGCTTTTCAATTTTCGTTTTTTGCCACCGACTTCCGAAATTAAAGTTATTTTTCACTTTTTTAATGTTTTTTTTGGAAGTCGGTTTTTTCGGTCGGTCGTATAAGAACATATGTATGATTATATGTATTGTATCCTTTTTTCTAGTGCTGCAAATATCTTGGGAAATAAGTACTTGTACTAATTGTTAAACAAGAGTTAACCGTGTCAAGAAACACTTTCAAAGTATTGTCATTTTGCAAAAGCGTTCTACATGAAACATATATTATACGCAAAAATACATAGGTAACTACTTCTAACTTTTTCACACATTTAATGTCAGTTAAATAAACTTTAACAATATCAATCTGCCTAGCCTTTTCCCAATTGTTGGGGTCGGCTTCCAGTGTAACCGGATGCAGCTGTATACCAGTATTTTACATGGAGCGACTGCCTATCTGACCTCCACAACTCAGTAACTCGGTAATAAGATACCCCTTGGTAAGATTGGTTGTCAGACTTTCGGGCTTCTGACGACCCGTAACGACTGTAAAGATCCCTGAATGACAGCCGGGACTAATGGCTTAACAAGGGATAGACGATTCACGGTATGTAAAGATGGTCACCTATCCACGGACCAACCCCGGCAAGCGTAGGGTGTACCTGATGGATCGACCCGCGCGGCTGTTATTACTTAGTTTCGATCTCACAAAACTTTAGCAATACTTTATTAAGACTGTACAGTAACCATGTATGTTCTAAGAATTTAAGCGATTAACGTTAACATGAGTTAAATATATTGTAGAAAACGTCAAACATTACCATTAAATAAGCGATTGCAGTATACACGAGCAATCTTACCTACCCCTTAGTTATATTATGTTCCGAAGTTGGTAACAGGTATCGTTAGCACAAGAAACATGTGTCTTATTACACGCCAATAAGCCTGATACCCAGTATATTATAAACAATTTTACCCTCTTGTCGGTGTTATTACAAAGCGTTGTAAACGTATTTAACATTAACAAGTTACATGGGTTGTAAAACTTAACGTAACGTGAATTAAGCAAGTTTAGCCTTAAAATTGACACTTCCTCGCTCTAGTCATTTGTGAAATGTGGTGTTAAAATAACCGTGACGCTTAGTTACACGTGTCGCTAAACGCCATCTAAATAAAACTAACTTTTACAACAAAAAACTAACTATTAGGTATGTCTTTGTCTACCCTCTGTTTTCGTAAATCAGAAGCACCCTGCAATTATTTGCTAACTAGCTGCGCTCCGCGGTTTGACCCACGTAAGTCTCGATCCCGTGGGAATATCGGGACCTATGTCCTATTCCAGGTCATGGTCTACCCATGTGCCAAATTTCATCTAAATCCGTTCAGACGTTTTAACGTGAAAGCGTAACAAACAAATAAAGAAACTCACTTTCGCATTATATTTACGCAATTATAATATTAGTGAAGTGATAGAGAAACTGTGTTAGGAGAAACATCAGAGAAGAAGATTAGAATAGAAACTTGCGCGGCAGGTAAACGTTAACACAAGCTACACGTGTCGTAAAACGCCTCGAGCAAGCACAGTACGCCCTACATATCGGCGAAAATATTTCGGTTCAAAAAACCACCACACTAGTAGCAATTCACTAGGTAAGAATAACATTGTTTTCTGCGAAACAGTTACGTTTACAATTATATTATTGATATCCATTGTTTGAACATTTGAACTCTAGGTGGCTTGAACTGTTTGTTGTTATTGTTTGTATGTATGTGTTCGTACCGTTGTTGTTGGAAAATGACGGTAACAATTGTGCGTGGGTGTAGCAGATTCACTATAAGCAGTCGACGTTTTAGTATAGGCATTATTGAATTTTTACACGTCTAGACAGAATATTTCGATTTTCACTCGAATTATTAGCTGAAGTAAGAACATAAACCGCTTATAAAGTATTTAGGTATAAATATAACTCATAACAATAAGTTCTAATAAAATAAAATACGGAAAAGTTAGGTAACCATCTTAAAATAATAACAAAACTGAAACAGTGAATTTGTCACGCGACTACGGCGTAGCGACGCTACGAGGTTCTACGTCGTCGTAGCAACGCCAGCGGGCGTCTACGCTTAAAATATGAAATATCTAGAGAAATTACAAGCAGGCTGGCCCCGGGCACAAACCGCGCCTACCCCATGTTATTTTATTTTTCGCTCTCTTGAACGTAAATCGCGTTAGTATATTTTTTTATTTTATTTCCCAACCGGTTTATGAGTTTTTGTTTTATTTGAGTTCGTAGCGGTTGAATGTGTAGGAATTTTATTTATTAATCGTATGTACATACATGCGTTGGCCGAGAATTAATTACGCTTGAATTAGAACGGGGGTAAAGTCCGGTTTTTCCATGGGAAAATTGCTTTACCTACTGTCCTACACGGTTTTGTTAAAGGTTAGTTGATTTTCCGTTGTTATTAGTCAGTGTTGGAATAAATGAAGAGATTGAGAGGATTACATAACATAATATAAAATCACGCGTGTAATCCCCGAAGGGTTAGACAGAGGTGCAGGTAGGTACCTATAGCACACCCAAATGAGAGGGGTTACTTTTTCAAAATTTTAGGGTTCATTTATATTACTATTATATTACTAAGCAGTGGTGGCCCAGCGGTAACGGCCACGACTTACGAGTTGTAGGTCGTAGGTTCGAATCCTGACAGGCGCTTTACTTTGTGTAAATTATTTCATCGCCACTGCTCTGATAACGGTGAAGGAAAACATCGCGAGGAAACTGGCATGTCCTAGAACCAAAAAATTCGAAGACATGTGATATCTACCAACCCGTACTGGGCCCGCGTGGTGGATTAAAAAGCCCACTCCCTCTTGAAGACAAGAGGCCTGTGTCCCAGCAGTGGGAACATTATAGGCTGGTTATGCTTATGCTTATATTACTTTCCTCCTCTATAACCACACCTAGTGACATACTTATATCACTAAAATTATATTTACACAAATACCTATCTTGTGCCTTGTGGACAAGAGGTCATTGACTCACCCCGCCGATATAATTTGACCTTGAAGTACCTTTCAATAGTTGTGTTGCCTCACACAAAACTTACAGCCAAAAAGGCTTCAGTTTAAGTAGTTATTATGTATTATCCATTTATAGAGCGTATGAAGCCTTTGAACGAAGATTTTGAACAAAATAAAGGGAAAGTTAGCGAGTTAGCGAGTTTGTGATTATTCATAAGTTAACACGTCTTTGCTTTTTCGCTCATCTAAGTCGGAATTATGATTTGAATATTAATAATCAGCTGCGGCCTGGGACTTAATGACACGTCACACAAGTTTTAATGAAACAGCCTCTCGTCTAAGAACTTCTCGGGAGGAAATTAAGACTTTTGGAAAATGGATTTTATGTCAACCCCGTTTGTTTGGGAGTTAAGCTGGTTACTTGATTTGATTTTGTGTTAAAATGTTGTATATTTTGGTGTGACCACAAAAATATTATTTTCCATGATTAGTGGCCAACGTTAACGGACCAGGGGGCTTAAAACGGCCACATTGGTAGAATCATAATAGGAAAATATTATGAATAATCGTAAAATGTCACAAAGTGACAATTCATAATATTATGATCTTCTTGCAATTCATATCATGTAATAATTCACCTGTTTGAGAGTTTTCTATGGAGATTCGTAAACTGGTCCACAAATTAGAGGAATTGCTAATGACAGCTGGGAATTCAGGAAATGAATTGCTTTTAGAGGAATTGCTAATGTGGCCGTTTTAGGTCCCCAGGAATAATATAAGAGCTATTGAACAAATGTTTTCACGCGTTTTATCTCGTTCTATATTAGGTTATTAAAGTCTTTGTCGCTTTTCTGTTGCCGAGTCTATTATGTCAAAGTACTCACTATCATTTTGTATGAAATCCTCTTATTCATAAAAACTTCGAAATGCTGAACGCTTTAGAAACAATCTGTCTTTTTCATTTCTAATTTAATTAACTGAGATACACTCGCGACAATCTAACGGACAAAATAAACGGACTTCCGTTTTGACGTTTCGTTCTCGTACAATGTAATAGAACGTTATGCCTTGAGAATCAGTTTTAAGCAATGTAGATAAGTCATCGATTACAAACTCTAAGTATGTTCAATCGATATGTCTCTATATAAGAAACCAATTTTTAAGAAAGAAACCTCGATCAGTATATAAGAAACCAATATTTTTCTTCATCGCTAAAAGCTTTTTTATAGCTGTCGAAACAGATTTCTTAGATTGTCGCGAGTCTAGGTAACGTACTATATTTTTGTACATTTTTCTTATTATTAAGAGGGCTATTACAATTTTTCTTGAATTTGAGCGTTTGACGCTAGTTTTGATGTGTGATTATGATTAAGTTATAGCCTCAAACTTAAAAAAAAATATGTCCGAGGAAGTCTCATTATATATCTTGACAGTGTTTTAAATAAATATTTCAATTTGTTTACACAAATCAGTAAAAAACTTGTCTTTGTAAAGGATGTTTCATAAAATTTAACTTTTGGGCGTCTTTTGATGCTTTGTTACATCAAAGATACAGTAATTTAATCATTTATAAAAATGTCCATGGTACAACTGTATCTTGAACTTTGGAATGTATAAGTCAATTTTTTTATGTTTCATTTAGTAATACACCAAAAATAATTCCGTAACACAGATAGTTATTGACAATTTTTCGTCCGAAATTCTATTTTTTATCTATGAATTTACTTTCCAAATTTTAACAAAAAGTATTTAATAACATAGGCTACTATCTAATCTTGCTTGAAAAAAAATATTAACTTTTTTTAAAGTAAAATAATATTTTTAAACAATTGTTGTATGCAATGCTAAAAATAACAGTAACACGAACTATAAATAACTGTTACTTAATTTATTTCAAAAGTAAAGTGGAAAGGATCAAGTTGATCACGCCCGGTTTGAATGTGTGCCTAGCGTACTTCAATAGACTCACACGAGCGCATCTTTGCCGCGCCCCGTCAAATTTACCTAAATCTGCACTTCGATTTTGTAATAGCGCTCTTAAGGCGATTCCATAGCATAAGGTACCTAGTATTATCTCAACACCACGAGAAAAAAGGTAAAAAGCACGATTTTTAAGATTTGTAACTGATATTTACGCTATTTAGTTATTTTTCTTATGAATAAGAGCATACATAACATAGGGTCACACGTTACTGTCTTAATACCATCAGAAAAAGTAAAAACACTGATATGTTAGATTTCTAATATCTCTTAGATATCGCGTTACTGCCGATGCGTGTCGGACGCGCGGCGCTGGCTCCCGGACGAGCGCCGGACGGGAGTCGGACGAGGCCCGGACGGGTACCGGACGCAGGCGCAGGAAACCTATTACGCCCAAATGAATTCCCCGCCGTTTCCGGGCTACGACAAATCCGCCCGCGCCGCGCCCGCTCGCCCACACCTAAGGGCCTTTCAGGGATGAAAAAAACATGTTATAATCATATTCATGATATTATTTTATTTTTAGCGTAAAAATATTATTATTTATCATCTTTTTGTTGCTTTCAAAATAACCTTTTTTTGAGATTTAGGTTAGAGAAGACGCGAAATTATAAAATATAATGTATAACTTGCTGTCTGCAAGTTAAGGGCGCTTTTATAATTTCTAGCGTGACGATTTTATCATGAAGGCTCACAGCATCACGATAACACAGAGAAGTAAAATGTATGGAAATATATGACGACACTTATTTTGTCTATGATAACGTTATAACCAGCATCCATAACGTTATAACGAGTACCGAAACGTTATAACGAGTACCGATACCGGTATAACGAGTACCGATGTTCTAACATTAACGGTACAATTATAGACGTCGATGCAAGACGTCCACAATTACGTGACCTGCAGAATTAAAAAAATTTTGCTTCTGGACACGAAGGTGAGCTATGAACTTGAGTTTAAACTAATTACTCGGGATGTAGTCGAATCAATACATTTCTGATATTCCAAAGGGAATATATAAACAATCATTTAGCGTTTTAAAATCTGCAAATAGATGAACTATCGATACCAATTTTCTTTTTAAAATCTTTCGTTAAATTGCTCAAAATTCTCTTTTTAAATTCTATACTCATCTGCACTCTTTTATTTGCAATATTTTAACTGTGACTGTGGCAACCATGAAGGGATCGCCTTCGGACTTGACGAAGCGGAATTTTAATGAAATTTCTAGAAATCAACTTTTTTCATTTCACATAGTGTTCCCAATAATACTATGAGTACTAAATTAAAGCATGTTTGTAGCACTAAAATTATCCTTACTTTCTATAATATTTATGGTTCAAGTTAACTTTACTTACGTAAGGTACAGTTTTTACATTTAAACCTTCAGTTCTGTACATTTAACCTAAAGAGACAAAGTAAAAGTCTCTATGTGAGATCCAGAAATTGTCAAATCCCATACAGCTTGGCAAAAAAGAGTTTGGAAAAAATGAGGGCGCCATAACCGCATATAGGTCACTTCAAATGGGAAATAAGTAAAAGAATTTAAACAAATAGTTAAAAACGCTGCTTGTACTGACTCAAAAACCTACTAGCACTTGTCGGCAAAGTAGTGCCAACATCCATAGGTCTGCATTACCTAAGTAAAATATTTAGTTTCATCTGTCACCGCATCATACTCTTTTTTGCCAAGCTGTACGTATCTTTTGAATTCTGTAATAAACTGTATATTAACTAACAAAAGGCGTTCCCGCTAACCCGCAATAGTATAGCGTCCATACATGCTAAAAAATATTACAAAAAAAAATAAAAATGTTTTAAAATATACACAAAATATGATACGTAAAAAAGAAACACTCTGTACTCGCACACTTGTATTTCAACGTAAAAAGACAAGTGTGACAAGTGTGCGTGTACAGAGTGTTTCTTTTCCGTATCATATTTTTGATGAATATTAAACTATAAAAAATCTTTTTTTTTTTAATTGGTAATACATATTTTTTTATCATGTAGATACGCTATACTATTGCAGGTTAACGAGAACGCTCTTCGTTAGACAACATACTATATACTTTCATAAACACTCACGTAAAACTATATTGTAGAAACATAAATAAGGCCAGCGACAACCCCAAAGCCCATTATTCTTCTAAAATAAGGCCAAGTTCACATTCAATGATCCTTCATTGTCTGACCGATCACAAATCAAAATCTTCGCACATACATTCCCAGGTCTGATTTATATCTCGCTGTTGCTAAAATATGTCCCTTTCAAACCCTATAGAGTACCTGTCGACAATTTATTTGTTCCAAACTGGTTTTTAATTGATTTACTGGTAACATTTACGTTGGCTGGTGACGCGGTTGCCATGGTAACCGAGGGGAGTTTCAGACATGATATTGATATTATAAATAGGTGCGTCGTATATGTGTAGGGATGGAAGAACGATTGTTTTGGTAAAAAGGTTCGTTGTTATGTTTATGAATTCACAGGTGTATTTTAGGTTTTATTTCTGGGTTCTACCTAAGGGCTATCTCAAGTTGTAAGGAGATCATTCACCGTCCATACATTTTGGGGCTAAAGGGATGAAAGTGCCGGTCTAACAAAAATAAAGCTATATTCCGAAAGAGTACGTTATTCCCTTAATTTTTTATTATTACATGCTATTATTACTTTAATTAGATTACTTTTTATTATACTGAAAACAGTATTTTTCAAAATCGTATAACAGCTCAGGGAATTGCCACCGGTTTGGCCCAATAGTGAAAAGTGAAGAGAATAACATGTCCTAACGGATTATATCATTTTTTTTATATGGCCGGCACTTTCATAATTTTGCCTCCTATAATTTACAGACCGTTATTGTTTAAAATGAATACTTTTCTATCTTTAAGATTAATGAAGCAAATATATAATTTTGCATAGTAGACCGTCCTATATGAAAGTTGCTATCGAAGGTAAAATTACCTTACGAATCTATTTATATGCCCAGTTTGGCAATAACAAAAGATACCATTGGTAAGCAAAACGACTCGTTTTTGTTTATTGGAACCGAGCATTAGTGAAGAAGATAAGTTTTTTGTACCTCCATTGAAAGTAATTACTTTAAACACGCCATATCAAACCGTCTTAAAATGGTTTTCTACGAGAACTTGCTCTATAAAAATACAAATCCAATTATCTAAAGTAATATTTCCATTACAAATTACATAAGGATAAGTACCTACCCAATAAAGCTATATACACAAAACATTCAATAGATTCACGTCTACCACCTCACAACAGAAATCAATTTAAAGAAATGCAAAACCGCATTCATTGGCATTCCGAATCCGACATTTTAACATAAATAGAATATCAATAAAAACCAAGTTAATCGGAAAACTTCAAATGCAAGAAGGCTATTGAGGGATCGACAGGTGACACAGAAATAAATAGCTAATGCTTATAATCCAGGAGAGCGACATTTCGTAATTTGTTTTCTATCGCCGAGTGAAAATATCAAATGAGTGGATACGGCGGGCGCGATTGGATCGAACCTTTTCATGCGGGCAAATTGGTTTTCTTTTTTGACCAACGCTACCTCGCCTGACGAGGTGGCGAATTTTGTTGGGTTCCGTGGGTAAATGTGAGGGTTTGTTAAAAAGTTTTAGTTATGAATTGATTTTGAAACTGTGTGTACCTACTGTTTCAATTGTTTTTAATCAAAGGTAGCAAGTGTAGCGCCCAGGTACTTATTAGTAAAACTATTTTCTAACTAGTCTATGTTTTGCGCAGTTAGGTACTGCGCTAAGTAAAGTTGTTAAGTAAATGGTTTCCTGGAATAACTCTTGTTAAGGATAAGTCAATTGGGTAACCGAAATAGAATAGAAATAATTGTGTTACTAAGGGCGAATTTCACCAAACTTTTATACCGAGTGTAAGTCTTATCTTGCGAATAAATTTTGAATTTTTGACAGTTTTTCCATACAAAAACTGTCAGACGTCATTTTTATTCCACGGATAAAAGATATTTGACTTTGGTAAAATCAGCCCTAAATGTCACATGAATTGACTAATTTCGTCTACATCGGATGAGGTAGTGTACGTTAAAACTAACGATGAAATCCCGAATCTTTGAGGTAAATCTGCATCTTCTCGGAAAACCAACATTGTATAAAGAAACATGCGCATAAAAGAGAGCATAACCTTAAACTAAACAAGCAGAAAAAATGCTAGAATAAAGCCTCATAAAATTTTCTTATTACTTAAAAAAGTGAAACATTCACGGAACCTCGGAGAATTCCGCGGGGCGCACTTTTTTCATTTCATATTTCCTCTCGACGCCGCTCTCTCGTTTTATGGGTCATGCGACTATGTGCGACTATTTTTAATGGACCTGTGCACAGTTTTCATTTTTCCCAGTGATAAATTGACTCCATACTCACGATGGATGGTCATCTTTTCGAAGCTGAAGCGCTCGTTTCGTTCTTGTTCGTTTTTAATTTTTTATTTCGTGTTTACAAGTTGCGGTTTCGTATTTATTTTGTTTGTGGGGGTTAGCTGAGTTTTGGTGTTGTAATGATGTTGTTTGAGTAATAATGCTTTGTTGTGATTATAAATACTTAATCATGCGGCAATATCTGGTTAACATGCCTCAAAGAAAACGTTCAGATTTTAACCTTAAACATTTATAATCAGTGGTTAATAAAATAGGCTTAGGTTATTTACTAAAGTGTTTTTTTTAATAAAGAATCTATCTTTACTTGTTTCTGTTCTATCTAAGAGCACTTATTTTCTTGAATTTACAACAAAAAAAACGGTTTTTGTAACTTTAGAACATTTTATGCGGAACCTCCTCGAATATACACATTTCTCTTAGTTCCCTCCACCATAACAGTGCAGGGAGAATGCAATCCGTATGCGCGAGCGCTTCCTTCCGATCTATTAGTTTAGCGAAGTGATTGGACGCCGGGCCACTCGCACGCGACGTGACCCGACTGCGACTGTGAGGTGCTAATGTAGATACGTAGAAACGTGCTGAAAGTTTATGTGGATGATATAATATATGTGTTTTAGGGTATAGAATCCATAGTAATATTATAAATTCGAAAGTAACTCTGTCTGTCTGTCTGTATGTTACCTTTTCACGCATAAACCACTGAACGGATTTCGATAAAATTAAGGCAAGGAGATAGATGGCATCCCGGGGAAGGACATAGGCTACTTTTTATCGACATACCACGCGGGCGAAGCCGCGGGCGGAAGCTAGTAATATATAAGGAGTTAGAGTTTTTATCTGACACAGCGTCAGATAAAAACTGTAATACTGAAAAATAAATAAAAAATCAGTCTCATGCAGTCGGACGCATCTTCTTAGACCTAATATTGCTTCCGACTGTATGAGGTTGTTTATAGTATTTATTCAGTGGGATTGAAGACAGAAATAGGTCATCTTGTTTCCATCTTTTTTAAAGGTCACTTTTTACGCATTCTGGCTTTTACCCAACTGTGCCAGACCTCAGAAACCAATAACCTGAAATATGGTGTAACTTTTGTTTGTCCCGGCCTGCAATACCTTATAAAAAACAAAGTTCAATGCTTGTTTTTCTCTTTTCGGTTATAGGTTTTTGCAATCGGGTTTTTTGTTTTTAAAATAATTGTATATTTTAATATACCCAGTGATACTTGCACAATAAAGACGAATTAATCAAAATTAGTTTGTCCGTTTATTAGTTACGAGGGAACATAATTCAGATTAAACACATAACCCTTCATTTTAGGTTTCACTGTATTTGGGTTAATTAAAAAAACCATATTAAGTCCACCATCTGTTCTATCTAAAGCTGGAATGGTATATTATAATTTGAAGAGGAATATGTGTCTTGTTCAGAATATATTTCGATGATTCAATCTGCCTAGCCTTTTCCTAACTATGTTGGGGACTTGGGGTGGGCTTCCAGTATAACCGGATGCAACTGAAACCAGTATTTTACATGGAGCCTTATCTGACCTCCTCAACCCGTTCCTGGGTAACACGATACCCCTTGATAAGTCTGTTTGTCAGACTTTCGGACTTCTGATGACCCGTAACGACTGTCAAAGATTCATGAATGACAGCCGGGATCAACAGCATAACGTGCTTTCCGAGACAGAGAGGAGTCTCGGTATGTAAAGATGGTCACCCATCCACCGACCAATCCCGGCAAGCGTAGCTTAACCTGATGGATCGACCCGTGCAGCTGTTATTACTTAGCCACGAGCAATATAATTCGATGATTATAAGTGAAAATGAAACTAACATACTTTTCGTAGACAAACCTACCAGTTACGTGATCTTAGAAAACTTTATTCCATTCGATATAAAATAAAATATATACAGCAAGTTTTATTTAACATTTCCTCCTATAAATGAACACAATCCAATCTCGGTATAGAACAGTGCCAAGTAACACTGACAACTTGCTGGAAACTCTAATAAATATTTAATCCTGGCAAAGAACGTCTCGAAACTTAGCATCGGGGGCGGCGAACAAACTTCGGAGGCGACAACTAAAGTAAATTAATACCTGACATAAATTTGCCATAACTGTGCCGAGTTTGCGCTGTAGGCTGGCTCAAGACGCGTACAAACGACGTACAAATCGTGAAGCCGGATGCGAGCGGGCTAATGGCGACATAAAGCAGCGGGACGCACTACCGCTGTCCTGAGGGTGCGCAGTACTTATTTGTTGGACGATCCAAGTAAGATAGTAGACAATTGGTATTGATTTGAGTTTGGTCTTACCACAGTATATAAAAATACCAGTATTATATCTCGGCAGTGACCTTGAAATAATTACCTACGGCCGCTCGGCCTTCCGCGTCCGTGCGTAACTGTCGCGCACTCGATACTATTGCGTGTGACACTGGGATTTCGAAGCGCGTCGTTTCGGCCGTTTTCTATGAAGATATAATACTGATACTTATTTTGACTGTGGTAGTACCTACTGACCCTTCTTTATGATAAAAAGTAGGTATATCAATGGCCTTTTTTGGTTTTACAACGACGCGATGTTTACCACTGCTCGTCTCGGACTCATACAGGGTGGAACTCCGAAACCATTTTTTAAATAAGTTCTTTGTGCCGCGAGGGCTGATATGATGTGGCGTGGATAAAGAGTTCCTGGAAGGACTTGGGGGAGACCTTTACCCAGCAGTGGGACGCCACAGACTAAACAAAAAAAAAATTATATTGCAAAATCTTCAGACATTTTTGGCTGGCTCTTACGTCCCTTAGTTGCATGAAATAATAGGTTTTAGCTAAAGACACTTTATTAATCTTATTTCTTTTTATTCTGTTCAAGTTACGCAGGAAAAGATGCACATTTTAACACACATTACTTTTAAATACAAAACGACACAAGAAATTCAAAATAAAATTGCGTCAAGTTCGAATCTCTCCGACAAGGGATGTTTCACTCCATCAGACAGGGGGTTATTAGCTAAATAAATTTGCTCACCCAATATGCTCGGTAACTCGATTTAATGGCGATAGAATTGATTCATTCAATTACGGGGAATTTTTAGTGCCCCATGGTGTGGGATAACTTTGTTTTAGGGGAGTTCAAAGAGGGATATAGTTTTCTCACGTAAATTGTATGCTTATTGATTTGAGTATTTACTTTTATTTCGCTTGGAAGAGGGAATGTGTTTTTAATAAGGTTTTTTTATGTCAATGTTTTTTAAAATGTAAGTGAAGCTTCGTTAGTTATTGAAAACTAGCTGCATCCCGCGGTTTCAGCCGCATAAGTCTCAATCCCGTGGGAATATCGGGATAAAAAGTATCCTATGTCCTATTCCAGGTCATGGTCTATCCCTTTGCCAAATTACATCCAAAGCCGTTAAGACGTTTAAGCATGAAAGGGTAACAAACAAACTCACATTCGCATTTATAATAATTAGGATAGTAGGTAGTTTGCAACTTGCATAATATGTTAACAAGCTCTTACTTATTTTCCATTTTATGAATATATTTTTCTACGGTCTGTTCATTAGTCAACATAATTTCATAACAGGCTTACCTATACTCGTAAATATTTCATACAAGCACAACCTCCATCACAAGGCAAGCCCAAGACTAAAACCTAACAGCAGCCGCGTCCTAAATTTGACATGGATTTATGTGATGTCATCGTCCACCACCATTAGTATTACTAATGCTCCCATTACCGGGCAGGGGGCGGCGGGGGGAGCGGAGCTTCCCACGGCATCTGCCGCTTGTTTTAGCTAATTTATGGCCCGGCGACAAGGCCCAGCTACCCAGAAAGGTGGATAAACATGAATTTGGAGTGCTAGAAGTGGTAACGTAGTGCTAAAATTTTTTTCGTTTGAACTGCACCCTAATTGCGTAATAAACGATCAGAATTGGAATCAGAATTCGCAACAAATGTCAATCCATTGATTCTTAAGTTCGTAAGTTACGATAATGAGCAGATTTTTTTTCGAACTTATGAAGCAATGAATTAGACATTTGTTTCAAACGGACTGCAATTCTGGCCGATCGTGCATTACGCAATTAGAGTGCAGGCTCTGATGCCAGGCCATGAATGCCTCCGGTATATTAGAACTTTGATCTTACTTATCTATTAGGATGAGATCAAAGCATTGGTAAAGGTATATGCTGCAGTTTTCTTAATTAATTCTCTTGATCATTTGTTCAAAGTTATGAACTTATGACGCCCATGTTTGTTAACGGAGAGTCATGCATTTCCACTTTAGTTGTTTCACTTGTTAAGCCAGTTTTTAATTTTTCATACATTTCTTGATCAAATTGGACCGTCGGTCGTCGTAAGATTGAAATCTCGCACCTCATAATCCGGAGTCCATCTTTGACGTTGTATTTTTCAATAAAAAAAAAACATTTATTTCAGGATCTAGACCCATATTAAATACAAGAACAACCTATTTGTCAATTCAGTGTCACAATTTTGAATTGTTGAATTTTGTATTTTTCAATGCCCCATCTAGTAAGCATAGGTCTAGTGTGCGCAAGACTTGGCACTTCCGTACATATCTGCGTTGCGTGTCGCGCGTGAAATATGGAGCGCCAGCTACGTGTGCTTTCCGATATATCTGTATGTTTGTCACATCAGATGCCTTGGGCTGTTTGTTTCTCATTGACAGCGAAACATTCGATGAATAACACAGGTTAGTGGTAGCCCATAGCTAATTGAAGAAAGGCTTTTATCCGATGTTTTGCAAGTCTTGGTACCTACATAACTTTTTAATAATAACCTTTTCCTAGCAATTTTACCTACTTGACGGCTTAGTCCAGTTATGTTTTTAGAGGTAGTCTGCAAACCAGAGTGACGATTCGTACCTCCATTACTGTGAGGAATCAATTCGCATACTTTAAACTACGTACAAAGTCCTTGAATAACTTTGCTCTTAAATAGTGTACCTAGGTAGGTACTCGGCTCATTACGTTAGCAATTTGTAGTGTATTCCTATATCAACTTCAACATAAAATAAAAATCACCGTACAATATTACTCACTAACATTTAGGTAAGAACACCCATACATTGTCAAACAACTTTAACATTACAGCAATCCAGACACGCACTTGGGCATTTTATTTTTCAATTACAATTGTTAACGGCATAATCAGGAGATATCGCACAATCGCTGTGGGCTCGGCTAATCCAGATTTATTCGAACAGGGCCGGATTAAGGTGGCGTGAATTACACGTTTATAGGCCATAAAGAGTGATCCGGTGGCGTGCAGTACCTGTCGCTGTTAGATATAGTTATGATGTGCACTCGCCGTGCTGGCTGTACAGGATGTTGCTTTTTTATTTATGGTGTTTATTTTTTTATTAATTCTGTTTGAAATCCACTTGTAGGATTTTATGGATCTTTAGTGAACATGTTATATTAGTAGGTTATAATAAAAAAAATAAGTAAAGAAATGGCTGGAACAGGCATATAAATAGAAGAAGTAGATGAAGTCAGTATAGAGCTAAAGGGTGTTGGTTGGTTGATTGGTCTTTAGCGAGAGACTGTTCGTGAATTTACGAATACATAACTAAAAGAAAAAGGTTCATTCCTAAATCAACTAAATGTATACTATAAGTCATTTAATTAAGTGTCTAGTGTAAATAGTTAGTTGTGTTAAACATTGGAAAACAACGAATAGTTCTACAGACTAAATGTAACTAAAACGAAAGATCTAGGGTATTACGTAATAAAATAAACGCGAGTTATTGTTCCTGAGGCTTTTATTTTTAGCTCGTTATTTCAGTTGGACAATAATTACGACGAATGACGTAGGATGAAGTAATAGAAAAAGTTCCCGAAACGAGAAACAAATATTATATCGCAATTAATACGTAATATTTTTAGTAATACGTCATACTTTAGTCAACCCTTACTTAAGTAAGTACCTATAGAGTTTATTCGGCGTATCCAATCTTTTATAAGTACTGAGTCTACATTTACACGTAGATAGATAGATAGATAAAACGTTTATTTGATGCACACAAAAGACAGCACAACATACAAAAACACGGTTAAATAATAACTAATTACATTAATAAACAGCTGGGTGCCAATAGAAAAAAAAAAATTTGAAACAAAAGAAAACTAGACACAGTGATGACAATATTCTCTATGACACACTTTAAAAAAAAACGAAACATATAAAGTGCGGTGTGCGTAAGTAAATTTTGTGCCGGAGTATTTTCCCCATCCATCCATTTTTTTCTCTATGGGTTCACGGTCTTTTATCTGGACTGGGCACGTAACGAAACTGACATTCTTTACTTCAGTATAATCAATACATTTCATACTAATAAAACTAAACACCAGTAGAGCACCCTATATAAAATGGCGACGGTAGTTAGCGGTGGCGTGCGCGCGTCTTGTTGCGCGCGAGTTATGTTCGTCGCCCACGCGGCGCGTGCGCCGGGCGCCTCGCTGCGCTGCGCCCGCGCACCCACCCGGCCGGCCGCTCCCGTGGGTGAACGCTCCATTCAATATCTACGTGTAAAGTGCCCATTAATTAAGTGTCAAACGATTAGAATCCACTGCATATAGTGCAAGGAATTGAGGATTATTTGTATTTGTAATATGATATTCGAGTTATTTCGATTAGTGGACAACCAGTCTTGTTTGACAGGTGAACGTATTTCTTGTGTGTGGGTAGGATTGAGAATGATATGGTAGTCAAAGCAAACTGTCTAGTTCTCAACAGTTTTCTTTCTATGCAGCAATCTAAAATAAATAGTTCAATGAAGAGGCTGGCAGATAAAACTTTCTAAATGAGTTATTACATAAATATGGATACAAAATTTTTTGATCATACCCTTCAGACTTTAAATAAAAACCTGCATAACTCAAGTCTCTCAGGAATGGCCCATATTCCTGAACCAATGCAACATCTATATTATTGTAATCAAGCTGGCAGGTGTGAAGATCGCTAGCAGTAGCGACATCTTTATTGTCTCGTATACATTTCAGAAATTTTCCTTGCTATTGAAAACATTATTAACATTGAATAGGATTCTAGAATTATGTAAATTTTTCACTTTTAGGGTCAGTTCAAACCGAGATGCGACGCGCCGCAACGATGCTTGAAGAAGCCAGTAGTTTCGCGCTGCGCAGCGCGCCGCGAGACGCATCCCGACGTTGCGAGGCACAGCCGCTCTGGCACGCTGTGCCTATTAGCAAAGGCCGCGAGGCGCTGCGCGTAGCGTGACGCCCAGGGAATTTTCGAATTATCTCAATAAAATATATCTTTTTGTGTAGTAAATAAAGTTATAGGGATCCTGCCGTTTTGCCGAAAAGATTTTGCCCTACCCAAACAAATTTTAGCAACCTTTTTTTAGACCAATGCAATGTTTGGAATGATTTTAGTACGCACATTTTCATTTGGTCAAATTTTTACTTGGCAGAATATTATCAAGGATAATGTCATTTAGGCATTTGGTCTTTAATCAAATGATTTGTTACAGCAAACAATCTTTAGATAATAAACGTTTGGTCAAATGATTTGTTAGGTTAGGTTAGGTTAAAACTGTGACCTACGCGCGAGCCGAGCGAGCGAAGCGAGCGGTGCTGCGGCAGCGGCCGGCGAGTGCCAGAAACGATTAGATTATATAGAAAAAAAACAGGCTACCCGAAACTGACGATACTAAACATTTGGCAAATTTTATTTTGCGCCTACTGAAATATTTGACTACATAAAAATTGGTAAAAGTACTATTTGTTAATCAAGTTATTGTTTAAACCTTCACTTGCCAAACATTAGGTTTGCGTTACAATTATTTGTGAAGAGATTTTTTGCTAAGTAATATTTTGGCAAATGAAATTATGCGGAAAATTGTTTGGGAAGTGATAATTTGGCAATTTATTTTCGGAGACCCAAAGTTATATTTTGTATCACTATCTTAAAAAGTGTGCGCAGCGTCGCGTTGCGTCACGTCTCGGTGTGAACTGACCCTTAAGGTGAAAAGTGCAAGTTTTCGGAGATTCGGGGTCAGGAAGCAGTATGGAAAATTTTAGACGCTTCTAGAATGGTATTTACTTGCAAGAAAATCTGAAGAGTGAAGTGGAATGCATTAAGAACTCGTAAAAAATTGTAATAAAAACCTCAAAACTGAAAACCTCTAAATCATTCAACAATTGTGGAAAAATTTAATAACAACCTACCCTCAACTATAAATAATGTTCCGTAGGCAATCTGGCTTGCAAATAAACCACGCTTTAAGTGGGGCTAAAACGCACTCGGATGTTCGAATGTCGACGCCATTTTGGCTTGTAGGTACTCTTGTAGGGATTTACGGAGCTCTTACCGAGGGGTAGGTTAGAACAAAATGTAAATAGGAAGACAGTAATCGTAAAATAATTAGAATTTTCCTGGGAACTGCATGGTTATTAGTCTGGGCATTGGAACGTCTTTGACGGCGAAAAATTATTTTGGAGTCTTGTGTGTCTCATTACCAGATATTGACCAGTATTATAGGTTAAGAAAGCTAAAAACATTGAGGTATTTTTTATCCAAAATAGCGTATTACTTAAGCAATGTTTTTGGAGTGGATTTTATTTCCATATCTCCGTGCAACATCCGTGGGAGGGTGGCCAAGTAGCACGATTCTCCGAGCATTGAGGAAAAATAAAGAAGCAAAAATGACAAGACGTTATTTGCATCCCGCTAATGGCCGCTGCTGTCGTAATGCGGGGGTAGATGAACAAATATTGCTTTATCCAGACGAGCCACAATTTATTCCAAACTCGCTTTATTCGCCATTCCAACGCCAGAAGTCAGGAGGGAAGTCGAAAAATGGTGGCATTTGGATTTTTAAGTGATTCGCAAATCATTCCGCTTAATCAAATGACCTTATTTGTTTGTTGGTTTTCCTTGTTTTTATCTTACTTAAGCTGTTTAGGAGCTCTCTTCGTCTGTACTGATTTATTAAGGGATGTTTTGGAAGGTGGCACTGGAACGAAATGTCGTAAGGTACACATCGGGCTCTTATCGCCGAGGCCGAGGGGGAGAGAGGTCACGAAAATGGCCTTATCTAAATAGCGTGACCGCGCGATACCCGCTCCTCACCTGCTGACTTTATGCCTTTCCCGGGGAAGTGTGGCGCCGCATACAAACGAGTTCAACCCTCGCCTTCGACCATCCAAATGTCGTAAACTTTTGACGTGTAAACACGTTACGATTTCACATGAAAAAAGCGTTGGAAGCGTTGCACTCTAGTTTGAATTATACGAAAAATGCAAATTAAAATAACTCTCAAATCCCAACTCAACCGTGTCGGAGCTTAATCCGCGAAGTGACAACGGCATTCTGACGAGGCGCCGGAGCTGGGAATTATTAAAACGAACGCCAACTTTTTCACTAAGCCCGTCGCAAAGCCGTTTCAATTGCGCTGCGCTGAAGATAATTCCAACTGACGTCATCTTTTTTTCAAATTCTCGACTCGGCTACGTTCTCTGTGCAGCAATTATAACATTTCCACCGACTGGGAAAACAGAAACACGTGGGAGAGAGCGCGTCGAATCACACCGTCCGTAATTTAAATTTAGATGGAAATTTAATGATGCATTCACAAAGGGCGCTCGTAAAGTCGGTTGCGAGATATTTTTTACGAGGATCTCGCGAACTATTGCGCGCTTAACGACTCCGAAGCAAGATCGCCCTCCGCTTTAATGAGCGCCCGATAAACGTGTTAACTGCCGCGACCTTATTTTTATGCCGATGTAAATTTGCTGAAAAACGTATTCATTACAGCGATTGCGGGCTAACGGCAACATTATGCCGTATTAAATTTACAACGGAGCATTGTCCTAGAAGCTGGTCTAGATATGTGGAGTAATAGTTACGGCCAACGTCAGAGGCAGGCTAAGGTAGAGCTTGCTATGTTTAATATATGAGGGCAGGCGACGCAGCGTTGGTAAACACGGGCCAACCTTCGCTCATGTTGCCCACTGTTTGCTCACCGTTCTAGTCTCAAGAGAAAATATGTTTGCTTTGCATACCTAACCATAGCTGGCTCTGAGGCAGAGCGCGCCTGTTTTCCTTGACATGTTTTCTCCGCGGCTCTACAAATAGCCGGCTAAAAAGTTTCTACAATGTGCGCAGCTTGTAAAAGCTGGGTAAAATTTTACAATTTATTGTTCCGGATTATGTGCCTTTTTATTTAATTGTGTCATCGTTTTTGGTGTGAATTGTATTAGGATAGATTGACGTTAATAAAGTTAAGTTTTCTACGCAGCCAAGCCCTTTCACCAAATACAATCCTTAACCATCATAAAACGTCGGTCTCAATCGATAATAAGAATCATAACCGTTGTTTGTTGAAGTGCTGAGCTCCTGAGGCTACTCCTCTAGCCGCACAACTCCACTTAACAAACGTATAAATAATATTCAAGGCGAGGGAACATATTTGAGGGTACGGAGTAGAGGGTAGTTTGACGGCGTAACGAATCGAAAAACCAAATCATCGAGTGGCACCCCTACTGTACACCGCTACATGATAGTTTACAACTGAAGCTGTGGAGTCGATGTTGTTTGGATACATATTTTGTTTGTTTGCTGGTTTTAATTTCATTTTCTTAAATTTTTCATTTTATTTCTTCTTTTGCACAAATATAAGAATACAGGCTGTTTAGTTTTTAACCCCCGACGGAAAAAGAGGGGTGTTTATATTTCATTAATTTTATTTGGGTTGTCATGAGATTATTATTATTTTTAAACAAAAATATTGTTACAATTTCATTATTTATTTCCCACGACTGGACAAATAGTTTGGGTACTTTAATGAAACAATTTTATTAGTACTCTGGCTACTTCACGCCTTTCGTTAGCATTAAATCTTTAGGGCTGCCCCTTAGCGGTCTGTCGAGAGTGCTCGTCGTACTTTTTATATATTTTAATTTTAATTTCATATCGGGTGCTAATGGCGGGGCCGCAGCCCTGCGTAGCGAATCGCACTGAGCCGAATGTATTCATAGCGTAATAAAAGTTAATGTACCGAGTGAACTAATATTGTCTTATTCAATATTTAATTTTCAAATATGAATTTGACCAATTTTTGCGATTCATAAATTTTATTAAAGTGTTTGATGTTGTGGAGGGAATGGAGATATATTGATTCTTTCTGTAAAGGGGTTTTAATATTTAGTTTGAATGCTGTGTGTAACTTGAATAACTTTAATAGATTATAATAGTTTTTGGATAGGTACCTTCTGTTTTTTTTTTTTGTCTGAAGGGCTTATGACTATTACTGCGCTTGGTTGTAGTTGTAAAACACATACACGTGATATTTTGAGCAAAATGCCAAAAGCAGTGTCCGAAGTTCAATCAACTTTGATTTCAATTACCAGCTTTCATCGGAGTAAAACAGTGTTAAGATGATCTTGATAAAGTTTAATGAGTGATCGCAGTGTTTGTCAACATTATCACTCTATTTGATAGTTTAAGCTTGTCGTTGATCCGCTTGCACATGCATGTAGTAGTCAGCTAAACGATGTTAGTCCGATACTGTTTCAAATAACCTTTAAGCCGTCACCCCTCATGTACTGTACAAACAGCGGGCAAGTCAAATCAGCGCCAAGTTAATCCGTTTAGGTGCGCGAACCCACTTGATTAAGTTTAATTTATTTTAAAAATCAGCGCGAGCGAGCCGCCTCCGGCGCTGCGTCCCTCCGAAATACATTATTCAGTGTTTTAGAATAATTTTCAAATTCGATTACATAGGGCCGACCCTCGGTAAGTGGGTGGGCCGGGCGGCGGCGCGGCGGGTGTATTTAGCCAACACGGGGGTCCGCCGCGTGCGATTCTGATTTGAATATGCGCCGCACGTGGCGTCCCGCGCCCCCGCGCCCTGCGCCCCTGGGACCGCGCCGATCATATTTCAAACGTCACCGGCGATGTCTCACTCAGATACTATCGCCCGATAAACGACGAGATACCACCGGCAAGGGTGGAAATAGTTCACCGCCCGCCAACCTCCAGCTATTTTTTACCCCGCGATTATCGCCTGCAGTTGACACCTCAATATTACTTTTCGCTCAGCGCACTCGTATAACCCTGTGTTCGCTATACAGGCATTTTGCGGTTAGGTGCCGCAGCCAGCGAAAGCACTTGAAGTTTATTGGCTTGACATATTTCGTAGAGAATTTTCCGCGTATTATAATAATCACAGTGTGAGCCGTGATGGAAAACATTTTGCGAACGCAAATTTGCACATAATATTTTCATACGATGATCACGACGGAAGCCACTTTGGTGACTACGAAAAATCTCGCCAGGCTGATATAAAAAAGGTGAAATAATTTTATACGGCTTTGGAACTTTTAATAAGAATTATGCCGATTTAAATTCTATAAACAAATAAAGAATTGCTTTTAGTTCTCAGGCTGCGATAGTGGCACATAATCGGTGGGAGTGTTCGCACGCGGCGCGGGCGCACGTCGCGGCGCGGGCGGCGGCCGGCACGCGCCACTCCATTACCGCGACACCGCTGACGTTGATGATGTGCTTCACTGCTAAAATTGCAGACAGGAATCTGGATTCATGTTTAGAGATTTCTGCCTACAGCAATATATGGGTCAATATTTATAAAGAATTATCAAAATAAAAGACCTGTGACAATGCCCCACAGTATTTGGACATATAATATAATCCCTAAGGCGACTGCTGCAATGGACGATAACAATTATTATGTAAACTCGCAAATAATATAAAAAGCTAGATAATTTAATTAAATAATCATTAATTGAATTAATTTAATTTAATTTAAGTGCAAAGCTCAATTTTATTTATAAACCGCTAAAGTAAGGTTACATGTCTGCACAGTTTTCTTCTTTGCACCATCACAGGAGCATTTATGCGACTGCAATGTAAGAGTACAAGCAAATCGCCGCGTAATCCGCTACTTGTATCGCAAATCGAGATATGGACGAATTAATTTTGGTCGCATGCCATCGTAATTGAAAACGAAGACTTAGCGTGACAGATGTAAACGCTAGATTAAAGCAATCTGGCTTTTTTGGGCTTTAGATGCTTGATAAGAGTTAAGGGTTGAATACTGAAAAGATTCGGATTACCTGCGAAGGAAATTGAATTTGCTGAAAGTTATGAATTGCGTGACGTGTTAGAGTAAAAAAACCAAATTACTATTTTTTTTTTACAAATGAAAATAAATTCATAAAAGACAAACAATGAGTACTTACCTACTTTTCATAGAAAGATGAATGTCTGACCTTATTTAACACAGGCGCGGTCACAGCCTAAGGTTTTGGGGGGGGTCACCATTGGTGCCGAGGAATATTTTTAGGGAAATGGTAGATAATTGATAAAATAAAAAATATAAAATCTTTCAAGCTGTCGAGAGACTGAATGATTTACGCACTTGATTAACAACATTACCTATGTAAGAAAACCTACAAGATTGATTTCTGGATGATACCATGAATCATCACTCCAAATCAATTCAAGCTTCCTACATCGGCCATGAACTTCAGTTAGAAAAATGTCAAGGGGGAAATTATTTCTCTTTCGGAATATTTCACAGAGACAAAATGTAGTTTTGGTCGAATGAACTTTGACGTTCCCCCATGGCCCCATAGGATGTGCGATTGAACGATCGCCCCACAACTGAATACGAGTAGCTTCATGGGTTTTAACTATGATTACCATATCGTGATTTGACGTTCATAGTTTTATATTTTGTCTTTGTGATTGATACTTTAAATCTACACTTCTACACTAATATTATAAAGAGGAAAGATTTGTATTTTTGTGTGTATGTTTGTAATGAAAAAACTCAAAAACTACTGCGCCGATTTCAAAAATTCTTTCACCATTAGAAAGCTGCATTCACCCTGAGTAACATAGGCTATAATTTATAGATTACACGCGGGCGAAGCCGCTGGCGGCAGCTAGTTAAAATATAATAATGAAAAAGTAATTGATTAAAAAAATGCAAAAAAATAATTATGTTGCTCTCCAATGCTGCAACAATTATTGCATTTTTTTACAAACAGAACTTTTTATATTTTTTGGGATATGGGTCGTTCAAACAGTGAACGGATGAAAATGTATTCATTCAATTAAATTGTTATCAATCAACAAATCAAATGAAGAGACAAATCAAAAATGCAAAGAAATTCAATAACCGTCTACGATTCTTTGGATTGTCACCCCAATACAGGGAATTCTTGACCAAGCTACTTTTACCTCCCAAAAAATCGATGGCACCTTTTATTTTTTTAGTGAAAGGGATCATTTTTGATTGGCAAATCATTTCGCGATAGTAAGGATGCCCCAGGGTGCTTACAAATCCCCGAGATTGAGTGCGGGACACCGCGCGGTGAGGGTTCGATTATTACTCTCGAGTCTCGATCTCGATACACCACTCGATGCATCGCGGGGAGCTGCATTACACCGAGCATCGAGTGTGGCGTTCAGTGGCTTTCGAATCGATTCGTTGACGGATCAATCGAGTTACTAATAGTGTTTGGGACTTGTTAACAGTGTTCGCTATTTGTAAGGTTATAAACTTGAGAACTTTTCTATTATGATTCAGATAGGTCTTGAACCTGGTCTGTCAACTAGTCACTTAAGTCCATTTAACTGACTAGTTGATCTCGTATCATATCGGCAAACTAGTTTAGTTTGCCGACATGATAGGACATTCCCTTTCTAATATGCCTTAGTCAATTACTCATATTCTTTCCTTATTACAGTGTCTCATGCAAATAATATTCAATTCAACCGAAGAGTTCCTCGTTATAAACAAGTTTTCCCCTAACTCTTCATAACCCAATTGCTGTCTTCTCCCATATGTTGCGTGGAATGTATTATTTTATTATGTTTTTATTTACTTAACGTCCGCCGAGACGAGTGTTTAAGCCGACGTTTATGATATTCTCCTGTGGTTTGCGACTGAGGGGTGAACGATGATGTTCTATTGTTTCATTCCCACCCTCGTTTTGTCAAGTTGATACACTGAGCTATATCTATACGTATAAGTAATATGAAATGTCAATGGTGTTTCGGGGTTTCGGGCACGGCAATTGTACAAACAATTTGGAATGTTTTAGAAAGTTACAGTTACGAACGAAACCTTAGAATATCCTGTAGCTCTTCGTTGTATCGAGAAAATTCTGAGCAATTAACGTTCTAATGACCTCACCAGATTCTGCTTTCGATATATCGAACTGTTCACCAATAATTTTATCGAAAAATTTATGCAATATTTTTAAATCGTCCCTATTGTTGTATGTAGCAAACAAAACAGATGAAAACAGTCTGAAGTGTAGGCAAGCTCCAATGATCCGTGACTCGCGCGATATTATTTTTGCCGGGCACAAAGCGAGTCCCGCGACCCATCAAATCATGCCGAGTCAGCTAGACACTAGAAAAAAAATTAAATTGAAATTAAAATACTCGATACATCGATATGCGTACTTTTTAATTGACTACCGCTTTGAATATTGATAAGTTTTATTAATTGTAGTATCAATTTGCAAGCGTCAGTAAACACTGGGAATTTATTGTCAAATTGATGTCATGTTTTTCACTTACAATTATTGTGAAAGACTACCATACGTTTTCATTTATGAATTTAACAGTACTACATAATTAAATAAATTGTTTATTACCACAAAGTTCAAGTACATTGCAATGTATACAGATTAAAGATCTTAATTTAGTATTAGGAAGATAAGTACAATAGGTTCAACCCTAGGTAGGTAGGTTCCTGAACTAGGCTAGGCCTGTATGTTAGGGGGGCAGTACCCGGCTATGGGTGTATATGCTTATATAATTCTATTCTATGATTCTATTTTGACAGACGTGCCAATTTGTTGTGGAAAAGCTCAATGTGAAAGTTGGTAACCTAGGAAGAACCCAGGTTATCAATTTCTTTGCACTCTCTCTGCTCATTAAAGAAAATTTTGTTTGGTCTCGGAATCTGAAAAGACACGCAACCATTTTTAAAGATTCGTAGTTTATCACAATAATGACATCTTCGTGATCTTTTCTTATGTACAGTAAGCACATACGGAAAAGCTATGTACCTATGTTATTGCAATTATTCAAAGTAAACACCTATCTAAAACAATACAAAATCTGTAGACTAAATATTTGAATTGAAATAAAGATTTATAATACATCTGTCAGGGGCAAAACATTCACGAATAATATTCATTCTGTGTGATTGACACGACCATGTATTTGAGAAGCTCCGCGGGGTTCCTCAAGGGGTTATTGAAAAACTAGTGCCACCGGCCGCCGCCTTGTTCCACCGCAAAGGGCGAGGGTGTCATTACGCGTGTTGTACTCACGCGAGTATATTGGTTTCAAGTTATTAGGAACGTTTTTGAGAGGATGTTGGGTGATTGGCCGATGAATACACACACACACAGAATACATACATGGATTCGCAGATAGGAAGACCAGTATCATATGGCGTTGACCTGTTACGATTGTTCTTGCACATCTTTTAGGTTTAAGCTGCAATAATACCTGCACCAGTTCCAGTGCTCGTATCCACGATCGATACCTTGAAAAGCAGTCTGGAAAATTCTAAAAATGTAAGCGATTGGCTCAAGATTATAACTTAAAGTTTGTTTAAAGTTTAAATTAACATAGCATCACGTCTAATCCCTGAAGGATTAGGCAGAGGTGTACCTATAGTAACCCCACATTCATGACACAAACCTAAGGGGTTTATAGTTTATTAGCTGTTGCCAGCGATCTACTGATCTGTTGGTCTGCGATCGAGGACGAAAAGTACCCTATGTCTTTCTCCAGGTCAAGGTCCACCCCTGTGCCAAATTTCATCCAAATCCGTTCAGCCATTTTAGCGTGAAAGCATAACAAACAAACAAACTCACTTTCGCATTTATAATATTAGTTAAGATTCTAGTCATGACAGCAATATACAAACAGACTACCAGTCCCTTAAATTCCCCATACAAGCATCTATTTGATTACCTCCACACTCTCTCGCTAAAAAGTCTTAAAATAAAGCCCTACAGGGGTGCAGATGCCATTGGCTGATAATAGGACATACCCAACGGGACGTAAATAGATGAAGCCGTATTTGAATATTGTGCCCGATCGGGGATGCAAATTAAATCGCGTACCTACCTACTGCAGGCGCGGCGATGTGTTTGTGTTATTATTTTAATTGATTTTGGCTGTAGTTGAGCATTTTATTTAAGTAAGGTTGGCATCTGTTTGATAGCTTGAGGACTTATTAAAATTGGATGAAGAGAGAGTGTTTAAACCGACGAACAACCGATCTGAAAGTTTCAGGAGATACCAAGCAATTTTTTGAACGAAGTCCCTTAGCCATTTCCCCACGTAAAAAAAAAAAATGGCGGCTTTGCTTGCGGTAGGAGTAGACTGGTAGAAAGCGTCACGTAACGAAAAAGCGTTATCCATCCATATCCATGCGACTTCCTCTCTATCTCTATCTCTTTCTATTATATTCGAGTGTGTATTTGCGTGCGAGTATCGCGTAAGCACGGGCGCATTTTCTACGCGACAATTTTTCGCGCTCTGCGTTTTCATCTCACGTATTGAGAATCCAACATATCGCATCCCAGCCCAGCGCGTCAAGAAAACGTAACGTAGTGCGTTGGAAATCAAAAAAAGCGACAGTGCGAACCTGGACTAAGGAACTTCGTTCCTGTTATTTTCGATAGCCTTCAGAATTAAGTAGGTAGGCCAGCAAGGGGCCACGTACGTGTAGGGGTCGTCTGGTCATCTGCCGTTATCGTAGATTAGCCCCAAAAAGTGAACTTAGAGGAGAGGATCGTTTCAACAACCACTCTTGCGACCAGCATCATTGAGGCAGCTTATTTATTGAAGCATTACCAAAAAGTGTCTTAATAGCAAAAATAACAGTTTTCATTCTATTATTTTTTCTAACATGTATAACTAATCTGTGTGCAGCGCGAAGTAAAGCGGCGTGCACATGGGGTCACGCTATCGTCGTTCTAGTTCATTAGGCGGCTGGCGGCGCGGCCGCTATCGCCGCGAGCCGCTCATTTTTCACGCAACCTGCGCTTGTGTGAGCTGCCTTTAGTGCTATTTAATGCGTAAATATTTGAAATCGTTTTTAGTTTAACCTTTGTAGGTTATGGCTAATTTTAAGTCAATAATATTTATGTGAAGTTTTAACATAGACATGACCTATCATTTTGAAGAAGCAGCGAAAATGTATGCTGCGTCACTAAAAACAACTGACGTTCTGACAGCAAATGTCAGAAAAAAATCTGAAAAACTATCAAAGTTTTTCCAACCAACCATAACTTCATCACTTTATTTATAAAAAACATCACAAAGACATATTATACGTGCCATACCTTTATCATAATAAAAGTTAATCTTTTCTTCTGAAAACAGTTCACTCAACTTTTATATCCAAACGCGAACCAACATTTTTCTTTAGTAATAATCTAAAAAATTGAAATCATTTCCACATCTTAAAAATATTAGCTTCCCAATCACAAAAAGCAAGTACCTACAAGCAATCCGTTGGTAAGTAATAGCTGATTGATGAAATGGAAATAAATGAGTGGCGGACAGGGAAAAAGATGTCAAAATCCAAGCGCACATGAGCCAATAAGCCAAATTGAAATGCCTCCATGTTACACGAGTCTTTCAGAGTAATTGGTTGACGGGCTTTCCTAGCGATTAGGGATGTTACTTATCGCGAATTTCTGTCTTTAACCAAGTAATTCATTTTGAAGCGAGTGTACAATGTCTTTTTCATAATTTTGAGTTCTAAGCCTATGAAATAGCAGTGAAACGAGTGAAAAAAAAAAACTGAAAAACTAAATTTTCCTTTTGACCTAAGGTCTCAACTCAACTTAGTGTGTTTTTTCTTTGGCCAGTAAATAGAGCATGGTTTGAAAGAGCTGTAATTTTTACAATACAGCCTTGAGTTAACGTGACGGTTAATTCAAGGCTGTTTTGTTTCCTGAACGTTCTAAAGCTATATTTTTTTAATGTCATAGTAAATGGTCCTTCTGTGTCCACTGCACTAAACTAGCTACAATGGATCATCCCAATTTAAACGGAAACTTCTGACTCTATTCCAGCAGAAACAAATATTCGCGAAGCCAACCAAAACATCGACAACCATATCGACGCGGTGCCACCTCTCAGCGTTTGGGACGTCTCCTTCCATCGGTTCGTCGATTTGAATAGAAATACCTAACATTAAAAATATAGGGTGTAGTGAATGCGTACGAGGACAGTCCGCAAGCCCGGACAACCCGCTAGTATTCATTCGCTAAGTGAACTTCTAAAACGACCGACTTACGTTCCACTCTAACTGGGCGATTCACAACATGAAAAGGTGTGCTTTTAAAGGCACACGTGTTTTGGGCTTTGTCTGTAATTCGATATGGGTCGCCGTTGTGACTTGTGCCTAACTTCGCTTTGACATGTAGGTTAGCAAGGTTTTTTGATTTTGTGGTATACAAGCTCGAATTGGCGGTATGTGAAGATTTGTGACAGCTATCTAAGAAGGAGAAGGACATAGGCTACTTTATAAAGACATACCACGCGGGCGAAGCCGCAGGTGAAAGCTATTAATAATGTAATTTAATTAAATAATTATATTAACTAATATTATAAATGCGAAAGTGAGTTTGTTTTGTTTGTTTGTTTTACGTTTTCACGCAAAAACGGCTGAAAAGATTTGCATGAAATTTGGCACATGGGTAGACCATTTTTATCCCGATATTCCCACAGGATCGGTACTTACGCGCGTGAAACCGCAGGGCGCAGCTAGTAACTTAATAAATGCAAAGACATCACTATGTAGAAATATCTAGATAGATAAAGAGCTTACCCACTTACCACTTATAGAATAGCGCATGTGACCTGTCGATACATGCATATCAATCTGCCTAGCCTTTTCCCAACTATGTTGGGGTGAGCTTCCAGTCTAACCGGATGCAGCTGAATACCAGTATTTTACATGGAGCGACTGCTTATCTGACCTCCACGACCCAGTAACTGGGTAATACGAAACCCCTTGGTAAGACTGGTTGTCAGGCTTTCGGGCTTCTAACGTCCCGTAACGACTGTCAACTCGACTGACTGAGAGCCGGCACCAACAGCTTAACGTGCTTTCCAAGGCACGGAAGAGTCTCGGTATGTAAAGATCACCCATCCACGGACCCCCGCAAGCCTAGCTTAACCTGATGGATCGACCCGTGCGGCTATTATTACTAAGCCACGAGCTGTATGTGTGCATACCTGTCCACACATATTCAAAATCAAAGCGGCGCTTGGCTGCAATAAAAATCTTTGATGTATTCAATGTAAAATGAATTCTTGCTGTAGATATAGGCGAGGCCGGTATGTTGGGGTGTGCAATGGTGCATTGGCTCGGTCATAGAGCCCACTGATGTGATGTGTGACGCTTCATCACGTGCCGATGAACATTAGCCTTTAGGCTTCAATTATATATCTACTTCATTTATTTTGAGTTCCGATCTTTCCGATTGAATTGAAACGGGGAATCTGCGGATAAAAAAATGGAATTAGGTATAGCGTCAAAAGTGCCTTATATGTGCCGATTTGAAATAAATTATTTGACTTTGACTTTGACTTTGCGTGATTTAATTTGAATGATTATTAGCAAAATACATAAAAGTAAAATTAACATAACATCATGCCTGTATTTCGCAAAGGGTCTGGCAGCGGTACACCCAAATTTTGACACTTGTTTTTAGATAAACATATTTTTTTATAAATTTTAATGAAACTGTTAATGATATTAGTAATATGTACAAACTTTTGGGAATTGGTTGAAAAACTTGGGTATGTCATTCAAGGAAAAGCTATTTGTTGCTACTAACTCCTAATGGTTCAACAAACATGATTGCCCATGCCCCCAAAGCCTCATCTGCAAGAGCGATAACAAAGAAAAAACCGTCTCCTTCCAAATCCAAATGGCCAAAATAACCGTAAACCGAATGTCATTCTAAGGACGAGGATACATTACAAGAATTTTTCCTCAATACTCAGCACTTGATTAGCCCGGCTCCTCGTAATTATTTTCCCCGGGTTTGCCCGCGGGGATTTGTATAATCCTGATTGGGTACGTATTGCTATTCGATGGAGTGTGTCCGCGCACGTGGCTCCCCAGCATTATCTCACTTTTAGACACGAATGATGGTGACACCCTACTACCGAATTTTGTGTAGGAAATTGAAAAGATTGATTGAATTTCTGATGATGTTAGAGATTATAGTTTTTGGAGATGTGTTTCAATTTTTGGTTGAGATTTTGGGTTTGACTATTTGCTGAAATTGTATTTAGAATTTTGGGTCAAAACATTTGCTTGGTATGAGAGGTTTTCCGAATTTCCTAAATTTTAAGTCAGAGAAAACTGACTTTCCTTAACTTTGGTATACACAAAATAAATACACCAAAAATACACAACATTAAAAAATATTAAAAATAAAAAAGCAGACACAAACAATGAAAAATAAAAACTGAATCGAATTAAAAATTTGCCTAGTAAAAGCGAATTAAAGTTGGCTGATGGCAGTCCTCCCGGTTGCGACTGGGGGCCGACGATAACGCCACAATAGGAATTTGCCGTTCGCACCGACTGCCCGTACCCTGTTTAACCTAATTACCACTTAGTTTCTTACGAGATAAGGACTATTATTAGGTAATTTTTATAAACAACACATTTTGCTCGGAGGTAAATGTTGTATAAATACATATTGGTCATTGAAACGACTGGTGGGTTGATAAGGGTACTTGATTACAAATATTTTTGTCAGGGCCCTCAAGCTTTACGTAATGCTTATGTAGTGCTAAAGTGTAGGTAGATTATATTTAATAGTTTTCATACAAAAGTTATAATTATTTCGTTAAAAATAATAATAGGCATGGAAAAAGCAGGTGACGATCTGAAACAATGATAGTAAGATACAATCATGCAGAATCCGCCATTTTAAAGATTAGCTTAAATACCAAGAACAGTAAGAACTGTGCCATATTGAACAAGAAAGTAATAAATTCTTCACTTCACCATTTTCTTAAAAGAATTTGTTTTGTCAAACAATGTACAAGTTTAGTGAAGGAGCTCCTTCAAATTAAACAGAAAAAAGAAGGAGTTTTCATTTTAATTCTTTTGAAAAGTTTTTCGTGCAAGTTGAGAAGAACAAGTCAAAAGCTAACCCGACAAAGATCGTGTCCTTTACTTGGTATAAGTGACATTGTTCGAGCAATAACCTGAGTAAAGTTTTCGATTTTCACAGGTTACCAATGTTAGCCTATTGATGTTACCTTTCAAGGTGATAAATTACTCAAACCTGAGATTACAATGGGCGAATTAATTTCGAGTTTCGTGATGTTAAATTAATTTCCCGACAGATTTTTAGGGTTAGTGTTTGAAAAACGATTGTATTAACGAATTTAATAAGTTTAAGGTATTCTGCTGTGATTTTAAATTAAAAGTTTTCCTTTTATGTTTAGTATGATGTAATGAAGTATGTACTGTATATGAAGTAAAGGTTTTCAACAGCAACTAGCTATGACCATTTTATTTTATTTTTTCTTGTTAATTTTACACTTTTCTTCAATATTTCTTGATCCTAAGGGTAATTCCCTTAGGATCAAGAAATATTGAAGAAAAGTTAAGAAAGAAAATGCGTTTATTTGCGGTAAAAATGACGAAAACAAAAAACACAAAAAAAAACAAAAGTTGTGGAAAAATACGCACATCCCTGCAAAACGGACATCACACAGCATAATGCTGAGACCCTATGCGAGACAGAGCCACAGCAAACATAAAAAAACAAACCTAATTTTAGATCACATTCCTATTGCATGAATATAAATTCTAATTTGCATTGTACATTACAAACGAGTACCTACGGAAAGTTGACGGCAAAACATTCTACAAAAATAAAAATAAAATCATCGACGAGGTCATATTTCGAACGCAACACTCGAAAGTAACCGATAGTACCAACAGTTTCATGCCCTAGGCTTTCGATAAACAATTGTTCACCTTTGTTTTAATTCTCAGAAAAGTTAATTACAATACTCTCATTTTGTTGGTTTCTATATTGTTACCGAACATTCGGTAGTGGAGTTGGCTTCGACAGACGGGCAACTCGGAGTTGGCTCAAAAACAATTTACTGTTCGCTTGTTGTTTAGAAAAAGCGAGAGTATCTTTGTTTAGTGTTTAGCCTCTGTAGTGCACTTTTGTTTGGTTCGTTTTTGTTTCAATTGTTTTGAGCTTGTTGGTTTTAGTTTTAGAATGAGGTTGAGTTTTAGTTTGCGTCATACATCGTCAGTATTTTGATCCTAAATGTCAACCTTGGCAGTAGGGTTGAGCTAAATTAATATTATCTCGATTAAAGTTAAATTCAGTGAATTGTCATTCAAATACTGGTATTCAGCTGCATGCAGTTAGACTGGAAGCCGACCCCAATATATTTGGAAAATAAAGTGAATTGTCATTGCACGGTTGTATTTTCCTACCTCTTTTATTCGTGGGTCCCGACTGTCATTCGTGGATCTTTGACAGGCGTTAATTATGATCGTCAGAAGCCCGAAAGTCTGACAATCAGTCTTACCAAGGGGTACCTATCGTATTACCCAGTAACTGGGTTGTAGAGGTCAGATAAGCAGTCGCTACATGTAAAATACTGGTATTAAGCTGGATCCGGTAAGACTCGAATTCGACCCCAACATAGTGGGGAAAGGCTAGGCAGATTATGATGATGATGAATATTAAAAAACTAGTAACAGATTATATACTGTACCTTGTTTTTTTCTGAACTGAATAAAGTTTTTTTTTTTTTCATTTTCTGTTTAACTGAAAAAATCTCGCAAAAAAAGCTCGCGTCTTAGCTCTATGATAAATATTTTATTAAAGATCAAGGAATGCCATTGGGTAGTAAGTGGGTCTTTTGACCCTGTTTATATGAACACAATCCTGTAATGGAAAACTTCATGACAAAGCATCACACCTCATCAAGTTAAGTATCTTCCTACATATATTTGCCCCTAAGAATCTACACCCTACACGTGTCACCCAACAGCTAATTAATAAATTCCCCGACACTTTAAAAACAATTCAATAGAATTTGAAATCAAATTAAGCTGATATAAATAATTAAATCGAGTGTCTCGTAGGTAGCTATGGGGTTATAATAAGACTACCCTCCCGTGCTCACTCGAGTAGCACAAAATCGATTTATTTTTACGTCTAGGTAGGTATTATACCTTCGTGCCGACATTTTGCTTTTATTATTTGTTTACGATGTTGGAAATTAATTTTTGTACAACCATAGTACCTACATACTATCTATTGGGTATAAATGCCAAGGGTACTTGACGTTATATAGACTGGGAGGAGTTGTACGTTCGCTTCTAATTAGGGTCTGCTTAGATATGAAAAGTAGGAAGTTTCCAATAAACTCTCGAATTGAGGAAGGTGTTCTTGCTGGAATTTGTAAGGGTGACTAATAGGATGCTAGGTGTAAAATAGTAGACTACAATGTAGCGATGTAAATAGTAGACTACACAATGTAGCGATGTAAATATTAGACTACAAAGTAGCGATGTAAATAGTAGACTACAATGTAGCTATGTAAATATTAGACTACAATGTAGCGATGTAAATAGTAGACTAGAAAGACGCGATGTAAATAGTAGACTACAATGTAGATGTTTTTCGTGGATGCGAGAAGCACAGAACCGGTTGATGTGGCGATGCTTGGGGGTGGCCAATGTCCAGCAATCGCTGTCTTTCTCCTGAAATGATGATGATGATGTAGCAGTGCTTAATTTATATTTCTCTACTCTTTATTATGACAACATCTAGGGAACGAGTGCATTAATCTACACTTATACTATTAATCCATATGAGTTAACTACTAACTCCCCTTGTAATATCTTCTGGGACAGAAATCAAAAGAAATTAATTAATCGTCAGCCATCCCCGACCGAATGTTTTCTCATTAATGGCTCCACTAAGATTATTTCACCATAAGCCCTCGCCACATTACTAATCACCGCTTCAAACGCTCGGGTGGCGCCCCCTCGCGGACGAAGAGAGCACTAGCCCTCCGCTGACCAAATTGAAAACGTATAGCTTCACACATGAAGACTCCAACCAAATGCGGGTAGAAAATATCCCACGATTTAATTAAAACAACGAAGAAGATAAAATTGTAATATACGAACAAATGGTTAAAACCTACTTGACTTCACGCACCAATCATTAAGATAATTATCGAAGTCAATTAAGTAAAACTCGCGTTAAAATATTATAGGTATTACAGTACTTAATATTATTTTTGAGTCGCTCTGTCGACGGCGCGTGACAAAAGAGATGCAAAGTTTTTCGCGCAACATAATACGCCAACAATGGTTCGTCGGTGCAAAGCCGTTTTCTACGAAACGGCGCAGTACGTCGTTACGCGTCTCGCTGATTTTGCAAATACGCTGGTTTTTTACTCAGGTAAACTTCGCCTTAGATATATTTAAAAGTGTTCAATTTTATTCGTATCGCTGAGAGCAAGCTAACTGAATTACACGAACTATTTGCAATCGAAACTACGAAAAGACTGTTCAATAAAAGCGAACGGGGCGCTCGGAAACATTTTCTTTCGTTTGTTTCCTTTCACATTATCGAAGTAAAAGGGAATGAGGCGGGTCCGGCTGGACGTACGGGCCTCGCATTTAAAAGCGATATAAAAAACTTGGGCCTTTATTTCGCAGGATGACCTAAGTGGCCGGCCGGACCGTACAAAAAACCCTCTTGGACTTACCTGTATTTTTCCACTTATTTATCCAACGTTTTTACATTCGCACTGTTTGTTAGTACAGCGCGCTTTGTCTGTTCGGGAAGATCCTGTTTTTTAACGAGTACTTAGGGTCTAATTAAAAGGAAAGCTCTGCACGGACAGTCGAGGCCTTTTGATGCTCACTGTTATTACATTTTGTGTATAAATTTAATTTGCCTGGATGGAGTTTCGAGTGGAGAGCTTACCTTGTTTTTTGGGGGTATGTTATTGAATATTGTGAAGTGCTGGCTCCTCGAGTACGATCTTGTTAGCAAGAGACTTTGTCTTTACAATAGTAACGGGAAGAATGTATGGAGAGTTGTCTGCGCATTTGTGTTTTAATTATTTTCCTAGAAAATTTATAGACAGAGCGTGTGTGTACATTTTCCGACTACATTAAGAGATTGCCACACAGTTTTGTTTGAGTACTTACCTATCTGCTAAACTTCCTAATCTGCCAAGCAAAACCATAGAGCTTTCTCAAAACATGGTAACGCCACTAAAACCACAGCTTCAGAACATTAACGGTGTCATTATCAGTTCCAAAAATTACGACGCCATTATTGAAGGTAATGCGATAATATGTTAACATTTGACGAGTAATAAACCATAAGACTCACCATAAGTCGCGTTGGCCCCGTAATGAGGGAAATGCCATTGCTCACGGCATTTACATTAAACTTAAGTTCATCGACAGTAAATGTCAGTGCGGGAATGATGCCCTGCGCAAGAGTCGACTCCCGCAAACGCCATTACGAGTTTTATCTCCCTTATGACAGATGGCGCAATAAAAATTTATTTTAAATCAGGAATAACTTCAAATAATGAGAGAGCACGTGTCCTTCGGGATCATTATAGGAGGAGTATTGGTCGATTCGGTCCGAGATAGCTCTTTGATTTACTGCCTGACTTTTGAGCGCACTAAATCACTTTTGTATGGAACTTGAGAAAACTATTAGCTATTATTATTGGCGAACTACGAGAGCCCTTTGTGTGGCCTCTCTACCCGTCCCCGGATAGACGATACCTTTTTATTCGGTGAATTATTATGATTTTCTGATTTGCGTGGCGAAACATGAATTATAAACTATTTTTGAGTTATGGGAAAAAAGTATTCGTGAATCGTATTGTGGCTTATATCTTATTTTGGTAACAGACATAAATTCGTAGAAGTTTACGATTTTTTTGCGAGATATTTTTCTTTAATGTGATTTATATCGTATAATAGAGCTGAAATATGGTCACGGATGTCCTTGTGATATACTTAACATGCCAAAACCAATATGTACCTATTTATAAAAGATTATATAAACTCGTCGTATAGATTGTGTGGCAGTGTCCTTAGTACAGTTGATACAACATTATAATAAACAAACAATAAACAATATTATTGTACATGTCCAGCATAAACCAACACATTGTCACGTACAAACACACTTTCTTTCTTACACCCACGTGTCAATAAACACCTTATCATAGACCAAATGACGTACCAATAAAAACTAAAATAAATGCTATAAACATTTATAATTTCGCAGATCTCCAAATTAACACATCGCCCACTCTACATTCCTTCTCTATTATGTCATTCTATTGTGTTAGAGTGCCAAAAGCCATCGACAGTTTTTTTGAGCCTTTTCGAAACAATATTTACGACGGTCATTAATTATGTCCAATGCCCAACGTGGCCAATGTTGGGGCCAATTTATTAGGTCCCAAATTCTTTAGATGAATGATTGATCATTGGATCAATGTTGGGTCCAACGTAGATTGGGAAGGTGATAAATGTAGAATGGTGCCATGCTGTCTGCTGTGGGAGGTCTGATTTTCTAGTAAAATTTTGAATTTTATCAAAAGACTTATGTTCCATGGTGATATTTGATTGTTGATTATGTCAACTTTACATTTTCACACACTTTAATATTGTTTTATGAATGATTCACAAAACAGGACTTTAATTTTAACAAGAACTTAATAAATTATCTTTCTGTAACATAAACGTCGGTTAGTGACCAAGACTTTGCTACAACATTGGCCCCAATATTACGCTTAAAATTCCTTACTTTATTAATTGTTGGAACAAAGGTGTCCAACATGGGTTGGACAGGTTGTTGGTGCCATGCTGTCTGCCAAACCTGTGTGGGGTCCATTGATTTTTTCTGGCCATTTTCTGTTTTAAAAGGGATACCTACTATTGATTGATTTATAGCTTTATGTGGTCGAGTTTTTTACATTTCAGCTATGTAAAATGGACCGATGCTATAATTTACTTGAATAGGTATATAGGTAGTTCAATATTCGTTGGTTTATCCTAATTATAATGCATGAGATAATTATTGGTTTTAAATATAAATACATCGTGATCAAACATTTAATCACAGATTGATATAAATAAAGCTCGTTGGCGAGGATTGAATTCCCATTCAGAGCTAATGTCAAATAAACAGTGTACTAAATACACAGGTAACGATAGCATTAAAATAACCCACCCACGAGCGTCGAATTCATTCACTATGTAATCCCCATTGTGTAGAAAATGATCGAATTACAAATACTACTAATAAAACTCAACCATTTTATTACCAATCATTTACTACATAGCTTCGATGAATGTAAAAATGAAATTAAAAACAAACCATTAAACGATTTTATACGAGAATCCCTAACAAGGACGTTTCCCTTAACCGGATCGGGAGCACACCTGGGTACTCGAAATTTGCCCTAAAAGGTCCCAAACGACAGCTATGCTCAACAATGTAATGGCGTATGTACATATATTTATAAAGGAAACTCGACTTTACGCAGTCAGGAGTGAGGTTGTAATTCCTTCGCACATTAGGCTTCATGTTGGTAGCTATTGGACATAAGTCATTCCGGAAGCAAGGAGTGCCGAGATGGTAGATTTTAAAAATGGAACGTTTGATTTGCATTTGAATAAGAGCCCCCGGCGACCCAGGTGCGCAGAGTACAGTCGAGTCCAAAAGTTTTTCGATTTTTTTCAATGTGGACACGAGTTAGCTTAAATTAATATGGATGACCAGTTGTAATCGACGGTGTCGGTGTCGTCCAATACGATTTACATACGGATTAAAGTAGCACGCTTTCATTTAATTACTTGAAAGTTCATCAAAGTTTTGTGTATCCCATTCAACTTTATATGGACCTTTTATTTTACATAATTTTTGGTGGTCGTTTTGGCTCCATGTAAAAAAATGCGTCAATTTGAATTTTGTGCGTGTCTGTACTATCATTAGGTAGCGTAGATTCATGTGATTTTACATTTAACAATTCAATACTAGGGCGACAAAACGCACGTGTTACTAATGGCTAAGAATATTTATTGTGTTAAGATTCACATACTTATATCAACTTCTTTTATAATTTACCTACTCACCTACCTATCTCGTTCACTGAAGATACAGATTTTTAGACTAGGGTCAGGTTCCAGTCTAACCGGATCCAGCTGTATACCAGTATTTTATATGGAGCGACTGTCTATCTGACCTCCACAAACCAGTCACTGAGTAACAAGATACCCCTTGGTAAGACTGGGCTGTCTATGTGACCTCCACAACCCAGTAACTGAGTAACAAGATACCCCTTGGTAAGACTGTTTATGGGCTTCTGACTACCTGTAACGAATGTCTAAGATCCACGAATGGCAGCCGGGATCAACGGCTTAACGTGCTTTTCGAGACACGGAGGAGTCGCGGTATGATAAGATGGTTACCCATCCACAGATCCACGGCAAGTGTAGCTTAACCTTAAAACAACATACACTTGAACAAAATAATTATATTTTCGGCATGAAGCCCAAATATCCCTTCAACCCATGTGTGCTTGGGAACGCAATAAGAAAACCGAGTCCACTACACATCATATTTTTTATCTGTCAAGTGGGGCGTGTTTGAGGCAACGACTGCTCCTTGTTCTGCCTCTATTGTTTGAGTTTTTATTATCATCGCGGACAAAGGGCGCGTAAACGGTAGCACAAGCGTTATCGGCACTTGTGATCAACCTTATACTGTTTTTTTAATTATATTTTTTAAGAGAAAACTGAGATGTGTTCGTGCGGGCGCGACATACGATACGGATCGCGGGAGTTTTGATTTTCGCGCGTTTTTTATTTGAATTTGAACTGAGTGATGTGTTCCTGTTTTAAAAATTGTTTTTTTTTTTCTTTTTCTACTCTGCGTGAGAATGTGGCCTGTGATTTATGATCAATGAAAATTGCTGAGTGGGGACTGCGAAACGTTTTTTGTAATCTACCTCAACGAACCTAACCTTATCTAGTTTAAAAAAATATGATAAACGTTTAAAAATGTTTGTACAAACCTACTTACAGGAATCATTGACATTTTTTACACGTGTTTAGAAGTTAAAGGTATGTCATCACCCGCCCGCATCTTACATCAAAACGCTACGATGCACTCTTATTCGCAATGCTACGCTGCGTTATGCGATACTACGCCGCTCTTCTTGCGACGCTACGCTGGTCTACTCGACACCATGCAACGCATCGTTGCTTATACGAAGTGCTACCTTATTATGATCACACCTCATGTCCGTTAATTTTACTATTTGGCCGTAGAAGCTTAGTTAGGTCGGGATATTTTACAATTCAAACCTTTTTTTAAGGCAAATCACTAAAACTGCGATTTCTTAGCCCAATCTTTCACAAATACCCCATCATAACAGAACCAGTCTAAGATAACTACAGCAAGTTGTTACCAGCGCGCTCCAAGCCGTGAACGGCTGACTATTGACCTCGTTAGTTCAAACAAAACGTCATAGCGCATGTAAAACAACCGCGCACTTCACGTGCGCCTTTTCCTCTCGAAAATAACTCATCTCGGCTTTTCACGAGGTGTCATTAATTCTGGGAGCTTTGTCGCGCCCGCTCCGCTTGACGCTCCGCGCCCTAATGACGCGACTCTCAGCCGCTTGTTCTTACCTCATTAACAAAATGACGTTGACGTTAATATTTTGTGTTGCGTTTACGCGGGATTGAAGCGTTCGTGTTTTGTTTATGTTCGGATTTTAAAAAGTCTAACTTTTGCAAAATGATTTGATTTGATAAAATAAAAACAAAAAACGTCATGCATGTTTCCATGTTTGGAATTGCAGCGGTGAATTTTTTGGTTTAATTTGTAAAACGCTTCACACCTTTTGGATACTCGAAGTTTCACCTTTAGAAAACAATTTAAGTATTTTATTTAAACAAAAAATTGTCAATAATGTGCAACCAGGTATCAAAATAAAACGGTTTTTCCAAAAATATTTTCACACAAACATCTTCCCGCTTCATAGTTCCATATCAAAATATTTCCCTAGAAGAAAATATGCGTGAACAATAATAATTTTTGATTTTCCCCAAGGCTCGGCTCGGCTCCGTTCTTTTAATTACCGCGCCTGGCCGGGGCGGGCTCGAGAAAATATTTAGCCTCCCGTCCTCACCAGCCCTCCGTAATTACTAATGAGCTTTACTTAAGTACATGTATAGGAGACACTGCTCAACACAACTAAATTATTTTTAATTAATAACAGGATTTAGAAATAGTGGCTGGAGTTCATAAAGTTTAATTGCGTGGTCGAGATTGAAGTTTAGAGATTGGGTAGCGTCGTTAATTGATTAATTACTTATTATAGGTAAAACCAAGAAAAACACCAACGGAAAACTTAAAAAAGCCGTTAATAAGTTGAAAAGCTTAAGTTAGTAGAAAGTCAGCCTTATTAAAAAAAAACACCTATAAACCAAAATCAAGAACTTTCTAAGACTAACCAGTCGGAAACCATAAAAAATCACCGAGTAGGTCACAAGTAGGTACAAGAATTTTCATTTGTGTGCAATAACGTTTCATTAGAAGAAGGCCTCGGCCTCGGAAGGCGACGGGGAAATAAGAGGAATTTCTGGGACCAAATTAGAGGCCTGAGGTTCGTAATAAGAGTGGACCAAGGGACTGGCCTGATAACACCCACATTGTTGTTGCTATTATTTTTTCATCTCGGCCGAAGCATATTTCGCGTTCCTTTTTTGGTATCCCGCAAATTGTGGGAGAGGATGGAATGATTTGTTGTGTGTTTTGGATGCTGGAGGATAATGAGTGGCTGTGAAGTGTGTTGAAGTAATGTGGGGGAGTTTCTCATGAGTTGTCTTATGCTAGGAAGAGATAAAGTGCCTACAGTTCTTTAAATTGACGTCTAGGAACAGGGATTTTTACTATGACTATGATAAATGGCAAAAAGTATCTAAGTAGTGTATAACATCGATGTTCAACAAAAACGCAAAAATCGCACTCGAATCAGACGACTATTACAAAATCACGTAAAACCATTAATTCCCATAACATAAAACCTCGACAAATCGATAGTTCCTCTTCACATTAATTTCACAGCAATTATTAAATACGAGCAATTCGATAATTAATTGGTGCAAAAAGAGGCCGGCTACCGCAATGGAATCGCAACGGGATCGCGGTGGGATCGCAGTAAATCACGTTCGCACAATGCCGCCAGGTGGCGGCGGCGTCGCACGATAATGCTCGCGTTTAATTACGCGGAATAATTAGTGAACGGAATATTTTCCGGGCCCTAACTATCTCCGCCGTCTTCCGGCGATAACTAGGCGGTAATTGCGGATTAACCTCGCATTCAGAATTTAATAGGTGCTCGAATAGAACGCTACGGTGCCGATGCTAGTCGAACCCCAATCATGCTATTTGTTTAGTGACGTCGAATTAATTGTTATCCGGAAATATTCCGCGTATGTGGAATAATGTAATGCTACGATTATTTGTTTGTTTATTTCAAATTACGTCTGTTGCGTTGGACGATGTACGAGGTGATAATTGCGTGCGAATTCAATTAGGGTGCGCGTTAACAGTTTTATTGAATTAAAAATATTTGAACCTATTGTTTTAAAATATACTACGGGAATGATATATTTTAACATATTGTTTATCGATGCTGTTGATTTCTGCTGCAAGTCGTAAATAGGCAGCTTAAAATTTATTGTCAAAAATATTCTAATTCGGAGCACAAATTCACGGTATCTAGACAATCGGCATCCAGTGGCGATTGTTTTGCGAGCTAACCCGCTGAGGGCACGCATATTGCATAGCCGGCACGTGTTGCCGATGTAATTTGCGCTTTATGGCACGTGAATAATTCGCGATAATCCCCGGGCGCCCCCGTCACCACGACAACGTTTGATCTTCCCAATACAAGGTAAAAAAAATAATAATATAAGCGCATTTTCACCTGTGACAATTCGTCCGGAGTGTAGTTATTGCCGACCCCGTGGGGTGGCTAGTTGAGCGTGAACTTTGATATCGGCGCGAAATATTAATTTCTCGACGCCAATAAACAGCGAGGCGAACGTAATGCTGGCAAATTAAGCTGAGTGCCTTTAATATTATTCCGTTGGAAATTTTAATTATGAAACGATTTTCCTCGTATTGACGCTCGAGTAAATATTGGGCTTTGTTTAGATGCGATGAGACTAGTTTATTGGAAATGTGTGATCATGTAATTAATTGGACTTCTAAGTTGGTGGCATTATCATTAGCTGGTAATGCAGTGACTTCACCTATTTATTACCTTTTTGTGAAAATCGTAAAAATACCACCCAACCAGAATAGTAACACTGTTACGTCAAAAGCGTTAATAAAGTGTACGGTAGAGGTTCACCGTATTACTTTACAAGTGCTTTTATACCCTCTCATATACCTCTATCAGATCTCTTTATATGATCAAGTGATCATGAGTCTATACATTATGTAGTAATTCAATTGTATGCCACTGAACTTTATTCAAAAACCATGCACCTATGTAGCTACATAGGTGCATGGTTTTTGAATAAAGTAACCAACATTTATAAATAAACGCCAAAGTCGTTAATAGAAAGCTTACTATTAACAAATTTGGCGTTTATTTATAAATGTTGGTTAAAGTTAAGTACTTACCTATTAGCGTCTGTTTAACCATACATTTTTGACGTTTGAACGTCACTGAACTTTAAGTTACGTTTATAAATAAACGCCTTAATGAGCTAGGTACCTAATATATAGCAAATAATATCAAATTAGTTTCATAACGAATTTTATCATAATTTCCATCATCCTTAAAGTCCACCATCGTTTTCATAGGTCATACCCGATCATGGCCGTATCACAAATTCTTTGATCTTGTCAAACAAAAAAAAAGGTCAATCCTCTTACATTTTTATCACTCAGATCTAGACCTCTTTAAATTCCAATTCGGGAGTGGTACGAAGGGAAAGCAATTACCAATATTACTTGGTACGACCACGCCATCTGTCGAGCGGGGTCGATCATTTAAAAATCACTGCACATTGTTCTGAGCGCACCTAATTGCAGTGAAAGTGGGGTTCGATGGACCCCGGGACTAAATCATTTTCTAATGGGGGAGTGTGTGTACTGGCCTTTATTTTGCTGATGTGTTTTAGATGGTCGCGTATTTTTTCTTTGTGATGATGAGATGTGTTTCACAATCCAATTGATTAAAGAATTGTTGTTTTGAGATACCTCACCTCATACACAAGGCTACATATCAAGCTAATACATTTCCAGTATAAGCTGATCTCGCATTGTATAATATTTCCGTACAGTGAGAGGTGATACTGAAAATGTATAGCTGGTTATAAAGCCGTAGTGTGTACCTAATATCGGAAATATGAATTGATAACTGTTTGAAAAAACTTCTTTGATAGAAGCTCACGGCATGGTTTAAAAGATCATGATGTTATCTGTGTGTCTGATAATATCTGAAAATGGTGCTGATTTTTAATGAGCGTTTTCTTACTTTTTCAGGAATGGATTGCCTCATTACTTTATGAGGGATTTCGAAACGTAAGTTATTTCAACTTATACCTACCAACGCAAACTAACTAGTGACAGGCACGGTTACTCGAAAATTATTACCAAACAGTTATTTTTAGTCTTACAACAAAATAACCAAATTAATTACTGAAATCTTTACAAGCTTAATAGTTATATGAAAAAAATTTGAAACCGCTCTTACATACATTTCCTTGATAATAGAAAACATTCTCGTCGAGTCGATTTTGGATTAACCGTAAACTGTCTGTTTCTGTATTAACATTTTACACATAAAATATTATAATTTACATCTTACTTTAACGCCCCAAACTTTTTCCTCCCATGTAAATGGTCCCTCCACATTTCTACATAACATTTACCAATTTATATTTACTAATCCATACTATATACTATAGTATAATAAATTCGAAAGTAACTCTGTCCGTCTGTCTGTCTGTCTGTATTTTCACGCCTAAACCACTGAACGGATTTCCATAAAATTTGGCAAGGAGATAGATGGCATCCCGGGGAAGGACATAGGCTACTTTTTATCGACATACCACGCGGGCGAAGCCGCGGGCGGAAGCTAGTATACTATATAGGTACTATCTTCTTTGTTATAGCTATGGGTACTATATGAAGAGTTGTTTTGTTTGTTTGTTTGAACACGCTAATCTCTGGAACAACCAGTCAGATTTGAAAAATCTTTTTTGCATTTGATAGCCCAATTCTTGAGAAAAGCTATAAGCTATTTGACATCACGCTAGGACCCATAGGAGCCGAGCAAAAGGATAAAAAGCCAGCAAGACCGCTAAGCGAAAACGAAGTAATACCGCAGGCGTGATAGGATATGCGACGCAGTGGGTCGGGGTCCGAAATATCAAGCGGGTGAAGTCACGGGCATAAGCTGTAATTTAATATACATCGATACGATAGTTAAAACTGCCCGTGACGGTCGACTGCGGACAATGGCGGTCGTCAATTGAATCAATGTCCGATTTCCTGTGGATCAGATTCATTTCCCTTCATCCTGTATTGTTCATTTGACAACGCACTTTTCGGTCTGAGGAGCGCTGCCTAATTTATTGATTGGTTTTAATGTAACAAGTACTTGTTGAAGTGAGGAAGTGGTTTCGGCTAAGAATGTATCAATTATTTTCATGACAGAATTTAATGACTGCCTTGTTCGTCTAGTGGTCGCAAGTGAGCATGAGGTCTCGGGTTCGAATCCCGGGTCGGGCAAATTATTATTGGGATTTCCATCTGGATTTTCTCAGTAGCAGCCTGGAAACTGGATTTGTGCCCGATTGATGGCAATAGGCTCGCCCCCTATTACATGGCACTTAAACATAACTGGCGAAATGTGGGAGTACTATAGGTGCACCTCTGCCTAACCCTTCGGGGAAATACAGGCGTGATGTTATGTAGAATTTAATAACTCACGATGGAATACTTTTATTATTGATGTGTAACATCTTTCCTCTCGGTTTCTTAAAATCTGTGAGAGTGATTTCGTGAAAAGCGACGGAAGTGTGTTACAGGAAGCCGGAGAAGTGCGCGGTGCTAGAGTTGGCCGTCAAATGGTACCAACCCATTTTCCGAGAAGTTAGTACTGCCAGCCAAGATGTCAGATGTTAGACATCGTAGGCGACTGCTGTAAGGTGTGCCCAAACACTGCGCAGCAAGAGCGCGGCAGCAACACGCGGCGTTTGCAGGACACATTTCTGCCGCGATCTAGTGCGGACTAAACCGACGAATGTTTGCGCGGCAGCCAGTACTGCGCGGCATATCCGAGACACGCGGCGCACTTCAGTTGGCATGAGGCGGTTACGTGTGTTGAATCTTTTTTTTCTTGTTTTTTTTTTTGAGGGTGGTTTATCATCCAATGACTTCTCCCGCTCTTCGTGTCAGACTTTTACTGACTAAAACCCACCCGTGTTCCTTCAGTTGCCTGTTGCCAAGGTCCCGGTATCCCTTTCGGACTACTTTTTTACTTCGTTTTCGAAGCTGTGCTTATAATTTGTCCAAACACAATTACTGACGAATGTTTGCTAGAAATGTTTGTGCGCGGCAGTCGTACAAAACAGCGCGGCAGCTGTTCACGATTGCCGCATGAGAATCGTGTATCATCAGTAGAAAAAAAAAGCATTTTACTAGATTCCATCTTGTATCGTATCTAGGTATTAGTAGAGGATAATCTTTCGTTTTCATGGAAGGTATTTGTGAGAATAGTAGCAAGGTGTAATAAAATGCTGTGAGATAAATGCCTCACAATGTATCGGTATTACGTTATCGTGGTCGGAAAATAATAAAATACATTGTTACGCCATATTGCTACTTTAGTTTTAATAGCCTGAAATGCAACAATATGGCTTCGAACGTAGGCATTAAGGGGGATGTGCTAAGTTAGCCCGCGAAATTCAAGTTTTCTTATGTTTTTTGCAGGTCAGTGTCAGGTTGTATGTTGATCTACTTAATTTTCGCAGCCGTATAAAATATTTATTTATAAAATGCTAATCATAATATATGCAACTGTTATATAATAAGGGGTATTAAAACACGAATGTGTAGTAGTGTGGGTGATAATAGTATCACATGAGTGTTTTAATAGCTAATTATTTACAGTTGCATACAAGATTTTAGCTACACCCTTGATATGAATCTTATTTAAAACTTTCTTTGCAATACCAATAACGAACAAAAATGGCGCGGTACGATGTGAATTCGAATTTTTCGAATTCGAATGTGTCTTGTTTTTAAATTACGGTGCTTTGTTAGTGAAACGTTCGTGAAACACAATCTTCTTTTTTTGAATTGAGTTGCCTTATGAAATTCAGTACAACATTACCTATAGCACCCGTTTCGATGATATTATGGTTACTATGACACTGGTTGTTTTAATGTTGGCAATACAATAAGCTAGCTGTTTCAGAAACTTTTAGAGAGGATTTATAGCATGGGTGTAGATAAAAATCAGTAATACAACTCCTTATGTTTGAATAATCCCCAAATGTCATGATTTCATGAAATAGTCATTCAATACGTACAGAATCTAAAAGATAACTCACCCGAATGTGCTTTCCCTCATGGACTGGTCTAAAAAAAAAACGATAATCAAGTAAAACTATAAAGACGTTATCTTTCCACTCGGCAGAGCAGTAATGCACTAAACCGGACTTGACCGAACTTTACCGATGTTACCCGAACTCAAGATTATCGGCTATGGTTAGTTCCCACTTTGCTTCCGCGCCATCGCCACCCGAATGCTTTTTTAGCCAAAAAGCTTTATCACTTCCGTGGGGACGCGGGTTATGGGCAGTTTTCATAGATGTAAGGTTACTAGATGCGATAAGAAAATCATACAACGTGTATTTTCAGTAGTTGCAAAAACCTTCAGTGGTTTTACTCGTTACAGTTGCACTGCTACTTTTCTTCAATTTTCGGAGATCGGAAAATTATGTGTAATTTTCTAGATTTACTTAAACCGTAGCATTTTTGGATTTTAAAAGGTCATACACATTATTCCTTATAGAATAAGTAAGCAATTACAAGAATAATTGAATATTCAACCAAAAACATTTACTTACGTCTCGCGTTTGTTTGCCTGTTAGTGAATTTGTATTCTTTTAATTGTTATTCACAATGTTTTGATGTGCTGATTGGGTGGAGTTTATACTCGTATGCATTGTTGTTTACATGCAGGTTAACTGTTTGGTTTTTAGAACTTATTTGGAATGGCTTTACAACTGTAGATAATATTTGTCCTTTAGTATTTCAGTACGAAGATTTTCTTTGGCAATGCGGATCGCCAGATCAATACGGCTATATTTTCCTTGCACCATCCAGTGACATAGTGGTCCACGCACACGGGGCAGCGGACAACGCTGCAGAATGCAAGTCCTGGATCACTTTTATAGCCGGACGCCGTAAAATAAATGTCGTGGTCCATCGCTGCTGTAGCTAATGACATCCTACATGTTACACGATATAGTAAACATTGTCCGATCTAGGGAAAGTTTTACTACGGTATTTTCATAAGGATTACAACGATTTTTTATGCGTCCATCGTTAGAGACCAGGAAGTCAAGTCTACTAATTTACAAACGTGTCAGTGGTCTCGCAATGATGAGTTTTTGACAGATTTTGTATGGCATATCTGTCAAAAACTGATCATTATGACACCCCTGACACGTTTGTAAATTAGTAGACTTGGCCCCCTGGGGGCCATCAACCACCGCTTACAGCAGTATTATTTTAATCTTACTCAGTGGGGGAAAGAGATGGAGCTAAACGTCATATAGAGCTTCATCTCTTTCCTACACTGAAGTAATATTAAAATAATACTGCTGAAAGAGCTGGTGGTAGGAGGCCCTGGAATAACAAGGGGTCTAGAGAAAATTTGGAAAGAGGCTAATGTATATATACTCGTAGGTGTAGGTTCAGTAGGTCTCTCGTACTTAAAAAACGTTAAAATCAAGTCACAATCTCCTCTCAGCGATAATTGTGAACGTTTTTAAAAATACGAGAACTGTTCCTCAGTTGTTTGATGTAGATTGAGTCAGTAGATCTCTATATCTCAGTTTAAAGTCGTAGTCATGACATGACAGTTTAGCTCAATTATTACTTACTAGCTTCCGCCTGTGGTTTCGCCTTAGTGGTATGTCGATAAAAAGTAGCCTATGTCCTTTCTTAGGCTCTACACTATTTGTGTACCAAATTTCATTTAAATCGGTTAAGTAGTTTTGGCTTGAAAGCGCGACAGACAGTCAGACAGAGTTATTTTTGCATTTATAATATTAGTAAGGATTGTTACTCATGGATAATAATAGAATTCGACTCGTGAAAGCATTTTTTATGAGGTTATTCATAATAAACAAAAATACAAATCTTTTCTCTTTATAATATTAATTAAAAAGTAGAAAAACAGAAGCTCTCTCAGTTATCAGGTCTAAAAACATTTACCGTCTTCTTTTAAGCTACAGCCGACTTCCCTGCCCTTTCCTGAAGGTGAACATTTGGCGAACAACCTCATTTTAAGATGCACTCTCGGCCCCTACACCGCACCATATATTCGGTAAACACAAATCAAGTCAGCGGCATCGCAAGGCATAAACACGGCTCCTTATCACGACATTATTTACGCGCTCGACGTCCACGGTCGATCGCAATATATTGCCGATTTCCGGCCACCGCTGGCGAGTAATACGCTTCCGGTACGCCCTGCGGCACCGCCCTCGTCGCGTAACGCACTTTTGTATGTTGATACGGATTTTTTCGGACGCAATTACGTCATAGTTAAGACGCTTTACGGCTTTAGACGATTGTTGTTCTAAAATAACTTGGCATGGCACGTTAATTACTTATGGATTGCTTGTTAGTGGATGTGGTAGCCCAACTATCCTGCGTTCACGAGGACGAAAAGGAATTGGAATAGTTTAAAATCCAAAATGGTACCTATGTTCGATGATTCTGTTCATCTTTTATTTAAACTAGCTAGTGCCCGCGGCTTCGTTCGCGTGGAGATTGGCAATTTTTTTTTACCGTCGCGCATGTTCTTGCAATACGTTGACGAAGTTTTATTGCATTGGCAGCGCAAATACGAACAAACAAACATTGATTTTTATATATTAGAAGATTTATTTTTATTATGTTCAATATTTATTCTTGACTACCTAATGCCCATGCGATGCAATGTCTTTTTCTTCTTTTTTTGTTAAGAACCTTCTCCAGCGCGCACACAACAACTTACCAAAGTTTCATCACAATCGGTCGAGTCATTTTTGAGTTACTGCGAGTCCAACGCACGGCAATTGATTTATATATATTTAGATATAACTACGAGAAGACATAATCACATAAATATTCTATCGCACACGAAATTATAGGAAGGAAGAATTCTGGACAATATCCGATGGAAATTGTTTGGAAGCCGTTACTCAGTTGTAGAAAATTCTGAACGTTTGTGTTTATTTTTCTCTTCTATAACTTTAGGTATCTATTTTGCTTACCACGCATTCTATTTTTATATTTATTCCTCAGGAAACATCGCATAAAAGGCAACGTCTTGCCGCAAATTGCATATGTGCATAAATTGCATATATTTGAGGACCGCTCATTTTTCACTGGACACATTAAGGTCATTGCGGAAGTAAGGAACCCTAAATAAATACATTCCATGGTTAATCGACGGTGAATGAGGAGTATGAGGGGAAATGTGGCTCTCATTTGTCCCCACTTGCGGAAAACAAAGTGGGTATATTATGAGGAGATTTGCTTGAAGATTTGTGTTTGATTTTTATGTGTGTAGACCAACAACATTTAAAGTAAAAGGTAAACTTTTGGGTACGATGCAAGTGGACACTTGTGTGTCACAAGCTTTTTCGCGAAGCTCAAAATGAAATAAAAGGATAAGGTCCTCGTCATAATGTGCCTCTGAGACGTTCAGGTTTACACTAGATACATGTAATTTACATACAGTACAATAATTTGGTGGATTTTGTCAAAAAACCTAAGAAAAATTAATTAAAATGTTTTCTATCCGATTTACTTGTCAAACTTTTTTATTGCGAAAAAATCTACAAAAAGGTTGTTGCGTTAAAAAAACGGGTCAAATCACTATAGATATTAAATCATGGGGGCCTCTGTAAAAATGAGCAAATCAATAATATGTTAGTTTGTAGTTAAGTTTAGTAGTTGACTATACCCCATTTGAAATAAGATTAGACATTGAAACAAACCTTTATACAGTCCGTTCAACCGATTTTGACTTCTATACCGTAGGCATAAGGATGGCATTAAAAGAAAAAAAGGTTACACAATACCAACTGTCTACTGCAGCTGCCATTTGTCATACCACCAACGCAATAGAAGTCAAAATCAGTTGAACGGACTGTAAAAAAGGTTTATTTAAACGTCTAATCTTATTTCAAATGGAGTATAGGTGTTGTCCGCGGCTTTGCCGGCGTCGATGTCGAAAACTATATCCAAATCCATTCAGTCGTTTTTGCGCCAATCCGGAACATACAGCCATACAAACGGTAAAAAAGTCTAAAAACTGTACCTGTTAGGCTCAATTTTTTTTTTTTCAAAATTATTCATTGTTGGTACAGTTTTGATTTCGTTACTATTTTATTATATGTATAGATGTAGATGTACACACAGTGTATCGGTGGTGTCACCCCGTGCCTAGAGCGTGACTAGCTCACCTCGTAGGTAATTTCCGCGGCGCAATTAATCATTTTCTTCGACCAAACCTTTATTTTCTATTACTCTTTGAGTTTTCATTTTCATTAGCCGACCTGACTGTTTGCTAAAATGCTTTTTAAATTCAATGGCATAGTTTTGTTAATATTATTTTGATTGATTGTTTTGGAGTTCAGTCAGAACAAAAATGGCGCGGTATGACGTGAATTCGAATTTTTCGAATTCGAATCTGTTTTGTTTTTAAATTACGGTGCTTTGTTAGTGAAACGCTCGTGAATGACAATCTTCTTTTTTTTAAATGAGTTGCATTATTCATTTCAGTACAACATTATAACACCCGTTTGGATGATATTATGGTTACTATGACACTGGTAGTCTTAATGTTGGCTATAAGCTAACTGTTTCAGAAACTTTTAGAGAGGATTTATAGCATGGGTGTAGATAAAACTATTTATGAGTCTTGTAAGTAAATGTTAAATACCTAGTTGGTCTAGTGATTGCAAGTGCTATTGCCGAGCATGAGGTTGGTAGGGTTCGATTCCCAGGTCGGGCAAAGTGTTATTGGGTTTTTCCATCTGGAATTTCTCAGTAGTAGCCCGGAGTCTGGATTTGTGCCCGTTAATGGGATTAGGCTCACCTCCTATTATATGGGACTTAAACATAACTGGTGGAATGTGGGTGTAGGCACAGCAGTATTATTTTAATCTTACTTCGTGGGGGAAAGAGATAGATCTATACGTCCTGTGGAGCGTCATCTTTTTCCTACACTGAAGTAATGTGCTGTAAGCGGTAGTGGTAGGCCCCCAGGCGTGATGTGATGTTAAGTTGTGTGTTGGAAGGCCCCACAAGGTGGACCAATGACCAAGACTGCAGGAATCCGCTGGATGCGAGAAGCATAGAACCGGTCGAAGTGGCGACGCCGGGAGGTTCAGCAGTGGAGGTCTTTCGGCTGAAATGATGATGATGATCTACGCGAATAGGTCATCGCTTAGCATAATGTTCAGACAGAGCTAAAGCGCTAGTTTTCAGACAAAAAAAATCCTTGTTATTTTAGAAATCTATTTGCAAAAACCCTTTAATTCAATTTTACTTTTGATATTTCTATTGCCGATACATAATTTTGGTATCACAAAAGGGTTATATAATACTAGCTGCGCCCCGCAGTTTCCCCCGCGTAAGTCTCGATACCGTGAGAATATCGGGATAAAAGTATCCTATGTGTTAATAAAGGTTATTAACTATCTGTTTGCCAAATTTCATCCAAATCCATTCAACCGTTTTTGCGTGATTGAGTAACAAACAAACACACAAACTTGCACATTTATAATATTAGTACGATCAAAAAGTGCTCTTCAAAATACAATATTAATTAATAACCATGTATAAGTAAAAAATGAAGGGAAGAAGTAGGCACGCGTTCACTCAAGCACACTCCGCAGTCGCCATCGCCACTGGCTGTGGTTGCTGATTGCTTTATTAATTAGCTATACTAATTAATGTGCGAATAGGTACGTGGACATAATGCTTCAATTACATACATTGATGATAATTAAATACTATACTCCATTAGTTTATGTAATTAAATAAACGTAAACCAATCGTAAAAAGGGTTTTTGATGACACTTTCTTGATTAAAACATACGTTGTAACTTATAACCAAATTAAATGTATTTTTGGTTTTTACGCTAGTTTCCTCTTGTATTAATAATGTATGATAAACTTTATAATTCATTCTTAGAATACTCTTCGTAGATGTAACTGCTTGAGCACAATTTTTCCATTAGTTATAATGTTGTAATCTCTCTATTGTAAAGAGTCCAAAAAGAGAGGTTCTCTAAACGTCAACGAATTATAACGTTGCAAAATTGAAAACTACAACTGTGACGTAACGGCGTTTACTTGACAGCGCTCTCGTCACGTGGTTTTGTTTTGTTTACCTTTTTTAACTACGTAAACCAATGGAGTATAGGTACAATATTTTCTATGGCAAATACGGCGCATTATGTGATATGGACATAATGTTTATATAATGGTATGCATACCTACATAGTTTTAATTTTAACTTTATTGAACCTCAATTATCATTTTCAACTTTAAACATTATTAACAAGAAACGCAATTCGAGACAAATAGGTAGGTACCTACGCATTTTTCTTCAAAGATTTGACACCGCCTGGTCCCCAGCAAAAGTAAGTGAGTTTGTGATAGATTCGTGCAAAATTAATTTTGTTTAAACAATAATTAATGTAGTAGGTACTAACCTAATTCAGTTACTGGATTTAAGCATAATGTATAATGAGGCAACAAACATTGGTTTAGGGTTAAGGGGGATGCGCTAGGGTGGCCCGCGAAATTCAAATTTTCATACGGTTTTTGCGGCAAAAAACGTAAGAAAATTTGAATTTCGCGGGCTACCCTAGCGCATCAACCTTAACATGAGTTACTTAAACTTGCCCTGTATTCCATGGCTACATCCTTCACAGTTGATTAACTAATTAGAAGATAAGTAAGACTCGTGTTTCTCCAATAATTACATTTTTTTCTAATTAACAGACATAGGGTGCGGGGAACGCGCGCTCACTCAAGCATGCTCGCCAATGCGGTCACTAATTGACTCATTGATTTCCATGTATCTAATGAGTCGGGGTATATGCAGTAACTAACTAATCCTAACTAATATTATAAATGCGAAAGTGAGTTTGTTTGTTTGTTTATTTGTTCCGCGTTCACGATAAAACGGCTCAACGTATATGGATGGGCACAGGGGTAGACCATGATCTGAAAAAGGAAATAGGATACTTTTGATCCCGATATTCTTACGGGATCGAGACTTACGCGGGTGAAACCGCGCGGTGCAGCTAGTAAATTATAGTTCTAGTAAATTATATATCTAGCAATTAAATTAGCAATCAGATTAATTTTGTCTAGACTCTAGATTGCCCTATGGATCAGGATCGGCACGTTTCCAAGCATTATCTTGGATAATCCTTTAATTTGTAATAAGTATGCTTCTTTACAAAGTGTAATTTTATTATGAGTTTTAAATTTTCTTTCATTTCAATCAATCTGCCTAGCCTTTTCCCAACTATATTGGGGTCGGCTTCCAGTCTAATCGGATACAGCTGAATACCAGTATTTTACATGGAGCGACTGAATATTCTTTCATTAAATTGCAATATATCACAAGGTATTTTGTTGTAACATTAAACACAGTACCCACACACAGTATAAGATGTATGTAACAAAAGATCATCTGAAAAATGGTTGATTTGTTTTCTTTATTTCTATTATTAAAATTCTATCACTTATTTAATTAAAAAGATGTAGATTGTCTTCTTACATACCTACATAATATTTTCATAAATGAATTAGCAAGGTACCGTCATAATACTAATCCTTTTAAATAGTTCTCTAGTTCGCGACGAGGTAGATTTTACATGGCTCTGACAGCTCTCTTTTGCAAAATAAAGATGAATTCAATGTCAGCAGCCCGACGCCCTACTAGAATGCCATAATGCTTTGTAATTAAGTAAAATGGACCAAACGCGCGGTTACGTGTGTGTATGTAATTTATTTTCAGGAACTTATGAAAAATCGATAGAAATTGTATTTAGAATATCCTCGCACAAGCATAGAAATGTGCGAATCAGTTTCAGTTTCTGCAAGAAAAACTTTCAGGGTACTTATTTAAGACCCACGCAGGTAGCAAGTGCCCTCTGGCAGAGGTTTTATGATTTCTTTGTGACGTCAAACGCTGTTAGTTAAAAATAGCAACAGCTTGTTGTTTAACAGCTTCCAGAAGTTACGATACCTACCTGAGTGCTTCGGTAAGTCCGCACCCTATCCAGTCAGGCTCAATAACAACCTTTTATTTTGAAAACTTTTTACAAAAAAACAACCGCCTTCTAAAAAAGCGCTACAAAGTGAAAAATAACTTTAATTTCGGAAGTTTGTGTCTTTGGTTTTGAATTTTCTATTTTTGCCAGTGACTAAAAAAACCTACCGCCCTCAGGTTACGTGGAGCGACGATCTTCGCAGGGTGGCTGGTAGCAGCTGGATGAGAGCTGCCGAGAATCGAGCTAAATGGCGTGCAAATGGAGAGGCATATGTCCAGCAGTGGACTGCTATATGCTGATGATGATGATGATGAAAAAAACCAAACCTACTTCTTTTTGCGAGTCGGTTAAAAAGTATTATAAACATGATTATAGGCGATGTACGATTCTTTCTTAGTAGCACATTGCAATACACACGATTTAAAAACTTAAATATAGCAAGCTGTTACAAAATCATGACATAAACAAATAGCCTAAAAACTGCGCCGCTAACATCAAACACATTATACTCGTAATTAGTAACGGTCTAGGCACAAAAAGTCGAAAAAACTCAACGCATCTTTCATAGCACGTTACTATGATTGATAATACGGGATGATATCAACGCGGCGTTGGACACAAAAAACCCACTTCCTAATGACAGGCTTTTAAAAATATATGGACGAGGAACGATACTCGTCACCTCAGCAAATGGCGGCGATATGTTACTGGCATCAATCCTCCATTCTGCTCACGTCTGCACCACAGGATCTAATTAATTATGGTAATTAAACAGGCCGATAGCACAGAATAGATAGTTACAGAAGGCTAGCTCCATTTACGGGCACACGCACACATAGACGCGTACGTAGGGCAATTTCAAACAAAAAAAAAACATTAGACGTAGATTTAATTTGTAATCTTTTCCGCTTGACTATTCCTCACGATTGATAAAAAACCCTGTAAGAAATTGACTTGTCGCGAACCCAAACACGACGTGTTTGCCACGCCGACCGCCGGATGCAGAGACAGTCGCCAGTCGCGAGTTGCGCTCGTTGTATGAAACTTACCTTTTGCATCGATCTATTTTGTGCCAATAGGTAGGATGTACGGATCGGCTTGTATCCCATGTGGATTTATGGTGGTTTGATGGCGTTTCGAATGGTTGGAGCGGATTTTGAGTAGTTGAAATGGTGGAAAATCGGCTAAGGGTTTTAGGTTTTCCACATCTCTGTGTCATAATTTGCATATTACCCCGTCTGTAATGTTTCTAGAAGTATGCTCAAATATGAATCATTTCTCCTTGAAGCCACAGAAACCTCTAAAACATACAAATACATCAGCTGTATTGTTTGAAATGCCAAAGATAGGCATCCTAAAATAGGCACTTTAAAGTCAAAAATAGTTCCGCAAGTAATTATAGTTCACAGTTCTGTACGAACAGTACGTGATAGATATGAAAGTACGTATGCAAGTACACAAGAATTCAAAGTACATACTTACATGCGCTTCGTCCTCCTCGCGTTCTAATGATGGGACTTAAGTTATGAACGATCCGCGGAGAGACGAAAGAAAGAGGCTGTATTTGTAGGTACTTGGCAATTACTTGAAACCATTTATGGGAATTAATGATACTGTATGATGTTTTTCCACCCTTTCCCTCACCGAAGGTTTTGTAAAAAGGCTAATGAATTACTTAAAGAGGCTAACGATACAGCAGCCTCTTATTAAAATATGAAGCTACGATCACCGGTCAGTTTAATAAGCACGTTGCTTATGAAGAGAGCTTTTTTTTGAGAGTTCATCAGTGCGTCGATGGCAACTGTAGATTTTCAGAGCTATTTAAAAACTAATACAATCAGATACTAAATATTTTTTGTCACGACGTGCCAGCAACAAATTCTCAAGCATCGTCAAGCTGCTTCAAGCCACCGCTTATGTCAAACACCCTACTCACACATTCCTGACGAAGAATGATGCTTTCGGCTGCTCGCGAGTAGGTAGTGCTTTGTTCGAGTGATTAAGTGCCCCGGACGGCGTTGCTAAGCCCTTCAGCTAATGAGCCAAGTCAGTATTAATCATTGCATGACGAACCGGACTGACGGACTTTCGTGGGTGGTTACTATTGTGGCTTTAAAACTTTGGACTCTAGATAGACTAGGCTTGGGATTGGTGAGCCATTTCATGATTAGTTTTCCAAACGTTAGGTTACAGGTTAAGTTATCCGACGAACACTTGGAGTCTTCCCGAAATTGGCCAAGTTTTTAAATGACTTTGTTTAATGCTATAAAAAATAGGTGGATTACAAAATATGTGTATATTATAATAGGTAGTTGTGCCTGCTTAACCCTTCGGGGAATACGGGCTTGATGTTATACAATAGGTACAATTTTTCAATTAATAGAGACGAGGTATCATCGGCTACTTGCCAGGGTTGCGGGAAAATCCGAAAGGGATACCGGGGACCTTGGCAACAGGCAACTGAAGGAACACGGGTGGGTTTTAGTCAGTAAAAGTCTGGAAGAGCGGGAGAAGTCATTTGATGATTTCCCAACATCACAAAAAAAAAAAGTATCATCGGCTAAGCATTTGCTTCTTATTATGCATATTTTCCATAGACCTCATAAAACGTGAAGATAATGTTGAGTGTGGCAAAAGAGCCATGAAAGTAGAATAAACGCTGTGGAAATGTGACCGCCGTGACCGTCTAGAGTCCTTACTACAAAAAGTATATTGAAATGATTGAGCGTGTTCAATATAAATTTCTACGTACCATGCATTATAGATGCATTATAGATGCTATGGGTATTATTTATCATATTCAGATTTACTCACTAAGTACAAGCTTGCAACACTCGAAAATAGACGTAAATACCTAGAAGCTATGAATCTTTATAATATTGTAAAGAATCAATTTGACTGCATTGAATTGTCTAACATGCTATGTTATGCAGTTCCTAGGACAGTCCATAGGCGAGAGGTGCGCGCAGGCAGACTATTTTCAGTGGGCTCTTGTAAGTCCAACTCTGGTCTGCGTTCACCTGTTCGTCGTATGGTAGACTCCTACAATGGGACTTTTGAACATATAGACATTTTTGTAACTGCTGCCTATAGGTTCAAAAGTCTTATACTTAAGGAGCTCTCCTGAATAGTTTGATAGTTTTAGTGTACTTCTTTCTTTCTAATCATTCTACTTCGTTGGCCTATTCTATCTTCTTATAATTTAATTTAAACTCGATAGTTAAGTATAACTTATCATTATAGATCTGTATTGTGTAACCTAGTGATTATTTTATTGTTTTTATCCCACAGCTAATCTGTGAACAGCGTTGTGGGCTGCAATATTGTCATAAGTTTTGTATATTCTTTTATTCTATGTTTTATATTGTAGCTGTTAGTTGTTCCTATTGAATAAAATAAAATAAAATACGTTCCTTGCGAAGCATGTTTGGTGCAAATATGAATGATAGGCTGACTAATAATGTGATAAGGCAACGGTGCGGGTTAAAAGTGCCAAAAATTCAAAAGAGTATGCTTAATGGTTTGGTCATGATGAGAGGATGAACAAAAGGCAACTAAAAAAAGGCAAATTTACAAGGCAGATGTGAGTGGAAACGCCGGATTAGCGAACTACCTAGAAGGACATAAGTGACCTTATTAATGATGTTCTTCAGTAAGATCTGAAGAACTTTATGAAAGGAGAATGCCAGGGCTTCCCACAAGACTCGGCCAGAACCGACAAAGATGAACTATATTTCATAAAAAATGAAAATAAATATAGAATTAGATAGTATAATTAGTTTTCTATTAGAAGTACACCAAAAAAAGATATAGTTTTTTTTTAAAGTTGACCACTTGACACTTCTGATTTTAACGATATCATGAAATAAACTATTAAATGAATTAATGACTTTTAGCATATTATCCTCAGTCAACAGCCAAGGTAGTCAAATCGTAAATGGTAGAAAAATCGGAGTCCAGCACAGCAATATACAAACACAAAACTCAAAAAAATACGGAAATACTCGTACTTCGTTATTCGTGACACCAAGCGGGAGAAGTCAAACTTTTTTGAAAATGATAAATGCCAATTAAAGTTTTACATCAAGTGCTGCCAGCACTATAATTACTTTATTAGGAATAAACTGTTCTAAACGGTATCGATAATCGAATTAAAAATATTTTCAATTATTACATTACTATAAAATATAATAAACTTATCCAAAAATATAACTAAACGCAATTTATTAATATAATTACGAGTAACGACTATGTAAGCAATAAATTCACTTACGTATCTTCATATTGATATTATTGTAATCGATTCGCAACTGTAATTTCGTATCGATATTGTTTTATTTTGGTATTGGCAACATTTCTAGTTTAAATTGTAGCTATGGAATGTGTCGGAATGTGTTGTTAAATTGAATAACCATTTAAAATGACTTTTCAACGGTGTGGTTCTACAGATTTTATTTATATTGTATAATTTTTATTGTTTTATATTATGAATTATCATTATTATAGAAATTCTGTTGGACGCTCCATACAATTCGAGCCGATTCTTGGCATCGTCCTTTATGAACGTAAACGAAGCAAAAGGACTTTGTAATTATCGTAGCTGGTGGCGTTCCGTAGTTTCTGCCTACCCCCATGGGAAGACGTAGCTTATGTATGTATGACATAAAGGGTAACAGGACAAGGTGCGTCACTTATAAAAGTACAATAGGAACATAAAGTGAGACCTTCAAGTCTTTCAGTCACAAGCGTAGATATCTATTAATAGACTTGTAGAAATATTGCAATAACAAATTGTGTTTATTCTAAGGTTTCCTTCGTTTCTAGTTACATGATTTCTCGTAAATAATATAAATTGAAAACTCTTTCTTGTTTTACATAAAAGGTTGTTCAATTAGTCTATTATTAGTTTTTTTTTATACCCAACTTGCAAGGGTTAGGTGATTTCCAATTTTCCGACAACTACATTGTACTGTAAAGGTGTTTAAACTCACGGTACATACGTTACCCGAACATATTATAGGTCACATTTATGTAACCACATAAATTATGTAAACAGCATGTCTTGTTATTCAAATCAAGCGGTAAGTTGGAGCTGATAGGCATCGAAAATCGCTACCCTCGGATATCTGAGGTCAAAATCGAAACGTCATTAGTACACGTGTCGGGACTTAAATAACTGGCAAAGTGCGCATGAAAAAGCCGAGAGACGTGTTTCGCGGCGCAGCCCGCGGATGACTGATCCGTCGCACTAACTAATGTTCTTTTTTTTAAATACCCTTTTTATTTTTCAAACCGCACAAAAGGCAAAGACGCATGAGTTATGCCGACTTGTAGTTTTTACGATACGCTCGGCTTGGATTAAATATTTTTTTAAATTTTTATTCGTTTCGTTTGGAGAACGTGATGGCATGTGACATTAAAATGACAAATTAGCTAATTATTCTTAATCCGTTTGAATGCTTTGATCGTATGCTCCGGAGTGATGGCCTGTCAAGACGTATATTGTCGCTTATTTAACGCTATGATTCGATTGCTTGAGACTTAAGTTCATTGGCATCAGGATTCGCATGCAAAAACTGTCATTACCGCTTACTGTGTTTTGAAAAGGTTGATGTATTTTTAATGAATACAATATAGTCCGACTACACGAAGGAACCTCTGGATAAAACCTGATAATTTGATTTTGTTTTAGTAGGTACCTTTCAATTATAATAATAATAGTCCTCCAGACCGTATTTTCGGCCACGGCGGCCAATCTCAACGGAGACTAGCCATCGGCGCGGGAGATATTATAGTGCACAAGTGTTTGCGCAGACACAAGTGCACTCTCTCTTCCCTCACTCTCATAGTCCGATGGGACGGCAATCCGACACGACCGGAGAGAGATCAGGCGTAGGACCAACGGCTTAACGTGCTTTCCGAGGCACGGGAGTATCACACCGCCAACTTCCAAACTCCGGGCTGTTACTACGAAATTCCTAATGGAAAAATCCAATAACACTTTGCCCGACCCAGGAATCGAACCCAGGACCCCACGCTCTGCAGTCGCGCTTGCGACCACGAGACCAACGGGGCAGTCAAACACCTACAATCCTACATTTGTATAAATTAGCATTCTGTTCGTTACTTCTTTTAGGTAGTACTAACTTTATCCATCTTCACCTAATTTAAAAAGCTTCAAAGTTAAAAAACAAGAGCAAACATTTCACTTTATCTCCAGTTAAAAACGTTTTCTAAAAACAAGCACAACGAAATTCACAATTGGGCAGTGAGCGAAAAATACAGGTTTCACGAAAATACTTTTTTCGTCTGTCTCTGTTTTATGCATATTATTATTGTTATGTTAATAAGAGCGCATTACCCGTTTAGCCCGCCACGGATGCGTTTACTGTACGGGGGTTAACGTGAAGGATACGATGATTTATTCATTTTGATCCTTTTGATAGTACTTTTTTAAATATTATGTTGTTGGTATTACAAAATGCCAAAACTTTAAAGACTTAGAGAAGGTTATTTTATAACGATTTGTATAATTTAGGTAATTAGGAATTTTTCGGCGATTTTCCGGCTTTTAATTACTTAGATTTTCTTGAAGGAACTGGTTTTGCTCTCAACTTGTTGCTGGATCTGCGAGTTGGCAAAGGAGAATGACCAGGAATGTAGGGCACCCTGTACCAAGCGAAAAGTCCGCCTGTCACAACCAAACCTAGTGTATTTAGAGGAGAATTAAATGCTCTTCTTATATTGTTAACTTTTTTTTACATGGATTCCCGCAATTCGTATTTATTAACCATTTATCTACTTCATATTTTGAGGTTAAGTTCGAGAAAGTGACAGGCTCGAAATGGGGAAGTTGATGACAAATGAAGCGGTAACTAATATCGGTTGCTTTTTATTCTTGATTTGGCGCTTGTTTCCTGATGAATGATTATACAATACATCACTGATAGTCAATAATAATTCTTGGTGTCAGGTTTTATATTTAATGATAATAGATATCAATAATCATGTAGGTAGGTACTCATAGTATGTGCAGCTGGTATTCTGAATAAGCAATCAATTTAGTACTGTGTTTACTGATTCCTAATATCTTGAAATCTTAACATAACAGCAGGCCTGTTTTCCCAGAAGAATTAGGCAGAGTTGTATTTACTATATAGTACACCCACTTCTCGAACTTCACATGCTAGTAAATAATAATAAGGTGATAATGTTGTTAGTACCTAATAAGGCACTTATATCAAAAATAAAAAACGCAGTTAAGATATATTCATATTTACATAACATATATGACCTCGACCGCTACCAGGACAGAGAAAAGAAATATACAAATAAAACAATAGGTAGGACAATTGGGTTGCGCTCGGGAACGCCTTGCAACTGTTGCAATACGTAGCATGGACTGTCCACATCCAAAGCACACATCACTCCACATTGTGACCAAGTGTTAGTTCAGGTATCAGTTCGGAATCTCAGGGAGTTTTTCTTGTATCAATGCGAAACATTTGTAACATTATGAATAGGAACTACCAGGATTGATCTGAAAGCATAAAAACTGTTTTTAATCCTTAAATTGAATAAATAGTCCCGGAAGTAGGTAGGTACTTTAGAAGCTAACTATAATATACATGCTTCTACTAGGTGAGGTGATACTTACGGGCGTCGCGTCGGTATAATCTATGATGTTAAAACACGATCATATCCACGGATATATTTTCTATGTAATATATTCTAAATTGTTCTAACAATACTAGTGAACGGTTTAGGATACGTCGGCAACGCTGACTTGCTGGCCGATGTCTTACTCTAGTTGAGGGCATCGCTAAGGATTATCACACAAAGACTACGTTATGAAAATGCACCTGAGCCCCCGTTTTTGTTAATAAGTATTACAAATTATTATTCAAATAGTTCAGATGAAACCAGTATTGAAAGTAACGTCATCCATGACGGCGCCACAGAATAATTATTGCAATACGTCACAGTACAAATGACATTTTACATTTTTGAATAGGTCCTCTTTTCATTAAATGCATTTATTTGCAATGTATTCCAAAAAAATAATAATAAATTATTACGATGTAACGCGTAACCTAAAGATGTTTTTTGACACACATAAAAATATATTGTATCCTAATATAAAATGGCAAATTGGTACAATTATCTTCTTCATTTTTTAATGTTCGTTGACAGGTAGGTACCTATATTTTTAACATAGTAGCAACATTCGGAAATGAAGTGCAATGTCAGTGACATAAGCGGAAAATACGTACCACAAAAGTAAAAAAAGACTTTTATTCTTGGTGTCCGAAAGCCGGGAATCGTTTTCTTATCAAAATCGTATATCTGATTTAAAAAATAGGAGTAATTTTACGAACTACATTTGGTTGTGACACTCTAGCTCCTTTGTTGGTACGACAATATGGCATTCTCCTTTAGACGCAACACAAAATCAATGTCGATTGATTGATGACTCTTTTATTATGTATTTTTTACAGTTGGTATATAGATTTAATGCTCATTACACTTACTGTCATCTATTCTTATATAGTCACGACCAATCACGGATTCCAATAAGCATTTGCATAATCAGCCTATAATGTTTCTACTGCTGGGACACAGGCCTCCTCTCTGTGAGAGGGAGGGCCCCTTAATCCACCACGCGGGCCCAGTGCGGGTCGGTAGATGTCACATATCTTCAATTTTTGGTTCTAGGAACTGGTTCCCTCACGATGTTTCCTTTCACTGTTTTGGTAGCAGTAGTGATGAAATAATTTAAACAAACTAAAGTGCTTGTCAGGGTTCGAACATGACCTTTAACTCGTTAGTCGCGGCCATTACCAATGGGCCACCACTGCGCTGGATTCCTATATTGAAGGTAAAAAGAATCCACTGGCATACTTTACAACTTACGTTCTAATTCTTACTTTAAGACAATTTTCTTCGGTAAAATCATACTTCGATAATAGTATATTATGCAATTAGTGAATAAAGGACGGATTTAAAGCGAGGGCCATAGGTGAATCACGAGCAAGTGAAGCATTCTAATTACTCATGATGATTGAATCACGACCGTAGGGAGTGATTCAAGTGTTAGAATCCTGAACGACGCGAGCGATTCATGGCCCTCGATATAAATCCGTTTTATTCAAGAGTTGCATACTATACTTTATACCATGACTACGAGAAAAAGAACATGCAACTTCGAGTATGTTGTTATGTCAATTTTATGCCTTGTTTTTATAGTAACTACACCGAAGCATAGAATACATACTCCATAATGTCGATGACTTCTTTTTCTTCGACAACTCATTAAAATAAGTTAGGAAAACAGACTCTGAAAATGTGCTCAGCTTGATTTTCATTTTTCCTTTTGCTCAAACAAACAAACAAACTCACACTCAAACTCATCGTAGGCTTTGATGTAAACCAGCCGTGATTTGTTGGGTAGCAAGCTTTCTACTATATCGGCCGCCCTCTCTTTCATAAACTCAGGTGTTAACACATCTTCATCACTTGAATACATTTTCAATCGATTTATTAAGTCACACTAAACTTTTTGTTCGTACAACTTACAATATTTAAAATAGCGTCAATTTACTAATGACAGCAAAGAACACAAAATAGTTTTTATTCTAATGCTAAACTCCTGTTCGAAAATCAAATAGGAGTTTGTATAGCATTGAGATGGAGTTCGAATATATTGGTATGTTCTAAATTCAAAGACCAAAACAGTGATTAAAAGTGCTTTTTATTCACTGTTTCAGTGAATAAAATAAGCTTTTTAGAGGGGGAATGGTATAAATATTTTTTAAAAACTCATCAATCAAGTATCAAGACTATACCTTCGTCCCGTGATCTACAATAGACAGGTACAAGCGTCGAATGCCGGAGAAAGCGCCATCTTGCGGAGCTCTACGTATACCACGATATCTGTATATTTCAGTATGGAAATGGATTAACTTTTCTTCTGTTTTTTTTTTACGTGGATGGCAGGGCATTGCAGGGTTGTTATGAACAATTATTGTTCTTAAGAGTGAAGCCTAGAAAAACTATGAGTTCCCATATACCAGTTATAACTATAATTTCTAAATGATTTAGGAAATGTACATAATAGATTCTACTTATTTTTCAGACGTACTCTGGGGACTAAAAATTTGCTTTAAATATTTCCTAAGAAAAAAGAAAAAAGAGTATTCTATCTATTTATCTAGGTTTATAGAGACTTCAATTGAATTTATATATTTCACATTCCTTGGAATGCTTTCGCAATGTAAATGCTAGTAATATCACGTTGCGCATTTTGCGCGTATTTCAGCAAAATCGAAAGCACAAACAACGTGCTCAGAGATGTTATTGATTAGCTTTATGTGATTCAGATCCAGTCTATTAGAAGGTTATATTTATCAAATGTTATAGGACGTCCTCCTGCATCCTTACGGAGTGACGTAGCATCTCCAATTTGTATTAATATGATCCAGTTTGGTAAGACCTACGAGCTCCTCACTCGTGTGGTCCTGCCAGTGAGCCGCATGTAACTTTGTGACAGAAATACAGTTTGTATGCAACCTCCTTTGAACGCGGCCATTCACCAGTCACTGGGCAGGACAAAGCATTGTGAGCCAAGATCAATGTCTTCAATACCTATGTGGGCACTCAAGAACGACTATGTGCACACGGACACCGGCGAGCTGCCATAATCGAGAATGTTACGAGGAACCTACATGTACGGCCGCACATACGTGAACACACTGTATAGACCCCTTTGTGCCGTTGACCGTTCATGTTGGCACTTGTGTCGTATAATTAGCGTAGAGCGATTAATTAATAGGTAATGCAGGTCTGTGGCGAATTTATGCATCATACCTATGTATATGCCACCGTTATGCTCTAAATAGATAGCTCGAATATGCTGATTGGCGAGCCGGCCTTTGTCCTCCGAATATATACGAATTGGTTGCTATGAATTGGTTATGGTTGCAATTTGTTAATAGGGATTAATCATTTCAGTTCCTAATAACTGAATGCGTTGTTTTGTAGGTTTTAGCAAAATTAGGACGAATGACACACTGGTACATTTTGCTAATGGATCCAGAATCCTTTGTGTTTGAAAATTGTTTATACATTGCGAATTTCTTTCTGAAGTAGCTTCTTTCAGGGTCCCCTCGCGGATTCACACAGCCGGCAAGGTTACGGCACGCCAATTCAGCATAACAACACATTTGCAAATGTAAACTATTCTATTGAACGCATCAGACAATGTACTTTACATTAGATCGTCGCGGCACGAGCGGTAGGGCGTTAATTCACCGGAGACACCCAAACAAACGCTTTGTGAGATTCACCTGTTGGCTCTATAGGTCAATGTTACAGCACACAAGGAGTTTAGCGAAACAGACTTTTGTGGTTCGTGGTTGAATGGCACGCAGAGGCGCGCCGTCGCCATTGTCAGCGCGGACAATGGGACATATGCGCGATTGAATCGTTTGGATGCGACTTGCGTCTCGATTGAAATTGAGAGTGCGATTCGAATCGTGTTTATTTACAGATTGTAAATTTATTCTAAGGTGGAAGTTATTAAGGTGTTAACAGGTGAGCAAGATTTAATCATGTTCTATAGCCATTCAATATCTGATACAGATATCAATGTTATATATCTGAATAGAACTGATATTATATTGGATGTTGTAAATAGACTTCGTTTTAAGGCTCCTACAAACAGCCGCGATATCGCGGGCGCGACGAGGTTAGCGCTGCCTGTCGCGCCCGCGATATCGCGCCAATTTGCACGAACCTGTAGATAGAATTATTTACTTGTTAGGTAATTCTATTAGGTAAAACTTGGATGCACAGCTTGCCTTCAGGAAAGGTTTTTTTGAGGTTCGCCAGCCTACGAAAACATCCCGTCAAGCTGCAAAAATTTTAAACGCAAACACACACCGGTGTTATGAACTCAGATTAGTAAATATTCCCAAATCAAACATTTACCAAGAAAACACGCTACTGGTTGTCCGGACAATGGTTGTATGGTACCCTCAAAACCACTTAACATGGGGCTGACAGGTTAGTTCAATCACTATTATACGCCCCGGGGCCAGCGATTGGAGTGTATTTTTTCAATGAAATATATTTTTTTATTCAGGGAGTCATATCGACGAGAGGTTCTCACGGTAACTCAGATCCACCAAATAATTTTGCACGTCGCTACCCCCACTTTGTGGCTTACATAACTGAGTCGCAACCAGAATCCTTAGGAGTGGTGAAAAAGTTTAGAAATCTGAGGAAAGAAACGTGACGTCGGCGGAACATTGCATAGAAATATTCGTAACAGGAATAGATTAGGGAACGAAGCGCAGCGGTTATGAAACACGTCGCGACGTCACGGCCGGCCGGCTAATCGATCGCGAGAACAATGTGACGTAATACGGCGGGGGTGCGGTCCACAGGGAGAAGGGGACGCAGTTCGCAGTCCAAATATTTACCCCGGCATATGTTTGGTTTCTTTTCCTTCGCCTCATATATTTTTACTTTGATCGTGTAATGGGGCCCGGAGGCGGTCTCGATTTGTCCGATATTAATTTCGCCCGCCTCACTGCTGTGCTGTAACAATCACTCGGGGTAAATAAACTGTTTAGGTTTGGGAAACCTTGTAGTGAAGTTTTCTGGCGGGTCGCATTCGTACTATTGCTTTGTGAAAAAAGTAATCACAAACTGAATTATCGCGTATTTTGAGCGTAGTAGTTTGAATAAGTAAATCAATTTGGATGATTTTTTTTTTAATTCACCATTGTAATCGTGTCACCATTTTGTTGACAATCAAATTGAATATGTGCAATAAAATTAGTGACCATGCCCTCACTCGGTATGGTGACCAACTATTGTGTTATTGTAAGGAAGTTCAATATTTTGTTCGGTTATGATGAATTGGAAGTTTTGGGAAAATTAAATAGCAAAAAATACCGGGTTGTTTTGAATATTGAAGCTTACATTAATTGCAAAAAGTATCTAATGCTAAGGGCTAAATGAGGACTAAGGGCGAAGACTTTTTTTTGGTAAATCATGTTTTTTTCTCTTATAAAAGCAAATTAAGAATAATACTAAACTATGCAAATCAAAATCTATACAATTGGCAACTTCTCACGGAATCCCAATTCTCGAATCAAGACTATCCTACAAAGTGTGAGCCTCTACGTTTCCCTATCCGAGGGGCTAGGGCTGTGCACACTTGAATTGCACGTTTAATGAATTGCATTAATATTGCATTACCGGGTAACTAGCCGGCCGCGCCCTCTACGGTAAACAATCATTAGAGTACTGCAGCGCTGCAGAGCTGTTTGAACTACCAGATTTGTTTGCGAATACAAATTGACATTTAGATGTTTTGTGTTTCCAGATTGATGTAAAATTCGAGGCTTGAGTTTTGTTATTTTGCATAAATTTGTGTAATGAAATTTTGGACGTATTTTTTTTCGAGACTATGTGTTTATCTATTGCAAGATTATGAACTATAAGACAAAGTTATGCTAATGAGTGAACTTCTTTACTATTAACATAGTCGTTATCAAAGAATAAGTTAAAGATCAAGTCTAATAAACGAAATCTCCTTCTTTATATGAAATAAACGTACCACATAACCTTTGTAACGTACCCATTTTCAATCACGCAACTATCAATCACAGTGTACGTTGCGTCCGGCTACGTACTCAAATATGTACGTCGGTTACTAAGCGACGGCCGTTGTCTGTCCAACTAATGCCAGCCGTCGCAACCGGAAAATTGGACAGCACCGTCTGCCCAATCACACGCGACACTCCACGCAGATTAGCACGCTCGACCAATGCCCAGTTTGTCCCGCACCACGCGACCGATACGCGACCGCGAAAATTCACACTCGTCGCTCTCCATTGAGCACTAAATTCGGCACTCCGCGTTCCCTGTACCACTTATACCAGTATTGTATGGTGACAATTTTCACTTCGCCGCCAAGCTCAGAAAATCCACATTGGATTACACGTACAGGTATTGAAACCATACATGCCTTTCCGTCCCTCAGTCCATCCTGAAATGATATTAGTGGACACCCTCGTATACATCTTTTTGTTCGCTCAGCCGACGCTCACTTGTAATTGCAACACTTAGGTGTTTCTGTTTGTCGTGTTTGTACAAACATTTATCTCGATTAACAAAAGAATGAGTCGATCTCAAAGTAGAAATATAAATTAGGCGTGTGACCCGACTGCAATTCTAAACTGGGGCTCATTAATCGATTCCACTTCATATTGAAAGGAAGTCTCCGAGCACGTCCGACTTTCGAACCAAAAAAATAACCCACAGACGTGACACGGGTAAGTCGCCATCGCGTTGCGGAGAGCGTCCCGCCCCATTCAAATCTTAACTTAGCATTCTAAGTACCGTCGGCGGCTTTAATTTTTTAAGGCTCACTACAACGCCCATACTGTATTCAGCTCGCGTTCTCACCACACTCACAGATATGTGCCTAGCTAATAGTGCGCCGCTGCTGTTGGCCAGAATGTTTTAACGCATCAATTGATGCGTGTTTGTATTATGTGCTTAGAAACAGAAGCATTAAAGTTTAAACTAAGTTGCGGAACGGCGGCAGTTATAATGTGTTGTGGTGGCGAGGTGTCACTGGGAGTAGTTTGCATAGTTATGTGCGCGTTTATCTAAGCTGTATCGGTGGGTACAGCCGTCGCCGGGCCGGCAGGTCGCTCGGCAGTTTGCCGAGGGTTTAATAAATGTCTGAAACAGCGGATCGGCTTAGCGAGCACATGCGACGTAGGGGATTTCTAAGAACGTGTCTTGGTCTACACATTGGGTCCTGCCCTGTTCCATACAAGAAAATGTGGTAGAGTTTGGATTAAAATAATGTTAGAATATTGATAAACTGGTTGTGAGGTCCCCCGTTACCTTTGCATCTTAGTTTCACTTACTTATTTGTAAAACATTTAAGATTTTTTAAGTACCAGCTTCTAAAATGTGTTTATGTTTAAGATGATAATTCGAAATGTTTATTTTTGCTTCTAACTTTCTTTACATATGAATGATACCGTAATGTGTTGGTACTTATGCTATAATCTTTCCAAAATCATAGCATTGTATGTGAGAAACAGAACATCTCTCACGAAAAAAAATATTCATCCATGTTTGGCATAAAAAAATCTGCAATACCGAATCTGTGTGTTTCAATTTATGAGACCTTTACACCACACTCGTATATTACCTATATACGACTGTGGTGTGAGGCCAGGGAAATTAATTATTTATCAAATTGATTACCTTTTATTCAAATCACAATTGTTATTGGTTGACAGTTGTAAAAAATGGCTCTAAACACGGCAAGTTAACGTATTGTGTCAATTTGATAATTCCGCTCACTGTACCTACCTACCACACATATCCTCTAGAATCAGGTACAACAAGTACAAGTACGTAGTGTCGTTGTATTTACTCCATTACCCGTGGAGGCCGGTTCGTATCAACTATTTATGGTGTTTGAGGGGCTTCATAAATATGCAGCGGTAGGCGCTCGCCTTGCCGACACCAGCTATTCAGCAGGCTAGCGTGTGTGTCGAGCGATGAGCGATTCACTTGATTTTGTGTTCAGGAAAATCAAGTTAAGAACCCTAGGAAAGTTAATATGATAATTGTCTCTGTTTTTGACAAGCATAATCTTTTTATGAAGAAGCCATTACCAGGGTCTGTTGTTTTGACAAAGTCAGCATTGTACTTATATTCGATATTAATAATATCATGACTTGAGTTACCTACTATGCCCATTGAAGAGCACGTAGACCGTAGGTCGTCTCCATGCTTTATTACGTAGATTTCCAGGATATATCTAGAAGAGGTTATGACAATGACCACTTTAATTTTGAAAAGGCTGCGAATTTTAAAAAAATACTTTGTTTTAGTGGAGTTTTTTCGTCATTTTCACCTGAAAAATCTATTGTACCTGTATACACGTAAAAGTGTACCTAATCGCTGCGATCGTAAGACATGGCACTGTCTCCTTAGCTCCACGGTTGGTTAGCTGCAACGCTCCGTGCGTTACCTCACTTTCAAGAGAAACTTCGCGATGTATTTTCCAGTGCATTTTTTAGAGTATCGCTTTTGTAGACTCCGCTTGTTTTAATACTAGAGTTTCGTGAGATTTTTACATACACAACATGTAGGTAACTCGTAAATACTGTATGCTTGTTTAGTTCTAAAAGTTGCACAGTCATTTGTAATTTTGTTGTGCAAAAAACTTTTTGAGATGATAAAGTGGTGCAATTCTAATGTGAGATATAGCACAAAAGTTTCAGTACTGACAGTATTTCGGTTCCTAAAATATTGAGACAAATCACAATATGTGTCAATTACAAATTTTTGAAAAATTATCACAATTAATTGCATTTGGAACGCTACGTGACAGTACCACAGTGTGAGCTACGCCGTAGCACTGGCGTAGCGAAGCGTAGCAAGCCATTCCCTAGAATCACTTTTTGTTGTAATTAATATTATAATTATTATGGCGTTTGTCAAGTCGTAAAAACCATGCGTAGCAGGGGCGGATCATGCTACGCTCGGTTTTTACGACTCCTCAAAACGTCGAGATTTTTTTAAATAGGTATGTTTATTTTCCATAATGAACGTATAATACATATAAAACTTCTGGAATAAATTCTGCAGTCACACAGACAGACACGAGAAGCGACTATTTATAGATTTTCGGTTATTGCACCTACTTATAATTCAATCAGTCCGTAAAGGACACACCGAGGTGTCAGGTATGGTAATTGGTAAGGCGCGGCTGGCGTATGCTCTTGTTTAGTTCTGGGGGCGTACTACGACGTATTAATGCCACCATTTTTCCAGTGTTAGTGAGAGACGGAGCTAAACAAGGCAGCTAGCACCATCCTTTTTCGAAGTGGAATAATGATGGCATTAATACTTCATAGTACAGCCCCTGTGCTGCGTTTCATATAAATTGTAGGTAATACTGAATCGAGTGATCATAATTATATTCCTCTCAACATTATACCCAGTACAATATTACTTCGCGCTTATACATAACTTTCCACACATCATTTCAACAACAATTAACAATTTTACAATTTTCCACGCTCGTCGGTCAATGTCTTACTTGCCTTTTATTCAAAGATGGCCGACCGTTCTCTTCATTTGACGCTGACTAATAATGAAAATATTCTCAATATTACTAGATTTGTAACTTCTTGATTATAAGACAACAAAAAGGTGAGTTTTTAAGAATTCTGGCTTCTTTTTATCAACCAAACGAACCTAAATAAAACAAAAAAAAAAACACTTAAAAAAATAACTAACAACGAGGTAAAATTACATCTTTTGTATTCACCAACACTAAAAAAAAGGTTTGTACTTTACCAAACAACACAAAAGCGCATTTAAAACTACTTGTATTCATAGTCGAACAAGCGAACTATCTTATCAGGTCAAGTTCCCTACTATTGAACGAAACGTCACTCCATTCACGCGGGTGACATCTCACCTGTCACTAACCTCAGGTTTTTGACGATAATCATCGTAACCCATTCATAAAACCGCTGATTGTTCGACAAAACCGCCCCCGAAACGCAAAGGGTTGATAAACATATCAAAAGGTTGAATACACCTGTTTTTTTTAATATGTCGGGAGTCATTGTGTGGACACAATTGATAAATATCGATAATCAACATTCGATATCGGTACGAGTTTATCGATAGTCACAAAGACCTCCCGTGAGTTGCCGTGTGACAATAGACGGGTTGATGTATAGATAAAAAGTGTATTGACTCAAGGCTAAACTAAATGTATGAAGTAGTGATAGCCTAGTGGTGTGACCGTCGGAATGCCAAGTCATAGGTCTCGAGTTTGAACCCAAGCCACGCACCTCTGACTTTTCGGATTCATGTGCGTATTGTATAATTAACTTGCTTTAAAAACGGAAGGAAAACATCGTGAGGAAACCCGGCATGCCAGAGAGATATTATTCGACGGCATGTGAAGCCAAGTCAGAGGTCCTTGGGCGGCTTTGAAACTCTGAAACCAAGTTAGTCACTAACCACACGAAAAGAAGAAGATATGAAATTGCTTGGAGATCCAATGGTGGGTGCCTTAAGGTGGTCGTTTTTGTTATTTGGCCCTAAGAAGGGCCGTTGAAGAGCAGTGGTGGCCCAGTGGTAACGGCCACGACTTACGAGTTGTAGGTCGTAGGTTCGAACCCTGAGAGGCGCTTTACTTTGTGTAAATTATTTCATCGCCACTGCTCTCAAAACGGTGAAGGAAAACATCGTGTGGAAACCGGCATGTCCTAGAACCAAAAATTTGAAGACATGTGACATCTACCAACCCGCACTGGGCCCGCGTGGTGGATTACGGCCCACTCCCTCTCACAGAGAGGAGGCCTGTGTCCCAGCAGTGGGAACATTATAGGCTGATTATGTAAGGGCCGTTGATCGTGGCTCTTGATGGCTGGCTTTGGATGTACCATCGCAGTGAAAGGATTGGTCAGCTAGACTCTGCGTTACCGAGTGCTAGCTGTCTAGTTTGCGCCGCGAATCGCAGTACAATCGGGGAGGCATTTTTCATGCATACCGTTTTAATTTTAATAGTGAAAGAATGTTTTTTTCTTAATTCGTCTCGAAGTACAAAGCTAAGCAAGATTGACATTCATAAAAAAAAAAAAAAAAAAAAACATACAGACGAATTGAGAACCTCCTCCTTTTTGAAGAAGTCGGTTAAAAATTAAAGATTCGGTACAAAAATTCTGATGAAATTCTTGACTAATAAAAATGAAATGAATGAAGTAGAGTCAACGTCAAATGCTTATTGTAACTTAGTCACGTCCTTACTTATATTATAAATGCGAAAGTAACTCTGTATGTCTGTCTGTCGTGCTTTCACGCCAAAACGTCTGAACCGACTTAAATGACATTGGGTACACAGATAGTCTAAAGCCTGAGAAAGGACATAGGCTACTTTTTATCGACATACCACGTGGGCAAAGCCGCGGATGGAAGCTAGTAAGTCATAAATTTAAAATAGAAACATTTAATTTAGCATCATTCTTATTTGTCTTAATGAAAAATTTATGAATTCGTCGAGTTCATTCTCAGAACGTGAAAGAAAATGAAAGACACAATAGAACAACTTTTCACAAACCCCTTTTTATTAGCACTCTGATAAAAACAACTGAAAGCTATAACTAAAGCCAAAACCATGAACAAAGCGTAGGAAATATTCCACTCTGTGACTGTGACGTTTTTTATCCTAAATTTAGCACGTCTGTTGTAAAATCAAAGGGCTACTACGTCATCGCCATTCTGGTATTAGGTAATTCCATATAACATGGAAACTTTCCTGTCGGAATCGGCTACAATCCTTCCTCAATCGTTATGTTCTAATGAACAAACCCAATTAAAAGTTAAAATTCTTACGACGATTCACGTGAATCTATTGCGCAATATCAAGCAATGTTTTATTAGATAACTCGAGTTATTTGTAAGATTATTTCTGTTGCGCTTGTTCAGGGACACAACCTTCTTTATGGTGTGTAGGTAAAACATTCTTCAAAGGTAAAGCTGAGATTAATTTTGTTTGTTGTTGATACGTGTAGGATTCTGTTTGTAAACAGGAATACTGAATGTTGTTGATTTAATATCTGAGGTAAAAAAATCGTGGGAAGGTATTTATGTTTGTAGGAAGACGTTTGTAGGTAGTTACGGTATATTAAAAGTCGATTCGACACTTCAGCTTTATTAATTCTTAATTATTGAGCAAAATATTCTTATAAATATGAACTGATAGAAAATGTTATGTAAATGCTAAAATGCAACGTATTGAATTATTTTATACTAGCTTCTGCCCGCAGCTTTGCCTGGGTGGTATGTTGATAAAAAGTAGCCTATGTCCTACCCCGGGATACCATCTATCTCCTTGACAAATTTTATTGAAATCCGTTCAGTGGTTTAGGCGTGAAAAGGTAACATACAGACAGACAAAGTAACTTTCGAATTTATAATATTAGTATGGATTAATTTACATGATATGTTAAAGTAACACCGTTAATCGACTTTTGTGGCTGACAAGGTACCTATATTGAAAACTAGCTGGGCCCGCGGCTTCGCTCACATTACTGTGTATTCTATTAGCATAGTAAATTAAAATAGGAACGTGATGTCTTATTATTTTCGTTAGTACAATATGAACGTAAGAGAAGAATTCTTAATTATTTCTCCTGGTTAAAATCGATCAAATTTCAAAAAACTACTACAATCAACCCTTCAAATGTTTAAAAAGCAATTAAGCCACAACTACGCGTCGTTAATGATAATTTTTATTACATAAACCAATAAACAATTGAACACGGTGCGTCGTGGTAGGTAGCACGCACGCAGGCACGTGTCGCGGCCGCGCCTGTGCGTGACGGCTTGACAGAGTGGCGATTAGCCCGCTGCCTGTCTGACTGCTACATACCTCCGCACTGCATAGGTTAGTACTAGATGAGTTTAGAACGGGAATATTTTGAGTACGTAATCACATTTTAAAGTGGTGCAATAACACAGGGTTTTTGAAGTAAAACTTCTTAGGCAGCGATTCGATAATTAGACGAGAATTGGGAGTGAAATTGCAAGGACTAGTCACGTTTAGGCGCATTTCGTTACATGAGCGAGAAGAAAGATATAACTCTCTCTGTTTCTCACAATAAATTTCTCTTATTCTTATTTTTTTAAGAAGTTTTTGTGTGATTAAAAACATAGATTTTCAGTAGTTATGTACTATGGCTAAAAAGGGTGAGACTACCGAGATGACGACTAATGGAGAGAGAAGTCTGGTAGAAAAAGACAAGTTGCGTCGGCCCTATTTATATAGGGATAAGGGCCAGAAAACTATGATGTGGTGGGATAGAAGGAGTATTGATTTATTATTTTAAATAGTAGCGTAAAAGCAATATCACTTACTAAGGTACTACGTTACGTCCATATTTAGTACCAACAATTTTTCTGGCTAATTGGTGACTCGCGTGAAATAATATTATTTTTCTTGAGGCGATTCGCACGAAGTTAATTCGCAAGAAATATTTGTAGGTGAATCGACGACTCCAGAAATAGATTCGCCTACAAATAAATTAACTTCGTGCGAATTGCCTCAATAAAATGTAATATTATTTAGACACATTCGCCCGTTTCCGGCGAGTAAATTCGTGCGAATTACCAATAAGTAATTTTTTGCGAAGTTCGTTTTTGCTGTGCGTCATTGCGATAAACTTTTACGTTTGTTTTTTTCTTTTACTTCTATTTAAGGAAATTAATACCTAAGTAGAAATCTTTGGACTAATTAAACGTTACTCAAACACACTTTTCCCGATAATAGCATCTTTTTGTTCTTTACCTCCCCTACAAAATATTTATTTGTCCATATTTTACCAGCAGTTTTCGATCTCGTAAGAAACGGCTGTAATTTCGTCTCTACGTCTTTGTTATAAGGTCTATCGCGTTTATATGTAAACAACGCATAGTGGATTGGCGTCTGCGGGTGACAGGTTACGATAAAGTGGCGATTAGCCTGTCTCTGCCCACGATCTATCTGTGCACAGCTAAACATAAACAAATGAACGCTTCTGAGGATCGCCTTCCATTTTGCAGTGTAATTATGATATTGTTTCTAGAAATGTTGGCTTTTAAATATTGCTTATTTATTAGCAATAATATTTAAATTTTTCATGCTTGTTTGGATAATTGGGAAAGTTGGGTTCCTCTTTCCAAATTTAACTAACATTGGCTAACCAGCCAGTGTTAGGAAAATTGGGTAAGATGGACGATAGGGTAATCAATACAGGCTCTCAAAATAGTCAATGCCGGAGTGAATGAAAATCACCTAAAATGTAATAAAAACTATGCCAATAACATTCACTTACGTAGAAATTAAAGTGTAGCTTAGCACTAGTGTTGAGCAGATAATAAATTAAGTTCAGATTTGCTGAACCTAGGCACTGCTCCCAACAAATCTAATTTGATAAAATCAAAATTCCGGACGGGCAACTTTAGGCGAAACAATTTGCAAACTCTCTGGCCAACTCACCAAAATAGTTTATCTTAGACGAACGCGTCGCGCAAACATAGTCAACGAGCAAAACAACCGCCTCGTGACACCTAAGTACCTACCGTTTTACACACAGAGATCGGTATCCTTAACTACACACTTCACCGTAGCTGCGTCTCTCTCGCGCTAAGAAAATGAAACGGACCAATGAGGGGGTGGGGTGACACGCATTTCCGGGCCCGGCTCCAATCAGCTGCTAGAACAAAGGCGTCGCGATAGCTACTTACCTACGAGTAGCTACCGAGGGTCGACTATAAGTAGAATTGTGTTCCACCTCACACATGTGCACTAAACACACACAGCCGACGTTTTTTACCTGCGACGCGTTTTTGTGGGCGTAGTGTTTGTTTGTGTGGCGGTGTCTAGCCGGTGATCACTTGGCGAAGTTTGCGCAAGTCGCGGGAGTAATGGCTGGAATATATCGGCTTTGAGTTGAGCCCGGCCCGCCACGAGATGCGCCTTTGTGACTACGTTAACAACCATGAATGAGACGGGAGTGCAGTTTAAAAATGTAGTGCATGTTTCCTGAAATAGTTCAACATAACACAAGCTAAGAAGATACGATCTAGCCCAAAAAAATTAAACGAAATTACGCAAATACAATCATAAGCTAACCGTCATTTCCCCCGGAATAAGCTCTCAGATTTGTTATGTATTTTAAATCTCATGAAAAGAAAATAAAACGAAGGAGGTATTATCCTGAACGACATCCTGTTACGGCTTATTTCTTCTTTCGACTCTCAGAATCCTCACGTCGTCGTTAAAGGTACATTTTTCTTTTGCAGTCCTCATGTGACGTACCTGCCATATCCCGAGGACCCTTCCGCAATCCGTTGTAATGCAAATAGTGCCTTATACGCACGTAACACAGTTGCGAATGTAATAATTTAATGGTTACACGCCCTGTAAGACTACAATTTGACTATCGCGAATTTCCTGCGTTCCTACAGCTTCGAAATGTTTCATGGTGAAAGGTTTTGGTGTTGTAAAGTGAAGCCTATGTTTCAAGGTGAAGGTTTATTTTAGTTTGGAGTTAGTTGAGACGCTGAGAAACAAATCTGCGTAAGGTACATGGTGTCGAGTAACTCGTGTTCTTACCCTCTCTCCTTTGTTCGGGCCGGAAGAGTGCGCTAGAATTACATGCTCGAGTCTGATGTGCGCTTATTTTTTACGGCGCTATATTGTGTTTCGTGAGCTCTCTTATAGTTATGCAGTTCAACGACTGAAGAAATGAGAGGGTGGATGAGGGAAACAAAACAAGTTTACAATTTTTATTTAGACAAGGCGGAACAGAGCCAAGGAAATCTACTTCAAACAAATGACTGTCGGATAACTTTATTACATTATTTTTGAGAGATTGTTTCAGGAAGTTTTTCGGGATAATTAAAAGTGTTTTTGAAAGCAGAGCAGGTAGGCGTAGGTCAATATTCGTCGGAGTCAACAAACAACGCTTGTGACATAACAATTTCTTGAGACGTCGACGGTGAGTTACCCTCGGCTCGTTCACGCTCATTGGCTCCCATCTCTCGTAGCAGCGCGCCACCCCGCATACTGATATCTGGATTAAATTACTCTCCCAACTATTTTACACAAAACCAGAGGCTATAATTAAAGTCCAGGCGAAAATGGGTGAAATCAAACGTCTTATCTGACCAGCGGGAAATAGCGTTTCTTCGCTGAATAGTTCCCACCGAGTCGGGTAGTAAGTGAGCGGAATAAATAATTATTGCGGCAATCTAAAGTTGCCACCGGTTGCGATGCGGGGTCTGGGAGATACCTAATGAACATAGTTTCTATTGGCTGTGCTTTTGTGTGCCACCAACTTAGACTAGTCATGCTCAAACTGTGAGGACTTTGTTGAGTTCGCTCTATATGTTTTTATCTTACATACATCTTAATTATTTTTGTATTTGCATTTTGTAATAATAATCACAAACTATAACTAACACAACTAACTTCATGATTTCTTCTCTGTCTTCTTCTTTCGTACCTTCATAAGTAAAGCGGAAGCGCACACTTGTACTTGTCCCCTCTCATGTTAACATGCATGTAACTGTGTAGCCTCTGTTGGCGATCCAATAAATAAAGCAATTCTGTATAGGTAATATCATTTATTGTACAAAAATATAATATTCAAATTCAAATATTTGAAAACCATGAACCGAAACGTAATTCCCGTTTCACTTTCGTCAAACACAAGGCTCCCATAAAATCAATAGCAAAAGGAAATACAATTCACTTTCACGGTGTCTGAAATAAACCATTCTTTGCATTGAAAGGGGAATAATCTCAGTGTAGCAGCGGGGGCTTAATCAAAATCGGTGAATTGCTTTAAATCGGGGAAAACGCAGGAAATATCCTTTGTGTTGGCAATTTCCCGACATGCGTGCCGTTAATGTGCTATCGGGAGGTAATGACTTCCTTAATTAATTCGCGATGTTAGAGGCTGTACGGTGCGGCATCTTAGCGGCGCTGTGAGGTGTGATGTGACGTCTATCGAGTAGGGACTCTTTTATACGGTAAGTTGTGTGTTTCGCGGGATGGTTTTATTAGTAGTCCAGTAGTTGGTACTGATTCGTATTATTTTACAATCGTTTATTTACCTATTTTCTTTCATAGGTACCCAATTAAATTTTTAATATTTCTTAAATTAAAATGATAATATAAATATATTTATATTAATTATTTATATATTTTATATTATTAATTGTGTAGTATTTATTTGCAGAACACTGGATAAAACTCAAGAGCTTTTTACATAGAAGGTAATCTAAAAAAAAAAAAAACCTAACATACGTAAATATTGTATGGTTTTTGATCCAACCTACTTTGCTGACTAGTTTATTTTGACTAGTTTAGAAATAAGTATACATTGTAAAAGCTAAATACCTACTTACAGAAGGAAGGTATCTTCAAAAAGTATTCCCGATTCCGTCCATCAAATTAGCTCCTAGTTTTACATAAACGATACATAGACGAACAAGAGGAGGGTAAGCCGTCGCTATGGCACCGGAGGCAGTAAGAAGTTATTTTAGGGGGATATTACGCGACATCAGGGGCTTATCTTTACGGCAGGTGTTCCGTCCCTCCCCCCTCAGGGACAAATTTACGAAATATGTCGCGACTTATGCGGATCACGCGGTAATGTTGCCGCAATCTGCGCAGCTTAGGTTTATGTCAACGGACCTCAGTGGAACGTACTGGTTGTTAGGTTTTAAATATTTGAATAAGGAACGCTTGGCTGTGCTTTTCGAAAAATATCTTCAATTGTTTTTATTTTAGTGCAGTTTCTTGTTTTAGAATGACCCATAGTGATTCCAGAGAAAATCGATTGCGAAGCTCTTCATGTTCAACCAAAAAGGTTTCTTTGCAGTAAGTCCAGCCTTTCCTTACACAGCCTTCAGCTGACAAGCTCCCTTAACCCGATCCCATATCATACATAATGTTGTAACCAATTTTCAGCACATTACACCTCTATGATCGAGCACTCCTCACGAGAGGAGTGAACCGTATCATGTACTCCCGACACTTAGGTACATTACATCAGCCCCACGATCAAACGTTCCACATTCCCATTAATTCGAGCAACATGTTAGAAAGCTAATAACCAATTAAATAGATTAATAAAGATATTCACGATATTCCACCAATTTGCTATTGATCTGTATTTCAATACCTTTGATGTTGTGAGGCTCCTTCAAATCATTGTTTGACAGTAGATATCGAGCTTCGATGATTGTGTAACAAATGTTGCTTTCTATTGAATTGTGGGCGGAATAATCAGCTTATATGTTTAGAGTAATAATTTATTTGACTTGTAAAAATAAATTGGTCTGATATTTAAACGCCTTATGACATTTCGCTTTGCTTTACTGGGATAATTGGGTTGAATTTCGGAAGTTCTTGTTGTTAGAAGTTTGGGGATGGTTTCACCAGCAAGTTGTATAAAAGGAACACAAACCTACTTGTGTATGTGTAAGCTTATGTCTTGTTTAACAGAAAATATGTGATAGCCACCAATTTTCCAGAAATAGCTTACTATTATTTAAAATATAATGGTATAATTACCTACGACATAACCTAAACATCGCCAAATAAACTGTTGCGCCCGTCAGTTAAATAAAAATTACGCGAGAATCGTTCCGGGGGAGCTCATTGTGGTCCCACAATAAGCGCGCCTGATTGGCGGAAGGATGTTCTCACTAAATAAAAAATATCGACGCGTCATTTGGCGCAATTTTCGACGAATTTTCAAACGATAAAACCTGTCATTTCGCTGTTGACGCGCCTATAAAATATTCATGCAGACGGGCGAGATGAACGATTTTTTCTTCGATTTACGCCTCGAAATAAGATGTCATTTTCCGTATCATTAGCGGCGGCTTGGAACGTCGCGACGCCACTATTTATACGCAAATACGATAAAAATGATGCCCGGCCGATCGACTGTTTGACGCGCCATTGATAAATTGCGACCTTTTCAAATTTTTCTTATCTTTTTTGACGTTTTTCTTCATTCTGTTTGTTCATGTCGGTGGCGATGAGTTTTAAATGTCTTTTAATGTATTCGTGGATTGTGTTTTATGAGTAATGACGTCGTAGCCGTAATATATAATATGTTTATGGTAATTCCATTTTATTATGACTAGGGGAGTCCCCATCGCGCCTCGGTTTGATTTCTTGCCTTATAGGTACCCATACTATAAAAGTATACATTGCCCACTACGGTAGATGTTCAAAAGTCTAGGTGATAATGTCATAATCACCACACCTAGCAAAGGGATTTACGATTGCAAGGTGGATGCTACTACCCTATCTACTCCCATAATCCTCTTACGATACATAGACGAAAATAAAGAACCCTTATCTGGGGACCATACGTCGTAACCCTGCGTCAAAATCTTCTGTCACAACAAAAATAGTACTAAAAACAAAAACACATCTATCTAGACATCCAATCATTTTTTAAGTTCCATCAATATGATTCGCCCGACCGATACACCAAGTGCTCTACGATAGATTGGTGCTCGTATTTTCATAGCAAGGTAAATTCGATCGGAATAAAACTCCCTCGGTACTGGGAGCTATTCGTTGAGCCCTCTCTTTGCGGCGAAATCGTGCGGAGTAGTTTATCTCACCCCGTTCGCTTCAAAACTACCCGCACAAAGGAATCTCATATGATAATCTGCAGATCTTTTTAATAAACACCCTGTAATGTATTAATATAGACGGGTCGGAATTGGGTGTGCTATTTTTTTCGTTGAATTGGGAGTTTAATTCGTTGTTTGTCGGTTGATTGCAATAAGTGCTTATAAGTATTTATTTTTGAAAATATTCATCTGGGAATAGGAATATGATTTTTGTCATAAATTGTGCAATCTACAGATTAAGTGGTTGCGCAATAGTAACGCAAATAATATAATGCCATCTCGATTTTATCTGACAATGTTCGATTGTCTATTAATTTAAATCTATACAACAAAGTCGGGTTTGTTACACCAATTATAACTCAAAAGCGGGTGGATCGATTTTTATGATCTTTGATCTGTATCATTTGTAGGTAGGAAAGTAGGTAGGTAGGTAGGTTGGTAGGTAGGGAGGTAGGTAAGTAGTTAGGTAGGTAGGTAGGTTGGTAGGCAGGGAGGTAGGTATGTAGGTAGGGTGGTTGGTAGGTAGGTAGGGAGGTAGGTAGGTGTGCCGTAGATAAGTACTAAGCGAAGTGCGAAGCCAGGCCGGGTAAAGCTAGTTGTTAATAAAATATTTTTTCCAACCAGCATAAATACTGCCCAAATTCCCAATATATTTTCTAACAAACTTCATCAAAAATCCGTGTTAAGTTGCGCAGTGCACAGATGCCAGGCCAGCTTATTATGGCCCCACGTTGGGCGCCAAGCGACAATATTGCGCGGCCGCCGTGTCCCGACTAATCCCCGGATTCATTTATTTTTGACAACGCAATACGATTTTATCTCACGGCTTCCGATGCTGTTTGCCTTCTGTTATTATGCTCCCGCCATATTTGGTACACTTATTTATTTATTTGGCGACCCCTATAAGGGGCGATTTGACTTTTAATACCAAGTTTAGTGGTTGGTTTCGTTTTAAATCTGCGCTTATTTAATTTAATGGCGATGTGTGATATTGATTGTCTGGGATTGCTTTGTTCACGTGTTCGTGAAGGGGAAGTCTTGATAGCTTTTTGCTTATTTGCTGTGACGCAATCTATCTTAAGGTATAATTCATAACACAAGTGATATGGTATCTCTTTTGAAACTTAAACTAAGCTTCATAATATTATTATGTATAAAGAGATTGCCGTCACACGTGGCATTCCTCTACAGCACTCCACGAAAGTGGGTCGACCTAAAACGGATTGTCGTCCGACTGATGCACCTATATTAATTTTTGGTTTTCAGTCTCTTTCATAGAAAGCCCACACAGTCCCATCATAGGCGTTAAAATTTAATATTAGTTTTTATACAGAGCTCATAGTGTTTGTCTTAGAAAGTGGTTTTTCATGTGTTAAAAACAGTTTATTCAGGTTTATTCAGTATATCTTGGTCAAAATTGACAATCTGACAGTTTGATTACAAGTTGATGCGCCATCAATATTTGCATAGAGCAACAGTCGTTTTAAAAACAATCTTGACCCAGAACTTAGATACAAAAATATATCTATAACCAGTTTCAAGAAAAATCATATATTTTTTCATATAGTCTCTAAATCTGTGAAGAGAATGCTCGCCCACGTGATGTCCCCTTCAGCACTCGATGTAAGTGGGTCGACCTGAAACTGACAGTCGCCCGTCTAATGTATAGTTCACTCAACTTAGCGTTGTCCACTACAAACAAAATATAAGGTATAATTGGCTTATTTTTGTTGTATTTTTAGCTTATTTCTTCGTAACTATTACAGTAATCATGTAATGTTAGTTGGTCTCGATAACCACCGTAACATGACGTAATCCAAAAAGCTTTTCCAGGGAGCTTAAAGAAGTCACTTTGGCAGAATCAGAATAGGAAAATATTATCTGCGTGCGATTCATATTACGAAATAATTCATTTATTTGACAGTTTTCTATGGAGATTCGTAAAATTTTCCACACAATATGAATTGCTTTTGTGTCAAATTAGAGGAATTGCTAATGACAGCTGGAAAGTCAGGAATTGAATTGTTTTTAGAGGTATTGCTAATGTGGCCGTTTTAGGCCCCCTGATGTCCTTAAAACTATTACGAAATAATTTCCCTTACTTTTTCCAGGTTATCGAAATTGTCATCTTTGTAGCTTCTTATGAATCACTAAGTTAATCTTCTTGCCTGTTATGATCGGAGCTTTCTAGATCGTCCATTTCTTTGGGAACCACTAATGCATTATTGCTTTGGTAAACTTATAAACAGAGCAAAATCTAGTCAAATATTATTTGAGACTTTTTTTGGACCTATCGCAATATTTATCACCGTTTCCATTAGTTTCCCCAGCTTCTCGAACCTTCCTTTATACTTTATAGCTCACAATCTATCAAGAGAATGGCGTCGCTCACGTGGGCCCCTTCAGCCCTCGATGTAAGTGGGTCGAACTGGAACTGACAGTCGTCCGTCTCATAGTTGTGCGCTTTTAATTAATTTTACGTTCATGTTCTATTGGAGGTGGTGGTGTCTTTAGTAATGGTTGCGTAAAGTGGGTTTATATTACCCATAGATCCCACTAGCTTAGTTATGTCAAAGAAAGTTTCGTGAAGTCTGAAAAACTTCATTTAAGTACCATTTTATCTATAAGCTTCAAGTTTTTCTTTAGCTACATTTTTACTTTTGCTTAGGGCAACCCACTTACAGATAAAACTTACTTATTTAGTAAACACAATATTGAGTCTTTGCCAAGAACCATAGGCATATGCCTACTTAAAAGGTACTAATATAATATAATTGTGATGAAAAAGCATTGAAATTGTATTCCTGTCATTGGAAATTACATTTGTACCTCGAATTTCGATATTTCGATGCCATATAGGACGTGACTCTAACAATGGGCTCACGCTTATCATTAAATTTGACGAAGCAGTCGCTCCGTGTCACAGAAATTTGCATATCTTATTAAAAACCTCGACGTCAGAGATAAAAATGAAAATGAGACACGTAAAAGAAAAAAAAATAACGGACACAACGCTCACGAGACAATGGTTATTTTGGGCGATACGAAAAAACTGTTTTGTCATGGAAATTTCGGGTGGACACTTTGCATTTTCTTTATTTCTCCCCATTCCTTAGTCAACGAAGAAATCTGTTTTTTTAATTATCGTGTTTGGTAATTAGTTTCGGGAAACGATCTCTTTCTTCCGTTTCCCTTTGCGCAAGCAACTTGTCTGCTCCTAATGAGGTAATTTATAGTCTAACCGCTGCACTCGAAAAAGTAGGCTCTTTTTTGTTAAAATCTTTGAAGTTAAGTCTTGAAACTGATAAGTAGAGAGAAATATTTAAGACGATTCTGGTTTAAATAGACATATACGGATAAAGTGATATTTCTCATCAGTAACAGCAAGTTTATTAGCTAATTCTCTAACGGCGATAATATAAACACTTTTGAAGCATATATAGGTACCTACTCACAAACTCAAATCAAAATAATAACACCATTATCTAAGGTTCCTCTTGAATCAAACAAAATACAGCAAGAATATCATTAATTCATTTACCTGTAAAACAATTGATTGTTCCAAGTTCAACACAACTACTTAACTCAATGAACTATTAACAAGTTTTATAATTCGCCGACACTGAAATGAATTTCGGCGAAACCTTCTCTGGGGTAATAATGTAGCCAAATCTTTTGATGTCGCTTAACAAATTGAAGCATTTGACGGGATTCAAACCAAGATTTATTTTTCCCACACGCTACAGGCAACAAACTCTCCCTAGGATTATATCAATCGTGGACACACAATTTAGATTGACAGAAAAAACCCGATAAGTGCGCATGCCTTTATGAAGAAGGATTCCGTAAGGCAGTTGCTATAAGTGTATTAAACAATGAGACACGTTTGTTAATCTTGGCCTTTGTCTTGGCTAAGCAATAAGAGCCGCACGGGTCGATCGATCAGGTTAAGCTACGCTTGCCGGGGTTGGTCCGTGGATGGGTGACCATCTTTACGCATCGAGACTCCTCCGTGTCAAAAAAAGCACGTTACCCGTTGGTCCCGGCTGTCATTCGAGGATCTTTGACAGTCGTTACGGATCGTTAGAAGCCCGAAAGTCTGACAACCAGTCTTACCAAGGGTATCGTATTACCCAGTTATTGGGTTGTGGAGGTCAGATAGGCAGTCACTCCATTTAAAATACTGGTATTCAGCTGCATCCGGTTAGACTGGAAGCCGACCCCAATTACATACTTGGGAAAAAACTAGGCAGATTGAGTTTTTTGAATGATTTTGACATTATTAGGCTGTTTTTGACTATTAAATTAATACTTATATGAGTTATCGGAAAAAAAAGACTTCAATTACCAAACCGAACTAAACGGTAATTCAAGTCTCATCAAAAAATTTAAATCAATCGACATTTTTATTTTTAGTTTCAGGAGTGTTAGTAAATTGATTCAGACGTGACTTTGCGGAAATCCATTATAAAATACAATAGACGCAGATATATTTAGTAACCTATTCCGCTTGACTATTCTTCAAGAGTCATAAAAACCCTATAAGAAATCGACACGAGCGCTGGACGCAGAGTTTTACTCTGCGTCCAGCGCTCGGTGTGGTAACACGGCGCGTTCTGGTTTGCAATTGGTCAATCGTCATCCTGAAGATGCCTCGTTGAGAGGTGAAACACGTGTCGATTTCTTACAGGGTTTTTATGACTCTTGAAGAATAGTCAAGCGGAATAGGCTACTAAATATATTTGCGTCTATTGTATTTTTTTTTCAGGGGTGTGTGAGGGCTTTTCTGATTTCTGTGTGGAAATGGCGAAAGTGTAAGGATTCCCTGATTTATACAGATTCCTAAAGAATGACCGATGAGTGTATTTTCTACAGCTGGTATTTGCGAACGAATTATTATGTCACACTGAATAGAATTCACTTATACGGGTTTATTATTATAGGTACTTAGTGGGACTTAATGTCAAATCATTTAGATGGATTTGTTCCGTTCTGTCCAAGTGCATGGTTTTTTGCAGAATTATTTCAGTAATTGTAATTTGGGGTGTAATAGGGAATATGCATGTGATTCAAATATGGGTCAAATATTTTTTTGTTATTAACTATGTAACTTCAGAATTATGCCTCCATCAATATTTTTGAATAAAATTTATTTTTGAGAGAGAAATTAATTTTTAAAAGTCCCAAAAAACTGTGGGTAATTCAAATACTTGAAAAGGCTAAGAGCGGATGTGACGTAACAATCCGGGATAACAATCAAAATGTCAATGTCAAGTCAATCAACAAGTGTCAAGTCAATGTCAAACGCTCATAGAAAAAGGAGTGTTTGTCTTCGACTTGACAGTTTCTTGTCTGTTTTCACGGATTGTGACGTCACCGCACCAAGCGCGCCAAATGGAGGGCGTTTAAATAGCCCGGATAGGTTGGACATTTAAAAAAAAAAATTAACTACTTTAAATTGCTTTTTTGCCGTCCAATTTTTTAAAACTATTATTTGACGATGTAAACTATCGAATAAAAATATTAAAGAAATACATGCATATTCCCTATTGATGCGAATTATTATTTTGTATTGTAAAAGAGGAAGTACAAAGCACACGATAATAATTCTAACTTAATATTATAAATGCGAAAGTGAGTTTGTTACGCTTTCACGCTAAAACGGCTGAACGGATTTGGATGAAATTTGGCACATAGGTAGACCTTGACCTGGAGAAGGACATAGGCTACTTACTTTTCAACCTGGATTGCAGACGAAGTCGCGGACAACAGCTAATTATGTTATACTAGGAGACATATGCTATGGAAGATGGAAAGCTCTTTGGGAGACCTATGCCCAGCACTGGGACAAAAACTGAAAATGAAAAAAAAAAAAATACTGAAAGAATTAACAACGTTACGTTGTGTCATCACTTTAAATTACGCCAAGAGGTTCGATTCTTCTAGGTTTTCTTGTGTTCAGGCTTCAAGTGTTTCATTTCAACTAATATCTCATGTCTCATGTCATGTAGTTTCCTTTATAGTTGTTGTTGATCTATTTTTCACTAAAATCGTGCGGAAACTGTCGAACTGGCGAAAAAAGTCTTCAATGCCATTGCTGGGTATTCTAACATCACTTTCAAAAACCGATCGACTTGTTTACAGGGCAGGGTTTAAAACGGCGTCCTGGCTGTCATTTGTGGATCTTTGACAGTCGTTACGGGTCGTCAGAAGCCCGAAAGTTTGATAACCAGTCTTGCCAAGGGGTATCGTATTACCCAGTTACTGGTATAGTCGCTCCATGTAAAATACTGGTATTCAGCTACATCCGGTTAGACTGGAAGCCGACCCCAACATAGTTGGGAAAGGCTAGGCAGATGATGATTCCCAATTCCTCTAATTTGTCACAAAATGGTGACACATATTAGCTGAATCATAAGCTCTCAATTGAATTCATATTCGAATCATAATTGGTGTAAATATTGCTGCATGAAAATGACTTAATTATTAATTAAATGACCGTAATTTAATTTAATTAATGTTTATTCAACATTATATATACTTCAATAAAGCAATTCATAATGTGTGGACCATTTTACGAATCTCCATAGAAAACTATAAAACAGATGAATTGCATATTATGAATTGTCAGTTTGTGACATTTTACGATGATTCATTATCCTATTAAGATTCTGCCTGTGTGGCCGTTTTAAGCCCCCAGTCCCCCGTAAAAAGAAACTTGTTTCATTACCGAAGCAGTGTCCCAATCTAAGTAGTACATAAAACGACATAAATATTATCAACAGATGCTTACAAGTGGCGTATCAGTGTAAACGACGCGACGCAATTGAAACCGCAGTGTCCCTTGTTTTTTACGCAAGGGTAGCGTAAGCTCCTAATGCCAAGTAATTTCGTGACCCTGCCTTGTTTGGAGCCTTTTACCGACTTAATGTCTTCGTCCGAGCCATATATAACGTATATTTTAGACAGTATTAAATGTTTGGAAAATAGGACGTTGAGTTTTGTGATGTTACTGTTTTGGGAATGTGACGGCCTCTATTTCTACTCGTAGTTATGTGGTTAAAGGGTTGATTGGAGATGTTTCTTGAAGTTGTAAGTGGTTATAAATGAGGTAATGGTTAGGTTCAATATAAAAAATAAAATGCAAATTACAAACATCTCATTATGAATCCTCATTATACTTACAAAAAAATGGCTGTTTCTTAATAACGTGCCTACGCACGTCGAAATGAAAGCGTCCCAAGTCAAGGAAATTAAAATTCTCAAACAGAGGGCAGTTACAACAAATCCCGGCACTAAAACTCCTATATATCCCGGGCGAATGTTGTAAAAAATCATTGCCTCCATCCCTCGGCCCTCTCGGAGGGGAAAAATCTAATCTGTGCATTTTTTGCGGGACCGCGATGCCACAAAGAATTTCATTTCCCACTGTTCATCTATCTCTATTTCAGTGACGGCTCTTGTTCTTGGCCCTCCCCCTCGCACCCTCCCCCAGACCCCGCGACCGTTTTTTTAGACTTCCTCGATCGGAGATAAGGTTAAGCGAGCTTCTCTTATTAGTGGTTTATACGAGACATTCGCAGCATCTCGCTTTAATTTGTTATGTACGACTTTATCGTCCAGCTGCATAAATAGATTCTTGAATTCGTTTAAAATTAGATCTGGAGGAATTTTATATTAATATAGATATCGGGTGTTTTTGTTCACACGCAGATTTTATCTAATGTCGTCTGTGGGTTCATCGTCTGCTGTATATATTTTATATTAAATTATAGCATCTAGTCAAACCTTGACATGATACTCTGTTTACCTACTAAGTTAAAAATAGGCTATAAAAGCATCAGATTTCCAAAAGTATTTTATAGCAAAACGATTAAAAAACTATAACTGTAAGTTTCGTTTATGATTGCGTTAATTGACCGAAACGCACCCAAATCAAGCAAAATAAATAATACCCATAACGGAAACAGTTTATGGATTAAATTAATGTACAATAGCCGAAGGTCTGTTTATCATAATAATGAAGTCGACAAAGAAACCGAGCCGGCAAAAGTCAACTTATAATTGTATTACTAGCATCACAATCAAAGCGAGCCTCCACGAAAACAGAATTACACAATTGTGTACAATTGACATTCAAATCTGTGGACATTGACGCTTTGTGCTTTTATTGGCACTTATTGACGCGTAATTGTCAATAAATTCCTACGGGATCCAAGTTTAATGTGGGTTTGGGTGAAAAAAGTTATGTTTTATTAATATTTTTACGAGAACGTTTAGGACGGACGATAAGATCTGCCGTTTGGGAAGTTTTTTCTTTCAATTTCCGTCACGATTTGTACGCTCATTATTGGTGAGCCGATGGGGGCGATAGGGGCAGTGGTCGCATGCCATCCACTCTAGAGATGTTATCGTGTCTCTTAGCGACTTTCATCGGGGCTTTCGATTGTACGCCTCCCCTTCCTCCCCTACTTACTTGCTTGTGAAACATGATTTCGATGACGTTATGATTTATGTTCAAGAAAAAACTGTTACGTGAATCGTTAGAAGGTGCGACAGATTCGTGACTCAATAATTATAGTCTAGCATTGATGAATTAGTTTAAGTAAGAGTTAATTCATACTTTCACATGAGACCAGTTAGTGTAGTGCGCTATTTTGTTTGACTTCGAAGTCTGATTACGGTGACTTGTGAAGTTCAAAGTCAATCCTAAGTGGTGTGCTATTTTAAGCCTGGAGTAAGTTAACGTTCATTCAGACGATAGTAACTATTGTATTACCTAAACTATTGTTAGCAGTTGTAGTTTGTGAGGCAGTGATTATGCCGAATATGCTTTGGTTTCAGTCATTTTTGTTTTGTTGTTTGTGTTCTTAATGACTATGTGAATTAAATTTACTGTTGAATATTTTGTGACGTTTTTACAGTCATTTATATAGGGTGTAAAAAGAACCATCACGTAGCCGTCAACTACGCATTCTGTATATCAAATTAAGTAATATAACACAAAAATACAGTAACCAGAAGGTCCCCAGGCATACCTGGGGACCTTTTGGTTACTGTATTTTTGTGTGGACCATAGTCCAGAACAGAAAAAAATCAAGTAATAAAAACTAAAACCTGTTCGATTTATGCCCTAACACGTGTGACTCCGGATTTTTAATTTGTCTGTCTGTGGTGTCTTGTTTATATCTTTTAAGTCGTAGTTGGGTTTTAGTTTTTATTACTTGATTTTTTTTTTAATTCTTTTGGTGTTATAATATATATATTTTTGAAATGTGCTCATTAAACCCTTTCATTTGATACCCAACATGGTACGATTAAACCATTTTTTTTTTTAAGTTCCTCACTTTATGTCCTCTAGAGGGCGCCAATGACGGGAACAACAAGTGATTTTCAGCTTCGTTAAGTATCTTTTACACCCGTTATATGTAAGTCTTTTTACAAAATTAGAAATAATATACCTCTATTATACAATCGTAGTAGCTAAAGATAAATAGGTACATCCTAATATAGGTACATCTACATCTACAAGTGTGCGTACGTATTGTTGTGATGTCATATAGAGGGATTAATTCAGGGCACGTCGTCATCTGATATCTGATCTTGGGGTTCTGTAGGGGCTCAGACCTTGATACGGCATACATACGTATCTACATCCTGTCCACAGACATGTACATACGGATAGATATTCGTTTGAATGGGGACATTGATTTTGATAGGCATTTATTAATTCTGGTTGGAGAAATCTGTTTCTCGATGAGGACGATGAGATAAAGAATGAAACATTACTATATTTCTGGGAAGTATATTATAAAGTCTACTAGCTTCCGCCTGCGGCTTCGCCCGCGCGGTATGTCGATAAAAAGTAGCCTATGTCCTTCCCCGGGATGCCATCAATCTTCGAAATCCGTTCAGTGGTTTAGGCGTGAAAAGGTAACATACAGACAGACAGACAGACCGACAGACAGACAGAGTTACTTTCGAATTTATAATATTAGTAAGGATGACTGCCTCGTTGGTCTAGTGGTCGCAAGCGCTACTGCGGAGTATGAGGTCCTGGGTTCGATTCCCGGGTCGAGCAGTGTTATTGGGTTGTTCCATCTGGACTTTCTCAGTAGCAGCCCGGAGTCTGGATTTGTGCCCGATTGATGGAAATAGGCTCTTCCCCTATTACATGGGAATGAAACATAACTGGCGAAATGTGGGTGTTGGTACTATAGGTACACCTCTGCCCAGGCGTGATGTTATTTATTGTTATAAATAAATATTCTATGGCAGTCAGGCTTTCAATATTCAAATACCTTTATTACATATTTTAGAAGTGAGAGCATTATTTCAAGTGTATTTTTGTTTAGGTTTTAGTTTATTGTTATGTTTGTATGTATGTATGTCTATTTCTTTGGCACAACTGTAGCCTAAACGGCTTGATGGATTTAAACATACGAGGTGTCGTTAGGTTAGGTTAGGACAAACCAATAACCTGAAATATGGTGTAACTTTTGCCTGTAATACCTTACAAAAAACAAAGTTCAATGCTTGTTTTTCTCTTTTCGGTTGTAAGTTTTTGCAGTCGGCTTTTTTTTTTTTTAAATAATTTGTTTTATTTTCAGTGCAATTTCCGTTCATTTTCCTTACAACTTTCATCAGATTTCCTAAAATCATATACCTACATCGCGATATATTAATTTCCCTACACGTTAACATGGACGTAAGACATGATAACGCTTATTAAACACGTCAGTCAGTGCGACAGTATCTACCCTCCATCGGCGTTGGCAGAACAGTGCAGTAATGGGAAAAATGTTCGGCCATCGTTATACATACACCACTGTTGGTATATTGGCTTATAATTGTACTCACATACATAGGTTGCAGGGATTCCATGAGATTTGTTTGTCACGACATAAAAATCTCTCATAGAAAACAGGCGTGATGTTATACAGGGTGTTTGGAAGCTGGGTGCAAGCCTTAAAGGAATGATAGTTGAGTAGTATGGTTTTAGGGTTCCGTACCTAAAGGATAACACGGGACTAAGACTTCGCTGTCCGTCCGTCTGTCTGTCTGTCCGTCTGTCACCAGGTGGTATCTTATGACCGTGATAGTTAGACAGTTGATCACAGATGATGTGTTTCTGTTGCCGCTATAAGAAAAAATACTAAAAAACAGAATAAAATAAATATTTAAGGGGGCTCCCATACAACAAACATGATTTTTTTGCCGATTTTATAGATAATGGTACGGAACCCTTCGTGCGCGAGTCCGACTCGCACTTGGCCGGTATTTTTTTTTTAACCCAATTTCCAACAGTGCCCCAGTTTGGTATGTAATTTTTTTTCATTTATTGTGGTTTGAAATGCTCTAAAAGGTCTGGTTTTTGCTCAAAATGCTCAAAATGGTGTCAACTATCACCCCCTGAGCTTTGCACCCGGCTTCCACACAAACTGTATATTGTTTTTTGGTGTTTCCCTGAATTTCAGGGGCTTACGATACTGCCAGGATTTATAGAACTGTCAGATCAAGCAAGTAGTCCGACGACGTGTGACTATTTTTTCCAAGTACAAATACACACTTCATGACACATTAGGAACCAGAGGAAAAAGATAGTTATATTGTAGTCTAAAGAAGGAAAAAATCCAGGGCAAAGATAAGTTTTTGAAAAGAAGATGAACAAGAGAATCCTCACAAACTAAGTCCTGAAGGTCAGAGGAGGGTCTCGTATTAATATAATATTTATAGGTGACATAAATCACCGTTAATTTTATAGGAAAAGTTAATTAAAATTCATGTTATGTTGTGTTTTGTATTCGTGAGCTATTATACAGTAAGTATACGAGGCTCTAACAACCGGTAATAGGACGTCATAAAGCGCTAATATGCATTTATATGAGATCCTTGTGTAACGAAAGTTTCTAAGGTGAACATCATTTATTGAAAGTTCTTCAAGTGTAATGACGTTTCAGGATACGTAAAGATCATCTTTTCAGAATCGATTAGACAGATCAAAAAGGTTCTCTTTGAATTGATCACGAATTTAGCTATGTCAAATACCAAAATGATTAAAGTCTTTCAATTCAAACTGAATTTTCATTTTCCCATTAAAAATAAATTCGCAATGAAACCTAAATTAAAATAATTGAACACTAACCACTTAGCCAAAAACAATAAAAAAGGTACCTATTCTCAACTCCCGTATCTGGTTCAAAAGAAGCACGCTTGACGGGCGTCGCATACGGCCGTAGAACGTCAAAAAGTCTGTAGTGGGTTTTTTTGCAATCATCAAATTGATCTGTCCGCGCGCCATCTGGCCCGTGAGTAAAACGCTTTCGGGTTCCCTCAGCCGAGGAATTAATTCATATAAAACACACATATCGTTTCGTTGGACCTGATTTGATGTCGTTCGTTATCGTGTTTCTAATACTCGATAATTTTCGGAGTAGAAATTGTGCGATAAACAGGATCGTTGTTGACGTTAGAGGTTCTCGAATTGCATTTGTTTAAAAAAAAAATCTAAGTCGACATTAATTTGTGTGATTTCTAAGTGCATCTTTACTTACAATACCTTAGTAAAAGCTGAATATAATTGAATTTCATTAAGTGAAAATCCATGCTTACAATAGTTATTATTATCTAAAAACTTGTGCTGTGGTAAATTACCCAACCTATAAATAAAGTCTGTAAAATGGCATTTTCTGTTCAACGCAATTTGTATACCTATCTATCGAAAGTTATTAGAATAGCACCCTTCTAGCTCGTTCCATATGAAGCCCGCAGATCAAAGCGGGCATCGACAGTTGAGATACGTTGATAACTTTCACATTAAGCAGGTTAAATCAGTCAGATGAACGATAAGGGACACGCAATACGCACTAAATGCCCACAGGGAACGTCTGTTTAACTATACATTTGTACGTCTACGTCGTTATTTGGTAATTAAAATATACTTACCTTCTTTTATTATTACAAAAACATAATGTGCGCTGAAAACATAAACATTCTCACCTGAAAATTTAACTTATCCAGCTCATTCAACCTTCCGCGTTCGCAGATCTTTTTTCCTTTATAAATTACTCCATGTTGTTTTATTCTAGAACACGGTCTATATGGTCAGAGTTTCTACGAAAACTCATTGTGCGTGAAAACGGTAGTTTTCCCAAAACATATTTTTAACAGAAAGCTACAAAACATTTTCATATTTCAGTTGGAAATTGTAACTGTTTCGCGGCGCAGCACGGCGGCGTCTGGCGTAGGGCGTGTGTGCATGTGCGCTCATCAACTAATGGTCCGTGCGCGGCATTTGAACCGAGCCTACACTCGCTACAAAACAACCGCCCGCCTAGTCGCAGACCTGCTTTCGGCGCAAAATTATAACGTGTAAAACACGGCTCTCCTTGCATTCCGCGCACGGGATTTTTATGAATGCCGCGATTATTATTCGCATTTTAAACTCGAATGCGGTGCTATTCTCCCCGAGACGTATAGCAATATTCGTAACGAGTTTTCTCAACGCTGCTACCTAATTTCAGGTCGAGTGTAGCAACTGAATGTAGATTGTTGTGTAGTCACGAGTACAGAGCGCTACTATCGCTCGAGTCCACTCCAAGCGAGTGGGGTGAACGTCGCGATTGTCGACTGTTCGAATCGAACGCGATTGCAAATTTATTAGCGGGCGGGAGCCGGGCGCCGGCGACTCGGTCCGCGGCCGCACGTACGCCTAGTTGTTTTTACTCTTCATGTATTTTTTTCTCGACGAGGCTCGGCTCTCCCCTTTTGTTCTCAAGTGGACCAGCTGTCATTATACGCCATGTTACTGTTATTTTTTTCGACGTTTTTATAGAGTTTTGCGTCGAGAGGGCGTTCCGTTCGGAAAAATGTTCGTTTTGCGTGCGTCCTAGAGAGTTTGCGTGTCGAGTGATGTCGACGCGGCCGATTGAAAATGAGTTATGGAATTTTATTCCAGAATTTTTCTGTTGTTGCATTTCAGTTTGAGTGGGTTTTGTTCAGTAATTACACAATAGTAAAGCTTCTTTACTTTTCGTCCTTTAGACGACGGAATTGATTTTATCCACATGTTATTTTTAAGTTACACACTTAAATTTTCCGTTCCCTTTAGAAAATCAATCAAAAGTAACATATAATGTTTTTATCAGCGGTCGAGCAACTAGTTGTTCAACTTGGCAATCCCTAGGCGAAATGTTAACATGTGTCATTGCAGTTTTCAAGTGGCTTCTGTTTGATAATTTGAGGGAACCCTTTCAGCTGTGGGCCCTTGAGAGAGTAATCATTGATATTATGTAGTTTGCCTGTTTGTATTGCTACTTATTTATGTAAATGTGTGTAAATAGAGTGACACAAGGGTTCATTTGTGGGTTTGGTTTTAATTATGTATCCATTTTTATGAACAGATATTTAGTACATTATTTATATATATATAAATATTATTTAATACATAATATATGGGCTTACATGTAGTTAAACTGAAGTAAAGCAAGTCTTAAAAATTAATTTCCAAACTACGATTTATTTAAAAAAAAATGATATATCTGCTTAGATATATCCAAGCACACAAGAATGCCAACTAATGCGAACGTAAAAATATTGTGGTTAGTAGGGACTTATAAATGATTTATTTCTTGGAAACAGCCTAGGTCACTGCAAATTGATATCTCAAAATCTAAGATATTTGATAATTCCTTAGAACACAGTCACTTATGTATACTCGTAAAAATATGTCCATCGTATGATTAGCCGTCTCCCGGCGCAATATCTGTCGAACGTTGGGCACTCAGCAGAGAGCGACCAACAGACGCAGCACAATGACTGTTTAGATTGTACCCTCCCCGCCACCCCCCACTTGAAACCCCCTAGTTTCATATGCTAAGATTTTAGATATTGACGATGCATTTGATTTTTAATCGAACAAGACTTTGCTGGAGATACTTGGAACTCCCGTAGTTATGCAAGCATAATTTTGTGTACTTTCAACTCAATCTACGATTACTGGGGTTCCTACCCGACATAGCGTGCCCTCGTTCGCCTGAAAAAGCTACCAATTTTTTGTGCTTTTGTTTCTTTGCTTTAAAGTTAAGGTAATTAAAACTATTTAGAAGTGATTTATTATATCTTTTTCGTTATCAAGTACCCTTCAACTTGATATTCCTGTATAAGACTTTTACATTGATTGTCAAAACCAAACAAAATAACCATCACAGAGCATAAAATTACTTTTTTAATGGTGTTTTTGGACAACTCATACCTTAATCTAGTCAACTACACCTCTCTATTCAGTAGGTGCTATTATAGCAAGCTACCAAGCTACCATACATGGAAGGGATTTGCGTAGCGTTTGCACGCGTTTTATAATAAAATATTGTATATATTAATATGCAATAATATATAAATTGCATAATAAGTTGGTGACGTTATAGTAATATATATTATAGGTGCATGTGCGGTCACCCAAAATCAAAAATCAAATCAAAATTAGTCTATTGCAAACATGTTGTACAGAGGTTGGAATAAGATTATACGTTTCAAACATGCACCCTGTAAGGAAAGAATAGCATTGAAAATATATTATTATCAAATTATATCGTAGCTACGATTTATATTAATTTATATTATAGCTACGTCTGTGATGAGTTTTAACAAGAAAACGCACTCAAACATAAATACCCAGCTCATTGTTATTCTCAATAATAGTTATTACTAAGTATAAGACTACATTTCAGTAAGACAGCAGTCTCAAGATCGTCTCAAAATATGACTGGTTCCATCGGTTTGATGTTTTGTCATTATTATTTCCTATTGCCTAGATAAGTCGGTTCGAGAGGTCTTGCAATCTCGACTGGAGTTGCAATATTGCAGTATCTCGATTGTTGCAATAGAGCTTTTGGAGTGCACGCAAATTGTTGGTAAAGTGTTTAGTTGGAATGTATGTAGGTATGGTAAGGTTGAACATGAAATACTTTCGTCCTAAGGATTGGGAGAGTATTTTCATAAATATACAATAATAATAAAATTGTTTGTGTGTGTCTTTACAAAAATATATTCTACAATGATAACTATCGATTTGATGTTTTAATGCCTAGCCTAATTGCTTTCACCAATCTCGATGATTACCCAAATATTACATTCACATAAAAGAGATCCATATACATAAACATCCCAAATCTAATTACCCTGTAACTCCTGAAAACCCTACGTTTTTACGTTACCAATAAAGCAAATTGACGTCCCGCGAACTACTCAAATATATCCAAAAATGGTTCGAATGTGTCCCGTCTCAATCCAGTGCATTTTAGGAAATTATTTCTCCATCACATTACGGGTATTGGTGCTCTGCGGAGCGCGCCCTCTGCCGGTGCGTGAGGGAATTCGGAAACGAACCCCTCCCCCTTCCCCCGCGTCTTGTACTTTGAGTAATAGTGTCACTCACTAAGATGGGACGGCCTAGGACTATAGGCATGTGTACAGACAGGTGTATATGTGGACGATAGGCGTGCTGTTTGGGAGAGCTGGGAATCGTATTCATGTAGAATAGGTGTACCTATAGGATGCCATTTGAGGAATAATAATGTACAGTTTTCGGTAATGTTCTAATTTAATAAGTTTAGTGTTCTTCTAATAAAGCGGTTACTTGTAAAATCGTGAATTCCTATGATGATCATATTCTAGTTTTTGTTTATGCTAAACCCGAAAAGGGGTCATTGTACTCATCATTTTGAACAACTTTTTCTATTGGACCAACATTGAAATCGCGAAAAAAAATTCAGTTGTTCCATACATTTTGTCGATTTAAGTGAACACAAACGTTTGGAACAGCTGATTTTTTTTTCGTGATTTCAAGGTTGGTCCCATAGAAAAAGTTGTTCAAAATGATGAGTACAATGACCCCTTTTCGGGTTTAGCATAAACAAAAAATAATGTTGTAATTATCATACCTAGTGATGTTTTTACTCACGGGTAAGGATGCCCAAAAATATATGGGGAAAAACCGAGAGTCGATTGAAATTTTGTGAACCCACATAAGTTTCAATCGACTCTGGTTTTTTTTTGGGCATTGTCCTTTCATAACTCTCCTCAAAAACAGAGTTAAAAGAGAACCTCTGTTTATTTATAGGTGTCAACAAACTACAAGCTCCAACCTGGTCCATTTGAAGAGATTAGTCGTATGACCCTGATCTGTATCCATTGTGGCCGGGTCCCGTTCGGCACGGTTATTTATTTCGACGACATTTGCAAATCGTTCGACCTCCACACAAGTTTGCGTGGCAACTTGGAACGCTTTTTAGTCTTCCGTACACAAAAAAGATCGTGGTAATAACAATGTTGTGTCTGTGTGTCTATGCTTACACGAGATAATCAGGGTCATTGCCAAGTTCATCATTCGACAAACAAATTACATATCTACAACCAAAACAGTAGGTACTAACTACAGTACCATCATAAGCACCAAGTTATAACTCCACGCTTCGACTTTCTCTTTCTAAGTAAAGCAAACGGACACAAATTCGGAAATGAAAGTAAAAAATGAGAAAAAATATTTAGTAAATAGATTTGTATTCTCAACTTAATCATCATCTGCCTAACCTTTTCCCATTTATGTTGGGGTCAGCCTTCAGTCTAACCGGATGCAGCTAAATACCAGTATTTTACATAGAGCGACTGCCTATCGGACCTCCACAACCAAATTACTGGGTAATACGATACCCCTTGGTAAGATTGGTTGACCGACTTTCGGGCTTCTGACGACCAGTAACAACTGTCAAAGACTTATTCTCAACTTAATAAAAATCTTAAATACACTGACAGACAACGCACAGCCTGAACTACTGAGTCTAGAAGAATGAAAGTTAAGCACAAAAGTTCCTGATGAAACGAAAGTGAGTACAAATTTAGGATTCTTGAAAAAAGGGGAAAGATATGGGATGCAAGTTCGTAAGTTTTGCCGATGGGAACACGGCTTGTTTTCACCATAAAATACAATCTCTTATAGACACTAGAAAATGATGTATTCCAACATAACTATAAACCAACATGAATAACCCATAAGACTACACGCACCTTCGTATACCAAGAACACTATTTCTATACAAGTGTCGAGTACGGAGGTCTCTCGAAAGGACTCTCTGTGATGCGATTAGAGCCCCGAGCCTTGCACGTGACGAGAACACTCAGGCCATAAGCCTGGCACTATAGGCCGTAAGTCCTAGAACTGGGCAACAGCTTTGTTCGTATGATCTATGGAAAGATAGGAGCAGGGATGGGAGGTTTAGTACGAAACGTTTCGCAGAAAATTCGATAAAAATTGGAAATTGTATGGGTGTGTTGGATCGGGTATTATTTCTGGAAACTATATATCGATATGTTGAATCCTTTCTGACACAAGATAACGGTGCAACACTGCGATTGCCAATCCGGTTAATTCCTTTGCTTGTTGCAAAAAATGTTAATTTGTGTATTTGTGTGACTCCATCCAAGGTATATAATGTGCAATTTAATTAAATTTTTGAAATAATTTTGTAACTTAAGTTTTAATTTTGCAAATTTTAATTTTGTTTTGTCATATTTATAATTCCATTTTAGTTTTTTATTATTAATTATACAAGTGCTGTGCACGCCTATAAGTGACGAATTCACCGCAAAACTGTCGAAATACAAAATATTTTTAATGTAATGATTTAGTGAATAAGTCGTTGGTGTGTCAATAAATAAATAAAGCACAGCCCAGGTATAGTGATTTAAATCATCTGAAAATGCAAATGTAGTACTAAGTATTCGCCTATCATTTTAACATAATCATAATAACACACTATTGTAATAAAGAGTCAATAGAAACCTCACTTGGGTAAATCGATGGGTATCACATTAACATGTAGACCCTTATTTTTCAACCTTACTTCATATACCTGCAGAATGCGTGGCAGCCGCAATAAAATCTTGAAGACTGTGTCGGATAGGATCTCGTCACCAATTTGGAGATCGTTATGCCTACGGGTAATTTGATTTTATTTATTTATTTTTTTGTATTTTCTTTGTGTTGTTCTAATTTTTATGATATGTACTATCGAATTGCTATGGATCTTGATGTCAGAAATAAATGATTTTTATTTTATTTATTTATATTAAAACAAGAGCAAACGGATTTCTCGCGATTGAACTTTCATGAAGAAAACTACAGATTTATGGACTTTCAATCAAAATTCATACAAAAAACAATGGTACTCAGTATACTGCTACAAAATACCATACCTATAACTTGGAAAACCCCTCCATGCATATATTAAAATCTAAAATCAACTGCTGTAGGTAAAGCTAAGTACCCACACACATAGCCAAATTGATTTTAAAGCTCACAGGTTCTTGACCACCCCGGGAACGCATGCGTTAGCGGTGCGCTAGTTATGCGTCATCATGTGCGTTACGAAAGCCATACATTGTCGAGAAGGTAATAAGTAGTGTATTATTCGTGTGAGATGTCCGCGATCCATGCGGTGCTTGCACGCATACAGATCACATCTCAGTAGTGATGTGCGCGGTGCGGGATGGGGCGGAAGTATCGGGGTTTTTATGAGGTACAATTTGGAAAAAAACTTTTTTTTAAAGTAAAGACGTATTTAAATTATTAATTTATGTTTAATGAATTAAATAGTGCAGTCTTATTTTTCCATTTATCATCCAGATACAGGTAAAACGCCTACTGTTCAAAGAAAAATTTCTGTACCAACTTGCTACGAGCTACCGTTTCGTAGCAGTGCTACGACATGCGTAGGCTTTATGCTACATCACTGTTTCATTATTTTGTACCACTTTACCTGGTCCTGAAGAAACTTAATAATCATATTTCCTTCAATAAGTAATCCCGTTACCAAACCTTGCCTAGCAACATCACTAGACGTGACTCACGAACTTCACGCGCCACTAACAACTAATTTATGCTAATTGCGTCTCAGCACGGCATACGTATGAGCGGCACGTACTTAGCTCAGTTTGCTGTGAGGAAAATAATGTTCAGACCCACAGCGGACCTTATTGGCTGAAGGTAATGTCTATGTTTGAGTTATGGTAAGGAGGGTCGATGAAGGTATGTTGTTATGCCTGATTTGGGACTGAAAATCGTTGTATGTGATACTTATATAGTTTTATCTATATAAGGATTTGAAGGAGGAAGGTTTTTATGTTCTTGGGTGGTAAATAAACAATCTCATGGTAAGTGGGCACCGCAATAGACATACATCGTAGATATAAAATAAGTTTCCATTTTTAGTTAAATATAGAATCACTAGCTTCCACACGCGGCTTCGCGCGCGTGGTATGTCTATAAAAAGTAGCCTTCTCAAGCTCTAGAAAATCTGTGTACCAAATTTCATTTAAATCGGTTCAGTAGTTTTGGCGTGAAAGCGCGACAGACAGAGTTACTTTCGCATTTATAATATTAGTAAGGAATTAAGGATAATGCTTAACCCTTCGGGGAATACAGGCGCGATGCTATGTTGTTTGTGTTATAGAATCATAGAGCCTTTAGTTTCGCAGAAACCGTCTGAAATCTTTCTTTAAACATGAAATTACAGTACCACACTTAACGGACTTATTGATGATTCGCCTGAATTTATTAATTTATTTTTTCGTGAGACGATTCGCAGGAAATTAATTTATTGGTAGGCGAATAGATTTCTGCAGTTATCGATATGCCTACAAATAAATTAACTTCGTGCGAATCATGTCAATAAAAATAATATGGTTTAATTGTCGATTCGCCCGTTTCCTGCGAGTAAATTAGGGCGAATGACCAATAAGCCACTTAAAGTATACTCTAAGTCAAGACACAATCAAACAGGTGTACTGTACTAATAAAAGCAGCCTCACCATTCACGCTGACACTGTGACACGTCGTCGTGCATACTCCTCTCATTGTCGGCACGCAACTCTGACGTCACGCTCTCCCCGTTATCACGCGCATTTTGGACTACGATTTTCCACATCTCAGACAGTGTAGTGTCAGTAATACAATGGAGCATTCCCGTCGAGTGGGAGGCTCTTATCGATCTACGGGGACGTCATCGAGCGATAGCGGCCGCGGCGACGCAAAAAGCGTGTCAGTGTGGCGGCTACAAAGCCTTTGTGGTGGGACCGGACGCCGCTCGCCGCCGCCGCTGGCATTGTTTGCTGTTTAGTGCTCGCTCGCAGCTAAAAGTGGCGATTTCAGCAGTAAGTTTGTTAGCACGACCTGTCTAATGTCTGTACAGCGTTGATCGGATGCATTAAACGCTCGGTTACGGTTATGTTGGGTTACCGACGACATTAGCTATTTTGGGGTTAAAGTGCCCAATAATTTTGCCGTGATAAAGGTTACGAAATGTTGATAATTCTGTATTGGTTAGGGTTATGGTTAAGATTAGAACCTGACCTTTACCTTTTCAGTAGCCGTATCGTCTTGATTTTGCTTAAAATAAGATTTACCTAGAGTTACATCGCTACCCTCAGACCAAATAAAAAACCAAGACAAAGCGCTGCGAACAATACAGTGAAGCATGCCAAAACTACACCTCCGCTCTTTGCATACACGCTCATACGCACCAATTACAATAACGCTGCAATGAAACTACACTAATTGCACATATCATGTTTACGAAACCGGCCTCACGTCACGACAGCGCTCTGTGTTGGTTTTTTATTTGGTCGAGTCGCTAACATGATATTTTTTATAAACATCATTTTTTTTCTCAAACATTGAACTTTCCAAAATCCTTAGCTGGTTCGTCTAGTTGATATCGCGAGAACAATTTGCGATAGTGGCGTAATGTGTGTTTATCGAGTGTGGGAGGGTGGCACCGCCGCCGCGCTGCTGCAAACTTGGACGAGGCGACGAAACTCCTGGATGTTTTCACTCAAAATAATAAGTTCCAAAGAGAGCCGGAGTCAATTTTTTGCGAAACTCGGTGTAATGGATTGTTGGGAAGTTCGATAACTTTCGGAAGCCGCTCCTCGATTTTATTTCGCTAAGGAATTTTTTAGCCAATTTCTCTTCGGGAAAGTTTGAAATCTTCCAGTCACCCTTCAGCAAATAACGTCGCTCGGGGACTTATAAATATTTTATTAAAAATTAGGCAGCGCATTTCGTTATCCTCCAAGTTTTTGTTATTATTATTTGGTTAAAGTTGTAAACAGACAATAATTTAATATGAAAAATCAGTTTCCTAACGTTTCCAATCAAAAATACTTCATTTCGATTTCTTCGAGAACATTACAAAACAAAATATTACATAAGCAACCTTCGTCATTAATAAAATCAATAAACCCAACCAATTAAAAACCTCTAAAAAACCAGCCCCATCATCACAATATCATAACGCGTTTATTGACACTGAAACCCCATGGTTGTCAGAACATGATGACGCGAAAAACAAACCTATAATACCATCAGTCATAGGGAGCGAAAGTTAATAAAATTCATGTATTGGAAACTTATGGCCGAGAGATATTGTGCAAGGGTGCAACCCTAGAGCTTTCCTTTAAAATTAGCTGAAGATGGTATGAAGTTTATGACTGGTGAAATTTTGTTTGAATATTTTAAGTGAATTTTCTTTGGAGTTATATGCAGTTTGTGGTACGGTGGTGTGGAAATAATTTTCTTTTTCGTGCTCGTAAAAGTCATGATTGGCTGTCGTGCCGTCTTTTGAGATTATTCGTACAGCAGGGGTACAGCATAATCTTCAAATCATGTGACAGTCTATCAGCGATAACGATGATGGAAAAGGCAAAAATGTATAGGACTGACATAAGCTATCGAAAAGTTTATGTCAATCCTGTTGAAAGTCGTTGTAGAAATACGAAACGCTTTCGAAGCGATTGTCACTTGTCTAGGCCCTCTGGTAGTGATACAATTATTTCTCTCCCTCTCTTCCAGCTTTTACAGCGCTGATAATCAGGCCCCCATGCGGGCTTCAAACTGATTCAGGTTCATGTACCTTCGTTTTTGAAGAAAACAGACAAGCCTATAACAAATAGGTACTTTTGTCAGCAATATTGTCATCAGTACATAAATATCTTCAACTGTCACCTAATTAAAAACAACCTTTCACATGTCAAAACAAACAGAACACAAAACCATAAACACGAGTAAGGAAACCCTACAATGTAGGTACACCAGTAAACAGCAACCAACCAGGGTGTCCAAAAGATTAGTCGGCAGTCGAGACACAGCGGCACCGCGCGCATCAGCATTAAAATAAAAATAAGGGTAGCCATAAATACGGCCGCACAAAGACAAGATATACGGTTATAGCGGACTGCCGCTGGCCGTTCGTGTGGAGACTCTACTAAAATTATGTAGGAATTGGTACTCGGTACAGCTCCAATAAACAAAAATAATGATACCTATTTAGTGAGATTGAGGGCGGTGGCCCGTACCTTCGTCAATAAGGTTGGATCGATTGGAGGAAGTTCGGTTGCTAATCAGGGCTGATAAATAACGTATTTGCCCTTGTACGTTTACAACTTTTTGGTTACAACCTTTACAAGTTAAATTATGGGATTCTTCAAAAGGATTTTAAGTGGTGTCAGGTCTTTATAATTGCGGGTTAGTCCGAAAGGGATACCGGGACCTTGGCAACAGGCAACTGAAGGAACACGGGTGGGTTTTAGTCAGTAAAAGTCTGACACGCCCTTCCGCTCCGCCCAGAGCGGGAGAAGTCATTGATGAATTCCCACCCTCAAAAAAAAAAGTCTTTATAATTCATTAGCTTGATCGCAAAATTACTGTTAAGTTATGATTAGTCATAGTTCTAATTAAACTGTACTTTAATATCGGTCTCGCGGTTATTCTTAATACTCCTTCAATATTTCTATATCATTAAAAAAATATCACCATAAAAACATCCTTCATGACCTAAAAAGCCAATATTCGGCGCACCTATCGGTCACACTAGCCCACTCTCCCCTCGTCAGGAAAGGTCAACCTCGCGTATTTTTGGCGCCAACAGGCATATACGGATAAATAAGAAAGGCTTCAATCGCCGTCAACCCGACTCTACCCTTTTAAAAGCCACATGATAGATGGACGGTTCGTAATGTTAACGCAACTAAAATTAAGGCACGGAATATTTTTTGACAAACTATGTTCACCGGAAGAACAGGTATGATGGTTCCGTACGCGAAGAGTGCCAAAAGGAACCCTATTACTAAGCCCCCGCTGACCGTCCGTCTGTTTGTCTGTCTGTCAGCGGGCTGTATCTCATGACCCGTAAATAGCTAGACAGTTTAAATTTTCACAGATTGTGTAACTATTGCCGATATAACGACAAATAATGAAAAAGTAAAAAAAAAAAAAATAGAAAAACACGGTGGAATCCCGGTATGGGATTCCATACAAAAAAAAAGTTTTTTTTACTAAAGTATAAAAAAGAAAATGTTGTGTTAAATATTGTACGGTGGTACGGAACCATCATATGTAGTATGGAAAAGTCATATTTGCATAGAGTTTCCGTTCATTGATGCAGATTAAAGATACGCAATGTTACACTTCATTAAATACTTTGTTTTTTTCTAATCATAAAGATGACTTTTATTTTTTAATAAATAGTTAACATAATCAGCTCATAATATTCCCACTGGTGGGACACAAACCTCCACTCTGTGAGACCCTTAAGCAACGGCGCTGGTGTTAATCGAGTTAAAGTAGTTATTTAGTAGAGTTAACTAACTTGGACTTGTTTTTAATTTTGCTAGACGCAGTTGCCAACGCCTGTTACTATCGAAGTGCATGACGTTCGACTACAAAAACATGACGCCTCCATTCTTTAAAAAAATCATTTTTAATGGTTCTGTTCGAAGGGTTCTCAATCCAATACTTGTTGGTCTCGCACCTTTAAACAGAATTGGGTATACGAGTTCAGTTATCAATGAAAAAATTGATTTAAACCTTTATTTGTTTAGGTACTGAAAAAATTGCTTTTTGGACACAAGAAAAAACCTAAACTAAACTGAATTGAACAGAATTTCGTTTTTTCGGGTTTCCTTTTTCAGACCAGAGTATTGTTAGTGTGTTGTCGAATTTCCTAGAACCTAAGTTTTTTTTTAACATTACGTCGAAGCTCTTGGCCTTCATCTCACCTGATGCCAAAATGATGATCAGGCCGAAGGTGGAAGCGAGCTTCATTCGGAATCCCCAACTACAGAGGAACAAAGAAAAAAAGGGTATAAATAAGTTTTTCTTTTAAGCATCTATAGATATCACCCACTATTGTCGTTCAGCATCACCCATTCATGTAATTTTCCTCTACGAAAGCAATTTCAAATTTTCCACCGACTCCTTTCAGCCATGTATCGTTTTCTTGTTAAAACTTTAAAATAAAATAACACAAGAGAGCATGGTCCTAGTTACGGTGGCCACATTCTAACCCCTTTACGTAGCGTTGGATGAGAGGTGGCGGATAAATGGATAAGTCGTGTCGCGAGAGAGCCAGCTTCCGTTCCGCGGATAAGTTGCGCCACGGTGGGGCAACTGTGGCGGGGACTCATATTTTCGGGGTGCGAAAAACTCAGTCTAAGGTCAAGGAATATGTCGGAAAAATATCAGGAACTAGGAGACTTTCAAAGCACTTGACACTATCTACCTGCTAAATTGAAAAATAGAGCAGAATTTATCTGCCAGATAAGTCAAATGAAACTTATTCGGAGGTGGTGAAACAGGCCCCAAGAATGTACTTATGTCCTCATGATATTTTAATTGGGGTAGGTTGGGGTATAGCATACACCTTTGAATGACATCAAATTAGTTTTCTAATACTAAGAAGGCGATGCATGTAAGAAGGTTAATAATAATTATTCATCATTGATTTAATAGCCACATAACAGGCTAACAACCGATAGTTTATGATCTCATTTATTCCCTGTTCATAACGTCTAACCTGTATGCATTGTGAGGCTCACTAAATATTTATGAGATTTCTATTGCTTTTCGAAAACCCACACAAGCTGTACCTACCTACGCCCTAAGAGAAATCGGTCTTAAAAGTTTAAACCTAGTCATCAGAATTTACATGATTCGATTTATATGATTGGAGGAGCTCGTGGCTAAGTAATAACAGCCCCACGGGTCGATCCATGAGGTTAAGCTACGCTTGCCGGGGTTGGTCCGTGGATGGATGACCATCTCTACATACCGATACTCCTCCGTGCTTCGGAAAGCACTTTAAGCCGTTGGTCCCGGCTGTCATTTGTGGATCTTCGACAGTCGTTACGGGTCGTCAGAACCTTGAAAGTCCGACAACCAGTCTTACCAAGGGGTATCGTATTACCCAGTTACTGTGTTGTGGAGGTCAGATAGGCAGTCGCTCCATATAAAATACTGGTATTCAGCTGCATCTGGTTAGACTGGAAGCCGACCCCAACATAGTTGGGAAAAGGCTAGGCAGATGAAAGATTTACATGATTATTTTCTGTGCATGATTTTATTTTGAGTCAAGTCTTGATCTTTGAACAGTGGTTTAACCATTGATGTGCTTTAGTCCAAGAATTCATAATTGATTCAAACTAAACCCGGGAAGACAAAAACACTAAGAAGTCACCATCAAAATTACCTGATTCATAACCTACTTGTACTACCCACTAAAGTTCAAAGACAAGCATTCAAACAAATAGTCAAGCATAAAGAGTAAATCATCGCGATTACTACAAGTAGTGCACTCAACGGTCGGTCATTAGCGCCATTTTTACACGAGTCCTGCAAAAACGTTCGGCACAACGTTCGGCTGTCGTTCGGCTAATCGTCGGAAATTGTGCCCATTATTGGAGCACTCGCTCGCAACTAAAATTATTATTGTTCGCACTAAAAGTAGCCATTTAGTCGGTGATTGCTCCGGAGTGGCCTGTTTCTTGAACAGATATTGAACGGACTTTTAGTCTGATGCGCTCGATGAGTTCATTCCTAAGAGTTAACGTTTTGTCTGAAAAATTGGAAGCGAATTGAGAGTGGCAAGATGACGGCGTTGTAAATGGTGGAAGACCATTGAGCCGTAGTAAGTTGTACGTTCTGGACATCAAAATGACAGCACTGGATTCAAAACAAGAATTACAGGAACAATGGAATTAGTTATTAAAACATTCCACGTTTAAATGCTCATTCCCAAAAACATTTGCATCCGAAATCACATTAGAAATTCGTGTCGAGTAATCAACAGCCACGGGAAGAAACTTGAAAATACCTCACAGTTGACATAACCCTCGGTCCTTCGAGCCCTTGGCTTCCGGTTATCGCTACACAAAGAGGACCGGCCCTCCCCCCTCCGGCTTCCCTGCGGCCCCCTCTGAACAGGAACCGGAAATACTACCCTTCTATCGTTAAGGTCTACCCGCGTCACACCGCTATGCTGGAATTTTTAAAGTATTTTTAGCCCCCGGCCTTGAAGTGCGGTAATGATTCCGAGGAATGTCTAATGGTTGGACCCAGATTTTAACAGCTTCAAATATTTCAAGGGAAAAATTAAATTATGGGGAACGAGCAATGTTCCCCACATCAAAAATATTTTTATCTCATTTTAAAATCATGTCCCTCCGCTGATCATGAAGCCAAGGATTTACCTATGAGCTATGTCACTATTGTAGTCAAAAAACTATTTTAGATAGCACAAAGTCTAGTTCAGATAGGGAGAACCACATTCACCAAAGGATCGGGACTAAGACGAAGGAATCTGCTGAATCAGAAACTACCCTCCACACGACAGCTTGTATCTTATCTATTGCGTATATAGAATTCAAAAACCGGCAAAGTGCAAGTCGGTCTCGCACACTAAGGGTTCCGTACCACCGTTCAATATTAAGGAAAAAACGCACAAATTAAACACGTTTCTTGTATTTATTATTCGTTGAGATTTATTTCATATTTATTATTCGTTGTTATTATAGCGGGAATAGAAATAATGAAAAATCCATGAAAATTTCTACTGTCTACCTAATGGTGGAATCCGACGGTCGGCAATATTGCAGACGCACACGCACGGTAGACGACCACAGACCGCCACGCACCGCGCACCGAAGAACTTCCGATGTCTGCGATACCCCGCACGTACAGTCGTACACCTTCCCACGGTCCGTCGTCCGGGCTCGTCGTTGTCCGTCCGCAAAATCGCGGATCGTGGGATATCGGTATAATACGGCTCATGAGATACAGCCCGCTGACGCGCTGTACACGGACGAACAACTTAGGCTTAGTAATAGGGTTCCGTCCATTGGGTACGGAACTCTAAAAATCATGGAACAAAAACTGTCTAGTCTTCTACCATGATGTTAAACCATGAGATAAATCATCGATCGTAATTTTGAAAAGTATTAATCAATTTGTAATTATCAGTAACTGCTATCGTCATCAATACATTTAGTATTTATAACGAGTAAAAGATATTATGCTTCTCAATGTTTAGTCTCTGTGTGTTTATAAAGCATTAGAGTTAAAAACCTCGAGGGTGGTTCGCCCCGGAAGCATCGCTAATGCATCCGAATGCAGCCGGAGCTCGTAGGTCACCCTTGCACGCGATCAATTCATTAGCCTGTATTGTTATGCCACTGTTTCACGGTGAAAATATGACTATTGATTTTAGTATCTGCTAATATTTGTTTTCATAAGTGGGTTTTTTCGTTATCATTTGATGTTACCTAATCGATTGAGACTAAACTCCGTAGATCAGTGCAAAATTTGATGAATAAGCATTTATGGTAGGTAAGTTCAAATTCTCGATTGTAAAATTTTTGTAAGCAAGTGTTTAATTGTTAATTTATAGCGATACAACAATTAATCTAGGTCGGAAACAGCGAAACGCGTTATATTCTACACTCGCGACAATCTAAGAAGTTCGTTTTGACGTTTCGTTCTCGTTCATGTAATAAAACGTTATGCCTTGAGAATCAGTTTTAAGTAATGTAGATAAGTCATCGATTACAAACTCTCTAAGTATGTTCAATCGATATGTCTCGACAATCAGTATAAAAGAGTTTTATAGCTGTCAAAATGGACTTCTTAGATTGTCGCGAGTTTAGTTGTAAATAATGTGTAATTCCCCGTTCAGTAGAGTGACGTCAACATTTAGGAGAAGAGCAACAAAAGTGTAACCGTGAAGTTTTTCATAACGAGGAAAACAATTTCCGTAATGTACTGAAATCTTAATATTAAAAACCCACTTAACTCCTAGCCTTTATACACGAAGCACTTACATTTCTTATTTAATACAACGTGCAAACGAAAAACAGAAAAGACAAGTGATTAAAAAATCAAAATGAACTACAGCGTGTCAAACTCGGGAGTTAACTCGCCAAAAACAACTTATTACCGTGTTACGAAATGTCAAAGCGTGTTTCAGAGGGAGTAGATGTAATATTTTTCATAATTCGGCCGGCCCGACGCGACCTCGCGCTGTAAAACAAAATGTCTGCGCTGTGCAACCTGTCGACCCTTTAGTGATGGGACATTGGCAGTATCGATATCGATAGAATAATATGAAGGTGGTAGAAAAATCATCATCAGTGTTTTTCTGTATAAATGAAAATAGGTGAATCGAGTGTCTGGATACCGGCATTATCGTTAATAGCAAGACATGAGTTTTATTGACTTGTATCATTTACAGTAATCTACTCATTTTAATGTTAATGGCGTCCATTTAGATGGATTAGCATTAAAATCTAATGATTTTTAGCACAGACCTACTCGAAGCTTAATTATTAATGAAAAGTATTCAATAAATACCAATGGATTAACTTTGGCTTTACATCATAATATCCCATTTGAAGAACTTCTAAGTTAGCTTTTAAAAATATTAAAAAAAGCAAACCTAACCTAAACCCCTTATTACGTCCCACATTAGGCAAATCGACACATCCCTGGCCCGCATCCGAAGCGGGGCTGCGTTTTGATAAATATTTACGATTTATTTTATTCCTGGAGCCATTTTTTGAGAACGCGCCCGTAAAGAGGAGAAATGGCGTCGCACGCCATGTTCACCAGAGCGGCACTGAAGTTTCGGCGGGAAAATAAAAACGCGTTTAACTTTGTGTTAATATTATATTGTGCCATTATTGCGCCATTTATTATAATACCGCGGAAGGGATGGGGTTGAGAGTTCGCGCTTAATGGACGTTTTGTTTGCGAGAAAAACAATTTTTTTTTAGTCTAACGATTTTCTGTTAAACCTTTCGGAAGGGAATGATTTTTCAGCGCGTATTTTATGCTTTGTTACAATATAGTACGTATGCACCAATATTCGTGTTTTGTTTCGAAAACGCGGCGAGAATTTTTAAAATTCCCATGTGAATGTAATACGAATTGGTAGAACTAAAATATAGCGTGCCTAGATTTATTTAACGGAATGCGTGTGTGGAATTGTATTATCCTTTGTACATTGTTGACTTTGGAATAGTCGGTATTTGAAATATTTTGTGAGTAACCCAGCGTCGATGGCGTACCTACATATGAAGGCAAAGGTAACCTATCCAGTCACAGAGTTTAAAAGTTTGAACGGCCCATAAATACTTAATTACACCGACTTTACAGTTTATTATTTTATGACTATAATTTATTGCAAGTAAAAAGTTTCTTGGAGTTGTACTGTCGGTGATTAGAAATAACGGTAAGTGACGCCACCTGTCACATTTCTTATGAAATATTCATTAGTAAAATTATGAAAACTCTTCTTCGTTATTGTCCATGGCTGCTATATTTTTTTTTTTGGTTAAGAAAAAGTTTGAATAACAAAAACCTTGTTATTTAAATAAAAACAGTATTCCAGCTAATTTACATAAGTACATACTACAGCATATAAAAAATGACAACATCCATACCCCAAATTTTTTAACATCTTTCAAAACTCAGATAAAAAATCCTAAGAAAATTCTATCCACTGTTTCCGCTAGCATATAGAAATTGTCTTATCGACCTGAAAGTCCGGGGTGTCCCAGTTCCCGGGGACTTGGTACAAAAATAATTAATTAATCAACGTAACCCTAGCATCCCTGCCTGCCACCGCTGCCACCGTCTGCCACCGGTTGCCACCCCGGGCGGATGGTAGCCTCGAGCGATCATTACTATTCCGTTAAGTGTGGTGGCTATTGATTCGGTATTGTCATTATTTTTAGGACTAATTAATTCTAAAATATTATAATAGTTGTAACAACTTCATACAGCTTATTAAAATTGCTCCGTTAATTTGCTGTAGATTTTTTTACATTGAGTTTGCTCCAGCATTTTAAGGGTTGTTTTTCATTGCGATGTTTTTATGCCATTTAACATCACACACTATTTATAAATAATTTCACCACGGGTCACACTAACATGCAGTATTGCAACTCCTTCATGAGATAGGTATACAGTTAACTGATTCAGGCGTGACTTTGCGGAAATCCATTTTATAATACAATAGACGTAGATATATTTAGTAACCTAACTATTCCTCAAGATTCATAAAAAACCCTGTAGGAAATCGACACGTCTCTGCGTCCGGCGCTCGGCGTGGCAATACGTCGTGTTCGGGTTCGCGACTGGTCAATTGTCATCATGAGAATGCCTCGTTGAGTGGTGAAACACGTGTCGATTTCTTACTTGGCTTTTTATGACTCTTGAGGAATATAGATATCTACAAATATCTACTAACTACTATAATCTAAATATATCTATGTATTGTATTTTATCTTGAAAAACCTAATATTTAGTTTGACATCGCGAGAGTTCCAACCCTCAGGTACCCGCAGCAGTTAAAGCTTTTTAGTAGCCTACTTTCTGTAGTGGGCAAAAGCCGGTTGTCTTTTTACAAACAGTTTTAATTATTTTTCCCAACATTTACCAACAGAAAAACAAGGTCTAGAACTAGGTTAAAAACACCAGTAATTTTAAACTCAGTCTAATTTTTTACCGTTACTGGCTGTTCAGATTTGCATAGGTAGGCACTTGTACTAAGCGAAGTTGGTCCGGGTGGAAAAGCCGTAAGTGGAACACACTCGCGAGCCCAGCTCATGTTAGTTATGTATCGGATGAATGAAGGTAGACTGAAACGCGGACATTTCACAAAATGAAAAAGTCAGTAAGGGTAGGTAATTTTTGCTAGTTGTTGATAGAGTTGTGATTGTGGATTTTTATTTTGTTTAAAGAATTAGGATAACACGAGTAGCTATAGATCAGTTGCACTGAGTGTCATTCGCTTATGTATTACTACATAAATGACTACTTTGATGCTAAATGAGTCGTTAAGCCTTGTCCGCCCCATTCCCCATAAATGAGACATGTATGAGACATGATGTTGGGATGGGATTTGATGTGATGAATAACCAGTATACTTAGGTCATTAGGAATATTGGTTTATTCATCACATCAAAACCTCGGAACAAAAACGCCTAAAAACTTGCGCCTGGTATGTTTCTTAAAAACCTGACTGGCTGCGTGCAAAGTGCAAACAAAATATTGCACCAAAATTCCAGTAATAATTCAAACAAATTCACGTGGAGGCAGCTAGTGTCATACACAACACAGTAGGCTAACCTTGCTGAGCATCGACATTGACACGTCCAGCACTCGGCTGGATGGTGCTCAGCGCAGTCCCTCTTGAACCCTTCGAGAGCCATCGCTGCACATTCATGCCTACCTAGTACCTATGAACGGAGATAATAACCAAATATATGTGAGATTGTTCGGAGCAAGTGATGGTGTGCTGCAAAGAGGCTTTTGATGTGTCCAGGTAGGTAAACATAAGTATAGTTTTAAGTAAATATACTGAGTACTTAAGGAGCTCGTGGCTAAGTAATAACAGCCGCACGGGTCGATCCGTCGGGATAAGCTACACTTGCCGGGGTTGGTCTGTGGATGGGTGACCATCCTTACATACCGAGACTCCTCCGTGTCTCGGAAAGCACGTTAAGCCGTTGGTCCCGGCTGTCATTTGTGGATCTTTGATAGTCGTTACGGGTCGTCAGAAGCTCGAAAGTCGGACAACCAGTCTTATCAAGGGGTATCTTATTACCCAGTTATTGGGTTGTGGAGGTCAGATAGGCAGAATTCCATGTAAAATACTGGTATTCAGCTGCATCCGGTTAGACTGGAAGCTGACCCCAACATAGTTGGGAAAAGGCTAGGCAGATGATGAGATGATGTCCTGAGTAGTTAAGGAATCATGGGCTCTTAAAAAATGGTATCTACCGATTAGGTAGGTAGGTAGGTATATCTTGATGTACCTACCTACCTTAAAAACTGAAAACAGTCCGCATTTAGTAATTAAGAATTGTTACAGAAAATGAATTGAAAATTAATACGTCTTGTTTACAATATAGGTATACCTACTGTGGCAACAGCCCGACTTGTGCGGCGTATGCGGCTACATTGTCCGACGAGTAACGCCATCTGTGATTTTCGATACAAACTAAGAAATGTTAAATGTGTTTCATTTAGGTTTTTTAATTTGAAGTACCTATGTAGTGTTCATGTTAGAATAAAATACATGTTTTATTTAAGGTACCCGTAAAAAAAAGTTTATATGTTTTATGGCTCACTTACATCACTCACCCGTCTAGCTGTAGACTTAATTAGCTTCTTTCATTTCATCAAAGTCAGATATCTTTTATCCGTGGAATAAAATTGTCGTCTGACAGTTTTTGTATGGAAAAACTGTCAAAAATTCAAAATTTATTCGCAGGATAAGACTTATACTCGGTATAAAAGTTTGGTGAAATTCGCCCTTAGTCATTTAATTGTTGAATTTTCATCGAAGTGATTTTTAAGATTTTACACATAATTTAGAACGGAAGAGCACTGATATCCAAGATACAGGTTTTTACCAAGTTTCAGGAGTTCATACAATTTTTGCCGTCACTTACATCATTTGTATCCTAGTTCTTAAGAATATAACTGCATCAGGCTATATTTTATTGAGTCCAAATAAACGTTATTATGGCGAAGATAAGTTAAAAAGAAAATATAAATTAAGAAAAGTCGTAAATAATTTAAATTAAGGCTTAAAATGTTAGTCATACCTATCATAGGAACAAGAAAATAACGAAAACAATACAGCATCAACAATTTCAAAAAGGCAAACAAACATTCTATCGCCAGGAAATGTGTGGCCAGGCTAATTCATCCCCTCGAGTAGCCACCGAAGATAAAGGACCCCCCTTTTCACCCCCACCGCCCCCCTCCGTCACCTGCCGAGTCTTTAATTGAATAATCCCCGTCATTAATCATAGCCCCCGTCTGGAGGTGAACTTGAATTATTTTCAGTCATTTCTTGTGACATTTGAGTTTTGGATCGGCGGCCGATACAGCTGAACGGATAGAATTTGGGACAGTGGGTTGTAAGTAGATATGTACCTATCCATAGCGGGTTAGGTGTGTTGATGAGGCTAAAATCATTGTCAACACCTTTTTTGTCATCACTCCCAGATGGAGATACAAAATTTCATTTTAGATTATGTTCAACATGACATTTAATTTTACCTATTTGATTTTTTTTAATTGACGATTGCCTGTCTGCATAAAAACATACAATGATCTGAAAGTAGCTAATAATACCTTGTATACCTGAAGAATTCACAGTTACCTATATTATTGGAACAGTAAATGACCAGCAGCAAAACATACCTACCAATTCAAAGTAAATAGCATCAATAAAAATAAACAGTCCAGTCGAGTTCACATAGGACGTAGGGCCATACCTACATCAAAATCAGAAGCCCAGACACGTTCTACCCACATGAGTCGACCCACACCTCCGTTACATGCAGGAAACCGTTCCTTAACTCACACAAACACAGTGGCAACACAACTAAATCACACGCACACATAGATTCGCCCCTTTGTCTTAGCTAAGTGTCAACCAATAAAAACAAAGGATTCGAAAATGGAACAAAAAGTGTCGGCCAATCGCGCGGGGCGTCACGCGTGTTGATGCGCGGCTATTGGCTTGAAAAAATCCGTTTAGCTCCGATGACTCCGGCTAGACGTTGAGATTGATGCGCCCGGAGACCGGTATTTACTTGAGTTTATTTACATAAGATACCGTTTCGTGTACTATCCTCCTGCACTGAGGCGGTTATCGTTCTGCTGATGGTCGTAGTAAAGTTGCTGTTGTTGAAGTTTGCTTGAGTTTGGTGAAATCGCTTACGTCTGAGTTTAAAATAGAAAATGTGTTTTTTCCGAAAAAAAAGGTCACTCATCTTCTCTGTTTGTCCGAGTGTACATGTCCCACAGTCATTACCTTTCTATGTAGCTATACGTACTGAGTGAATCATCCTCTTTTCGGCCTCACGGTGACTCACACGATTTTCAGAGCCATCAACGTGGTCCTGACAGCATTATTAACATAACACATTTGCGATATCAATATTCGTCACGAGTTCTTTTTCATTCAAACGGTTATCACTTCTCGGCATTCACGGCGCAGACTTAAGTAGGCATCTAGAGAGAACACCTCGTGTGTTCACGTGTGAGAGGGGGGCACAAGGGGGGGGGCGTTCAGAGGGTCATTTATCATTCATATCATCTTCGCTCCACTTCGCTCGCCGCACCGTCGTAAATAAATAAGAACAGTCTCATCTTTTACAGCCGCTGTAACATTGCTAAACAAATATCACTCTTTTCACCATCTTCCTAAAGTTCTAAATCCCTTTTCAGAATCTGCCGGTTAAGTTCTTTCAAAATTACTGAGTTTAGTTAGTGAGCGCGTAGGTAACTATGCATATGTTTTAGATATGTGTAGATAATAGCTCTGCTAGGTATAATAAATCTGTAGCTATGTGTTCGTCAGTTTTAAACTTAAGTTTGATGTTCGTTTTATGACAGCGTTGATATAAGTATGTCGGAACTTACTTTAAAAGAGACGATAAGTAGGTAGAGGATTAGACAAGCATGATTATAGGCATGATATTTATGCTGTTATTGTAAAAGTGCCCGTGTGTCCAGTGTCCAGAAAAATATGAAGCAATTGATAAGTAAGGTTCTACAAGGTAGTTTAAAAGTAATCTAAAAACGAATTATTAGGATGTAGTGATTTTATAGAAAAGTTTTTATTTTGGATACAGAACTTTGTGACTCGTCCATGTCAAGTGGTACGAGAAAAAAGGAAAAAGTTTCTGTAAGATTGGTGATTTTTAATTTATTCCATCTATCTTACGACAGGGCATTAATTTATAATTTTCACCTTCGAAGGATAATTAAATATATACTAAACAGACGGTGCACGCAAAACACCCAAACTCATAAATGTGACTCATTCTTAAAATCATCAGGTACAAAAGTCTACAAAAACTCCCATAATATTTTTCTTCTGATGCCTAACTCACGACCAGACGAATACGACAGTAACTGAATAAGAAAACCGTATTACAGGAATGAAACAAATTGCTACTGGAATTGCTTCTATTATTTTTATAATACTATCAAAATCGTAATTGGACCCAAATAATACATCCATAAGACGTTGTTACCGGCAGGAACAGAGGACAGCCAACAAAGCCGCCCACAATTGCGAAACCTTTTATTATCTAAGCATATTAGGTGCTTAGATTCCAAATAATTCCGCTCGCTCCGCTCTAAGAAGATTAAGAACGATTGGATGTTCGGAGAAGGTCGGCACTCGCCGCCACGTAACGTAATGGCGAGGTATAGGTACGGCTTAGAGAATGGCCCATCAATCTAAACAGAGTCCCTCAGATCGATCACTGACCGCCCGAGACCTTAAAGCTAAAAACTCACAGAATAACCCGCCGTACACGTAAAAGCAATTACCCAAAGAAGTGGTCGATAGTAAGCAGTTCGCTTGCAAGTCAGTAATTGAAAGGCCGTGTACGAGCTGGAGCCACGTTTGTTTAGTCCGTCATAATTGCTCGGCTGCACCTCCGAGCTGACGAGTCGCCGGCACAAAAACTCCTAAATCCAGTTCATTAGGGCTCTATTCACAGCCCACCCCTGGATGGAGATACGCGGTGATTACTGCAACCGCTCCCGACGGCTCACGAATAAAGACTGCATCATAATTTCACCAGATACACCCTCGTGGCGCATAAAAGGAATAGCGAGCTTAATTCCTAGATATAGAGTCTCATTTTGAATCGTGTGTAGTCACGTCACTTGCACAATGACATGTAAAAATAATGAACAAACTTAGGGTCTGTGCGAGGGAAGTTAAGTCTTGAATAGATGTTGGGAAGGGTTAGATTCGTTTGGTTGGAGTGAAAGGAGATGCTTTGTAAATTAATAGGAGGAAAAGTTTCGCGGGACGTCGCACCGGCAAGGTTGTCGCAGTTGTGATTCAATTTGGCCGCTAATTTAATGACGCTGTCGCGGAGGCAAACAAATTGATATTCATATGGGACCACCGCGTGTTTATTTGTTGTTGTTTTCATTTTTGTTTTACTGCGATTTCGCTAATAGTCGCGCAAACAATTGCTCGTTACTCGTCGTTTATCGCTGTACGGTTGCAGACGTAAACTATGCTTGTACGACGATTAGGTACATTTATACTACGTTTGAATAGTGATTTATAACTACTTTGTAAAGTACAATACCTAGACTAGAAGTGACGAAAGCCAGAATTCAGAGCAAACAGTAGCTATATTTCAAATATACAGACAACCAGCTAGATCACAGGAAAATGATATGGTTAGGAGTATTTTAGGATTTACCTACACACGTGCTTTTTGCTAACTCGTTTTGGACATAAATGAGGAAGAGTTTGGACTCATCAGGCTCACAGCTGGACTATTAGAAAGTATACACAAGGCACCGTCTCAACACTCAGCTGGTCTACTAAATGAGTGTACACTAGGCATCATCCTTGTCATCATTAATGTCTACTGGCCCCTTCATCTCTAAGGTCAGTATTCGCGCACACCAGACCCCAGACCCCGGAACATTAACATTAGTTCCCAGCGCTCACGTTATGCACCCACAACGAGATAATTGGGAGTGTCGGGCGCTGGCGAGTAGCATCCATTGTTGGTGTCGTTACACCGTCGTTATTCAATTCAACTCCTGCGCAGCCGACGTTGTTTCGGTCGGATGTATTGAGGCTAATCTTGGGATGGTTAGTGATTTCTTGGGATCGACGGATGCCTGAGTCATGTTGGATAATTTGCTGGTTTGGTTGCGAAACTTAAGTAGATATGAGCTGGGTCTTTCATACCGTTAACTGGATTGCTAAATTAATTGTGTCCAGTTACAGAAAGACGGTCAAATTGAAATTGACGAAGACTGATAAGGTACACAATGAGCCTTTTATCGATCATCGTGTAAATAAGGTAACCCTTGTACATTTATGGCGAACTTAAGAGAGGAAGTTCATACTCTTAAAATTGTGTACTATCACCAAGCCAATCAGATGGTACTGCGTTGTCATACCGTCTTCGATTCCCAGGAGACCATAAATTCTCCTCCCAATAATCAAAACAGAAAATATCAAAAAGATACTAACCTACCTTCATAGAACGTATCCATAAAACGGGTGTGCATTCACTGAAAGTACTTAGAAGGCTAAGTCTCCCTGTAAGGTTCAGATAAACGCGTCCAAAGTAATCCTCTTTGTATAAAAATGTCCCCGTGTCGCCCCCTGCCGGGGCGACTTTATTAAAAAGCACGTAATCCTCACTAGTGGACTGGGTAACGCGATTATACTCTATATAACAACTCAATATGCGAGTCCCGATATGAAATTGAATTTAAATCCGTTTTGCGTTGATGACAGCGCTACTAAATAATAAAGGTTGCCACGGGACGACTGATTGAGAGTTGTTAATTAATATAAGGGCAATATGACTAGTGGCAGATTTTAGATTGATTTTTTTTTAGTCCGGTTTGTTTTTGTTTTGGTTTAATATTTGTGGATTTGATCACGTCCTAGAGTACTATTGTAATATCGTATACTTTTACAATCTTTGTAAATATGTGAGCACCATGTATCTGGTAATTAATTTATTCATTATTGCTCCATTTATAATTCTTTTTACCTTTCGTAGTACAGTAATCTTATTGTAGGTGCATCGTCTTCACATATAATTATATAATTAATGTATACAAAATATTGTAAAACATTTTTAAAAGAGTAACGATGGAGTTTCTTGCCCATTCTTCTCCATACGAAAACTACCTTTTGGAAGGAGCAACTAGAATCAATTCTATTTCTTTGTTTGACGTTCAAAAGTGCCATATATGTGCCTATTTGAAATAAATTATTTGACTTTGACTTTGACTTTGACTGGGCACTTGGGTAATTTTGTAATAAAAGCATACATGAAACTTATGGTATTTGAAAGAGGTGTCGTTCTTTGATGGGAGTTCCTTATTTCTCTCAAACCCTTAGGTTCGTTAGTACAATCTGATACTGGGATCAGGAAAACAGGGCAAGCCGGTAAATAAGAGTCTTTCTTCTACCGAAATCCCATGATATATTAGAAAATTTAAAAGAACACATGAAAATATTGCAAAAGTACCATCTAATATGCAAACAGGAGTTGTCATTGCCCGTATCTTGACACCCCGACAGCCAGGAAGCGGGGAGAGGTGGCACACTTCATTACTCGCACATCAAACAATCGAGCCGCCGCCGCCATCTTGCGGAAGTGACGTCACTGACGTGCCGCCGCGATCGCTTTGATCCTCACAAAAATAAGTCTCCATTTGGCTGGCTGCATCAAGTTAGCTCCAGTCTAAATGTAATTGCTTCGGCTCTCTCGAGTTACGTTTTAGCTGGGAACCTAAGATCTATACAGGATGAAAATTAGAACCCAAAAAAAAGAGGTTGTTTAAAAATGTAATTTCTGACATAAATATTATCCGACTGAAGAGTTTAGAAACCTAAAAGAACAACATATCTACCTGAAACGTGTCAGGTTCTCCATTATGTACTGTTTATGTCTAGGGCTCAGTTTTCAGTCTAACCGGATCTGACGGCAGCTGAATACCAGTATTTTACGTGGAGCGACTACTTATCTGACCTACACAACCCAGTAAGTGGGTAATACGATACTCCCTTGTTAAGACTGGGTTGTCAGACTTTCGGGCTTCTGACGATCCGTTACGACTGTCAAAGATCCACGAAAGACAGCCGGGACCAACGGCTTAACGTACTTTCCGAGTCACGGTATGTAAAGATGGTCACCCATCCACGGACCAAGCAAGCGTAGCTTAACCTGATGGATCGAACCATGCGACTGTTATTATTTAGCCACGACATATTAAGTAATTTTATTATTATGATAAAACTTGAGTTTATGAAGCTGTCTTAATAACTTAGACATCATTCAAAGGCATTATTATAAAATGTTTTAGCAATTTATTGCAAATGAAAGCTTATGTGATGCTGATGGCAGGAGATCAGAGGTTAGCGGAAGCATAATTTGCAAGTAAAACTATTTAATATACGTAGATTATGCTAATCAATACCTGATCTCTACCTATATTAGAATGCTTCAAAATTTAAAAAAATCCACATTAAATTGCAATCAAGTACTAAAATCAATTTCACTCTTCATACATAATGCACCCTATATATAGCCGCCATTTTGACGAATAGGGAGATACAATAATGAGACTTTATCTGACCTAATAGTTTAAAGGGCTTTAAACGATGTTTCAAGTTAAGAGACGTTTAAACATCAAAAATGTATAACAGTGATGTAAATGTATGTGTAATGACAGTCGCTAATCATTACTTATTTTTAAGCAACGTTCATGAATAAAGATGTTACAGTTTAAGAGACCAGTTCTACAAAAAAAAAAAATGCAAAAATGATTTTCTTTTCTCAAGTCGAATACACTTACAAAATTACTTCCCAAATCGCCAAAATCAAGCTGCGATTTCCCCCTGACTGTTGACGTAACAATACAATAATCAGTGCAAATATGATTTGTTCTCGGAATAGGCGAAAATAAATAGTATGGCGGGGGCCTATCGAATTACTAATAATGTAAGTGCGAGTACACCCTTTTTACTACAAGAGGGGGTTTTCGTTCATTGAAGTAGGCAATCCAAAGAAAATTCAAAAGTGAGATGTAAATCTGTGATCGTGATGGCTTTATCGTAAAGGTATAAGTTTGTGTTCGTAGAAGATTTATGAATTACTAGCTGCACCCCGCGATTTCACCCGCGTAAGTCTCGATCCCGTGGGAATATCGGGATAAAAAGTATCCTATGTGTTAATCCAGGTTATAAAGTATCTGTTTGCCAAATTTCATCCAAATCCATTCAGTAGTTTTTACGTGAAAGAGTAACAAACATCCATCCATCCATCCATCCATACTTACAAACTTTCGCGTTTATAATATTAGTTAGACCATCCATCCATTCATCCATACTTACAAACTTTCGCGTTTATAATATTAAGTTATATTAAGTTATAATTATGATGTAGTGTGTAGACAATCAAGTTACTTAATATGTTGATAACTTTGCTTAGCTTTGCTTTCTCCATGGGAAAGGACCAATTGTTCCGTGCACCTAGCTTCTGACGTTTCATAAGTGCCCATGTAGGCATATGTGTTTTTTTTTTGTTTTTTTTTTTCTAATTAGCATTTATAAATGTGTCTATATCATTTAAACGATTTAAGTGGTTAAGAGGAAACGCATTCACGTGGTCATTGACTTTCATTCCATACTAACGTATTCCTCTGCTCCTCCCTGGTTAATGATACCTACTAGTTTATTTATTTATTCATTTAATACTTTAAACATACAAATGTACAGACTTAATGCCATAGGCTAGTTCAAATATTTTTTACGATATAAAGTATAATATCTACCACTGCCCTATCTTTTGTTTTTTGGCTTTCTTTCTTTATTTCGTGTGGTTAGTGAATAACCTAGTGTCAGAGTTTTTATGCCACTTATGGACCTCTGACTTGGCTTCACATGCCGAGAAATATCTCTCAGGTATGCCGTTTTCCTGACGATGTTTCCCTTCACCGTTTTTGAAGCAAGTGAAAATTATACAATATGCATATGAATCCGAAACGTCAAAGGTGCGTGGCTTGGGTTCGAACTCGAGACCTATGACTTGGCAGTCCGACGGTCACACCATTAGGCTATTACTGCTGTGTTTTTTGGCGTAATTATACATATTATATAGATTCCCAAAATTACATGCGCAGATAAAAAAAAAATGTTTCCATGTTTGAAAGAACACAAAATGTATTTCATAGTAAGAAGCCGAGGTTCACAGAGTTGACATTCAAAAGGTTTCATTGGATGACATATTACGAACAGGTAATTTTACGCTCTGTTTAATTCCTGTTAACGAAAATTAAAATCAAAGTTTTCAATTATAATCCTGATATATTTTTTACTTCTGATATAAAAGCAACCCTCATCCCGTTCACAAGAAAAACTCCTATCAAAACCACAATAACCTTTTCGTTGACACCCTCTACAATAAATCGTCAAAACAATACCGTAACCTACTAAATCATATTACTATTCAAAACATGACTCCTACATGTAGAAAAAAGTTTTCAACTTAAAGAAGTGTGTCATCTGAAGTCATCTCTCGTCAAAAGACAAAGGGATAACCTTAATTGAGGAGGGAAAAGGCTCGAAGGAGTACAAAAGCGTTAGTTGTCATGCCTTATCAATGGAATTAAGGGCATATTATGTGCGTTGAAAGGATTACACAGGTGTCCTGTGGCCTGCGGGCCAGGGTCGAGTTACGGAGGAAAAAAGAGCCACACTACAGATCGACGGTCAGATTTGTTTACTAAGCTTTGTTTGATTTTATCGGCTTTCTTTTTAGTGGAGTAATAGGAACCTTTTTTACTCTATTGTTTACGTCGTATGTGTTTTAAAATTTCTAATCGACCTCAGATTTGATCAAATCTGGAAGTGTAGAAATATGTATGCATATGTTTTACTTAGGTACTGCTTGCAGATAACTAATTTTCTTTTTCCAGTCATAATGTACCATTTAAGTTGGTACCAAGGGCAACAAAATCAAGCCACATGCAATAATTTTTTTTTTCGGAATGCTTACAGTCTAATAACAATAATATATAACTAAGTTACTAATTACAAGCCCCCACACATCTTATCTATATACCTACATTATATGCAAATAGGTAAATGATTTCTATTCTATTCTACTTACTCTTCTTATTCTTAATTGGTATTTCTTTTTATAATTTTCTCAATTACCCCAGTCGACAAACATGACCTATCAAACTAGCAGCCAAACTCCATTAACAGAAACTAGTTCGGAGTGTTGTAACACATATGTCATTAACCTCCATCGAGCGCCTCTGTGCGAACGTCATCTGCGATGCACTTTGTCTAGCGTCTCGCGTTACCTGTCACAGCCACCCATTAACGCTGTGACCTCCACCTACCCTCCAACTTACCCTCACAACTTGGCAACACGCCAACATAACATTGCACCTGAAAAACTTATATCTACTTAACAAATTCAATGGAATAAAGGTCTTTTTTGTTTGCGCGGAATTTTTCGTAAAGTTGTGGAGCTACGTTGACCCAAAAGTTGTCATTTGCTCCGTGATTACTCGCACGCGCACTCTATTTCATAGTTTGACAAGCGACATCGGTTATTAGTGAGTGTCGATTACAGTGTATCGATATGTCATGTTTTGTATCGATTTGTTAGTTGGAGGAAATATTTGAGATGTTGACTTGAGATTTACCTCGGTAATTATCCGGATTATTCTTTAAGCTGGCCTATTAATAACTTTCATGGGCTGAATGTGTTTTCACGCTAGTTCTGTGATCAGACCCCATTCATGAGCACATAGAACTTTTAGAACAGTTATAAGAGTAGGTATTTTTCACTTCACAGTGCAGAGGGCCTAGACAAAGTGACATTCTATCAGCGATAACGATGATGGAAAAGACAAAAATGTATAGGACATAAGCTATCGAAAAGCTTATGTCAATCCTGTTCAAAGTCGTTGTAGAAATACGAAACGCTTTCGAAGCGATTGTCACTTGTCTAGGCCCTCTGTTTCGTCATGGTTTCGTCATTCATGCTACTTCGAATTTCAAAAAAGCAGACCATCATTCCTACGCTCCTGAACATGTTTTCATTCACAATAATAATATATATATCATTCATTTTTAAAATTACCAAGCTGCTGCTGCATCATCATCATGTCAGCTTATAAACATGCACTGTTGAAAACGGACCTCAAACGTAATTTAAATTAATTTCTTATCACGATTTAAACGTCCTTCATTGAAGTAGGTACTGCGCTGCGAATCAATTAAATTATATCTTTATCAATCACATCAGCATTGTTTCTGAATTGTAATGCTCGAGTTGCAGTGTCATTACCAGCAGTACATACAAATATAAGTAAGAGACATAACCTCAAGCAGTCATTTAAGTCGCATGCAATCATCGAGAAAGTACGACTATTGGAGAATCACGACACGACACGCTGCGACATGTCGCTGTTTGCAATCCTTATCCTCCACACCTTTATGTCTCAGTGCCGCAGGAAATGACAATTATTTTTGCTCCAATCCTTGAGGGCGGAGAGAATGGAAGCTCTTTCACACGCGCAAAATAGCTCGAAGGACTAAGGAGCCCTTTGTGCACGGCGCGGCAATACAAAAAATATGTCCATTCACAAAAATAGGTTAGTCGCGAATTTTGGACGCAACGCTCTTTGAGATGAAGCGAATGATTTTAAACTGTATTGGCAGCGATTAAAATTGAAAATTGATTTGGGAATCACACAAAAGCATTCGGTGACATCAATTTTGAGTGGTTTCATTCATCCATCAGTTGCAGGTGAGATTAGAATCTGTCTGATACATTACAATGCAATTAAGGTGAGCGTTGAAATTTTAAATCGATCCAAAGTTATTAAAAGTTCAATAAAGTATTTAAAATTAAATCCTACCCAAAAAAGTATACAAATCATTCGACAATTTAATGACGTCAATTATAACCGGCATGCCATAATTACTATAATAATAAACCCGAAAGTTAGTTTTAATAACTTTATTACTATAAGTAAAGTACAATTACTGAGTATCCGTGACTCCAGTCTTTCACATTCGAAACGGGGCCGTCCAAAATTAAAAAAAAAACCTCGGCAAAGGAACAATAGCCACGCTGTCTGGATGGACAGGTATATGACGGGGCACATTTTATTGGTTTTCCGAAACATTCCCTGCCCTATTAATAAATGAGTGAGAGAAAAAAAACGCCGTAGAATCCATTTGTCAGGACTGCAGTGATTTATGAGCCAAAGGACTCTCTGGATTCCTAGAAGAGGTGAGTTTTGTTCTATTTGCTTACCTGTCACTTTGATTTAGAAGGGTACCTATGTACCTGGTAATGGATTTTCGCCTAAAAAGTAAACCATTAAGTACAGCGAAGTATATAGGATCGTACGACCGCTAATGCTATGTAGCAAAGTTTGCTAGTTTATGGGCCTAAACAAATAACCGCGTTGCGGCGCCGCAACGCAAAAATTAGCGGCGGCACCCTAAGATTTTCTTAAGAAATGGCCAGAAGTCACCGTTAATTTTTGCGTTGCGGCGCCGCAACGCCGTAATGTGTTTAGGCCCTATCTCCTGAAATCTTAATCAAATTAAGATTTTGATACAGTTTAACCTTTCTTACAAAATCTTTTTCTAGGAAGGTGTTCATACGCAGACTAATTTTCCGATACATAAACATACAAATATGTCACTAATTCCAAGAAATGCTCAAACATGTTCATACGTTGGCAGTTTCTAGGTTAACATCTCATGTAATAGGATGGCCGCGACTGGCAGGCATCATGTAAATACATTAGTATTTACATGATGCCTGCCAGTAGGTACTTAATATTAATTAAGTACCTACTAACAAACTACTTCTTAAAACACTGGTAATTCCAAGAGGTTATTTAAATTGGTGAGATTATGGGCAAGTGCCTTGTTTTGTCCTTGACAAAGAATGAACTACCCTTTCTCTAACCGTGGGTATCCTAAAAGGTAAATAAGGAGTCCTACTCAGAGCAGAAAACTTAGGTACGTACAGAAGGATTCGTAAGTCGCGTATTGTCAAAAACCTAACTTAAACCCACAAGTATTTAGGGTGTATTAGTTATCGGCATACATAATACCGAAAAATCAACCATAATAATTACAAAACAAGTACAAAAACTCCTTTTCTCACGCTTTGCAATAAATTACGTCGAAATTGATGACCGAAGTAAAAATTCCCGACACGGTTAGTAGCAGGTACCTCAAGAGATAGTTATCGTTACAAATACTCCGAATTCTTTCCATTCGGTAACTTGAATCGATGGGTGACGTGCCATACGCTTGTTTTTGTTGACGTTAATATTTCGGAGTAAAAGTCTTTAGGAGGTGTGGTCATTTATGTAGAACCGAAAGGCAATAAACATTTGTATCCATAAGCTTGCATTTTGGCATATATGTATATAGATTCGAATAGCAAGGTTCTTTAGAGGTACGCTGTAGAATAAAGTCTAGAAGCAGGCACAAGATGCATGTCATAGTTAACAAGCATCTTGGGCCTGTTTCTATATTCTGCTTCTTTGTTAAGCTATCTACTAATATAGCTGCTAAATACCGTTTTGTGGTAAGAACCAGGAGCTGAAGAACTTAAGACATCAATATCCTCTACTCAATCAATCTCCTATCATCAGCGGTTATTCAGTAATCTAAAGCTTAAAGCATTTGATATCAAGTACATTCTTGAATGGATAAGATAGATGTAGACAAACAAGATCATGAGAAATAGACATAACTTGACAAATCAGCGGAAAGTCGCAACCGCAACTTGATAAAGTTAGAATTCACAAAGCAGACAACTCATAAGAAACTCATCAACAGGTTCTGATCCACAAACAGCTGTTTGTAACACAGATACTTAATTTCCCACTGCAAATATCAAACACAGAGATAGCGCAAACCCAATTACTTTTGCTAAGCTTTACAATTACAGATCTATGAGCAATTACCACTTACTGAACGAAGATAATCCCCGAACTTTCTATTTCAAAGATGATATCACACCTCAAAAATGCAACAATAAAAAATAAACCAAATAACGACACGTTATAACATAGCATTCCCTTTCTTCAGCTGGACAGTTCACGGACCGTTCGAGTTACCGATAACGCTTCGTCACCGCGATACGATCAATAGTACGTCGCGTCGGCGGTATCATGCCGCGATCGCACCGCCAAATGTGCTGACCTCATGTAGGTGTCGGACTGTAGTCAGAATATTCCTTCCGCTATGGTATTTTGATTGCATTCGCTAATGGTGTTAGGTTTATGGTTCTTGGAAAGGATTTCAGGTAAAGCTGCTTCTGTGAAAGAAAGCGAATTTTATTAGTAAACATATCCTGTGATCCAAGCTACACTAATGTACATTTTACATCAGATAGCAATAGTGTCAGTCCATCGATTTTGCCTAAGAAATCTATGACGTTGTTGATCAAGAAAACTACACTGGTTGATTAATCTGGCATAGTAGTTCCGCTCAGGACCATAAATGTCCAACAGTCCTCTCAGAAAGAAGTAACAGATGGATGCAAGCATGCATTAAGAAGATAAGTTCAGCTAAGAGCCGTGAAAAATGTATGGCCATGAAAAATACGAGTAAGAGCCGTGAAAAAAGTATGGGTTGAAACTTATCCTTGTTCAGCAAAGCACTTGCTAAACTGTAAACAGCCCATAATTATCTCCTCTCTAAAGATTATTTAAAACAAGGACTTCAAGGAACCAAAGTTTAATCGTTCGTGCTTTTGCCTAAGTACCATAATCTAAGATAAAAATGGAACACAACGATTTCTGTGAAAAACTTGATCTCAACTGCTTATCCCCCACACGCAATACTTTGAGGGCTACAGTCCCCGGAAGCCCTTTGTTCGACAAAACTTCGAAATATCGGGACGCGCCAAATCTCTCGTTAATCGAGAAACGTTTCAAATTTTACACACACAACAAAAAATAGTTAACTAATCCGCGGCCTCTTTGACTCCGGCTTTGAACGAACATAGAAATATATTTGTTTCTGCTAGAATATCTTTAAAAAAGCCTGGGATTATTGATTTCTCCGAAAAGTCGTTGAGCCGTAAGGATAATGTTCCTTTACGGGCCGGGAACGAATTACTCGTTGAGGGATAAACTCACCTCTAATTTCGGCAGAAATATCGCAATCTCGTATTCGGTAATCCAAGAAAAAATTACCTGAAGTGCTCCTGAGATTTTGTTCTCAAAATATATGTTGGCAATTTCATCAATAAGTATTCCATCGTGGGATATTAATAATTCTTCACGTGAATCCAAAAATACATTAAATGAAAAAGTTAGGATAGATTTCGTTACACCAAAAAGTTTATCGGAACACCTGGCCGAAAATAACTCAGATTCCAAGGAGTATCATCGTTGGTATAATTAATAACGCTAAGAAAAACTTAACATTGGATCCTAATGAAATAACACGGAGCGTGATCGATCAAAATAATAATTAATAATAGATCGGCATCGAGTGCCGACTGTGATGGATCCCCGCACTTAGTCATCGCGTTTAATTAAAAATGGCGGCTTAAAATTAACGGTTATAATTTCAAATTTCGAGAGTCTCATCATTATCATTAACATGTGTAGTTATTATGTCTATTGTTGCTGTAATCTTGTCTCAGTTTGCTGAACATGGAGTGGACGTCACATTACTGGACAATCGATGTTGCGTTATTTCTAATCATCAATCAAGTAAGGTGTTAACATCAACGTTACAAGTATCTGCGGCACTATTGCGTGAGACTGATAGCTAATGTCGAAACCATCAAACTTGACAAATATGTCCGCGGGAACTCAGTCAATTAAACTTATTGGCTCACACACGCATCGATATAATTACTGTCTTTGTAATTACATTAACCTTTAGACCTATGTTTTTATCCCAACATTCTTAATACAATCTCAGTGTTGCGAAATATAAATACTGTCTCTGTTTGATTAACGATGCAGATTGCTAAACTAAATTGAGTTTGGATCAAGTTTCAAAGTGTTTGACTCGAAATAAAAAGAAGTATGTTTGAAACCGATCAACAGGATTCTAAAAATTGAATGCCTTTTTGGTGAGCACCATAGCAGACACATACTTTTAACCAATCGGCGATCGGCGATTTGGCGACTGCGTCAATGGTGCATCGCATTTAATCAATATTTTGCGTTCGGTTGCTAATAGCCGATGATAAAAATCGCCGATCGCTGCTAAAAGTATCAACTCAGTCCCTTAAAAAATTGTTACAATACAATCACAGTGCGAGTATTGGCATTATCTCCAGTATCAGTCAATTACCGATCAAAGACAAATGCGATGAGGTTAGATGGTTACATAATTGGATTAGTCCGATGTTGCGATAGGGAGTTTAATTGCGGTGCGCACACGCATCAGACGCCGGGTGATCGACGCGCGCCGCGGGGCGCTCTTTGCTGCGCCCGCGCCGAACCGCACCAATTAAACCGAGCCACCCATTAGATCTGTATGGATTCTGTTTTAGCTATCAATAAGATTATTCTAATTAGCCAAAATTAATGAAGCAATAAGTGTGTCAGTTCGATGAGTGGACAAGTTCACCGAACATTTCAATAAAGTAAAACTTAACTTGCGAAAATTTACAAGCATATCTTTATATTAAGCTAACTGTTACCTGCTCAGCGGTTAACGTCACAAGCTAAGAAATTAAAAATAACATACAAAAACTGAGAATGACCCGTCGATAATTTGAAGTACTCGGTTCTGGTCACGATTCTCCTACACCATCTTTAAATAAGTAATATCCACAATAAGAGTGTGTTGGAAGGCAATCTGCGGGCCCGCGGGAGGTGTGCGATCGAACTAATGATAACGCCCGATCGACGGATTATTACATTAAACTTGGATGTTTTATCGACGATGCCGCCGTCACCACTTCACACCTTCCTCTGGCGAAATTTTGTTGATTGCTTCGACACACCAGCTGCGGAATTCATTTGTTTTTTCGTTTTGCCGAAACGTGTTTAGAATCTATGGTGAATTTGTTAATTTTTTGACGAGTATCGCAGTTTTGCTGTTGAGTGAGATTACATCCGTATCTTTTTGCTTTTTCTTGGTAAATGTTGGTTGTTAGCCAAAATTGGATACATTGATATTCAATTTGTATGTTGCTTGGCGGTTATACCGACCAACATTTTAGAATTAGTTTTCATTCTCAGAATCCAACTGTGTGCCAAGTAAGAAATATACGTGTACGTCTCATTTAAGATTCAAACGTGCTACGAATTGTTAGTCTCCGCAGGTGCTCGAAAAAGAGCTTCAAATTCGGCGACAAAAACTGTTCGATAGAATCGCAGTTGATTAGCGCTAGCAACGTCGATGAATGGCCGAGCGGAGGGCGCCGCGGCCGACAAAGACTCACGCACGCCAGCGTAGACAATCCGCCGACTATCGATCTCCCGCGACCCTTCGAACGAACGCCGAGCGTAGCACAATGCCGCGGCTCTTTATTATAGCATCTCACATTGTTGTCATTGTTATTATTATGATTCTTTACCGCTTTCCATTGTCGGTCGGCGTTGTGGCGGTGCTTTTTCACGGCTCGCGTTTAGTCTGGGCATTGGGAGCGCGTCGCTCGCACGTTCAGTCGCGGAAAACCAGTGTTTTCCTCGCGGAAATTTGTTTGCTGAGTGTTTCGTGTTCGTCGTGCTGTGCTTTGCGCGCGCACGGCCGAGTGACGGACCGAGAGAGAGGCTGCCGCGCCAGTCAGCTGACTGACGTACCTACCTATACGTGTGATGTATAGGTATGCCGCTATAGTGACAGTAGAGTGTTTTAGACTAAGTTACAAGTGTTTATGTGTGTTTGATATCAACACGTGCTCAGGTATATTTGAAGGTTATGTTTATATGTTATAATCTGTTTAATAAATCAAGAATGTCTTAAAATTGCAACCTCTGCGACCTTTTGAGCTTGACAAGTTTGCCGTCGGCTTTACTAATGTACCTTTCTAATAAGTTTCCAATCATACTTTTCTTGTTGGAATAATTATTATGATATTGTACTTAATTGGAATTATCTTAGTTTACTTTTAACTTCTGGGAATTGAATTTTTTAAGCATATAGGTAGGTACTTCAGGATTTTCCTTAACTGTAGGTACTTTTTTGGTTTCTTTTGCGATTGTTGCCCTCTTATTCCCGAATCATTTTGCAAACGCTTACTTTATAACAAATAATCATAAAAGTGCCTAGATATTATTTGATTAAAACTTAGATTGACTTGTGACTATAAATAAAACTAATAATAACTCATTAATACGAATCAACAAGATACAAACTTTCAAACTGACAGATAAATCCGGTTCAATAATCCATGCTTTTGGAGACTTCATTAACAATGGGAAAATGAAAGCATTTCTGAATATGTTGTCATAATAAGCTAGGTGGTTTACATTTAAGACCGCAATCCGAAGGATTTTGATGGATATTCCTAATCTATTTCTTCATAGTTTCGTAAGCTCGAAAACGTAAATAACTCAATGAACGTAACTGAACTATCAAAATGAAAGACATTACGATCAATTGTCATTGGATGTGTGTTACGCAATCACCCCGCAGGTCTTGGGGTTTATTTATAAACGTTACTTAAAGTTAAGAAATGCTTATGATTAAACATTTTGACGTTTGAACGTCACCTAACTTTAAGCAACGTTTATAAATAAGTCCCATATGTTTATCATCCAATCTAGTACCTACGTTGACAGCGATGCGGACGAATATAATTATTTTCCTAAGTCTGTCAGCTTATATTTATATTATATACACTGTTTTATTTATAATATATTAAAAAAATACGCCTTTTTCTGAAAATTTGTCATCTAGTACCTAATAGACTTAATTTTAGGATCATAATTAGTAAATTAACTTTGAGCAATATTTTACTTGAGAGTATTGGAAAATACTTGGAAATAAAATTTCATGAAAAACGAGGGTAAGATTCCCAGAAAATTTGTTTAGTTGTAAAGCAGTAATTTATTTTGTAATTTTCGTTGGCAATAGGGCTTACATGTGCTTTCAAATTAAAGATATTTAATCCATGTTAAAATTCCTAAAATATGAACACAAAATGTTCTAGAAATCGTATCTGATACCGCTGAAATTGACATGATTTACTTCTATATATATTAAAATTCGCTCGACTTTTTCAATATTAATTGGTATATCTTAACAAATCGTGTTGTCCACAAATCCTATCATATACATGAAAACTAATGATATCTAACTAAATATTTTTTCACTTTATTATTTGTTTTCAGTCCAAAATGTAAACAAGCCATAAATATTTCTTAGTAACATGTTGATGAAAAAGGTGTACTCGTATATTGACATTGTCAATTACAATCTATTCTTTTTACCAATATCAGATTATTTAAAAAGTTGGTTATAAATACCGAAGTTTCTAGCATACCTAATATTCTATCACGACTCGACCAATAACATTTCTAGAACTTAATTCAAGTTTTTGTTTACATTTTTGGCAAAACAAAAAGAACGGAGCATACTCAATGAGTCAGCAAATCAGCATAAATTTTTAGGGCATCTGTATCGAGTAACGACATCAACAAATAGAGATGTTTGTGGTCAGCCATTTGTAATTTCACTAAACAACCGACAATGTATTTAATTGCCAGTGTCAAAGGTCTGCGATAGAAATTGACTTTCTTCTACATATTAATTTCATTAAAATAATATGTCGATGTCCAATTTTGTTCTTATGATTGATGTACACCTACCTTCTCTATTTGAATGTAAAATTATGCTTCGTGTGTCTATGGCTTGACGGTTAGATGTTTAAGTTAATTTAGTTAGATTATAATGTTATTACTGACATTAGATTGGTATTTGTATTTTATGACCGAGTTGTTTTGATGAAGATTTTTGTGTCTACAGTGATTTTTGCTTATGTAGTCGTAGTAGGTACGGTCTGCAACAAATATTTATAAAATATTTGAACTGAAATGAGTTTTAACTCTAAGCAGTTAATAGGTATTATTATTATGCTAAAATTATTAGAAACAATTCCTTTTCAACATTTCTTTGTATTTTTTTTTATATTTTTGTATCAAATTAGATGATAACTATGTAAAAGTAACATTATTAGCAGACTTTTGTTGCTGATTGTACATATTCGAAATATTGTTGATCAAAATTTTAAATTCAATTAATTAAACATTGTTGATCAACGTTGAACAACTAAAAAAAAAAGATAATTTTTTAGTTGTTCAACAATTAGATTAAGTTAGTTAATAGGTTCCTAGTTTTATTTTTAGTACCTATAATAAAATTGTACCTACATGTATAAAACCGATATAAAATTATATCAAACACAAAATCAATTTAGCAATTTTTTGAGATTGCCACAAATTTATTATTTCTAAGGTTACTACTGCAACAACGAAAAAACTAATTTTAAACTATTCTAAAATTCATAAACTCCTACTCAATATAACTTCTAATATAGCGAACACATTTCTATTTCCACAACTTCCATCAATGTGAGCTCCGACAGCAATACTACAAACTAATCTAGAACTATATATTTCAATACTATCCGATAGTTACTGAATACGGCTATATATAAGGCTGGGTACTCACGCACGAATGGTTGGCCGCACGTTACTATTTAATTTGCGGCCGGCTCGGCCAAGATAGGCCTGATGAGTCGGAGACAGCGGCCGGAAGTGGACCCTCCCCCGGTGGGCCCACCCTACTGGACGCAGATATGTACTAGGCCTATTCAAGTGTGACGGTGAGGTATTAAAATGTTGATAGTGTTGACGTTGAAGACGGCAGATGGAGGTTCTTGATGAATTATTTTTAACTAGCGACCCGCTCCTGCTTCGCACGGTTTTTACGTCTTGATAAAACATCGAGATTTCTTAGTTATATGTAACTTTAATATTAACTTATTATACACATAAACCCTCCGGAGTAAATTCTCTAAACGATGGTGAAAACCTCGTCAAAATCTGTTGCGTGATTTAGAAGAACAACGCGGACGTACAGACAAATACGAAAAGCGACTTTAATTTATAATATGTAAGTATATATAGATGTTTTGTGTATAGCTATGTATGTTTTTGAATATGTATAGGTACAGGTACAGGTAGTGGTATAGGTATAGGTAAGTAGGGTGTTACAGAAAGGAATGAAGGCAGAATGAATAATTATGCATCGGAAAACTTACTAGAATTCGAATTTTGTTATTAGAGAAATGCCTGCGGTAGTACGAAATGAAAGCAGCAAGAATCTGTAAAATATAAAATCCTGTGTTGTGATTATCACAAACGATAAGTTTTTTTTTTACAAATGTTTAACTAAATGAACCTAGGCTAGTTATGAGTACAAATGAGTCAAGGATCTGTAGCCGAACTAGGCAAATCCTGTAAGCCAGATCATTGTACAACCTACTAATGAGATTCTCATCTTCCCTAACAAACTCAACAAGATTTGCTTCTCCCAAGATTTCATCATGCACAAATCCTTAAAACCAGGCACATCTAAACAATCACCTGCAAAATCTATATTCGTACAATTCCCTCGATTTCAATATCTCTGTGCCCCCCTACACCCCTCCCCCCACTTCTTAGGAGAGATGATAGCTCCCTCTTACGTGTGCGGTCTTGTTTGTGTCCAGACTGTCCTGCCTAATATTGGGCTTTCATAATGACGTACGAGGCTTGGATTCCGACTTGTGATGCATAGCCGACTAGAGAATATTCTGCTGAACATTCGGTAGGATTGATTGGCTTGAATTTATAGTATACGGAAATTGGTTACGGATTTCTTACGTTGTGGTAGGTAAATAGCAAGATCTTATAGGCTTTAAATATACATCTGTTACTGTCCTTCGAAGATTAGCTCGGTCCGTATAGGAAAACAAGCTCGGAGATAAGTCGCTGAGAGAATATTAAAACGACCAGTTATCGGGATTAAGTCTAGACGCTTCAACTCTTTTATTTCCAAACACGGGATAATTGACTAAGCTTCTCATCCATTTTCCAAACTTCAATATGCACTTACCTATAGCTCAAATGACCGGGGTTGCCAATTAACACAACAGAGACACCTACTAATGAACTGTTATTTGGTTATGGTAGCAAATTCTGTATGCATGTTAAATATTAAAATTGAATTTAATGCTTGTACCGAATGACAAAAGAATTTGACGCCATTATGACATTACCAAACCAAAATAACGTAATGCAATGATACCCGACAAAAATCACAAACCGCATCGTGAAGCATTGTTAGTTAAACAATTAAACTATAATTGTGTGATACGCCACAAATTGATAATCGAAAATTAAAATGACGAGTTCCCGCCAACAATGCGCGGCGGCCATATTGCGGCGCGCGCTCGGTGTTGCCATGCGCGATAATTATTAATTTGCAGCGGCACTCGCGACTGTCATTAGCGACACCTCGCGCCAATTACGAAGCTCAGGGAGTTTGATGAGCACTTTTTTATTTAGCACAAGCGTTACTCCGGCAATTATTGAATGACTCGCGACGCGTAAGCCTCTAGTGGTTTTCATTTGTAGGAGAGTGCGATTTTGTAGTGTTTGAGCGTTGATTCTTTTAATGAAATGTTAATTGTAAATTGATGTCGCCTAGCGATGGAATTAACAAATTGATTGTAGTTACTTTTTGTTTAAATGTTATATTGTTTTACTCTTACCTTTTTAATTTCCGCTTTGACTTAGTTATATGGATGATATTGTATTGTAACTGAGTGACAAAATAAAGTTGGTTGTTTCCAATCAAAATTCCGAACGGTACCAAAATGCTCGTCACAGACACCTAAATTCTTATAAACGTAATATCAATCGCAAACCTCCTTCCGCTATATACAGAATCATTTTAACTGGATCGGGGCAAGTAAAGATTATCGCGGGTTTCCGAGGGATTCCCACATTTAACGCCACGGACTCCAAACCGGGATTCATTAAATTGAAACTGGAGCAAAATGGCGTCGACACCAGTCGGCGCGAACCGTTTCACGCTCTGACAGTTTTGTAGCCTGAATGCAGAATAGACCTAACCTATCTACGATCTGCGATTTACTTGTATGCTCGCCCGCCTGACGGATCTAGGGGGATTTTCAAATATATATATAACTGTTTTTGGGCATCGCTTTCGAAACCTATGTAAGTACCTATATGTGTCGGCAGCTAGTATGTAAATGAAATTATTTATTCTGTAGGAAAATTGAATTTTACAAATTGTTGCTTTTTTGACGAGCTTGCTGACGCTAGCAGTTTACTTTGTCAGAAACTCATTTGTCTCATCTTCTTTAACATTCTTTTCAATTTTGTCATTGTTAAGTACAATTTCTTCTACATGATTTTTATTTTCATCCTACATATACCTAGGTTTATCTCTATCTTCATTATATATTTGTTGTACATATTTGCTAACTGTAATCCACTGCTGAGTACATAACAGTTGTAGGCATCACCTTCATTGCCACCTTTTAGGTCAGTAACATTGAACAACAATTATGTTTTTATTTTGATTTTATCTTTTCTGTACCTCATAGTCTACGAAAGGGTTTATGAGTACTAGTTATGCATTCATAATACCGTTCAGAAGTTGTCTTTTTTTCCTTAAAATCAAAAACTATTTATTTGTTAACGATAGACTTAATTTTTTAAGGCAAGGATTTTTTTTTTTTGAATTTTGTATGCAACATCCATTTACATTTTTTTATAAATTTAAAAAGGATAATTATTTTGTGTATGTTGCACGTTGCACACTCTATTGGTTTCTGAGAAACAAGAACCAAGCCTAGTGCATAAACGCCAGTGAAAACTCATTTTTTTTTTTAATATTTCATCTACTTATTCCTTATAAATTAAAATAAATTGAGACTTTTTACTCTTTTTATTATTCATTGTGAAACAAAAAATGTTTAGGTATATGAAAAATAACCTAAATAGGTATAACACTGAGAATAAAACTGTAATATTATTATTATAATTTAGTAAATACTTAGTTATATATTATAATCATAGTCATAAGAAATGTAACTGCACAACATGAGCAGCTGTATACAGTTCATTGTACTACCTGTACCCGTGTACTTGTCAAGTACACAGTCATTAACGAACAGACTGCTTATTTTCAAAGAAAAACAAGGTTTTCCAAAATAAATAATTTAAAAAATTCACCATGTGTTTTATTACCCAAACCCATAGTCCCTAAAAGTGAAAGTGCCACTGGTCATGGTGCCACTATCGGAAGCTATAAAAGAACCGATGCCACTAATAAAAGGTACCAGACCCATTTTTATGGAGCTCAGAACCAAACAATAGAAGCCTAGCTTAAAACAATAGAACTTACAAGAAGAATCGGCGACAGTACCCGTAATGACAATGTTCTAAACGATTGTAACCATTAAGATCTCAATCGTAAAGCTGATAATAGTCTGAAAGATCGCCAGGTAATGAAATATAACTTAGATGTAAAAAATGATCGTTTCTCAGAAAATGTAGATTAATGTTAGTTGTAAACTAACTTCTGAGATTTCTCGGTTTAAGTTGAGTTGGGAAGTAACGGTCCTTTCAATATTATTATCTACGTACGCAAATACGAGTACGGAGGAGCTCGTGGCTAAGTAATAACACCCGCTCGGGTCGATCCATCAGGTTAAGCTACGCTTGGGTGACCATTTTCACATATCGAGACTCCTCCGTGCCTCAGAAAGCACGTTAAGCCGTTGGTCCCGGCTGTCATTTTTATGGATCTTTGACAGTCGTTACGAGTCGTCAGAAGCACGAAAGTCTGACAACCAGTCTAACCAAGGGGAATCGTATTACCCAGTTACTGGGTTGTGGAGATCAGTCGCTCCATGTAAAATACTGGTATTCAGCTGCATCCGGTTAGACTGGAAGCCGACCCCAACATAGTTGAATCAGTTCTATTTCTATGTATTTGACGCTCAAAAGTGCCTTTAATGTGCCTACTTGAAATAAATTATTTGACTTTGACTTTGATTTGACTTTGACTTTGTTGGGAAAAGGCTAGGCAGATTGATTGTACTCAAATAACAGAAATAATAAAATCAAAGTATAAGATAACGATGTTTAGGAAGTCAATCAAGAAGTAACAAATTAATTCAAAGATAACTATTACTAAATAACAGTAAGTATGTTGATGCTCTTGAACAGGTTATAAACTCCGAACGAGGTACCATAAAAGTTATACTTGAAACAAATAATAATACAGTAACACCATCTTCTAAAAAGACAGGTTACTAGCGATGAGAAAAACAATTAGTTTCTTATAAACTGATTCTCGAGACATATCGATTGATCATACTTAGAGAGTTTGTAATCGACGACTTATCTTAATTGCTTAAAACTGATTCTCAAGGTATATCGTTTTATTACATGTACGAGAACGAAACGTCAAAACGGACTTCTTAGATTGTCGCGAGTATACTAAGCTAATTCCTACTTGGACCAAGTATAATGGGTTTCATGATGCCATGTGGTCCTTCAGTAAGAAAATTGACATGGACAACGGACCCTTGATAATAATTATGTTTAGATAAACATAACTGTCCGTTGTCCATGTCAATTTCCAATCCAAGAGTATGCTGAGTAAACCCAGCTTAGACATCAATGACAATGGCTAATACTTTATCGAAAATGTAGGATCTTACTACAAAATAAACAAATAACAAAAGGTAAACATTACAATAACAACCAGAAATAGATTTAGTACGAATTCTAAAAGGAAAGAACTAAAAGCAACCGAAGTTCATAACGTTGACGACACATAAAATCCTTTCTAGAATAGAACTTATCAAACCAAATGATTGTGTAAAGAGTTACAAGATGTAATGTCACCACTTCATAACTCGTGATAAATCTTACACAACAGCTATTTTCACAAAAAAAATACGAAAATAAGTCTGTAATTTCTTCATAATCTTTCCCCTTCGGCTTGGTTGTTTTCCTTAATGTTTCTACATCTATTAGTATTTCAGCTGAAAGTAAAGTAATACCTTACCTTTGATAATATGATGCAATCATTTTGTATTCTTTGAAGATACATTCAACTTTTAAAAATCATATAGTCAGTGGCTATATATACAATTTTGCTCCAATATAAAACTTATATGCATATCAACGAAGTTTTCATTGCATGACAACAATATCTCTAATATAATACCTATAATAAAATAATGTCTATGCCTTTCCTATCCTTTAGTAGAAAAAAACTATCTGTACTGTTGTTCGACAAAGATTTGAAATACTAACATATTATCAATACAAAATCCTAAGAATAAATTAAGTATTCCATATTTTCTTCGAAAATTACTAATGATTCCAGCTACAAAGTTCAGACCTATTACAAAATCCATAACTAAGAAAATTGAATAAGAATGACTCAACCGTTTCAAATGGTATTTTCACCTGAATATTTTCCTGCTTTATTTCAGTCCCAAAAACAAGGTAAAACACATTTATTTTAACTCTTTTTTCCTCATCCAGATGTGACCTTTAGTAAAAAGGATGTATAACTAACCATTTTATAAGAAATTACAAAATTTTCCATTTGACTTCCATCTCTTATTTGAAATTTAAATGTAATTAGTTCTGAACATGTTAATTTTCGTATAAAAATACATAGTATGAAAGACTTAGACGTTGTAACGTCTAAGTCTCAAGTCTGAGGAAGTTGTTAATGATCTATTGAATGACCTAGCAACAGTGTCATCGACTAGTTAAAACAATGCTCTGAAGCGTGGTGGAACAAGCGCGTGGTTTTCCGTATCATTGTACGAAGTAACGTCTTTTATGTTAGCAAGTTCTTTCTCATTCAGTAGGTGGATAGCACAACATTGTCGCTCGGGCCTTGAACTCGCTCCAGCTGAACAAACTACAATGTGTCTGTGCGTAACTATTGAGAAACATATTTTCTGTCTAGTCGACAAATAGGCCTTGGAAAATAAAAATCGAACTGTGATTATTTGTTTTCAAAATCGTGTCTTTAATGATATTTGAAATTTTAGAGTATTGTAAGATATTGACTTAGAATACTACCTACGGGTCGTGAAAGATTTTTTAAATTTATTATTTTTTTGTGATTATTTTTCAAAAACGTTAAGTGTTCAGGTAATGCATGTGTAGTTTACAACATAAACTAAGGCCGAAAATGCAGTCACCGTCGGCAAACAAAATTGAGATTTGCATGAGGTGGCGGCGAGGCGTACGCTCGGCTCGCTCGCCACGCGATTAAAAATGCAGGCCGCGGCGGGTGGGAGAGCGCGGGCGGGGCGGGGCCGTAAATCGCGCTCCCATTGGCCAGGACGCGGGCGGGCGGGTCCCGGGGTGCGCGCGCGGGGGGCCTCCGCTGCCGCAGCCGCCCGGCGCTGGCAACCTCCTCACAACGCACGTAGCCTCCGCGCCGCACGGTACCGCGAAACGTTATCGACGCGCACCGCCGCGAGTCCATGTGAGCGACCGACGGTTCTCTCGTTGTGTACGGTGAACGAAGGATCGGCAAGCTGTACGCGCCGCAGGAAGACGACATGTTGACGATGGAGACGGATCTCAAGGGCGGCAGCCTACATGCCACAGTACCGCCGCATCACGCGCTCCAGCACGGCTACGGCTCGCTGGGCGCGCTCGGCGGCATGATGTCGCTGCCTCAGCAGCAGCCCCTGTCGCAGCACCAGCCGCTGCAGCACCAGCACCACCAGTCCCTGCCGCAGCACCACCAGCCCCAGCCACAACACCATCAACCACCCAACAACAATAATAATAACACCAAAAACTCCAACGCGGAGCGTGTGAAGCGCCCCATGAACGCGTTCATGGTGTGGTCGCGCGGGCAACGCAGGAAGATGGCCTCTGACAATCCCAAAATGCATAACTCGGAAATATCAAAACGTCTCGGTGCACAGTGGAAAGACCTCTCTGAATCAGAGAAGCGACCGTTCATCGACGAGGCGAAGAGACTTCGCGCTGTTCACATGAAGGAACACCCTGATTACAAATACAGGCCGAGAAGGAAGACGAAGACCCTCGCCAAGAAACAAGAGAAGTATCCGTTGGGAGGTGGAGCATTGCTAGGTGGTGGTGATGCACAGAGGAGCTCGGCACCGCCGTCACAGCAGCCGCGTGATGTGTACCAAATGACACCTAACGGATACATGCCCAACGGGTACATGATGCACGACCCCAGCGCCTACCAGCAGCAGGCGTACGGCTACCCGCGCTACGACGTGTCGCAGATGCAGCAGAGTGGGTACGGACAGTACTACGGCGGCGGGCAGGGCTCGCCTTACCTACCGCAGCCGCCGTCGCCGTCGGCGTACGGGCTGGGCCCCGGCTCGCCGGGCGGCTACGCGCTGCCACCCTCGTGCGCCTCGCATTCGCCGAGCGGCTCCTCCGCCAAGTCCGAGCCGGTGTCGCCAGGCCCGCCGGGGCTCAAACGCGAGTTCGGCCACGAGCCGGCGGTGCAGCTGAAGCGCGAGTTCGCGCCGCACGCGCACGCGCACGAGATGGGCATGAAGCGCGAGTACGGGCAGCAGGAGCTGAGCCAGATCATCAATATGTACCACGTGCCCGACGAGCAGCGATACGCGGCCGCCAACGAGCGCGCCATGCCGCTCATCTGAGAGTCGCCGTTCGCGTGCGACATCGACATCCCGCCGCTCTGAGCTGTCGGGTCGCCGCGCCGCTCCTCCAGTGACTTTGTTGCGAATCGGTTTTCGCGTTAGGACAGTGATCGTTATCTCCCGGCCGTACATACTTCTAGGTATGTCCATTTATTTGTTTTGTAATGTACCGACGCTGTTAGTGTTGCGAACTGTTGACTAGCGAGCCGCCGGCCGCGCGCCGACGGCTGAACGTTCAATTAATGTTGTTGATGAATATCTTGTATTATATTATGATTATTGTATTTTTTCATGGTTTAAGTTAAATATTTTAAGTCGTGTCGTGCGGATGGACGCTAGGGTTCCGACAGTGGTTCGCGTGAGAGACGATGTAGTGAACGAGGTAATTTGAATACCAAAAAAATTTGAACAATTTGTAAATATAGTGTTAAAGGCTAGAGACGAAAGTTGGAGTTAGTCGGTAAACCGTAGGTAGATAGCGATAAGTCGTGCCACGACGCCACTCTCGTACGCCCGACGTGCGTTGTACAAAATATTTGTTATATGGAATCGAAAGTTATTAAAGCCTCGAAAGACTAAAATATTGTAATACGAAAATGTACAGTGAGTGTTATATAGTCAGTGGACACAAAAGTATATTGAAGAAAAGATGAAGTTATCAATAAACGACGCGTTAAAATTGTACATGCTGTTTTGTTGTATATTCCCAAGTGTTCCCCGACGGTTAGTACCGCAAGTGTACAGAAAAATAAAGCGCCATGGGCATGAATCATCACAAGCCGACCGTGGCCGTGTCGCGGTACTGAGCACACCTACCCACAAGCGATTTATACCAATTTTCTAAATACACAGATATTAATAGTTATATCATTCAAAAAGAAAATTGTATATCTTCTTATATTAATGTTCTTTGTATATTAATGTTTACCGAATGGAAGTTTTCATACAAAACTACAGTATCTTAATTTCTCTCATAGAAAAGACTTCAACGCACAAATGCACTTGCGCGTCTTGTCGTTGCAACATTATTTCTTGTAATTTCATACATTTCAAAGTGTATGATTGTTTGTGCCAATTTATTAGACTGCCAAACAATGCAACACTTCATACAGTAGGTAATAAATATTTCGTAATAATTGATAATAACGGTATTATGTCGGTGCAGTGACAACATTATTGTTATTCTAACACAATTAAATGCTTTTGAAAGGTTCAATAGGAAAATATAAGTTAATAAACACGGGTGTATTGCTTCCATTGCAACATTCATTGAATTATTCAATTATTTTATCAATCCAATGTAACATCGAATTTTTTGGAGTTAATTGTTAATACAAGTTAAACGCTTCAAATTTTCCCATTATTTACCTACTTACTTATAAATTAGACTTCGGTTTTACGATTTATAAAATTCATAACATTTCCTGAAGACTTGTGCAAACGTTACTTTAGTAATATTTTAGCTTTTGATATAACAATTTATTGAATAGGAATCAAGTTTTATTTTACTTGAATCATACAAAATTAGTAGATTGAGTTTGATTCAGATTAGATTGTAATGATTCATCTTTAAAATAAAATTAAAAAACTTGTACAACTGTTGATATTTATTCGGTAAGGAATACCAAAATAATTACATACTTATTATGTATTTTTCTGACATTTGTGGCAAGGAAAATTAAATAATGGATATTTCTATGAAAGTCACCAAAAAACAGCATCTTTTTATTGGTTTACAAATTATTTGTTTTCTTGAATAATACATATGAACTTTATAAATCAACGAAACAAATAATTTGTAAACTTTATTTTCTATAAAATTTTATAATTCAGATTTAAATAATTCAATATAATAAAATTATAAGAATAATTAATGAAATTATAATTTAATACATATAATTCATTTTCAATGTCCTAAGTATCATCTGGCCTCAGATTTACTGTACAACATTTATAAAAACACAAAAATCCTTCTTTCATCACTAATAAACGTCAAAAAATTGGCGATCATGGGAACTGCCCACAGAAGTGAAAACTAAAAAAACTGACATATCAGTCAGTGGTCACCATTACTGCTACAGATATACCTACTGTTAATATTAGCATGTCGGTGACGTGAACCCACAAGTTTAACGCCTACCAAAAATCGCTCAACGCGCCTTAAGAAGTTTTCACTTCAAAAATTCAACAAAATTGCATCACACACGAACACCTAGTGTAATGCGTAAGAAACTGGCATTTCAATCAATTACTGTCAACACGCAAGGGGTGAGGCGGGATATAATCAAATCCCTCGGAGTAGTTGATAGCATTCGGGTACTCGCACCACCCCCGGGAATTTAACCGACGTAATCCGACGAAAAACGCCCCGATGTTTAGCAGTGATCATTTAAACACTATTTTCACTTAACACTTTGATGTGGGGCGGGATGTTATGAGAAGTCATTGGAGATTAAAAAAAAAAGTTCTTTTATCTATTAGAGCAGGACAAAACGAGTAAACGACTACATTAAGAATCATCTAAAAAATAGGAAATAAAAAGGATATCAGATAAAAAATTGAGTTTGCCAATAAAAAATGAAGTTTTTGTATCAAACATTGGCAAATACCTGAACAAGTCAAAACATAGTTAAAAACATTTAATTTACTAAGTTTTTTGAGCATAATTTAAAATTAACACGGTAAGTACAATATTTACGGAGTTGACTTTGACATAAGTATTCTGTTTTGATTGGACAACCACTTAACAAATCAAAACAGATATGAAATAACTCAGTATATGCCACTTTATGCCAGAGCCAGCCAGTACATCCAATGCATCAAAGTAAAAGAAAACGTTCTACTAAGTCCCACACCGGCTTCGCACCGTTTATACTTCTTGACAAAACAACGAGATTTCCTTTTATAATGTAAGTTTAATATTAGTCTATTATATATATAAACCTTCCGGAATCAATTCTCTAAACAATGGTCGAAACCGCATCAAAATTCGTTGCGTAGTTCAGTAGAACAACAGACCACACAGCAGACACGAAAACCGACCGATAAAAATAGATGTATAGATACATATTAGCATCTGCAGTTATCGAAAGAGCTTTTGATAATGTCAAGCAAGTAGGTAAGTACCTAACTAGGTACTAATTCTTGAAAACTTAAATCTAAAGCAGAAAATTCCACACATATTTTAGGTTAGTAAGACAACCGTATAATAGATTACTGTATAAGGAAAATAGCTGTCAAAAATGGCCTAACAACAGAATTCTATTGCGATATTTACTAACTTTAGTAAGAAGTCGTCAGGTGTTTGTACAAAATTATTAACTTTATGCTAAACGGTTTGAGATATTTACTACATTCTCGTAAGAAACAGCATTTATTTTATTGTTATGTAGGTAGGTATATATTAGAAGGTAGGTATTTATGTAAGTAACAATTAAGTATCAAATACGAATGCCAATTAAATAGTCTTTAGAAAAAATAATGACAGACATGAACCATATTTTTTTTAAATTCAATATACTTTTTGAAATAAATAATTTTGTAAGAAATTAGAATTTAAATAGAAGTTTTAAAATGTTAAATTAGATGTCACTTTAAATAAATAAATCTAGGACTTTGGCAAAATATAATTTAAACATATAAGGCCAATTTTTGTTTTTTTCTGTAGACAAGACAATCTCTTCTGTAGACGTAAAAAAACTAAAAACGTGATTTTATCCTAAACTTTCCAAGATTGATTTCTACTAATATTATTGTACGAATATTATTATCGAACTTTAAATAAATATAACATTTCCGAATATCATAACACTGAATCTGAAATTCAAATCTACCGAATTCTATTTTCGGTTATTCTAAAATCTCATTAATTTAATAATTTTGTGTAATTAAATTCAAAGTTTATTTCATAGCGTCATAAGTCATAACACAATATCAACGTCGCATATGAAATATCAACGTCGGAAATTCATGATTTTTGACGCTGTAATTTTCAGCAGTAATATGATATTTTAATTATTTGATTATGAATAACGACAGAGCCATTCTATTTCTTGTAAGTTGGAGTTTTAATTTTAATTTTTCATTACATTTAATTTACTATAAATATTTTACGAACTCAGTTTACAAGAAAAACCGTCGGCGATAGAACTTTCGTGCTCAAATTCTCATTGTTTCATGTAATTCTAATAAAATCTAAAGTTACTAAAAGATAAGTTTAATGTTTTAATTGTTTATTGGAGTTCTAGATTTTTTTTTATTCCTTGAGTTTTCACGGAAAAATTCGTAAAGAAAAGCAATAAAAGTTCAGCGTCCATTAAACTCCAAATAAACACAATTTTATCAAATAAACTAATAAGTATGATATAAAACTTCTATCTACAATGAATACGTTTCGTTCGTTTTCTTTTCTCAATATCAGCCAATCTGCCTACCCTTTTCCGAACTATGTTGGGGTCGGCTTCCAGTTTAACTGGATGCAGATGAATACCAGTATTACACTTCTCAATATAATAAGACAAAATTACAATAAATAAAGATAAAGTACTTACTATAAATTCCGCGTCAATTCAGTAAATTGCACGAAAAGAATGTGTAACTCCAAATTACAAGAAATAGAATGGCACTATCGTTATTCATAATCAAATAATGAGAATATCTTACACCTGCTGAAAATTAAAGTGTGAAAAATCGTAAATTTACGTAAAAAAATCTACTAAGGCTCTTAATAGCTACAAGGTAGGTACTCCGTTATCAGAAAAAAGAAAAACAGCGTGAAAGTAAATGATTGACAAAAAAATTCTGTTAATCTGTAACCGATCTCTTTTTTGTCTCAACACGATTTGTACGCACTTCTGTAATCTCTTTTTTAGGGCACTATCAATGGAGAATAAAATTATTAGTCAACAAAAATGGCTACTATAAAATTAAATGTCCGGCAATAGGCTTGCCCCTTATTACATGGGACAAACGTAACTGGCGTAGTGTACTGTAGGTACAGCTCTGCCTTACCCTTTGGGGCTTACAGCCGTGATGTAATGTTATGTTCTACTGTATTATTCTAAGCTGTGCCACCTTTATTATCAAGATTAATATTAATTTTTAATATTAATTATTTCGGTGTTACGGTATTTTAGCAAACCTTCAGTAGTAACTCATTTGTAGCGAAATACAAACAGCAAACAAAATATTTTCAGTTTCATGCGTTTCGACATACTAACTTAGGCATTTTTTTCAGTTTTTAATCAATTTTGACAGTCTTTTATTTCTATCTCACATAACAATGGGTGTAAGTATTTTCATCGTGTATAAAATAACATTAGATAAGCCCTCCGAGCTGCGTAACAGTTCTACGGTAGCAGATTTTCCTAAAAGGCTTTCATGCCTTAAATAAAAGTTATAATTGCCATAAAATTATTCACTTCCAGAAGAAGGTGACTTAAAACATCTGTCACCTGTAAATTATTATATTTAAACTATTCTTTACCTGATTATTATAACCTTTAACTTCTTTACCTGTAAATACGTATGAATTTCCTGTTATGTCCAAATTTTGCTGTTGCGCATTCATTTAGTTAGTACTCTGAATCCATCGTAGTACCAGTCACGTAGATCCAGTGTAGTAACTTTTCACATCATTACTATGGACTTGAAAATTAAAACAACCTTATTTATTTATGTGATTTACATAACACCTCCTAGCACAATTCATAACCCTTGCTATGTATTGGGCTCCTCCACAGCACTGGTTTGGAATCCCGGAGAACCAAAATATACGGTACAACAAGTATATCCCCAGTTATTTCCCGGTTAAACACGAACACGACAATAGTCGTGCAAAAACTAAATACCTACGTTCGTAATCCGGTTGCCTTAACTACCTAATATTCATAGCACTCGTATATCTACTGGCGACATCGTGAATTTCGTAATCAAACTCCGGGTTCCATAGGTAGTTATCTACATCCTACGCAATAAACAGTGCTATTGAAATTAAAATTATTCCTCAACCAATAAAACAAAGCTCTATGCCCCAAAATAGATTTATTAAAATTACTCAAAACGCATTCACAAAAATATGAATTCCGGATGTACGCGCGCACTCTGGTTTCGCACCCCACCGTTCCGCGGCGTGACCCGGGACTCGAACCCGCTACCCGAGGGTGGGCAATCACGCCGCGTTCCCACGAAGCCGGCATTGTTTCCTCTCACGGTTCGCGACATGTCATTGCTATGATTGCTGGGCCACTGGCCCACTGCTTTCTAATCATATGTTCAACGTAAATAACGCTTTGAATCCCATTACTTAGATGTGTGATGTGTCCCCGTACCTAGATTGATGAGTTTATAAAAGTACCTACAATTTTACAGTACAGTAATACTTAGTTCTAATACTATAGGCTTTATTTTACATTTCCGCAAAACTGGTAATCAATCTCACAGGAAATAAGCCGTCTAATTAAATATAAATCACTACCCAACTACGTTTAAATTCAAGAAATAAATCACCGAAATTGCACGGTATCATATTCTTAGAAAAAAATCGTATCGAATGGCATGTACGAGCGTACACCGGTGCGTACATCTGCCACCCCTGGCTGCGTCTACCTACTAACATCCGCCGACACATTTGGCCCCACATTTTTTTCCATGTCGCAATGTAATTTCCCAAAGTCCCAGTTGGTGGTGGAGTGTAAACATCGGGACAAACAACAAACTAAAGTTGTCACGTAATTCGTTCGTCAAACATTCGTCTATTTGTTCTTGAGATTGACACCAGCCCGCCCCCAGCGGTGGCCCTTTGTTTTTATGTTGCACGCTGTCAATATTTGGTCTCATTTGTCATTAAGTGGTTTTAAATGCCGATTCGTCGGTGATACGACGAGCCGAAAGTGGGTGGCGTTGTGTAAGCTTGTTCAAACATACATCCCGATGTGTGAACAGATAAGGTAACGTGAACGTTTCTATGTGAACTTTGACTTCGGAATATTAATACGAGAGGTGAATCCTAAAATAGAAGTGGAAAATTTGACGACTCCATATTCCGTTTAAACTACCCTGTGGTAGCAAAAAAAAATACTTAGCCTTGGTCAAAAGTTACTGCAATGAGCTGTTTGGCGGACGACGCAAAAAAATATTAAGTGGAATTTTAGCCTTAGTTTAGTGCGCATGACCTTCTTGGAATCGTTAGTTGCCGTAACGGTACTTACGTCGCGTCTCCCTCAGGTAGGCCTGCAGTGGCCTGCACTCGCTAGTAACTTGAAGCTCGCTGCAGTAAGGAATGCGTTTTTATGACGTCTTTTTCAGATGCTAGTACTCCAAGATGACGTTATACACGATGATGTGGTTTTTGTCAATCGGTATTTGGGTTTTTCTTTGTCCTATTTTTCTTTAAACTTTCATTTTATATTGGTTACTGAAAAACAGAAGGTACCTAATTATTTATTAAAATAAGAACACGTGTCAATAATATTTTGTTGGTATTGTGTGAATTTGAACCAAACAATTTTAAATTAAATCATTGGAACTGCACCTCCAACACACAATGTATTGTGCACAGGTGCAACTGATGATTTGCACTTTTAACAAACGGGATTTCGACTGAAAAAACCTATTCGAAAATTGATTCTCTGATTTCTAAGGCCGATAGACCAAAACAACGAATGTCTCTGAAAAACTCCACTGGAGTGTGACCAAACTTTGATTTGTGCACCTTTATCTGCTAAAGATGCAGAATTATTTATTTTCTTTAGGAATCTGAAGACCGTAACTGTTTACGGTTTTCAAATAACCGAATAGGAACTTAATCAAATCGATTTGGTATCTACTCCTACTTTTTCAGTCGATAAACTTGTGTCAAAGAACATTGACATAGAATACACTGCTGTGTATTTGAAATAATGAACATTAGTCGGAATCTGTCCTAAGTTTTCGACAGGTAATTGGCATACTAAAATATAGGTATTATATTTATTTATATTTATATATAGTTAGTTAGTTCTTTAATTAATTTAGTATACGACTTTTAGTTAGATTTCTGTAATTATAAACATGACAACACAATGTAAATTGCATATGAAAAAACTAGTAGATACAATTCTTAAAAAAAAATATAGGTCCCACCTCTATTCCCACCTCTATTATTCAGTCAATATTTCTTTCAGCTCCCAAACAAATACCACATTTCAAACAAATTACACCACATTACATGAACCACTAGCAAAACAGAACAATAATTACAGAATTTTACACCAGGTAGGATCTCTAACTGCTCAATTTAAGCCTTTACCGAAAGGATCGTCCGATGGCAATAAAAAAAATGTTTTTGGAAAGTTTTATGACCGTAAAGGGGTATAACCATGAATAGGGTTATGTTGTAAAATAATTACACCGACCAGCGGCCTTCGGGGATAAAATACCGCCAAAGTTGATGTGGTATAAGTCGGTATAACTGTAAAATGGTTCCGGTAACTAATAATAAAATTAACGAGTCGACGCTATGTTGCTTATGTTCCTAGCAGTCATTACTGGTAAAATAAATACTGTTAAGACGATATAAGTGTTTTTGACTTCTATTGTGATTGTGTATAATGAAGTATTCGCTGTTCGGTTATGATTGAAGTTTATTTCGTTTGAGTTTTAGTTGGACTTGTTTAATGAGGCATTAGGCAAGCCGTAGTCGTTTTCCTAAAATAGAACACTGAGTGGGGAAAATTGGGTAAAAATACAAACCTGTTATTTTCCCACTGTAATGGAGGTATTTCAATTTATAGTACGACTAACGACCTGCTCCCTGCTTTGCACGGTTTTTGAGACAAAACATCGATATTTCTTTATTGTATTTAAGTTTAATGTTAATGTATTATACACATAAACCTTCCGAAATGTATTCTCTAAATGATGGTGAACCGCACCATGATCTGTGACGTAATCTAGAAGAACAAACAGTCTCTCAGACAGACACGAAAAGTGACCTCCGGACGGACGTTACGTCATTAATAAATGCACTAGCTTCCACCACCGGCTTCACCCGCGTGATATCTTTATAAATTATAGCCTATGTTACATAACATTTTATTGGTGAAAAAAAAAATCAGTCCAGTAGTTTTTGAGTTTATTACTACAAAAAAAATACAAATCTTTTCGCTTTATAATATTAGTGATATGGATAGATTTCTTTCACGATGCTTTTCTTTGACGTAGGTCCGTTGTGGTGTGTTCTTGGCTTAGCTTACTTGATAATGGCCATGGGGTCCGAGTCCCAAATTGGTTTTTCAAGAAATCGCCAAGCGGTTGGTCGACTCTTCACGTGACCAGAGGGCTGGCCTATTTTTTGGCCTAAGAATCAGCATTGCTACATACGTGGCAAAGCTGCCAGCCTTTTGGGCAATTTTCCTGTTGCCAGCGATGCAGACGAATTTTTTGATGCCCTTTAATCATTTTCCCTTGTACATAATAATAATAATTATTAAGTAGTTATTATAAGTCAGTAAGTAGTTGTATTTGTGTGCTTAAAGTAAAAAATAATGTATTAATGACCAAGTCCTATTATTATCTACGTCAAGGTATAGTTCTTACCTACTATGTCAGACTGTTTGTGTAGACATTTTTCCCTGTTACCTACTATGGAATTTTATTTTCCTGTCATAATCATAACCTCGGTATCATAGAATATTTTAATGCTTTCGTTATTTTGTTTTGTTTTACCTGGATGATATTTATTTATGTGCTTGCTCTTAATTATTATAATTTTGGGGATAACATGAACTAATCCTAGATACATTGTTGCTTTTTATCAAAGATAAATCCATTAACTATTGTAATATCTATCAAGCAGAAATCATTTAAAATAGTCCACCCTAATTATTTCTGTGGGTGTTGTAAAAGGCGAGTAAGAGTGGTGATTTTTTTTAATTTAATTTAATTTCTTTTAATGGTGATTATGACGTATTGCGATACGATAAGGCCCGATATAGCAGGACTTCAAAAGAGACCATGACCTCTGAGTTTGTTTCGGCATTCCTCCTCAGAGATTAGTCAGCTAGGAAATACCGGCGCCAGCTAGTTTTAAAATACAAACCAAAATGTAGTAGTGTTTTAGAAGATCTACTTACAGAAATAGAGATCATTTCATTTCAGCAGTAAACGGTTACGGACTGATTACAGTACCACACGTTGTCAACTGACCAACAAAATTACTCATTCACTCAAATATGTAGTTACTATCATCAAAAGAACTTGACCTCAATACATTCTTTATAGGTGAAACTACACAATTTTTGCAATTTCTTGGCTATCTTATCAGTTGGTCACTACTTACTAACGATGGCCTTTGTAGGGACTGTGTGGCCAATGGCCAGCTCTTTTCCCATTGTTTCCCTTAGAAAGCAATGGCGGAAGTTTCCCATAATAGCCACAGGGTTAGATTACTAACTTGTATATTGCGATACTAACTTGTATTTATTGCGGATGCAAGATTTATGTAGGGTTATTAAATTTTTAATTTGCTCCTTATGTAAGAAGAAACAAAGAATATTGTTGCACACACACACATAAACTCACGCCTTACATGGGGGTAGGCAGAAACTATAAAAACCATTAGGAATTGATTGAAAAATATGAACAGCATAATTATGCTCATACCTTTAAAAAATATGATGGTGTAGGTAGATGCAAAATGTGACGCAGCCCATTATTTTTACCCGACTACGGCGAAGAAAAAAGGAGGGTTATGATTTTGACCGGTATGTATGTATGTATGTATGTATGTTCATCTGTTCCCTCCTATCTTCCAAACCACTTATCACAATTTGACAAATGAGGTATCGTTAGAAGCGTCGTGATTGTCCGCTGGTTATAGGTTATGTGAAGTCACATTAAATTAAAAATGGCGCCCTCTAGAGGACATAAAGTGAGGAAATTAAAAAAAAAAATGGTTTAATCGTATGTTGGGTATCAAATGAAAGGCCTTAATGAGCACATTTCAAAAATATATGTATTATAACCCCAAAAGAATTTAAAAAAAAATCAAGTAATAAAAACTAAAACCCAACTACGACTTAAAAGGTATAAACAAGACACCACAGACAGACAAATTAAAAATCCGGAGTCACACGTAATCTGTTCGATTTATCGATTTATTGATCGTATATGTTAGGGCTAACACGTGTGACTCCGGATTTTTAATTTGTCTGTCTGTGGTGTCTTGTTTATACCTTTTAAGTCGTAGTTGGGTTTTAGTTTTTATTACTTGATTTTTTTATAATTTAATAACGAAATACGAATAACTTTTATTATTCGTAGCTCGAATGTTATGATTTTGAATGCTACTTTCTATTTGTCGTCTTAAAACTTGAATTAAGGGACTGAAACTTGGTACTAATGCTTATTGCAACTATGCCCTTAAAATCGATAGAAAATAACTTTAGCTTCTGTTTATATGTTTAGGTGCTTGTTCGACTGCCTCGTTAGTCTAAGTCGCAAGTCCTACTGTTGAGGATGCAGTTCTGGGGTCGATTCCTGCGTCGGTCAAAGTGGTGTGGGGTTTTTCCACGGAGTATAGATACTCCGTGGGTTTTTCCATCTGGAATTTCTCAGTAGCGTAAGTAGGGCTTGCCCCCTATTAAGTACGTATGGGGCTTAACCATAACTGGTGAAATGGTGGTGTACATTAATACTTTATTTTTAATGCATTCCATATGTTACATAGATGGTATAATCAGTAAAAGATCCATATGGACCCTGTCGGGCACAGCAAAATTAGGAGAGAGATTTAGGCGCACCTCTGCCCAACCATTTGGGGATTACTGGCGTGAAATTATGCTATGTTATGCGCTTGTTTATTTTAGTATGAGTAATACCTACATCATCTAGGTGACATCCAGTATGTATACATTTCATTTCATTTCATAACAACCAACATGGCCCAATGTGTAGCCATACACCATAGCCCAATTAAATAACATACAAAACGAAAAAACCAAAAACCCACACTGGTATACAGTAGTTCTCAATCAACCACCAGTAAGGAATAAAAAACAAAGGGCCAGGGGCAACTCATAAATCGCACGATAGAGTCATTAGGCAGGGGCGGACTCGCCACTGAATAATTAAAAACAAATAAAGTCGACACGGATTACCTTATCTGTGCCACGATCGCTCGTTAATTTTTATTTAATAGTTCGTGTTAGCTTACACGGATATTAGTCGGATTTTAAGATTTTAGATTGTTGGAATAAGTTTTGGTAATGGGTGGAATTGATGGGCTAGTTTTATAATTGTTTTAAGGGTTTCGTACCTAAAGGGTGCCAACGGGATCCTATTACAGGCTCCGCTGTCCGTCCGTCTGTCACAGGCCTGTATATTTTGAACCGTAATAGGTAGACACTTGAAATTTTAACAGAGTGTGTACTACTATGGCCGCGATAACAACAACAATAAAATAAAATTCAAAATTAAAGGAGTTCCCATACAAGAAACGTGTTTTTTCCGAAAGTATTAAAAAAAATGTAGTGTTATAATATCGTACGGTGGTACGAAACTCTTCCTGTGCGAGTTGGACTCGCACTTGGCTTCTTTTTTATTTTGTTTGGTTGCCTGCTAGTTCGGTGTGATGTAAGTCTTAATTTAATAAATATAAATATGGGTATTATAATTATTTTTTATTTATTTTATATTCGATAACTTAGCTTTTCAGGAAACAGAGACAACTAACAGACGGTTCGCATATACATCAATCGTAGTAAACGTAGATAATAAAATGTAGTATAAACGACACTTTGACTTGAAGTCAAAGTGTCGTTTATACTACATTTTATTATCTTTTATCAAAATATATTTTTTTAATTTATTTTTTCCTTGTACACTTGTACATAATCTATATAGTTTTAGTGTTAGCTTGTACAATGTAGTTAAGGTAAATAATTGTATTAGAAACTCAATTTAATAAATCCATTGTAGTTGTTAAAAAAAATATTTTACCTACATGCTAACATTGGCTTTTTGCAACTATGTTGGGGTCGGCGTCCAGTCCAACCGGACGCAGCTGAATACCAGTATTTTACATGGAGCAACTACCTATCGGACCTCCACAACCCAGTTACTGGGTACCCCTATTTCCCACAATAAAGCGAATATTTTTTACACAACTTGTGTGTAGGATTCGATCCTGTGCTGCGTGGGTGTAGGAATTGCAAATACTCCCACACGGTGACCGACCGCCACATACAGATGTCACGCCACCGGACATACATTATTTAGCACTTTGACTGTAAATTGGTAACTAAAATTAGAACAACTAAATCCTACGCGGTAGGTAGCTTACTTGTTTAGTCATATAGTATGTATACCTACGTCGTTGATACTACCTTCTACCATAGACTTTGTCCATCGACTTTCACCCGGTTTCTGATTTGAAAAAAGTAGCAAATCTCAACTGATTATTCTCAAATACATAAGCAGGTATGTGCTTAAGCTTTTTGCTTTTCACAAGTTAAAACAGAAACGCAACTGATGACTGTTAAGCATGCTATCTGTCAAATTTGAGTAAATGATGTTATATTACTCAAATCTTGATTAAAGTTTAAAAAACTTAATTCAGAAATGAAAAAAAAAATAAGTTTTACTTAAGTACAGATTAGGACGTTCTAAAATTCAAATTCTCAATTCAGAAACCGGGTGTATGTCCACGTTTTTTGACATAAAATATATCGTATGGCATTCGGCAATACTATGTAGCTCGGCAGTCCATGCTCGGCAGCCCATGTGTGAAAGAATTTTGGAAAAAAAGGAGTTTCGAAGAATACCCCTTACATACAAACTTACTAATTTTACCTCTTTATAATATTATAGATGAAAGGGAAAGCTCGGCTCATGGCTTGCCGCACTGGTCGATCCATCAGGTTAAGCTACGCTTGCTGGGGTTGGTCAGCGGATGGGTGACCATCTTTACTTTATACCGAGACTCCTCCGTGTCTCGCAAAGCACGTTAAGCCGTTGGCCCCGGCTGTCATTCGTAGATCTTTGACAGTCGTTACGGGTCGTCAGAAACCCGAAAGTCTGACAGTCAGTCTTACCAAGGGGTATCGTATTAAGTAGAATTATTATAATAGTATTAAGTAAAATACTGGTTTTCAGCTCCATCTGGTTAGACTGGAAGCCGACCCCAAACTGGGTGGGGAAAAGTCTAGGTAGGTAAAGTTGGTCACCCATCCATGGACCAACCCCGGCAAGCATAGCTTAACCTGTCGGATCGACCCGTGCGGCTGTTAATACTTAGCCACGAGCTCCTCTTTAATGAGAATGACAATCAAAATGATGTACTTGTTGGTTCCTGACGCTGTGATTATAATGATCATGCGGTTAACTGTTATCAACGCCATCTCGAAATAATACCTGAGAACCACCAGCAATTTGTGCTGTTCGAGTGCAGTGTTATTAAATTAATTAATTCGTTTCGTAACATGTCATCATGTATCACGTCACCTATTAGTCCTTTGACTTTAAAACAAGCAATTGTGTTCATGATCGTCACGCCGGTGTTTCCTGAAGGTTGGTACTGGAACACTCGGGTAAACTTTCAGGTCAGATACTGAGGTCAGATATATGACCGTTTTAGATCCTATTACTTATAGGCAACCGTAAAGCTAATTACTAACTTCGGATGCATTAAAGTGCATTTGTGTCCTTAAAATGTACCTATGATGTCATGGTCGGCAGTTTTGCAAACACACAAGATCAAATGGTATTAAAAAAAAAACCGGCCAAGTGCGAGTCGGACTCGCGCAGGAAGGGTTCCGTACCATCACTACATATTATAAAATTAAGTCCTCCGCCGCGTCTGTCTGTCTGTCTGTTCGTGATAAACTCAAAAACTACTGCACCGATTTTCATGTTGTTTTCTACAATGGATAGAGTGATTCTCGAGGAAGGTTTTAGTATATAATAACCGAGATCCACACGGGCGAAGCCGCGGGGATCAGCTCGTTATAGAGGCCTGACTTGGCAGTCTGACGCTCTCATCACTAGGCTATCACTGCTCTATACAGTTCCATAGGTACTCGTCTAATCTAAAATCTATTCTTAAACCGAGTTCGTTCAACAGTATCTCAATAGTACCTACTACAAATCTAAAACAAAACCACATTAGTTGCGTGAGGCCTGAGATAGACTCGAGTGTTTGTTCAATTTATGTGCCGAGGAGTGCCGAGCGCCCTCCACGAAGATGAGACGAGATGGCGCCTCCCGGACATGGATTTGAAGAGAACACACGTGCCTGTAAAGATCTGGATGTGAATTTGAAAATGGAACGTGTGTTATAAGTTTCTGATACCTAATGGGAAGAGGATCACATACTTTTTAAGTAGGTAAAGTTTGAATCCCAACCGTCCAACATTGTGGGGTTCCAAGCAATGGATAGGTATATGATTAGAATTATTTCTTAATTAAAGGATGACGTCCGTTGTTACCAACCAACTCAATCATATCCTCCAAATTTAAATCTGAAAGTAATTTAATTTACTATGATCTGCTTAAATCGCTGGAAATGCTTAGATAATAGTAGTACGTTTATATTTCATTGGTAAGAATTTTTATTTTATTTTTATTTACCTTTTTTGGATCCAAACAAATAATCGTCCATTTTTATAAATTCAGACAAATCTCCGTGGGATTTTTAATAATGCCTACAAAACTTTTTTCACAGTACTCCGCTAAAATCTTTAAAAATCTTTCATTAACGTGACGTTAATTTGATATTTACATGGGCATTAATGCAGCACTTTATAGCACAAACTACTCGTAAGTTAACGTCGTGTAATCCAAGTTTATCCCTAGCAAGCAACGGCTGTTACCAAATTAATTTATTGAACGGTCCGCTAACGGTACCGCTGAAGACTCTTCTGCCAGTCACACAATCCACTCACGACCAACACTGAAACACAACGAACTGAACACAGCCAAACCAAAACCAACCACAAAGTATCGATAATAGAACTCAATTTAACCTACACGCAAATCAACATACGACCGATAAACGCAACATAGCAGGCAGTAAATAAACAGTTGATACTGACTACACATCATTACATCAAAGAGATGAATAGCCATTGTGATAGGACATTGCACTTTATAGAGGAGCGAATACGTGTCAGAATCAAATGTGTGGTTGTTGCAGGAGTTTCTTATCGAACAGTGGGTTAGTGGGCGCGAGCGGTGCCGGGTCAAACGCTTAGCAAACAACTACGGACGGATTCGTCTTGGCGTATATTTGCCGGCATCACCGTGAAATGGTTGCAAAAGCTCGCGGTACTACGGCATTGTGTAGGATGCATTTCGTTCCACTGAAGCCGCGGTGCAGCCTCGCTTGTTCTCTGAAGAAAATAACGCCAAAGTATTTAATAAAAGAACAACGTAGGTATAGTACAAGACTGGCTTATTATTTTTGTACACACATTCCTTGAGCTGCCGCGACGCAAAACATGTTTTAAAAATAATAATATATTTATAAGCCTAACGCGTAACTCTCATTATATATTGATTAAAAATGACCACTAAAATCTAATTCAGTCAAACAGTTACTATCAATTTAGGGTCCGTAGCCGATTGCAGGCAGCACCAGCAGACGACGTGTTGCTGCGACACTACTGATTTCTATGTATTTCTATAAAATTCCTTCCGTAGCTACCGACACGTCGTGTATCATAGAAATACATAGAAACCAATAGTGTTGCGACGACAAGACAAGATACGGAATTGTCCTTTTATAGCTGACTCAAAAGCGTAACCAATTCGACATAAGGCGGCAAACTTTTAGTACTCAGAAATTCTAAATTGATTACAAATTCGCGGAATGGACAAAAGAAACCGGTCAAGTTCAATTTGAAAGAGAAGATACGGCAGAGACTACATAGACTTACAAAGTAGTTAAAAGAGCTGTTATTTTTATGATAACCGGTCAATAACTTTATGTTTACGTAACGTTGATCGATTACCGAAAAGGGATGAATTTGGGCATGCACTGTGTATCCTCTAGGCAATACTAGGTATAAGCATGATGATCATGATCAGTTTCAATCAAAACTCTTCTGAAATTACCATTTTTTTTAAAGCTATGATCTTCGGCTTGAAATACCAACAGTATACCTTTGTATAACCTATACATTTTTTTTAAATCACCATAAAGCAGCCATTTACGCTAATAAAGAAGTAATTTCGACTGAAACCAATTACGACCAAGCATACCTATCACGAGTCATCAAATTAACCAATACGCAGTTTAACACTACAAATTCAATTACAACAACAAAACCCCTAATAGAACAATAATTAAGCATTACATGAACAGCCTCCCAAAAACAAAAACTGTTGTTATCTCTAAGAAAATAACTCGGAAGCATCTTTAGATCGGGCCCAAAAATAATCACCCATCAATCAACCGTTTGGATCTATAAAAACCTTCTTTGTAACCCTGCCGCCCATAATTGGTACGTAAAAAACAAAAGTAGAAATTTATAACGAGACGAAGCTCCCAAATCATTCTGTTTAGTGCGAAATTATAGTGTTTTAAACACAGCGTTTAGGTGATTGTATTGCTTTAATGAAAGGGTATTACGTAAGTGGACGGGACGGAGAAGTAAGCCGCAATCTATTAGCTGAACAAAAACTAAAATGTGAGCTTAATTTCACACTTGTTTACTTTAATGATGTGGGAGCAATGGGCTTTTTGCACGCGCTTTTGGAACTTCATGAGCTTGAAAGAAGTTGTGAGAAAGTACGGGAAGATGAAGGTAAGTTTGAAACTGAAATAGACACTGAAACTTTCAAACTATATTAAGGTTTGAAAGAATTCCCAGACTTCTGAAACTAGCACCCATGACCGACTTTGATTTCATTCAAAATACAACCAAAAATGCAATCTATACTTCAGAATATAAATTCGTTTGCCAGCTCTTGAAACTGAGCGTTGATATCAGTAACCAGCTTTAATTTTGTCTTATTATATAATTGAAACTAATTATCGTGTCATCTCCAAAGAGATAAAGTTTTGTTTTAGAAATCTCTTTATTTGATAAAAGCTTAGTTAAGTTCAAGATTTCAAACTCACGGAAAAAGCATTTTCGTGACTGATCGTAATGACTTTTCGTTCGTCGTTGAGTGACCTTGAATGAACTAACTGTCCAGCTTCAATCATGTAAAAAAGTTACAAGTTCTGAATGTTACATGCCCACATTCGGACCTTTCTACACACCTGCAAAGCAAAAGAAATCGTATATAGGTACTGTGTAAAAAATAGGTAGGTATTGCTACCACGAAGGTTCTACTTGCATGTATCATCAACGCTGAAAAAAAGCGTATGAAGTTTATGAAGCTGGCAGGTCCACATTTGACTTTTGAAAAGCCTCATCATCAGACCTAACCATTGTTGAAGCAGTTCTCCTAGCAACTCTGGTTGCGTACCTGGCACCTTGGGGCGGGTGGGGGCGGGGGAGGCAGGGGTGACGTCACGCCGTGGGTGCCGACACGTCGCTCGCCGTCACGCTCCACAAACAGCAAGGTTGCCGCAGCCTTGACGCCGGCCCACATTGCTCACCGGCTCAGAACCGACTTTTTGTACTAAATACTATATCGCTGGTGTGAACATCTTCCGGATTCTAAATGCCTGGTAAGTGAGTCATGGCCTGGCAAATTCTGGGTGATTATGATAACTGTTATCGGACAGCAGTGGGTTGAAAGTGATGTCATCAAATATGTTTGAAGCAAGTGAAACTTTTGGATCACTTTTTACAGTTTCAGTTCCAATAAGCCTTTACCAAGTATGCCGGGGTCAACTTCTAGGTTAGTCAGAGAGGCAACTAAACATGTAAGAACTCAGAAGTAGTAACCACTTCATTGGCATTGTTACATACAAATTGATGACCGCACGTAGGTAATTAAGAATCAAAGGGACACAAAGTTAATTATTGATGACAATATTAAACATTTGGTAATTACCTAACACGATATAAGGTTGCAATGATCACATACAGCTATGCACTTATACTTGCTACACCGGTGCACTTGACCAGTCGATGTTCATCGGTTCCAGTAAAACCCGAAACGATAAAATAATATTTTTAGTATCGTCATAAATAAAAACATCAAAGTCTGTCTCCGAGGACCGTAAGTACATAAGTCACAACCTCGTTTGCTATACGTTCTGTGAACTTTTCCAACAAAATTCTCACAAAAGAATTATGAATTCTGTTTATTTTTTAACGATCATTAAATGCATCGGCACTTTCAAGAGTCACTTTATTCTAGGGACACAAAGACCCCGTTGTTTGCTCACATGCACCATCCTTAATGAGTAGGTATGCAGCTGCAATTAACAACGACAGCCCCAGATCATTTAAGTCACTCGCCCATAAATAAACATCGACCGTAAACATCTCAACAAATCGTTAAATAGCGAAAAAATACCCAAAAACAGAATAAAACAATTGAACATCAGATGTAGTGAAATGTTCAATTTTTGTGAGAGTCCCTTCGTCGGAGCATGGCTAATCAGTCGGGCGTTGTCCAGACAATGGTGTCAGCGTGAAAGCCTCATAAAACTACGGGGCCCGTAAAGCCCTGTCCAAAATATTTACGGCGCGTGACAAACGTACCGCCTTTGTCTCGCAGGATTGTCTCGGCGATTCGTTGCGGTTAATCTTCGGACTACGTTGCAGCAGACATGTGCAATGTGTTACGGACTCGAGATCATTTGACACGAGGATCGATCGTAAAACTACGTGTCAATATGGCTGTTACCAGGCAGGTGAGAGATGAAAGTCAGCTGCTTGTTGCAGCGAATTAGAGGTGAAATGTTATGAAGAATTTTTCTCTTCATTAGAGCGTTCCCATATTTTTGGGTGATGCCTGCATATTGTCCGGAGCTAAAAACTAGTACCGAATATATGACCCTATCAAAAACAACAGCAGTCTTCGGAAAATACGAGTATATAGAATGATATTTATTTATTTTTATTTATTAAAACTTTATGCACAAGTAAAAACTACTGTACAAAGGCGATCTTAATGCCTGAGGCATTTTCTACCAGTCAACCTTAGGGTGGTGCTGAGACAGACATGGCAGGTGCAACATAAGATAATACATATAACTTGAAAATAATGAATAATAATTAAATAAACATACATAGATACATACATAAACATAATAAACATACTAAGTTTATTTTGTTAAATAAACTTAGTTGGGAGAAATAACGACAGGTAGGGGAGAAAATGAAACCAGCAAATTAACGCTGAGATGATTCTGCCAACTTCTTATGTTCACGTACCTTCACTTTAAAGGATAAGCGACTAGTTGCCGTCCTGATGTCCAGAGGGAGCGCATTCCAAAGAAAGACCGCTTGGACGAAGAAAGAAGAGTGGATGAAACCAGAGCGGTGAGAAGGACATCGTAGAAGATGATTGTTGGTAGAACGAAGATTTTTACTATGGGCAGATCATAAGTATTGAACATGGGAAGTCAGGTAAGAAGGAGTTTGTCGAGTATAAACAACAACATAGACAAAGCCCTTAACTCTCTGCGCTGATGGATGGGTAACCATTTCAAAAGCACTCGATGCGCTGATACATGGTCATATTTACGAAGATTGAAAACGAATCGAATGCAATTCATTCATGATATCAATGTGCTTTTAGACAAAGTTATATTACTTTCCACTTTACCAACGTATTCGTACGAATACATTGGTGAAGGTTGGTTGGTGGTGTTGGTAGGTTGGTAGGTTGGTAGGTTGGTAGGTTGGTAGGTTGGTAGGTTGGTAGGTTGGTAGGTTGGTAGGTTGGCTGCTTGGTGTTGGTTGGTTTGTTTTGTTGGTGTTTGAGTTGGTCGGTTGGTACGCATCCGTACGTATGAGTATTCTTGTGATTTTGGCAGTATTGTGGTGATTAATATCCAATACTGACTGAATTTTGACTGACTGGCTGGTCTACTGCTGAGCATGAGGTCCTGGGTTTGATTCATTCACATTAGAAATTTTCTCAGTGGAAACCCGGAGTCTGGAATAGTGCCTGGTTGATGTTAATAGGCTCGCCTCCTATACATGGGACTAAAACACAACTGGTGAAATGTGGTACTATAGGTTCATCTCTGCCTAACCCTTCTGGGATTATAGACGTGATGTCATACAAAAGATGCTGCTGCTGATGCGCCATGCAAACATAAATGCTTATGCTTTCACTTGGTGATGCTTATAAATCAGACAACACCCCAGTTAGCAAGCATAGCAACAGTTTTAGCCAAACCTGAAAAACGAGGCTACTGTCAAATATTTTTTTTTTTTGTCTTAACATCCAATTTATTTTTTGCTTTCACTGGTGTTATGTAAGGCAAGCATTCCTTCACGACTCGACTTTCCTCATCACTACTAGTCAACGGTACGACACCTGTACTTCACACATTGCTTCCAAGTTTCTTCATTAGACTATTAAAATAGCTATTATTATCTTGTGTGAGCTACTGCTGTACTTGAGAATCATGTAAACTGATGCCCTGAACGACCCGCTATCTAATTGCGTAACCGATTACGACTAATTTGTTTAATTTTGACAGTTCAACAACTTTTATTGCGTTATTTACGATGTTGAGCAGAATTTTTATTTTGAACTTATGAATCAATGAATACATTTTGTTTCAAAGCGAATCTAATTCTGGTTGATTTTGTATTACGCAATTGCCGATCAGCTTCTGAACTGGCTCAATCTTAGTAACCTAGATCTCGATTATCGGCTATCGTATTTCGGCTTATTTTCTACTTCAGTCACAGTCCTCTTCAGGAGCTCGTGGCTAAGTAATAACAGCCGCTCGGTTCGATCCATCAGGTTAAGCAACGCTTGCCGGGGTTGGTCCGTGGATGGGTGACCATTTTCACATATTGAGACTCCTCCGTGCCTCGGAAAGCACGTTAAGCCGTTGGTCCCGGCTGTCATTTGTGGATCTTTGACAGTCGTTACGAGTCGTCAGAAGCATGAAAGTCTGACAACCAGTATAACCAAGGGGTATCGTATTACCCAGTTACTGGGTTGTGGAGGTCAGATAGGCAGTCGCTCCATGTAAAATACTGGTATTTAGCTGCATCCGGTTAGACTGGAAGCCGACCCCAACATAGTTGGGAAAAGGCTAGGCAGATGATGAGTCACAGTCTTCATCATGCATTAATATACTCGCTGTTACCCGCGACTTCGTCTGCGATCCAGGATAAAAAGTAGCCTATGTCAAATGTCAAGGTCCTACCCCTATGCAAAATTTCATCCGAATCCGTTCAGCCGTTTTAGCATTAAAGCGTAACAAACAAACAAATAAACTCACTTTCGCATTTATAATATTAATAAGTCTGTTTTCTTCTTTTCCGTCAGTAAACATGTAGCCTTTTACGGAAAAGCGAGTTGATCATACATGACAATAAACCATCATCATCTGCCTAGCCTTTTCCCAACTATGTTGGGGTCGGCTTCCAGCCTAACCGGATGCAGCTGAATACCAGTATTTTACATGGAGCGACTGCCTATCTGACCTCCACAACCCAGTAACTGGGTAATACGATACCCCTTGGTTAGACTGGTTGTCAGACTTTCGTGCTTCTGACGATTCGTAACGACTGTCAAAGATCCACAAATGACAGCCGGGACCAACGGCTTAACGTGCTTTCCGAGGCACGGAGGAGTCTCGATATGTGAAAATGGTCACCCATCCACGGACCAACCCCGGCAAGCGTAGCTTAACCTGATGGATCGACCCGAGCGGCTGTTATTACTTAGCCACGAGCTCCTCATACATTACAATAAACCATTGGTAACTAAAACAAGGAATGAGGAAAATCATAAGCTATTATAAGCCATGCTATTATAAGCCTTATAGATCAGCGATAGCACGTGCCATAACATAATGCTGATGATATCAAAGAGCTATCGCGACTCAGTGCGGAGCGAAAAGAAACATAATGAAATACTTTCGGTTCTCGGCATACCTTTCGTTGTTGGTCGCTATGAATAGGAGAATATTTGTCTGTTTGTTTAAGTTCTAAGAAGGAAGCCATTTTAGTAATTTATTATTTCTGCAGGTGTAAGGCTGTCATTATTAAGGATGTTCAATTTTCATAATTTTTATTTATAGATCTTATCCTCAATATGAAATTGCTAATGGAAACATTTCATTGCACTCATAATCGTGGTCAAATATTCGTAGGTATCTCGGGGAATCATAAACATAATATCACGCCTTGTTTCCCTGAAGGGTTGGGCTGAGGTGTACCTATAGTACACACATTACGCCAGTTATGTTTAAGTCCCATGTAATAGGGGGCGAGCCTATGGCCATCAATCGGGCACAACTCTAGACTCCGGGCTGCTACTGAGAAAATCCAGATGGAACAACCCAATAACACTTTGGCCGACCGGGGAATCGAACCTAGAACCTCATGTTCAGCAGTAGCACTTGCGACCACTAGACCAACGAGGCAGTCTATATATCTAGGAAAATCCAATTACAATTAATATGAGAATCGGGTTCAAAAGTAGGTATCAATCAATTGCAACATACTATGGAGTGTATAAAAACCAGTATATAGCCTAGTAGACATCAAACCATAGGTATACTTACAGCATAATCAGCCTAAAATGTTCCCACTGCTGGGACACAGGCCTCCTCTCTGTAAGAGGGAGCGGGCCGTAATCTACCACGCGAGCCCAGTGCGGGTTGGTACATGTCACATGTCTTCGAATTTTTGGTTCTAGGACATGCCGGTTTCCTCACGATGTTTTCCTTCACCGTTTTGAGAGCAGTGGTGATGAAATAATTTACACAAAGTAAAGCGCCTGTCAGGGTTTAAACCTACTTGTATACTTACAGGGAGACTTTAAATTCATTGACAATCTTTCAGGGGATGAAAATACTCATGAACAACTTTTATTATGGGACCGACTTTAAACCAAAAAGCATAGATTTCATATAACAGGTAGGTTTTGCATTTTTGTATAGAATGAGCATATTTTATCAAATCAGCATAAATAACTAAGCAAAAAGCCGGTAAAAGAGGTATTCTACCGATAAATAATTGAGCGAGCAAAGCCGCAAGCGCAACCGTAGCTAGCTATAAAACCGCGGCGACCACTGCCTGTGAAAGTTCACACCACAATTTAGGTTTTTAACACTGAGCTGCCACTGCGCGGTTCTCATTAAGACACGGGGCCCCGGGGCCCGGGTCCCGAGGTGTCGCTAATCATTTTATTGTCTTCACGAATTATTGAAAATACTTGGGCAGTTGTTGAAGAACCATAATATAAATATACACTTAGTAGATAGTTACTAAGTATTTTTAATGAGGCAAAATAGCTTTATTTATAGGTAAAATTAAGCAGTTTAACCCGAGTATACCATTTAAATTATTTGTATAAAAAAGCTTCAAACCTGTACTAAAGCCCTAACAAAGAGATATCGATCAAACAATTTCTCCTCTCCAAAATCAACAACTGAACAAAAGCTGGCCACGTGTAAAGCTGATAACTTATCATTTTATCATCAAACCAAACATTTCATCACGAGACAATTTTCCATCTCGTACACTCAGTAAAAAAAACGACCTCCATCTCGAATGTCATTTGCACGCCGTGCCGTTGAAAAAGCAATTATTTCAATATCTCGGTGCCGGCACCCAAGCCAGCAAAAAGTGCTCTGAGCACGCGCGCCAGTGTGACCGAACGCAAGAAAGTTTGGAGGAGCCCCGAAGGACATCGACGTCGAGTCGATAAACTACGAGGTATGTATACGTAATAGGTGGTATTAGGTACTAAAGGTTGTTGTTTCTTTGACGTGCCTATTATGTATCGAACATGTGTGGTTCGGTTTATCGCGCGCGCTATTGGCGTTGCTAATCGCGCCCTCAGAGTGTCTTTCGTGGAATGTGACGTTGTTGTATATAAGTCTGCGTTCAAAGCCCTCTTATATTGATGTATATTGGCACTTACAGTAATCCGTATCGTTTTACAGCTTTAGATTCGAAACCATGAAGTACAAAGAAGGCAAAACGTGATGTTTACGGGTCTAGCATTTTATATAGTAAGGAACGTTTCATGGTATCACTAAAATAATATAATACTACCTTTGGAAAGCATATGTAATACCCACTCCAGAAATTAAATAGCTAATAATATCAATGAAGAAAAACATATAAATCTAATTAAATGCCAAAGTGAGATTGTTTGTTTGTTACGCTTTCACGCTAAAACGGCTGAACAGATTTAGATGAAATTTGGGACATGGGGTAGACCATGACCTGGATTAGGACATAAGATACTTTTTATCCCGATATACCCGCGGGTTCGAGACTTATGTGGGTTGAAACCACGTGGCGCAGCTAGTTGTAAATAATCCCATAGCCAGTGCAGGGTTAAAAACAGTGCACCACATAACACAACGAAGGAACTTAAACCTAACAAAGATTAGGCACAATAGCATTTAACACTCCTTTGTCGACTAGCAACAATAGGTAACACTTTACAAATAAACAAAACATAAAACTTACACTAATCACAGTTAGAATTACTATAATAATACGTTGAAAACGATAACCGTACAAATCTTAGATTTAATAGAAGAAGAAAAAAAAACATTGTCCTCTGCGAGTTCCAGTCGGTTGGGCGAAGTAGATCAAACAACGAAACAAATAGGAATAATATGGCTTCCGCTGATCAATTATATTTTTTATTTATTTAAAAAACAGTTCCATTTACAAGGTTTACTGGCCGATTAGACACGTATAACGATAAATAAATTTATTGAAGCCAACCGCAATAATTCTTCGATAGTTATTCCAGTTATGAAGTCCAGTTGCCCGTGCCGTATATTTTTAGGTGATTTATCTATACACACATATTATAAATTAAAGTCGCTTTTCGTGTTTGTCTGTATGCCCGCGTTGTTCTTCTAGACGCAACAGATTTTGATGAGGTTTTCACCATCGCTTAGAGAATTTACTCCGGAAGGTTTATGTGTATAATACGTTGATATTAAAGTTACATGAAATTAAGAAATCTCGATGTTTTTTCAAGTCGTAAAAAACGTGCAAAGCAGGAGCGGGTCGCTAGTTATTGTTATAATTAAATAAAAGTGTTTGTGGTTATGTGTAAATTGGTTAGAAAATCTAGATATTGAAATTGTGATTGCCAAATTAGTAGTAGCGCTAGCCGAAAGCGATTGGCAGTTTTGAATTCAAATACTACTTCAAGTGCTGTCGTAAACTCAGTTTAAAGCGCACCCAAAGCTGCTAAACTGGACAGGCATCGTAAATAGTTAGGTAAGTACATAAACAAAATAATGTCTCAAATTAAAATATTCAATGTATTGAATATTTTAAACTTTGCTTTTCAATTTTTGTTTTTTGCCACCGACTTCCGAAATTAAAGTTATTTTTCACTTTTTTTTTGGAACTCGGTTGTTTTTTTTTTTGTAAAAAGTTTTTATTTTTCACTTTTTAGTTGTGGTAACTACCCCACACAAATTCGTATACCGTTGTCTGCTATGTGACGGAGTCAATTAACATGTCATCAACATCGCAAAGTGGGAAAACTACGTAATTATTGAAGCTAACTCAAAAACTACGCAAGCAAAATTAATAAAACCACCTCTGAAGCATGACCTACCAAACAAAAAAAGAATCATCAAAATCGATTCATAATTGGCGGAGTAATCGGGTAACATACACAAAAAAAAAAAAAAAAAAAAAAAAAACATACAGACGAATTGAGAACCTCCTCCTTTTTGAAGAAGTCGGTTAAAAAAGCAATCATGCACTTCAACTAATAAGTAGGTATGTAAGACCAGCAAACCTGAGAACTCTTCGAGACTCATCAAACATTGCCTCCAACATCAAAGAAAGTCCTGCTCAACCTATAAAGAAGAACCAGCCTGAACATAGCACAAGTTACTGCACTTGTATTATTAATACGTAGCACAAGCCGGTACTACCCTGTTTTTGTTAAGTGGCAAACATTTGTGAGTGTCACTCGAGTGACAATACATCGATGACATCGAGTGGTCCAGTCCAACTCGACGCCTCTACCATTTGCTCACGAAATAACACTTGTAAACAACAAAAAATCGAATTTAAAATCGCATAGCGTAATCGATTTGTCCGCATTGTAATCTTTACGTTATACATTTTTGCGTGAATAATCCGATTGCGAATTTGCCGGTATCGATCATTTTGTAAATGTGGTTTGAAGTGTCAGACGTGCAAATTCGAAATGTATCGATTGGTAAACAAGTGGACATATAAGGAAAAGGTGATTGAATCGGTACACCACTCTAGAACGGTATCGCAAAAACTTTGTTATGCAAAATTACCTATTACATTGTTACCGTTCATGAATTGCAATTCTCTCGCAGTTTTAATTTTAAGTTGTATGATTAATGTAATTACTTATTTCTTACTAATTTTCCTAGGCAAGGCCGAATTACATAAGTGCCATGGAAACATAAAACTTTCATAAATCTATGATTGCTACTAAATACTGTGGCAGTAACGAGAGGAGCACGTGGATGTACTTACCGACAACGCCTCGAAGAAGGCGCACACGACATGTCCATGCTTATCCTGATTCTGAAAAATATATCTAAACAAAAAAAACAATTTAATAGGATTGACAGCTTTCTAGCTAGTCTCTTACAAATATTACAAAACTAACAATTTTGCAAAATCTTACAGCATACTTATATTATATAGGTAATCTTACAGCAACCCTATAAATAGGTAGCTATTATAAATTTCAAATTGGTTAAACCAAACCAAGAAAAGATCATTAACTTCTGAAGATCACAAGAAAGTGTCATAAATTACAAGCTTCGGTGCATTCTGCATTCGGGGACTTTTTGTGTAGAAAAAAATTGTCAATCGGGAAAAACCCTGCACATGAACTCTTGACTTGATTGTATTTTCTGAGGTAGAGCAAATGTTTTGAAAATAGGTCATCCCATCCCTAGCTTTGTTTTTTGTGAAGATAAATGTAGGATGAAGAAAGTTGCTGGTGCTTTCATCTTAGTATTAGCCACTTTCAAGGCACCATTTTTTACGCCACTGAAATCACTACCAACGTGGCCACTACAATAATTTTAGCGAGACTTACACCGAAGTAAGTCTTCCTAAAAAGTACTGTCAATTCGAAATGAAGAAGGTGACACCAATAATGTAGAAGATGACCACTAGAATAATTTTAGAGAGACTTACACCGAAGTAAGTCCTAAAAAGAACTGTTAATTCGAAATGAAGAAGATGACACCAATTGTAGAAGATGACACCAATAATGTAGAAGATGACACCAATAATGAAGAAAATGACACCAATAATGAAGAAGATGTCACCAATAATGAAGAAGATGAAACCAATAATGAAGAAGATGACACCAATAATGAAGAAGATGACACCAATAATGAAGAAGATGACACCAATAATGAAGAAGATGACACCAATAATGAAGAAGATGACACCAATAATGAAGAAGATGACACCAATAATATAGAAGATGACACCAATGATGTAGAAGATGACACCAATAATGTAGAAGATGACACCAATAATATAAAAGATGATACCAATAATGAAGAAGATGACACCATTAATGAAAAAGATGACACCAATTATGTGTGTACTTCTCTTTGGCGAAAATCCTAATAAAAACATTAACTTTCTCTCATTACCAGGAGGAGACTAGTGGTAGGGCCTCTACACGTAACGGGACGGATTGCAAGTATGTCGGCCGCCAATCACACAGTGTCGCCTACGAGTTATGTACTTTAGAAAGTACGCTGTAACCGACTTGTGACCGTTGACATTGTATATAAACGTTCTAGATTTTGATTCTGCATTCGAAGTGTTAAGGCAACGCCGGCTAGACGCATTAACGTGAGTAATGGTGGGTAAGTCAGACATCGTAAAGATGTAAGGATTGGAGAAATTTGATCGTTTTATGAATGACAATATTATACGCAATTTATGTAGGACCTTAGTGAAAAGCGAGATGGAGGATAAGATTAAGAAGAAGCCAAACACTGAGACGAATACGCTTATGAAGTTTCATGGTACGTTATGTCAAATGACATGGATAAAACATACAAAAACTTTTGAAACATTAACTTTGACGCATGACGTAAGCAGCGTTGATAAAAGTTTTAACAGGGAGACAGGACGTGAACTCCAACGACCAACAAACTACTACTGACATTATAGTAAAACAAACAAAATACGATCAAGTAGGTACCAAACCGACACCTATCACCGAAACATCTTCCAAGTTCAAAAAATAACCTGCCAGATCGAACAAACAAAAAACAAAACACAACACAAATCGTATCGTGCACATTTACACGGATATTCGTTGATTATTGGCACAGTCATCTTACATTACAGTAGATACACAATAAAGTCCTCGGCCAACTAACGTGCTGTCACCCACGGAAGAGAAAACGTCAGAGAAACGTCGAACTGGCATGATATATGATAAATGTTACTTGTAGATGCCAATAGACAGAGACCTTTGGTTGACTGGATTGGGCATGGTTGTTTGAACCCCGATACGGTTGGTAAAATATTTCGAATAATCTAAAGTGAGGGGAATATAATATAGCACCAGAAGTATATTATGATCTGTGGATCAACAATGGGACACTTAATAGCGTTTCCAGTGTGTCCTGTTGTCCAAAGCTGCGGGAAAGTCTGAAAGGGATACCGGGGCCCTTGGCAACAGGCAACTAAAGGAACACGGTGGGTTTTAGTCAGTAAAAGTCTGACACGCCCTCCTCCGCCCAGAGCGGGAGAAGTCATATTTCCCACACTCGAAAAAAAAAAAAGTATGTATGTCCTGTTGTCTCCGCGTTACATCTTGATGACTAGATTTATTCCAGGTTTTTGGCAGGGTTCCGGGTTACCTGTTCAATCTTCTCATCTCTGGCCAATTTCCAATGTTTTAGCCGAGAAGACCATTACTTTGAGCCATATAATCGCTTCACATTACTGTCTCCCAGAATATAAATGCTCGAAAATCATAAAACTGTTCCCCATTTCCAGGTCCCATATTCACGGTACAGCAAAACAAAAGACCTCTTTGGTCTGTTTTTACTAAAAAAAAGACCTCTTTGGTCTGTTTTTACCTCAAAATCGATCTAAATAACCCTAAATCCTCAAACGCGGAACCTAGCACTCGTTGCAACCGCAACGTGCCACATCTAGCACACCTAGCGCTCCGCCGTGCCAATCAACCGCGTGCCCAATGCAGGTCGGCCGACAGCGAGGTTAGAGCTTGCCGATTCCTTAATTGCCGTGACGTTTTGGTGTCACATACCACTCTCGGTACCACGCTACTTATATAGGCTTTAGTAGCAGTACGTGTTAAATCTAACTGTTGCAACACAGAGTCTATTGGGTATTTGACAAGGACAGTTGGTGATGAAAACTCGTTGATAAGGCTGTCTTATTAAATTTTTGCGTTTGAGGTTTCTCCTTGAATATTTGATTGATGTCTTGAAAGATTTCAACAGCGTTTTTTTTTCTGATGATTAAACTGTTTTGCTGGCCGTAATCTACTGTTGGAATGTCAATAGAAAAAACTGTTTTTAGTTTAAAAAAAGTTCGATCAGTGTGCTCAGCTGCGAATGTCAACTCTTCATCAGCGTTGAGAATATTCAAGTGCGACATTTCTACAACTTTGTTTATTAACCACAAGATAAATCATAAAGCATTGACCTTTATTGGTGCAACCTTTAACAAGTTATTATTTCATAACACTAACGAGACTAAATGACACCATCATATTTATTACTCCAACGCTAAACGGGGTTGCCCGAATAAATAACGTTGGAATCTATAAAAAGTGTGTTCAAAACAAAATTATTTTGGTACAGGGTAACACATTCACACATTAGGGACGCCACTCGACGCGTCTCCCGGTAATTATTTAAAAGTTTCGCTCTGACACTGGCTGCTGCTTCTTTGGGGATTTTCTTTTTTTATTTTTAAATTTGGAGTGTCGTGAGCGTTAAGTAGTATTTATGCGGTCCCCAGCGGCGCGGAGGTGGTTTGGGCGCGAAATCAACTTGATGCGAGCGGTGATACGGGATAAGTTGTTTAATTTAATTTTGTGACTTTGCTCTGAAGTAAACTCTTATGTATTAGTTCATAATTTAACACATTTAACATAACACACACACTAATTTAGACACGTACCTATATTTTAAAACAATGTAAAAGGAAATAGCGATCTGGACTGGAAACACTTTTTATAAATAAATTAGAAATGAAATATTTCAATTTCGTTTCAGGAATATTCTTAATATGAAAACTTACTGAGTAAGGTTTTAAGCGCAAAAAATATCAAAAGCGACTTATCCCCCTGTGTCCAAGACAGCGGTATAAATTCTGCGCGGACAGTTGGGAGCGGATCGCCAAAGCTAATTCTGTTGTGATTAATGCCTCTTGCACATTTCCACCGCCTAGCTGATACCCACCATCTTACGCAAACTCAAAAAAACATCCAAATATATTCCTTAATTCGCTCCAAATAAGGTACAGGACACGAAAATGTCAATGAAAGTGTATTTTTGTACTATATGAGTGCTTAAAAGTAACTCGCTACTGGCCGTTCGCGTTTCTCACGCAACTACCGACGATTAAATAAGGGAACGTGTTGTAATATTAAAAACACTTGTACCCATTAATGAAAACCCATTTCGTACAATAATCGTGTCGTTTGTACTTTATTCAAAAATACGTGGGTACTTAATTTTGAACGTAATCCACGTGTCACACGTTATTTATGGTGTTGTCCGGTAGTTTGGTCCGATTGTAAGCATAAATAGAATCGTACAGCCAGCAGATCAGCAGTTGCAGATCAGCACGAAAATAAGTCAGCTTCTTGCCATATACCAATAAACTATGGCAAGAAGCTGATACACTCTAAGGATCATTAAAAAGACAATGACTAAAACAGGGATGTGTCAGCTGCATTTACTTCCCACCATAAACGACCAACCTATTCAAGAATTCGCGAAGACGGCGAATGGTCGATCAAATAGTTAGTAGATACCTACAAAACATTAATAAGGCCATAGACATATTTCAGAAGCTCGTGGCTAAGTAATAACAGCCGCACGGGTCGATCCATCAGGTTAAGCTACGGTTGCCGGAGGTGGTCCGTGGCTGGGGGTGACCATCTCTATATACCGAGACTCCTCCGTGCCTCGGAAAGCACGCTAAGCTGTTAGTTCCGGCTGTCATCTTTGAAAGTCGTTACGGGTCGTCAGAAGCCCGGAAGTCTGACAACCACTCTAACCAAGGGGTAAGGGGTTACCAAGGGGTATCGTCGTTGCAGTCACTCAATGTAAAATACTTGGTATTCAGCTGCATCCGGTTAGACTGGAAGCCGACCCCAACATAGTTAGGAAAAGGCAGATGATGATGCAACTAGGAATATAAACAAAACACCTACATTTCTATGATTATGCACCAAATAAACATCTAAATCATTCATTGGATTGCATAATCAGCCCATATCTGTCAGCTCATATAATGTTCCCACTGCTGGGACACAAGCCTTCTCTCTTCAAGAGGGAGTGGGCTTTTTAATCTACCACGCGGGCCCAGTGCGGGTTGGTAGATGTCACATGTCTTCGAAATTTTTGGTTCTAGAACATGGTTTTCTCGCGATATTTTTATTCATCGTTTTGAGAGCAGTGGTGATGAATGAAATGATGATTGGATTGCTCTAACCAATCCTCAGCTTGATTTGGTCAATTTTTGATGGAAAAGATGCCAGAAGGACCAAAACATCCTCAAAATTTTGTTGAACAACTAATCCTAAACTATAACTTCCGCGCAAAGCAAACCACTTCACACCTTCCCGGGAACTTCATTAGCATAAAGAAATTATAATACGTAGGCAATAATTTCCATGGTGTAGGTACCTTGTAATAAATTAGGGGCGATGGCGCGATAACTGCAATAGTGGGGCTCGAATAATGAAATAATTTGAATCTGTCACTCTTTGTTTTATTAATGAGAGACAAATAAAACTAATGGTTTTACGTGTTGAAATCAAATGGAATTTATTTTTAATTCGAATTTTGACGATTTTTGAAGATTTATCGAAGGACATTCCAATTTTACGACCCGAAAGGTGGCTGGGTCAAACTGGATGCGGAAGGTGAAGGACAAGATGTTGTGGAGCAGCCTGGGAGAGCCCCATGTCCAGCAGTAAACTGCGATAGGCTAAGTTGATTGATTCCAATTTTTTTCCTATAATTTTGTTTTTTTTTACAAAATTCAGAAATCGAATGTTATGATAATACAGTGTGATTCTTTATAATGTGCACGTATCGAAATGATGGGAATCTATGTTTATATTTATAGACGGCAAAAATATTTCTAACCTAGAGAGTTGTATTAATGATTCATATGATTATTATTCTGTAAATACATATTATTTTTTATGGTCGCGAATCATATTTTGATCAAGATACAACCTGACACTGGCCTGCAAATTGCAAAAAAAGGTAATAAAATTTGAATTTCGCGGGCTTTCTTTGCGAATCCACCTGATCATACAACTATCTAAAGATTATCGTGCGTTTATTATTATAGTAGGATATATTATACCTACCATCATAAGCTTTTACTAAAATAGTCATTACGCAATGATTACAACAAATATAATATTTACATAGATTAGATTCCATGATACGTTTCTAGAGGTGATTATGACGCAATCGATCATTCAGTATCGATACATATCGCTCACATTCGTCTACATAATCGAATAGAAAACGAACATTTATCATAAAAAGCAGGCTTCCGCATGCTTCCAAAAACTTTTCTACACATAATTTCATATAAATTACTTAAAATCAAAAGGGATATTTAGTCCTAATGATCGATTTGCATGACGGACAAGCTTACCTAAGTTATAATATTATTTTATTTCCTTTTTCCCCTGTACGTGGGCGGTATTCGTTTAACTGTAATACGTCAACACACGTTAGGACAGTTATGATAATCGTTGTAGTAATTATTGGGAACAAATGACTTTTTTATACGCTGTGAGTTTGGCCCGATTCTCACGATACGTCATCTGTTTAGAATGGCGAATTGTGTTTTTAATATTCATGGATTGCTGTTATTTTTCTTGTTTTTCTAAAGATGTGTTTTCATATAAGAGAAAAGTGAAAATAAATAGGAATACTTCAACTCACACCATCCCATCACAGGACTTTGCCAATGAGTCGTTTTAAAAATTATGAATTCTACCCACTTATACAATAGGTACTTTTGGGCTATTTTTTTTCATTTTAAATAACTTTCGCAGACACAGAATGAGACACAATTGAAGTTATATTGTTATTACGTCTATGTGCATTTACAGTCCGCAAAGTGTTAAATATCAAAAATCCAAATATTTTATTTCACATAACCTACACGGGCACTTATGAAACGTTAGAAGCTAGGTACACGGTTCCAAGTGGTCGTTTCCTATTTCCTATCATTAGATAAAAGCCATAAAAATTTTGTCATAATTTCAAATTACACTGACCCCTTGTCAAGGTCCAACTGTGCTAAAATCCTAATATTCATTAAATTCATCAATTTTCATTTAATACTAAGATTATGGAAATTGCAATAGTACAGTTAGCACAAAAATGATTTAATAAAAAATCACACATTTTAATGTTAATTACAATGTAAACCTATTTCAACAACATAATCGTTAATCAGTCAGTGGTCGCGAGCGGTACTGCTGAGCATGTGGTCCGTGGTTCGATTCTCTAGTCGGGCAAAGTGCGATATGATGTTATGTTTAATAATATACTATTTTCGGTAACAATTTAATGAAAATTAAAATGCATTGTCCAATTTCCACGAAGAAGGCCGTAATTTTCATTTATCCGAAAAATTCATCACATTTGTTCAACATCAAAAACTGGCAAAAGGAGTATGTGAGGATCGTAGCAGCTGGCGTTCTGCAGTTTCTGCCTACCCGCATGAGAAGCATGCGTGAGTTTATGTATGTATGTTAAATAAAGAAATAAGAAACGATTAAACAATAAACCATTGTCAGTAACAATTTAGTAAAAAATAAAAATGCTTGGTCTAATTTGCCGCGAAAACATCTATACCTAAAACACACTTGTTCGAAATCTTAAACTTTACACTCGCGATCAAAAAAACAAACACCCGTAGCTGACTGTACAATTCGATAACTTATACTAACCTCGTGCAGTAATAACGCGTCGCCTCAAATGATTGACGTTCGATGTTAGATGCAGCACAGTAATGTAATTACACTGTCTTCAAGGAATTTTAACTGGCAATCGTAGGCGGGACTTTACATTTATTTTAGTAACCTTCTAGTTAAATTTAATTATCGGTTAGCATATAAGTGTGGGGGAGTTATAACTTAATTTATTCGGAATTGCTTAGTTAAGTTGAAAGTTTGTGAGAGATAGAGAGACGGAAATTGTGATACTTATTTGGCTTTTTTTTTCCCTATGTATTTGGATAAACAGAATCCTTTGATAAGAGGGGTATCTTGTTACCCAGTAACTGGGTTGTGGAGGTCAGATGAGCAGTCGCTCCATGTAAAATACTGGTTGGTATTTACTTGCATCCGGTTAGACTGCAAGCCGACCCCAACATAGTTGGGAAAAGGCTTGGCAGAAATTGAGATGCAATTTTGAAAGTACCTAAAATAGAATCTGTGATACAACATCAACATTCTTGGCTCTCTATGACGCGTGCTTCTGTTTATTATTTTAAAAATAGAATTCTATTGACCTTTTCGCCATATTGTGACGTGTTAGCTGTCAACTAACTTCTTTATAGTCGCGTTAGGTAAGATTTGTATGGAATGTGCTGACTCATTTAAAGTAAGGTAGGTACGTCTTCACTAAAATACACTCAAGGTCAGTATGATAGACCTTTCTTGAAGATTAGGAATGAGTAGCTAGTAGGCAATAGCCAGTAACGGTTCCAGCTTTCTCCACTTTATGTAGGTATGCTTCGAGATTCAATTACTTGCTTGCGAACAAAAGTTGCGTCGTTCTTGATGCAAACTAAGTTTGATACTAGTTAGCATATTCACTAATTGGACTTAATGCAACTTTGTAGACAAAATGCAGTAACTAGAATCTGTTTTTTTAGATTGTAAGATTATTTTATGAATAAAGTTCAGAAGCTACGTTTTGTTGAGTTTATCTGCGGTGTTATCCTCATCGATCGCCTTCCACCATTGACCGGGATCATAGACAACTAAGTAGTGTTTACGACCTATGCACACGGCGTTTTTTATACGACTGTTTCATGCAACGCGCGTCATCTGCGCGTTGACGGCGCGTTTTCCGTGTTGAAGAAGCTTCGGTAGTTCCGTTTCCAGCGCGTATATACGCTTCGACGGCGCGTAAAATAGAATATAAAAAATAAAACGCCGCATGCATAGGCCCTGCCTATTGCGGATCCTATTGAATGCAGAGTCTATGTTGTAAATCTTAAAAAACCGTAAGTGTCTAATCACACGGCGTTTTTTTATCGTGTCGTCGACATGCGTATACGCGCTGCAAACGCAATGATTGATGCTTTTTCAAGGTTGAAATCGTGCCGTCGACGCGCGTTATATAGAACGCGCGTATAAAAAAACGCCGTGCGCATGGGCCCTACGAGCGGTAGCACACGGCGTATTTTAAACGCGCAGACGACGCGCGTTTCAAAGTTTTTCTTCGCCTTTAGAGGTCAAGTTCTTGTCAAGAGTCAAGATAAACGTCGCTTATCATGATGGAAAACAGTTTAAAAGACACAAACTAGTGCTCAACCAAGGCCTACTAAAACGTTGACTGCATAATCTAAAAATAAACATATTTAAATACATAATCAGTACGATATAAGCCGACCACCCAACTAACCCCAAATCGGGCGATGAGCGTACCATTCATAAAATCATAATTACTTACATTCATTCATAGTTAACGGTAATATACACGAAAAGCACGCTAATTTTAGCACCAATTGAAAATAAATTGACCAAATTATTTTAAACACAACCTTTACTAAATTCGACTTTGTAAAGGAAGCTTTAGGGTCTATATTTGTGTGCTGTTTCTCCTGCATTTTTATGACAAAGAATGCTTATATTGACTACCTGGGGTACCTTCCTAGAAAGCAGTATAATGACAAACTTGGTAATCCTCTTCTGTGGAATATGCGATCAGCAATGGTAACTACTCAGGGTTGCCAATATTAATAATATGTTACTTTGCAATCTTTAGATCGAATGATTCATATCTTGGGTTAAAATTTCGAAGTGACGGCTGTTATAAGGGTATGAATTGACATGAATAAAGTATCCCTTGGTAATCTTTTGGATGATTTTGATTGGTAAACAATTTAGTCACCTGAAGAAATGATTCGTGGTTTGAGGTAATTGTTATTTTATTTTGAACTAGCTACTAAGGATTAAACTCCACCAACATCACAAGTATTTGAAAACTAAAATAATAAAAGTTGCGTTAGCACTTAGATATCTATTTAAAAAGTCCATTTAGAAAAAGCTTCTTCAAAGAAAACTTCAAATTCTCAGGTAAATAAAGAATTAAAATTCTCTATTCCGACCAACCCTACGAACACCTGAGCACCTTAACATTACCGCCAAACGATTACCAATTTGGCCGTTCGTCGTTCGCTCGGCTTTCGGCGTCACAAAGTCTGCCGAAACTACCGAAAGACGAAACTGCCCCATGCGCCGGAAAGGATTATATTCCCGTGTTTTTTGCAGATTAAACAAGACAAGGGTATGTTTACCTGCAGAATTAATATGCGGGTGTTTGCTGTACTTTTGAAGATACTTTGCTGTTGTTTTCAGGAACGATAGCTAAATAGAGATCGTCATGCAGTTGGTCAAGTCTTCACTTGACCAGCATTGCCATCCTACGCGGCAATGCTGCCAGGATTTTGGGCACTTTTCCGATTGACAGCGATGCGGACGAATTTTTTGATGCCCAATGGGCTCTTTCCCCTTAGTTACGATAGGTCTTTAATTAGCCGATGGGAGAAGGTGCTCGGGCGAATCTTAGAAAAGTTACAAGTCGTTGATTCGTGTTGAAAATGAATTTTATTTTTTGGTTTCCACCAAATTGTCAACAGCAGCGGTGAAACACGCAGAGTAAATATCTGCCTCTCATCCAGTAAATGGTGACTTAAAAAAGTAAGTAAATTAATAAGCATATAAAAAACCAAGTCAAAGTAACGTTTTCAATCAAATAAAGGCATAATAATCTAAATTCAACAACAGCAAAAACCACATGTTACAGCATTCCTAAACAAAACCACAACACACATTCATTTTCATTACAAAGCATCAATAAAAGGCAAGATCAATAACAGATTATTACCAAATTATGTAATATAAACAAGAAACAAGCCATACAAAGGTACGAATCAATTATTCGAAGTCTTTCAAAGGCTCAATGTATAATACTGCCATTCAAGAAACGGTTACGAACAATAAAATCGGTAGATATTCTCTGTTTCATGTAGAATTAAATTACAAAGAACTTTACTCTTTTGTTTATTAGGTATAACAATGTGAGGTCTTGATTTTATAGATCGTAACCATACGAAGAAACTGCTAACTACATTTTATTATTTGATCAACAGAACCGTTAGTTCAGTGGACCTGAAACTACTCAAGTTACTAAATGCAACTCTACAACTACAACAACAATAAATACTATCACCATTTCAGCCGGAAGACGTCCACTGCTGGACATTGGCCTCCCCAACTCGTCACCGCTTAGACCAGGTCTGTGCTCCTCACATCCAGCGGATTCCTGCAGTCTTCACAAGGTCATCGGTCCACCTTGTGGGAGGCCTTCAAACACTACGTCTTCCAGTACGCGGTCGCCACTCCAGAATCTTTCGGCCCCATCGGCCATTTAAATACTGTATTTACATCAATCTACTAAATGCAATACACATAATTACATAGAATTGTTTTACCTTTGTGAAATGTACCTACCTCAAAAAAAAGTACTTTTGGAATCGCTGGAATCTACTGAATGCGAGGCGCAGGCAGGACAGGACCAGTTGTGGCGATCCTAAGGTCTGTGTCCAGCAGTACAGCAGTACATCCTTCGTTTGAAATGTCGAAGACAATCCATACTAATATTATAAATTCGAAAGTAACTCTGTCTGTCGGTCTGTCTGCCTGTATGTTACCTTCTCACGCCTAAACCAGTGAACGACTTTCGACAAAATTTGGCAAAGAGATAGATGGCATTCTGGGGAAGGGCATAGGGCTTTTTATTGACATGCAACGCGAGCGAAGCCGCAGGCAGAAGCTAGTTTATTATAATAACTAGCTGCGCCCCGCGGTTTCTTAATTGCCAAAATGTTTAATATAATATGCAGGTATGGTATATTGTACCTAATATTAGATTAACGAAATAGAAAGAATCCCAGAACTCATTTAAATGAAACACCTCAAGGCGCAGTAATGTATGACAGTCGTGTTGTGTGGCTGGCAACATGTTTATTGACACAGATGTTAATGTGCTATGAAATCATGTAAAACAATAAAAACATGCGGTCGAAGTACGACTGTACTGATTGCTAACTGCGTAGATGTTACGTTTGATGATAGTTTTACAGCCAATGCCATCCATACAAACTACAAATCTCTTAAATATCAGCTTTTAGCTTCACTTTTTGTCCATTTTTGTCTTTCATTCGGCATCTTTCACTCAAAGTGAAACGTCTGAACTGAACACAAAATGAATCAAAAGTGAATAATAAATTAATTAGTGAACCGATCCAACGATGTTGGATTTCGGCACTCAGGATCTTTCACTAAACTAACTGTCATAGTACTGGATATGTGTCCAGCACTAGTATCGGTTAGAGGCAGCACTAGCACCGCCATGTTGATTCGAGAAAAGTAATCCTTGAGTTTCAATAAATGATAGATATTAATTAATGTATGTATGGTATTAATGATATTATTAATTACCTTGTTATAGATATAACACTAACAAATGATCAAATAAATAAAAGGAGTAGATGAATTAATTCCTGTCGTCTTAGTCTTAGTGTGAACGTGAAATGGAACAAAAATGAACACTCGAGTGAAATATCGACATCAACCTAAGAGAAAGAAAGTCGACAAGATATGAATGTGATAAATCCGAACTCAATTGTATTTCCTGAAATCTATCAGACACTGTAACTTCAGCTATGGTAAAATTAAAATGTGCCACGGATATGGTTCTGAATGTAAATCATATTTTAAATACAACAATGAAAATTATATGAAATATTTACTTACGAACTGGCTCATATAAAGTCGAGCACTGTGGCTTGGCATTCTAAGAGCCAGTTTATAATAATTCTTCTGCTGAATCTGTAAGGAGCCAGCGCAAATTCTTTAAGTTCCTACATTATAATGACAATCCGACTGCGTGTTGGCATTAGACACGGTGCACACTTGAAGATCAGGCATGAAACACGCTGCCCAGCACGTGAGTAATCTCACGAAGTGTCGTGGAACTGTCTCAATAGAATGATGGTAATTCTTGCATTATCATTGTAATGCAAGAATTTGAGGAAACAATTGGTATCATGGCAGAATTAATTATTATTAGGATTCCCGACGCACCTTCCTGTACCATGAAGACATACGCGAACTGGGCTAGTCCTCCCGGTTTATATGCCTCTGCACCTATACTACGACGTATTAATGCTACCATTTTTCCAGTGTTAGTGAGAGACGGAGCTATACAAGGCCGCTAGCACCATCCTTTTTTCGCAGTGGAATAATGATGACATTAATACTTCATAGTCAGCCCCCTGCATTGCAATTCTGCAATTATACCTTTTTTCTTTGTCCTTTTGCTTTTAACACTTTGTCTAGATACACAGATAGGAATCGTTTTGCTCATTTCAAGACTAGTAAAATATCTTCGATTGCCAAACAGTTTAGATTTATCGTTTAGACAAAAGCATTTACCAGTTTCTATATTTGTAATTTATATTAGGGAGCAGTGGTGGCCCAGTAGTAAGGGCCCCGATATGTGAGTCGTAGGTCGTGGGTTCGAACCCAGACAGGCGCTTTACTTTGTGTAAATAATTTTATCACCACTGCTCTCAAAACGGTGAAGGAAACCATCGTGAGGAAAGCATGTTCAAGAACGCAAAAAATTCGAAGACGTGACATCTACCAACCCGCACTGGGCCCGCGTGGTGTATTACGGCCCACTCCCTCTAGAAGAGAGGAGGCCTGTGTCCCAGCAGTGGGAACATTATAGGCTGATTATGTACGTATGTATGTAATTTATATTATGACCAGAATTTTATTTAATTAATTTGAAGTATATTTTATACCATTTAATAAAAAGGAGTGCGTTAGTTAATCTTGGTGTTTGCAGAGTTCAATTACAACATAGGTATCACTTATTGCAAACTGTTGTAAAGTAATAGAACTTTTTACTTCCATTAAAACGGTGATGAAAAAGTGACATGCCAATTTAATTTCCCTTGAACGGTTCAGCCAATAGCAAAATTACACAATGAGTAAGTACTGATTATACTTTACGTTTTTTTTCGTTATCTGCTTCTTAGAAATCGGGTTCCTGCTTTGTAAGACAGATTTCCAATCTAAAGTGAAATAGATTAAAAATAATGTTCAGCGACTTTTACTATCACTGAAATGAAATTACCTACCAATCTAACTACTGGGAGTTACGTAAAATATTTATAACACGATTTTGTGTTTACACTCACAAATAGCTAAGCTTAGTTTTATTATCTGGGGGCACGGTAGTGTCCCCGCCAAGATGATTCAAAAACAAAAAGTATGCTTTGTTAAGAAAATTAAGTCACTGGTCTTTAATGTTGTGTCTTCAATAGTTCAATGGAACGGCTACGCCATACATTACGGCCAAGGGAGAAGGTTTGTAAAGTTAGGCCTTGTAGAGGTAGGAGTTTGGCTCAGTCTGATCAACTTTTTAACAGTGAAAGCGTTACGTAAGTCTTAGCAACAAGTATATTAAAAACCAGCCAAGTGCGAGTCGGACTCGTGCACGGAGGGATCCGTTCTATAAAAACGGCAAAAAAATCACGTTTGTTGTATGGGAAATATTTATTCCCCTTAAATATTTATTTTATTAAGTTTTTTAGTATTTTTTGTAATAGCGACAACAGAAATACATCATCTGTGAAAATTTTAACTGTCTAACTATCACGGTTCATGTGATACCACCTGGTGACAGACGGACGGACAGACAGACAGACAGCGGAGCCTTAGTAATAGGGTCCCGTTTTACCCTTTGGGTACGGAACCCTAAAAAGGGGACGAACTCATTGTTCTTTCAGTTTACATATCGATAACAGGTTCCTCCATATCCATGTCAACCTACACTTACATTTTCCAAGATGAGCGTACATTGGCCGTAATGAAATGACAAAATATCTGTAGGTAACAAACACGATACTGACCAATTACTGCTCTCGCGCAGTTGTTTATCAGACGGGCTTATTCATCTTAGCGTTCAATTCACACCATCATCTCACGAGTGTCCGAGGATCGCGGTGTCGTTTTTTAGAATATGGTCTATGTTATGAACGATTTTGAGAGTTTTTGTTGTGTATTTAATTAAGTTAGAAGTGAATTTAGCTTAAAATGTGAAGGAAGACTTTGATTGGTTAAATCAAGGGCTATAATCATAGTGAGTGTCTTGAAGAAAATCCCCGGGAACCATCTAGTTCATGGCTAATAATTAGATTTATGTTTTACTAGCTTCCGTCCGCGGCTTCTATCCTTCCCCGGGATACCATCTATCTCCATGCCAAATTTTATCGAAATCCGTTCAGTGGTTTAGGCGTGAAAAGTTAATTTATAATACCAGTATGGATGGATGTTGCGTAATGTAAATGATTTTGCATACATTTATATAGAATCATTTTTTTTCTAACTGAACAGACTGCTGTGCTACTGGGGAGTTTGTTGCACCGCTTTTTCTTCCCAGATATAGCAGTAGGAAGTGGTGAAGGGTGGGCGTTTTGGGGGACTGTCTTATGTTATACACAACACATACATTTTTAAAAGAGTAACGGTGGAGTTTCTTGCCCATTCTTCTCCATACGAAAACTACCTTTTGGAAGGGGCAACTAGAATCAATTCTATTTCTTTGTTTGACGTTCAAAAGTGCCATATTATGTGCCTATTTGAAATAAATTATTTGACTATGACTTTGACTTTATATTGAGGTCCGAAAAGTGCTGATTCTCAGCCTTGTTTAAATAAATTAATTTTGATTTGTTTTATTCATTTGCTCCAGAATCACACAACTAAAGGGTAATTAAGTAGACTATAAAACAAATTCGAATTTACCTACTCACTAAAATTATTTCATGGCCTATACTATTGTTTCAATAGCAAGGATACTGCGATACAGTCGATCGCACGTCTGTGGTAACACTTTGATCTTGGGCTGGTCTAGCGTAGTAGAAGTTTCAATAAAATAAGAGGCCATTACTGGCTTTGTTACCATGTGCGGGTCATAACGCCGAGCGCTGGCCGCAGAGAGTAGCAACACGTCGTGTTCTGGTTTGCAATTGGTCAATGGTCATCCTGAGGATGCCTCGTTGAGAGATGAAACACGTGTCGATTTCTTACAGGGTTTTTTATGACTCTTGAAGAATAGATAAGCGGAATTTTATAATAGATTCCCGCAAAGTCACGCCTGAATCAATTAACTATCTGAGATATCCCGACTCAAAATGAATCTCCGAAGTCAGAAATCATATCGCAAAGCATACCTATTCTATCTACTATTTATCGATCTATCGCCAATTTCCCCCTACACATTAAAAATCCCAACCCCTAACCCTTTTCCCGTCATAATCGCTTCAACCAGTAACTTCTGCCACGTCCTCCGTGGTTGTCGTTTTGTCGGCTATCGGGCGATGTCGAACGTCGGCTCACATCAAAGCAGTCGCCCCCACGGGCCGATGCGCCCGCGCCGGTGACTCGGCGGTTTGTCCTGCCTTCTGCAGCAATGCTGGAAGAATTTTCCTTATGATCCGATGATATTTTATTTGAACTTTAGTAGTGTTAATATCAGGTTTGGTTGAAGGCAATTTGTTTTGAATTTTCTACATTCCGGTGTTATGCATTATAGTGTTTAATGTTTATATTCAGTTAGCGCTTCATAATTATGTTGCATATGATTTCTGAACGGGTTATGAATTTCATATCTGGTGTGTTTGACCACACACCCACATCTCGACATCCACAAGTGCATCGTGTATTTGTGAAATGACCGATAGGAACAAGTCATTTCTTTTTAATTTTTTTTCCTAGCCTACTCTATCCCACTCCTGTGCAAAGGCCTTCCTCCACTCCTTCCATCTTCCATTTAACGGTTGGTGTACCAAAATAAATAAATACATACCAGAAGGCAAAGGAACCTTATCGCCATTCTTTATATAACTTAGTCAGCTGACAAGGACTATGTATAGAGAATATGATCTTCCAAAATTAATATTCAACACAACAGTATTTCTACGATCAGATGGGAAGATCAATCTCATAAAAAACGAATTGACACTGAGATTAACGGACGTGTATGAACTATACGGAACAAAAACTCAGATTCAACATCATGTTACAAATAAAACCCTTTATAACACAAGGTCGCTCAACAATTTAAAATAAATCTACCTGATACGTCACATCCCATCGGATATCCTATCACAATAATCACCTACTTCCTACCGTTAGATATGTCTTGAAACCCCTTCTATGAGAACTGTATCTTTGGAAACAAAATAGCCTTAGTCGAAGTTTGAGAATTTCAAGTTTTGAACCAAACATGAGGTGAATGCATGCTTGGAATGTCGGTTTTCAAATATCACCTTTTTCGAGTTACATCTTTTGATTGAAAGCGGTGCAATATGTGGTGAAAAAACGTAACCTCTCATTATTTGTAATCTCCAAAACAAAATGGGAGCGGGTTGAGCTTAAGCATCGATTTCCGTTCTTTTGTGTCTCTGCGGATTGCTCCTCAAAGGTTTGGCCCGACTTCGCTATAAGTACTTACGGCAGCCCGTATTTAAAAAAAACGAAGTAAGATGTTTGGCTTACCAATAAAAAAAGGGAAAATATAATGAAAGCGCTAATATTATCGAAATGTGGCATATCTCAGAAGCTTAGCACCACATCTATTTGTTGCGTGATGAGTGATGAGATGAACCCACGGGAGAGCGAAGACATTTAGCGGCAAAATAAAAAAATAATTACGTTGACTATTCGATATTTAGAGATATACAGATATTTAGAGGAGCTCGTGGCTAAGTAATAACAGCCGCACGGGTCGATCCATCAGATTAAGCTACGCTTGGCGGGGTTGGTCCGTGGATGGGTGACCATCTTTACATACCGAGACTCCTCCGTGACTCGGAAAGCACGTTATGCCGTTGGTCTGGGCTGTCATTTGTGGATCTTTGACAGTCGTTACGGGTCGTCAGAAGCTCGAAAGTCTGACAACCAGTCTTACCAAGGGGTATTACCCAGTTACTGGGTTGTGGAGGTCAGATAGGCAGTCGCTCCATGTAAAATAATGGTATTCAGCTGCATCCGGTTAGACTGGAAGCCGACCCCAAAATAGTTGGAAAAAGGTTAGGCAGATGATGATGACTATTAGATATTTACTATTTACATTAACAATTACAAAATATTCAGACTTAGAATAATACACAAAATACGAACTTTCCCCAATAAATGGTGCGACGTAAAATCTATGCTAAGCCTTAGTATTTCATAACTTTGTTCTGCATTTCAAACAAGTAACTTGGTACTTTACCCAGATTACGCAGAAAATACTACAACTGTGAATCACGCAAGCATTGCAGAATCTAGGTAAACCAGGCTAAAAAAATCTGGTATTAATCCGCCATTTTGTGTTTGAAAGTCGTGCACGTGCAACTGCGCGGTGTAGACTTTCAGTGAGAAATGGGATCCCGCCTCTTTTGAGAAAAAAGTGGCGGTAACCGAATACCGGTGACGGGGCGTGGGATATGTGTTCACACATGTTTTTAGGGCAAATATATACATGGGACTATGTGGATTTAAAATCAGGATAATTATATTTATGTTAGGTTTAGTCGCTTATATACAAACTTTTCTAGATTTTTTGGGTAATTTTGGACCACGCCTTTTTTCAGCCTTTACAATATTATCCATTATATATATACTAATATTATAAATTCGAAAGTAACTCTGTCTGTCTGTCTGTATGTTACCTTTTCACGCCTTAACCACTGAACGGATTTCGATCAAATTTGGCAAGGAGATAGAAGGCATCCCGGGGAAGGACATAGGGTACATTTTATCACATACCACGCGGGCAAAGCCGCGGGTGGAAGCTAGTCCATTATATATATCCATCCAAGAAAGATTTCCATGCACATTTGTCTCTTTCTAATGTTTTGCTTCTTCTTGAGGTGAGTCTAAGACACTGTAAGCTATTGACCTAAGTAACATGAGTTATATGAAAAAAAAGTAGCGGTAAGCGTTCGGTATTGTTTACCCATTTGGAATGACTAGTAAAAATATGGCCTAGCAAAAAACGCAGCGTCGTCAGGCTCATCATCCTATGTCAGTCGACGTCTAATGACGAATTGTTTTACTGTAATAGTGCTAATAGTTGACTATTGTTCTTTATATGTATTAGCACTAGTTAACGAATTATCACTTTACGCTAGAATATTAGAATTTACTCAAAACATTCCTTTTACGAGTTACGAAAACAGATCTACATTTAACAATAATAATAACACCAAACCTTAGTTTTATCGAATCAAATAACAGTTTAAACATCTGATTGTACTATTAAATTAATCGGTCCATTGTGTTTCGACAGAGAACCGCACACATAATTATATTAATCGGTGTTAACTCACAAAAGTACACATGACGACAAAAAGTTTAGTGACTATTGATATTACAACAATATCACGCTTTTAGAACCTATCCAGCATAACTTGAACTACCTCACCCCTCTTCGTGGAACAAAATAGGATGAACGCGGGGTCTAGGGATGGAAGATTAGAGGTCACCGTATAACGGCTGCATCATAAAGAGCTATCGTGTACTGTACACTTGTAAACCGCGCTTTGTTAGACGGCGCCTGTCATTGTGTACAGACAATACAACTTGTAAGAAATGTTTTTTAGGAATCCTCCATTCATGAAACTATTAGATGTTACGGTTTTGTAAAATCTGTGATAATAATGTAACCTGTTGCGTCGACTTGCGTCGCTTCATCGAATGAATTGCATGAAAATGAATTCAATTCATTGGTATTCATGGTATTGTGTGCTAGTTTCCGTAGCTCATCCCTTTCTTATAAATAAACGTGTGTTAACTGTAGTTATTTTGTTTGTTAAAACCTATTGAAACAAAAGTCTATCGTTCAAGTTAAAATTCTAGCATTCTATGTCTTCGTTGTGCATCCTAGTTTAGTTTTTCGCTGTATTTTTAGTAGTTTCATCATTTTATTGTTTATTTTTACTTATAATGCTTTCTTTTCAGACTTAGTCTTAGTACCCAGGATGACAAGGAGTTTTAGCGGCATGCCATGGGCCGTTTACTTACATTTTCAAAACATTTACTTGAAAACTATGGCTATTCTCTATTTAGTAGCATCCATTAAGATTTCAGAAGTATTACTAACCAAACACCCAGTCTTACTAAGGGGTATCGTTTTACCCAGTTACTGGGTTGTGGAGGTCAGACAGGCAGTCACTCTATGAAAAATACTGGTATTCAGCTGCATCCGGTTAGACTGGAATGGTATCGGCTTCCAGTCTAACCGGATCCAGCTGAATACCAGTATTTTCACATAGTTGGGAAAAAGCTAGTCTAGTATTTACTAACCAAAGAAGACTTTAACTTGCTCTTCTTTTCGTTTTTCTTAACCTATTTATGTTTAATTCAATTTTATTCAAAAATATTAATCAATCTCGAATCTCCTTGACATTGACTCAATATAACCCTAATGAAACTATAATATTTTCAATAACATATTCTATGATCGTGAGAAATCTAACAGTGTTGGTATAGTTGGTATAGTTGGCATCTCTAGTGCGTTGCGAATTTATTCTTTGTTGTAGATAGAACATGAGTTTGAGTTTTATTTGTACTGTAATGTTATGTACTAAGGTATTTATTTATGAAAACAATCATAGGGATAGCTAAATAAATGTTTTTTTTTTATTTATTTCTAGAAAATATCATAAGACTGTGACTGTTTTGGATTACATCAACAAATACATTTTTATATTAAAACTGTACCTACTATATTATATATATTTCTCATTTAAGTAAATGTCTCCAAGCATTCCTACAGACTTAGGTTACCACTTAGACAAAATATGAACAAACAAATCAAAACTCCACCACATAGCATCGCAAAAATATTCGTTACCCATAAAACTACGCATCGTCTCGTCCACTCATGTACTTACTTTCAGCACACACACACACAAACACATCCCTACATGAACTTACAGCTGTACACCCTAGCGTATGTGTGAGTTGTATATGAATTTGTGTATGCGTGTGTGCACACGCATGCGCGGTAAGGAAGCTGCGCGTGAGATTTGCCCGCGTACGCAGCTGCGGCGGCCAGGTGTGCGCTCCCCTGCCTCGGAGTACCCCCCAGCCCCACCCCTCGGTACAGTCGAGTACGGTGCGCTGTGATTTGTTGTGGAAGAATATTCGAGTAGATTCTGTATTTTAGTTTTAATTGTTGGTTATTTGTTGTTTTTATTCGGGCTTTATAGTTTCTACCATAAGTTATTATAGCATTTATCTTAATGAAATCGTTAAACTTCGCGTATGACAATAGTTTTAGCTCCGTTGTATATGTATGTTGCCAATGTTTAATAACTGTACAAAATAAATTAATGAACATTGTATAGCGTTATTTTACATGGATTTTTGTAAATTACACAATTTTCCGATGAAAATTATAAGACTTGCTACCACATATACAATGCAGCTGTACATTAAAATCAACCACCAAAAAATAAACAAACCAAATCATTTTGGCCGCGACAGTACCCTGCTACCCCATCAAAATCTGTGAATGCTTGCACAAACCCGCTTCCATGACACAAACAGTCCATCAAGTATCGTATTTATTCGAACCGGTGTACTAAAAGAACATTACCGTACTTCATGTCTGGCCCCCATGGGACTATTCCCCACGAGTAATTATCCTACATGTTTTTATATCTGATTTTTAGTGGATTATTATTTACGGTTTCGGCCAGCACCATAATGTTGAGGAATTACTGGTACATTTGAATAGGAGCCAAAATAAATTGGTTATTTTGCGAGATTGATTCTTGGTATTCAGATCAAAACTAAGTATTTTATAAAGGTGCCCATTCTTCTCCATACGAAAACTACCTTTTGGAAGGGGCAACCAGAATCAGTTCTATTTCTTTGTTTTTGACGTTCAAAAGTGCCTTTAATACTTGAAATTTTTTTTTTTACTTTGCCTTTGACTTTGGATTTGACTTAATTCGTCCAGGAGCAATCAAATGATTTCCTGCAGTGTCTGAATCTGAATGTATTCTCGTAGATTTCTGATGTCCTTTTATGACAATATTTGCCCAATCTTTGATTTCGACAGTTGCATTCAATGTTTCAGATTTTGTTGTCCATCATACTTGTTACTGCTTCGCTGCGCCTGCGTTCATTTGTGAGCACAAAATAATTTGACTTGTAAATATTGACACGTAATTTTCACTCGTATTTTATTGTTTTACAGTATGAAATACACTGCATAAATTGTGGAAATGTTAATAGTAATACAAAACACGTAACAAAATAAATATTTGTTTTAGAGGAAATAAATAATGCAGAATATTATAAATAATAATTTAATGATGACATCAACACACACCATCACACACTTTTTCTTGAGATCAGAGACATAAAGAGAGAAGCAGGTGACAATACAAATTCAGAAGATATCGGTTTAGACATGAAATATTTACCTTACCCGTATACTAGAGAATTTTGAACACATATAGGTACTCCTTCCTAATTGTAGCCACCTACGGTATCTAGGCATTGAAATAAAAATTGGCAATTCATACCCATGTTAGGTATGTTTGAGATCGGGTCATCGCAGTATATTGTTTTATTCAGACAGGAAGACCCATCCTATTGTGGCTTTACGTTAGTCGTCTCGTATGTAGATTATATGCGCAGAAGCATATACCTTAGCATTACGCAATAATTATACAATGTTGCGAAACATGGGTGCAAAGACAGGCCTTTGTTCTGATTTCTAGAATGATTCCATCATGGTTATGAGTGAGGTAATGGACAAAATTGCAGCGTATACTGTAGGGGATATAGAAACAGACAGAAGTAGCCAGCGTCTATGAAGTTAATACAATCACCTATTTTGAAAGCAGTTTGTAGAATACAAACATGTGACCATACCAAACCTCCCAAAATTCAATGGAACGTTTTCCAACAATCTCGAAAATTCTCAGTAACAGGAACTTGCTCCTAAACCTAGAAATAGATACCAACATTAATCTAAAAACGACAGTTACTTTTAGATGAGAATTTCTAAAAAGATTGCGAGTGTACAATAGAGTCGTGTCGACTGCGCGTGAGTCGCTTTCCAAGCATCTCTCCCTCTCTGAACGACCGGACAATGGTCAGCTGGATGTTTATAAATATAATGTTATTTATGTTTATGTTACTTATGTTTATGTGTATGTTAGAGTAATGTTTGTAATGTTTGTACTGGGTGAAATTAACAACATGCTACAAAGAGATCGTAAACAAGCTAGACTTTTGTTTGCAGCACTTATTATTATGACTGTTTTAGTCAGGTGTTGGCTGGCGGCTTGTTAGAGCATTTGCATTTACCTTCCTTATAACAGTTTTCATTTATTATGTTTATTTTATGCCAACTTCTCCTAAGAGTTCCACATTAGCTAACAGCAGTTCATTTCCTGAATCCCAGCTGTCATTAGCAAATCCTCTAATTTGACAAAAGCAATTTATATTTGTGGACCATTTTACGAATCTCCATAGAAAACTGTTAAACAGATGAATTATTTCGTAATATGAATTACACGCAGATCATAGTATGAACTGTCAGCTTGTGACATTTGATGATACATAATATTTTCATAATATGATTCTGCTAAAGTGACCGTTTTAAGCCCGATTTCAAGGTATGTCCTCTTACCGTTTTACCTTTTAATAATAAAAACATAGGATGAAGTATAACTAATTAGGTTTATAATGATTTAGATAGCCATTTTCCTCCAAAGAACCGAAAATGTCCGAAACCATCTTATGACGAAAAACCACAAACTTACCAAATCCATAGATCCATCTATCATAAGATGAAACTACCGAATCCGCCTCATAGGGCTGTAATTAAACCACGCCGTTGCACATTACGGTCACATTATTATCGTAATTATCGGAAAAGTGTGGCGTGGTCATCCCTAATTTGCCGATCGATTAGGAGCGTGCGAGAGTCGCCGTTCAGCGGTCACACATGCTTGTCACCGCACTCACCATTCAAGCTGGTTTAGAGGTTACGATACGATTGAGGGTACGATTCGATTTTGAAGCTTTCTATTAAGTTTTTCTACTAAAAATTCATTTATAGTAATCGATTCTCTAGGTATTGAATTTTCGGTCATATTTTTCAGTGATGGAAATACTCATTTTTAAGCCATGCAAACATTATATATCATTTGGTAGTTAAAGAAGGTAAACGAACTGAACCTTTAAGTGAAAAAAGTTAAAATCATGTATAAGGGTCAGGGATTCATTAGTATTCATGTCAGTTGTAATTGTCAACTCATACTGCTAGTAATAATTGCCAGTATCTCAATACGAACGAATGTTTGAAGTTTTTCTCCATACAACATATCTCTATGCTCAACTTTTTAATACAAACCCAAAGTAATTACCGACCCACTTCAAAAGTCGTAAGGTCTAAACGCTCCTCTCGACTGACCGTAAAGCACGGGCATGGCTATGCGCGGGCGCACGGCGATTTGACGGATTTCACGGCGCGGCGACGGGTCACGGCGCGGGGTCACGCCCCGCTAATGTCACGCTTCCCGCCGCTTTCCATTAGTTCACGGAATGAAAGTACCTAGAGAACGAGGTGACATTAATTTTCCTTTTTTGTATAAAAATCTACCTAGGCCGTAGCCGCGGGGCATCAGTGAACTCAACATGAGTTTTCAGTGCAAATACAACATCACTTGCTTTAAAAACGGTGAAGGAAAACATAATATGCCTGAGAGATATTTTTCGACGACATGTGAAGCCAAGTCAGAGGCTCATGGTTGGCTTTAAAACTCTGACACTAGGTTAGTCACTAACGACACGAAAAAGAAAGATGAAGTGCAAATACACACCTTATTCGATTAATCTCCTTTCGTTTCGCAACCACCTTCCAATTTTACCTACATAAACAACCTAATTTTAACTATAGACCATATTATAATCGGACAGACACACGTACATGAAACCTGAAAACCCTGAAAACATACATACTCCTTTTTTTGGACAGTCGTGTAAAAACCAGCAAGAAATCCTCAAATTAATAACTGTTCCAACAAAAACAGTACCTACCTCAAATATTTAATTATCTGTACCACATAACGAGCAGTGTGACCAACCTATGATTCCGCCATGTTGCCACAGATGAGCGAGCGAACGCGCCCGTGACTTCCGTTTCCGGCGGCGCGCCTGCGCAGCATCCGCGCATCGCATGAGCACTAGACCGACGCGGTTGTCAATACTGTCAGTGAGTACAATACCTGCTACTATTTATAGTGATTAAATCCTTGGGCCTTTAAGTATTGGGCTGATTAATAAGAAATGTTGGGTAGATAACAGAAGCATCAGACGACCCGGGGTTTGTCTGCCATAGCTACTCTTCAGAACCTGGAGATTACTGGGCAGTATTAACCTTCTGAATGCTGATTTGATAAAAGGCAGATGTCTTTTGAATGATTGTGACCTAGATATAAGCCTTATTTGCTCATAGTTTTTGGCAATTGTTTTTTGTGATGGCTATCGGTGAAATAAATAAAAAAAAAATAAAAAAATAAAAAATAAAAAAAAAATATTTTTATCCGTGAAATAAAATTGACATCTGATCATTTCTGCATGGAAAAACTATTTAAAAAAAAAAAATCGCTGGATAAGTTTTATGCTGTAATAAAAGAGGGTCGAATACGCCGATTTTTTAAAGGAAAATCTGCAGAAACATCCACTTGAAGGTTTTTCACTGGAATAGTGGTTATATGTTGTGTGATAAGTCCATACAGGACATGGATATTTGGCTAAAAATATAATTGTCTGCTGTCAAACGTCCCAGCAACCATTTTTCGCACAATATTTCTAATGCCTAAATAAAGATCGATAAAAAATCCAGTTGAAATGAAATGAAATTGTTTATCTTGTTAATAGGATATTGGAATCACTTTTACACGTCATATTAAAAAAATATTAAAAATAAGCTAGATGAGGTCAGCGTTTCCTATCTGACTACTCTGAGCAGAAAGGCCGAAACAAACTCAGAGGTTGCAGTCTCTTTTACAGTCCAGACATAATCTTGGTCAGGCCATATGAGGACCATATGAGAAATCTTCGCGAGGACTTTTCGCAGACAGAATCTTACTTTCCTGGGCTACTAAGAGATATTCGTAACACAAACAGGATTATTTAACATGCTTTGCGAATGCTTATTTTCTGAGTAGACAGGCTATTTTTGGCAACATATGTACATACTTAACCAGCTTATAATGTTTCTACTGCTTGGACACAGGCCTCCTCTTGGTAAGAGGGAGTGGGCCGTAATCCACCACGTGGGCCCAGTGCGGGTTGTCAGATGTCACATGTCTTCGAATTTTTGGTTCTAGGACATGCCGGTTTCCTCACGATGTTTTTCTTCACCGTTTTGAGAGCAGTGGTGATGAACTAATTTATACAAAGCACAGCGCTTATCTGGGTTCGAACCTACGTCTCGTAAGCCGCAGTCGTTACTACGCTTAATCCTTCGGGAAACAAAGGCGTGATGTTATTATACTCACTTTTTTAAGATTCATTACAAGATTTTATATTCTTCTTTCCAGCCTAGTAGCGACATAAATGTACTCGTCAGTTTCAAAGACTCTTGAAATCAAAACGTCAATTTTAGCACAAACTAACTACTTTTATGTCTCGCAAATTACCCATACGTCTTATAATTTCAACTTGCAAACATAAAACAATGGTTACCTAAAGTGCATCACGTTCACGTCGCACACAAGACGGCTTGCGTCACGGCTCGAAGCCGGCGCGTCATCGTCACGTGTCGGAAGCCGGCCCATTAGCCCGTCCGCGGCCTGACGCATCCGGCACGTTAGCGGCGACGGAAAAACAGTGTTATATCATATCATATCATGTGCATTTGCGTACAGAATAGGTTAATAAGTTGCATGTGACCTGTGAGCTGGGTGCGTTATTTTGCAATGGTAAAGAATGGATCTCGAATTGCGTACATGGCAGCGGGTGAGACTATTAGAAGGTGAGTACTCAGCAGGACTTATTTAATTAATTAATTATTGTAAATAAACTAATGGTCATTTTATGATAAAATGATCATCATCAGACTATAGGTGTCCACTACTGGGCAAAGGTCTTTCCCTTGCCTTTTAACCTTGGCTAACCCCTTCCTATGATCTTGCAACTACAAACTGTTTTACAAATAAAAAGATGATCCCAAAACTACATTCTAGTTTTCTTTAAACAATTCTTAGTCCATTGCATTTGGACATGCATTGCATTTTTTTTTTTTTTATATCCTAGAACTAAAGTGATGTCACGTTCCAGCTCAATGACATGCGTATTATATGCTGACCGAGGACCAAAGGATCATAAAGTTACTGCAATTAGTTAACGGATTACTGACTAAAATACGCTTTGACGTTTTCGTTCAAATTAACTCGAAGAATCGACATCGACAGCGATCGTTTTACGACCGAATTCGGTCAAAACGATCGCTATCGAGACTGGTTGTGGTCTTCATCAACCTCCCTACTTAACAATTGCAATGAAGAAACATACCTTCTAAAGGAAATATAGCTTCTAATTAATCGTCAACAAAAAAAAAGAAGTTGTTCTAACGTAACCACACAAGTTCACTAACAGTAAGAGTATCCCTTTGGTCAGATAGATCGCCTTACTATCGGTAGGTCACACAAACGCGCGCGCCGCATCCTGTACGAGATGAGACGAGCCTTCCTGCGTGCGCGCGGTTGCACGCGCTGTTGAGCGCGACGGGGCGAGTGGGTGAATTAGGCGGTTTAGGTGGTTTATTGTAACTAATTATTTAAATTTAGAATTTTAATTATTTAAGTACACATAAAACACTTAATACAGGAAAATGCATAAAAAAATAGAAGAGCACAAAGGTACTGTTTATTTCATTAGAAATTTCTTCCAGCCAGAAGCGACTGTAAAGTTGAATTCTTTTCGTTTCGATACGTATCACGTTTGAGAAGTTTCGTCAGCTAATTTAATTTCACCTTCTAACGTTATTCTCCACTACTATAGCATGGGATGGGAGGACTTTATAAATTAAGATCCATATACCTACTTATATGTGACAGTAAGTTGTGATTTTGTGGAATGTCTATAGGAATAGGGAACGATCAACGGAGCAAGGGAACGCCTGCGATGAAAAATGATATCACCAGAATAGAGGTACATTCTGAGATGATGGCTGATAGACTAGCTGTATCAACCATCATCTCAAAATTCACCTACTACGTACTCCATGAACTCCTTCTGTATGTGAAAGAAAAAGATCCCAATATAAATAAAATGGTGCCTCTTATCACAATAATTTGTGTGGTATTTAGAAAAATGGCACGTAGATCTTCGCCATCACTGGGCTAGGCACTAAGTGGTAGAAACACAGAAATTGTAACATTAATGCATCCGCGGTTCATGAATTTTATATTACGATCAAAACACGTTTATCTATTTTACAGCTATCTCACAATTTTCTCTACTTGAATGTTTTATATTTTTTAATCTAATGCAAGACTGATTTGCATACTCGTACATTTAAATAAAAAATTACAAAATATCCTATTCACCTTAATTGTCATATTTTTACTTTAAATAATTCAGTTTTCCACTTTACCTGACTCTCCCCGGCCACTGCGCATCGGTATAATATTACGGCTAGCAGCCGGACATCGCGCACTGCGCAATCTCGCTCGCGTCCATTAATTTATTATTTCCACATAGGATATTACACTTACATACGAACATACCAACATATTTTTTAAATTATTTACGTAGATATTCATATATAATGCCTCATAAGGGTGCCTTTCACTAGACTGAAACTCAAAGCATTCATTTCAAATAAACCAATTACAGGCACTTTTGAATTGTCAAGGGTTCGGTCAGTCAGAAAGACGAAGCTAGTTGCCCACTCCAAAGCGTAGTAGGTTCCTATGGAGAAGAACCGGCAAGAAACTCCACGGACACTTTTTTAAATCAGAAAAACGCCAGAATTATTGGTTACATCATTCATGTTGAAATTATACATGTGAGTACAATGTAGAGAAAGGTGCACGTAAAAAGCGTCCGTAATTAAAAGTAAAACAAAACAATTCAAAAATTAAAATAAGCCGTGGCAGCTAAGAGTTGCCCAGTCCCTACTGATGGCGCCCGTTCACGAACATGACGCATGGATCAGCACCATTTCGCTCAACCATAGCGTGTGGTATCCACCAATCATATTCATTGATCCCATATTGGTCTATTGGTCCCTTAGTCTAGTGGGCGCAAGCGGTACTGCTGATCTTAGGTCCTGGGTTCGATTCCCGGGCGGGCATAGTGTTATTGGGGTTTTCCATTTGGAATTTCTTAGTAGCAGCCCGGTGTTGCCAAAATTTGTGCCCGATTGATGGCAATAGCCACGCTCCTTATAACTTGGGACACATATACATAACGCGCGAAATGGTGTGAAGGGTAGGTATTTTGGGGGACTGTCTTATGTAATTTTGACGTTCGAAAAGTGCTGATTCTCAGCCTAGTTTGAATAAATGACTTTTGATTTTGTTGTTTTTGCATATACAAAACCAAAAATATTTGGTACCGTTTCCAATTCATCATCTGCCTAGCCTTTTCCCAACTATATTGGTGTCGGCTTCCAGTCTAACCGGATGCAGCTGAATACCAGTATTTTACATGGAGCGACTGCCTATCTGACCTCCACAACCCAGTAACTGGGTAATACGATACGGTACCATGTCTAATTGTCACGCTGAATAAAATGTTGGTTTAGCAATTCTCAGCAATATCCAGGTGTGACCGATATAAGGTAAAAGTCGGGGTGAACTGTCACCGACAATTTTTTAATTTAGAATGCTTTCCATTGTTCAATTTTGGAAACGGCCCTGAATAAAGACCTCGAAATCTATGATGTACGGAACCTTTCACCCCATAAGCTGGCCAATGTTTTCGGTCATACAACCCTAGAACAGATGCCAATCTTGTACTGTTGCAACTTCTTGGTTATCGTATCGTTATCTGTTAAAAGAAAATAACGAAAAAATAAGTTCATTCCGCACAAACAAAATGCAAATTATAAATTAAAAAAATATAAACACGAGGCTTTTGGCTACATACAAAGTAGCCAAAAGCCTCGTATTCAACCAATAAATGTTTGTTAATTTTGTTCATTGCTTGATGTGAATTGTCGCTTGTGCGTAATTACTGTTGCGACATTGGCAAATGACAACAAAGAAACAAAAGAAAAATAAATTGTCGAATGCAGAATTAACTACTTTTGTAACAATTAACAAAAATTCAAAAACAATTTTTAAAAATTTCGCTGTGCGACGCATCTGTGCATGAACGGGGGGCCTATACCGGCCACATTAACAATTCCTCCAAAAGCAGTTCATTTCCTGAATCCCAGCTGTCATTAGCAATTCCTTTAATTTGACATAAAAACAATTCGTAATTTGTGGACCATTTTACGAATCTCCATAGAAAACTGTCAAACAGACGAATTACACGCAGATCATATTATGAATTGTCAGTTTGTGACATTTTACGATGATTCATAATATTTTCCAATTATGATTCTGCCAAAGTGGCAGTTTTAAGCCCCCAGGTCATTGCTCAGCAAAATGCTGTAGCTTCTGACGAACATATCGTCAACAACGCTGGTTTTCAGAAATTACCTCTTGGTGCATCAAGTGAAGTATCGATACTAATATTATAAATTCGAAAGTAACTCTGTCTGTCTGCCTGTATGTTAACTTTTCACGCCTAAACCACTGAACGGATTTCGACAAAATTTGGCAAGGAGATAGATGGCATCCTGGGGAAGGACATAGGGTACTTTTTATCGACATGCCACGCGGGCGTAGCCGCGGGCGGAAGCTAGTACAATAATAAAGGCTGCATCTGTTTTATAAAAAAATCATAATTAACTAAAAAATACTAGACAACAATTTAAAATGCAGTAGTTATACGGGCTTTTATTTGGATTCCCAATAATTTAAAGGTCCTAAATCTAAATGCATCGAATGCAAAAATTATAGTTTCGTTGAAGTCTTTTACATGAACACAAGTCAAAGTGAAGTCAAGTCGACCTAACGAAGAAACAAACGAAGAAAGAACTGAAGTTAAGTCGAAACGGCTCAGCGGAGCTAGATTTTTGAGCATACAAAACAAGCGAGTGATGTGTGCGAGGGATGTGTACGAGGGATGTGTGCGAGGGATGTGTTGCGAGGAATGTGTGTTGGGAAGGATGTGTTGCGAGGTTTGCGCATACTGTACCAGCCAGTCCATCCATCCTCGCACCACACATTAATGCGCATAAAGGCAATACGCGGTCTTTATCAGAAGAGGTCTTATTGTCTCTTATTATGCGTGGGTTTGCGGGCTAGGAGATGTAATTAAATGGGAATGAACAATAATGTAAACGACGTTCCACCGAGTACGTGAGGCGCGAGCGCAGATCAATCAACTCACTGCCCTGCCAGTCACCATGATCACCAATACCACAGTCGCCATGAATCCTTGCCGGTTTCCCGGTTTCGATCCATCTCCGCGATCTTCCAATATTTTGGCGGGGGGCCGCCTCCTCAGTACCCGGGGTTACGTCAAGTTGACAGCTGTCACAATCGTTCGAAAATCAACTCCGTAAGTTTAACGTCGTAACATCTTTAGACGCGCCGTCACGCATTTTCACAGCTCCGCTACACATCCTCGTAGGCACATTTTCATCGCACAGCTTTGGTGGAAACCCCCACACATTTTCACAGCACAGCTAGTCATCCTCCCACGACACATTTCCATCGCACATCTCTGGTGGAAATGCAGCCTAACCCGCGACATCCACCGTGCTCAATCCCCATAACTTAAACTTAATAGTAACTTAAGTTGCTTGACAAAATATGCAATGCAAATAAATTGTCACAATGGTGAATATTAACGTCTGTCAATAGTTCAATAGTGTGTAAGCTGGATTTTATGTTAATTTAAAAGGCACGTGCCTTATTCACCAATAAGTTCCTAACATGGGACGACACAGTAGGAATTTACACATTAATATGACATCCCAATAGATATGCAAAATTTTATTTCGTTTATATTCATCTGTATTATCGCTTTATAACAGCAGTCGATGAACTCTGTATAATCATCAACAATGGTGCGAAAGCGAACTCTAATATTATCTTTTGTTAGTCAATAAGCAGTTTCTGTGAAGTGTTTGGACATTGTAAATCGATGTCTTTTTGATATTCAAATTAGTTCTCAATCGATTAGGTAGTGTTGTGGCATTTATATGTCTTGGATACAATACAAGGGTATCTATCTATAACTTTGGCAACTAGTTAGAATATATAACAATGATTTCTTTCGACACTTAAGTTATTCTTACGGGTGAATTTTATAGCTTTGATTCTTTGATCTTTGCAATCAAACAGTACGCTTTACTGTTTGAAAATAAACTCCAAACCCAATAACTCTGATTAAGAAATTATTTACATTAAGATGCTATCTCGATAATCAACAAAACACATCAATAGCTCCACACTTAATTAAAACACAAAGCGATTGCAATCGAAACGAACACCGTTTCTAAAGGTTAGTGACCTTTTTAGCGGAACACTAGCGTTCGCGATTGTACACCGTGTGTTCTTTTTTCAAACGTAGGTAGTTTTAAAAGCCATAGTATTTATACGTAGCTGTGACCACAATCACAATGTTTGGCCCATTATGCACCTGTTTTATAAGTGTGACTAGTCTATGGTTATCATAAGATTGCATTGAAAGGGTTTATGACGTCAGTAATTAAGATGTCATTTCGTTAATTGGTTTGCGATCGAGTGGGCGTGGCCTTTTCTTAGAAAAAGCAACTGTCAATAATTTGAAATGATGATAGAAATAAAAAATTCACGAAGTGACGATAAATTACAGGTATCAAAGTATCCAAGACAGCTGTTTGTCAAGTTAATGATCAAGATTTCTTTCACCAGTCACCTAATACAAAAATTAAAAACGTTATGGTGACATTTTTAGACGCTAAAAGTAGAATTTTTATTTTGTAAGAGCACAGTTGTAAGTCTTCGTATTTTCACGTGGGGGAACAAAAGTTTCTAACTATTACCTGTTACATCATAACGAACAATTTTTATTACAGTTATAGAAGGAGTTGACGTAACTTATGCAATCTTTATTTTGGTTTCAATGAAAAAAAGTCACGATTCTTACGTAATGTTAAAAAACTTTGGATCATGCTTAAATAAGGTAACTTGAACAATTCTGGGAAAATCTTCGTCTCATACAAATACTTATTATAAAATTTTTGAAATATTGAAGCACCTTTCTTTTCCGGGAAAATGTTTTTTTTTTTTAATTCTTAGATAAGTATTATCTAAAGCTATAAATGTAAGTTGTAGTTTAAAAGAAAAAAAAGACCATATTTTGTTGTCATATTTTCGCCTTTTTTAATCCACTTCGTTAATAAAAAAATAATTTAAAAAAACAACCGCAGGCGAGACTAACAAAAGTTACACCATATTTTAGGTTTGTCCCGCCTGCGATACCAAAATTATGTAAATAATAATACTTGTCTATCTCTTTTCAGTACGTAAGTAAGTAGTAGTAAGTAAGTACGTGTTTTTGCAGACGTGCATTTTGGTTTTTCATATTATTTTTTTATTTTTAGCTTTTTAGTTTACTGTAAATTAGCTTGTGCAAGGCTTCGCAGGCGATTTATACTCATGGCCCATTTTTACGTTATCAAAAACGTTTTAAACCAATTTATTATTCCTAATGAAATTTAAACATATAATTTACATATATTTTTATAATCTCCTTTTAATTTCCTTTATTTTGATACCCTACTTGATAGGTTTGGTTATTTTTTTTTAAACTAATGTATTTCTATTTCGCTCCAAAAATCCGCCATTTTATTTTTTTCCATATACCTATCTCAGGACACTTTGGTTTTTAAGATGAATATAACGATACCTTAACTGTCGAAATCCATCCAACCGTTTGGAAGATACGAGGTAATAAAGAAATTTAAAAAGATACATACAAGATACGCGCGAAAAACATAACCCTTCCTTGGCAATCCGGGTAAAAAGGAGGAGGTTCTCAATTCGCCTGTTTTTTTAATGTTTGTTACGCGATTACTCCGCCAATTATGGATCGATTTTGATGATTCTTTTGTTTGAATATCAGCGCTGCGGTATTTGTTTACTATTTCTCAAATACCGTAGCATTATGCTGAGATAGGAGCCTTTTTGGCATCGCACAGGTTTTCTTTTCCTGTTTCGCGTTGTTTTATTTTATTCTATTACTTGTTTTACTGATTTTATAGATTTAATGTTTGTTTCTATTGTTATATTTCCTGTGCGTGTTCCAAATAAAATATTTTTCTTTCTTTCTTTGTTTGGTAGGTCATACTTCCGAGGTGGTCCCATATAAGTTTTATTAACTTTGCTTGCATAGTGTTTGAGTTAGCTTCAATATTACGTATTTTTCCCACTTAATATATGTCGATGACATTCTGTGACTCTGTCACTGTTATTTACATACCAGGTAGTGGTATTCGAATTTGTGTGGGGTAGGTACCTACCACAACTAAAACGTGTAAAATAAAATCGTTTTACAAAAAAAATACCGGCTTCCAAAAAAAATAGTGAAAAATAACTTTGATGTAGTCGGTGGCAAATAACGAAATTGATAAGCAAAGACACCGAAATCAAAGTTATTTTCACTTTTTTGTGTAATTTTTTGGAAGTCGGTTTTTTTTTGTAAAATGTTTTTATTTTACACTTTTTACTTGTGGTACCTACCCCACACAATCGGTGTGAAAATTCTCTGTTTACGGTGGTGCCCAATGCAACGAACGCAAAACATTGCGCATGCAACGGCATAGGGATCTTCGGACAGTGTTTTAGTTAAAAAAAAACATGAAAACACGTTGAAACTTTGACATTCAATATCTCCGTAACCAGAACCCAGGAACGGTCAAGTACAAAAAAAAAATCGTATGTGACTCTCAGTCGTTAAGGGTATTTTTATACCCGTTATAAATATTTCACTATGTCACGTTCAGTTAGCAGTCGTACAAGATTCAATTCATTATAAAAACGTTGGTGAAAACAACTGTGAATTTCTTACCCTTTAAAAAAATTAAAAACATGTTATGCCTCGTTGTTCAAGCAAAAATAGAATTTTATTTTGCAAGAAAGGGTTAAGGTTTCCTATTTTCACGTGGGGAACGAAAGTTTCAAACTGTTACCGATTACATCATAACGAACAATAATCAGGGTTGGAAGAAAATAAAAGGCGATGACGTAAGTTATGTAATGTATATTTCAGTAATGATATTTATTTAAGACATTTGTGTTATAAACTTATAATGCTTACCGGATACATAAATAATTAAAAAAAAAAATCTAGTCATTTTTTTTCTAGATACTGCGACAGAAAGCTGTGGTCATATTGAAGGGTGTATTACAGACTATCCAATTGAACAATTTCTCCATGGGACCAACTTCGTAATCGCGAAAGTTATAATCAGCCGCCATACATTTGGGTCGACTAGGTAAGTTGTCCAGTTTGATGGTCTGTAAATCTGACCACACCTTTCTGATACATGCTGTATACGAGGGGTGTTCAATAAATAGTGAGAATGCGATACATTCTCCTTGGAAAGAAAAAAAATAAATACTGGCAGGCATAGCCCAGACATTAGCTATGATGATAATAAAAAAAAACAATCAATTCTCTTTTGTTTTAAAAAATTAGAAGATTCTGTTTACGTCGTTTTGGAACATGTTCTGTTGTTTGTTTGTTTCACCAAGATAACGCCCCCGCGTACAAATCCAGAGTTGCGATGGCTGCAATTCAAGAAGCTGGCTTCGAATTGATGGAACATCCTCCATAATCACCGGACCTTGCTCCAGTGATGTTTACCGATTTCTGCGGTTAAAGGAACATTTCAGGGGCCAGAAATTTGAACATGATGACGCAGTAGTCGCCGCCGTACACGATTTTTTAAGGTATCAGAAAGATGATTTTTTTAGAAAGGGAATTTTAGTTTTAGAAAAAAGTTATACAAAGTGTATAACCCTGAAAGGTTAGTTAGTTGGCGTAAATTGATGCAAATCCTTTTCCTAGGACTATTCAAAGTACATGCTTTATTGTACCTACACCAGAATTTATAAAATGATCATATCTTTAAAAAACGATAACATTATAGTTTTTTATAGCAACAACAGATGTTCATAATCTAAATACATAATTTAATGACTAAAAATAAAATGTTTTCTTGGAGTTTTTAATAAACAATATTTTTTTTCCTGCAAGAAGGGGAATGTTTCGTATTTTCACGTGGAGGACAAAAGTTTTAAACTGTTACCTGTTACATCATAACAAACAAAGTTAACCAGAGTTGGAAGAAAGTAGAAGGCGGTGACGTAAATTATGTAATTTTTATTTTCGTTTTGTAATAATTTAACTGACACATTCATATGGTTACAAAAGAATTACCCCTTTATGTGTAAGTGTAACTTAATGTGTATTTTTAGATAGATGCTTATAAGAAATTCCTATGAGTATACACCTCTTCTACTAAAAATGAGAGTGTAAGTACCTTTCATAAGACAGATCAATGATTGACATTAAAATTATGATAGAAACAATGATTTGTAAATAAAACCAAGTAAGTAGGTATAGCATTTCTGGAAACAACAAGGTTCATAACCAAAATACAACAATGAATTTCTTAAGCTAATAAAAAAAATTGTGCCGGATTTTTTATAAAAAGCTTGTAAAAATAGAATAATATTTTGCAAGAAGAAATTAAGGTTTCGTTTTTTCTCGTGGGGGAGCAAAAGTTTCAAACTGTTACCTGTTACATCATAACGAACAATTTAAACCGGAGTTGGACTTAGAAGGAAATAGAAGGAGTTGACATAACTTACGCAATATTTTTTTGTTATGAGTTTAAAAACACTTTCATAAGAGCAATGTGAAGTTTGTATTCCAGGAAAAATTGTTTTTTACAAAATTTTAAAACATGTTTTTGTTGATCGTGGTTTGCGTTGCAGTTAAGTTTAAGTTTTTTTTATTATTCCTGAGTCTATGAATTTAGTCATCAAATCAGTTTTCACTCTCTAAAAAACCTCTTTTAAAAATAAAATACATAAGTACCTGTTAAATGGAATTCGTCAAAGCCTCACTGTGAACGAATGACAAGCAAGCAAGTGACAATTCTCAGACAAGCAATTTTTTTCAAATATTCAGCATATTTGAAGACTTGTTTGTTTGAGAATTCATTAATTCATTAATAGTTTAGCGTACCTATAGGTGGAAAAGTGTTAAATAGGTATATCTAAATTTATTAAAAAAGGAGCTGCGTCTGCCAACAAACTGCTGTGCAGTTTGTCAGAGGTAATATTTAGGTGATATGAATTATTTCTGCGAATAAACGCTTTTTCATTTTCTTTTTCACTTTTATTTTGTTTCGAAACCATGCACAGGCAAAAATATACCCCAGTGCAAACAAGGCTCAACATAAGGTAATAAATAGCATCGTATATTTCAATAACCCTACAACACTGCCATGTTCCTCAAACAACACGTGCACACATTTCGCAACAAATCATAAATATATAAATAAGTTACACGGCGCACCGAATTATTTCTGCCCTGAATAATTTTATACGCATTTTAAAATATCTTTTGAAAATGAACGTGGGATTTACGATGGTGAAACCCGTTCGAAGGGTGGTCTGCCCTTTTGGGCCCTCGAGACCCGTCAAGGGGTCTTGCGGATTCATTTTCTTATATTTTTTTTCGTCTTGACAAACCCCAGCTGGTATAATACGACATGTTATAAATAAAATCGCGATTTTGACCCGTCACGCGGATAAGGGATGCTCTGTAGATTGGCGTACGTAAGCTCTATTTACCACTCAAAAAAATGATAACCACCCTTGATTTTTAAACGCTAAAGCTCAGTTTTGTCTGGCTAGTTATTAGAATAACGGTAAATATAACATTGTGCGCTATGATTCGACACAGGACGTCCTGTCTGTTTTGCACCAATTATTATTATACCGAACCGGAACAGTTTGAATACGTGATAAGTTCCTAGAAATAATTATATTTGCGCTGAAATGTTTACGTATAACAAAGTTATACACTGCTTTGCAAAAAAAACGGGCACCTTAACAGTTGGCTTTTGTATGGATAATATTAATATTTTTACTATGTCATTAGCATTAATGACTAGTAATTTGTTATAATCAATAAGAATATAGTTTTTTGGCTACACCCCTCTTGCAGCAGCGCTACAATTTTACTAGCGCTTATTGCTTTTTCTGCTATTACAATCGACACAAAGATATCACTTTTAAGCCACAATAAGGCTGGATTATGCGACAAACATAAATTATTCTACTAAAAATAACGAGAAGTTAGTTTTAGTTGCCAGGATAACCTTATAACAGCAAATCTGCAAAATGTTAGTAAAAGTCACAAACGGAAAACGGGGTTATTATTGTTTTTAAACAAAAGATTCGAATTTGGAATTAACTTTTTTTCATACCCAGACTCTTTATTAAGTGCCAGTAACATAGTTTGGCTATTAAAACCTCTTTACAGCTAAATGATTACCGATAATGTACAAAAATCAAAACCGCCCGTTTTTTTTGCAAAGGGGTGTATTTGTAAGCATCTTTTGTTAAGTCCAAGTATAAATTACTTAGTACTACCACCAGAGTATATTTACTTCCAAAGTAGGTATATTGTTAGAACATACTGTGTGTATTTAGCACAATTTCGCCTTTGAAAATAGCAGTCGCACATAAAAGTCATAAGCTGTTTTCCTTTTCGCATATAAGCAATCGTTGAGACGAGCACCTATTTCGAGATATTCGCAGAATTACGTTCCTTAGAATTTTATTAGAAAATGATACTTACTTAAATAAAAAACAAAGTATGTTTAGTATCTTCAAATACATTGTTTTTGTTTTATTCTAGGGAACGTAATTCCGCGAATATCCTGAAATAAGTACTCGGTAAAAACGATTTCTTAATTCGTCAAGGACTTTCTAACTAACTACAATGTCTTGACTTGATTTTATTTTAGATTTGTTGAACATCTTCTATTTTGATAAGTATTTTTTTAACTACCTACCTGAAACTTGTTGAAAGGCCTACATTGTCCTCCCATGCCTACTAAAACTGTAACTCGAAAATATTGTAAAAGCCAATTATTTTTAAAAGAGTAACCGTGGAGTTTGATGCCGGCTCTTCTCCATAGGAAACGACCAATTGGAACCGTGCACCTAGCTTCTGACGTTTCATAAGTGCCCATGTAGGATTTTGATTTTCTTTTACCCCGCACGCAGTATTTAGTAGAATTCCAAAATGGGTCCCTTCTTATTGTAGAACCACTGTCTACTGAACCGCAAGGTACCTTAATCCAAATAGTTTAAGGTTGATTTTATCTGATGACACGAGGTATTAGTTTAATGTGCATTCGTCAAATGCATATCATTAGGGTTTTGTATCCAATTGTCACACAACCCTTGTGCTTTGGACATGTTTAGAAATACAGGTATCTATGACCATTTTTTGGTTCATTTTCATACGTACTAAAGATTCCTAAATGGTCAAAGTAAAGGGTTATACTGGTTGTTACTATGGAATCCGTGTCCAATACATATTTAATTGTTGTTAGTTGCTTATGTTCAAGATTATACCTGCTCTCATTGAATCAAAATTTTCATATTTTATTATTAACCCTTCAACACTTTAGACACATCTAGTCGTTATCACTAACCATATACTTAGCAGCTTTTCTGGTATAATTTATAGCACTAAAGTGACTGGTTTTTGAGTTTGTTTCGGTTTTTCTTCTCAGAGTAGTTAGTTGGATAACACCGAACTGATCCAGTTCTTAAAAAAACATTCTTAAATGATTGTTGATGTGTACAAGTGTTTTTACAAACCTACTTACAGAAATAAAATCATTTATCATTTACACTCAAAGTGTAGGAATTTCTTCATTTATTATTTTACTAGCTGCGCCCCGCGGTTTGACCCGCGTAAGTCTCCATCCCGTGGGAATATCGGGATGAAAAGCCTATCCTATGTTCTATTCCAGGTCATGGTCTACCCATGTGCCAAATTTCATCTAAATCCGTTCAGCCGTTTTAGCGTGCAAGCGTAACAAACAAATTCACTTTCGCATTTATTAAGTTAGGATTTAAATATGTTCCTTTGTCAATTTCACCCGTGTATAGTAAATATTAATAACACCACCATTAACAAATCCCAACAATTAGTTCAACGACCCCCCTAAAAAAAGAACCAGCTTCGCGATTCCTAATTGCAGTTCTAGAACCGCAACTGGCTAGTTTCTTCCTGCGGCCCGTGGGAACCGGGGCCCAGGGGCCCTTCGATGCACCCCGCCACGCACCCTAGCGAACCACCTTGTCAATGGTTTCTTTACCGGTATGTTGAGAATATTTGTGACGTTTTAAATGGTGTCTGGAGAAAGTTTTGTAGGGTGAAAACGAATTGGGTCATTATTTTTGCAATAACAAATTTGTTTATTGAGGTGTGCGTCAGGTGTTTGTTATTATTAATTTAAATCACATAAAAATGTAAAATGTATTATGGCTATTTGGAACCCATAATAAAATATTAAAATAAACAATTAAAAGAATAAAATATATATATATAATAATATAAATATGAAATTGAAATTGTTTTTTGAAATAATTGATTTACATAAATATTTTACAAAATAGGGCCTTAAACTAGAGGTAGGTATATAATAATTGGATTCTACCTGAACTAGGAATAAACCTGTATCTCAGGTATCTCACTCAACTGCTTATACATAAGTGTGATCTATGATTTCAACAAAATATTAAAATGATTTATCTACTAAAATTCGAATTTATGTTTTCATTAAAATTAAGAAAAAAACTATAATATCTATGCTAATATAATATTTTTTTTTTTTTTTTTGCTGTAAGTCTCTCATGTTCCCTAAATTACTAGTGGGTACTACATTGGCACGGCCTGTTTAGCTACCAAATTACTAATCAAAATGTATAGGAATATAAAAAAAAGATCAGTGATACATAATTATCTATAGGGTGACTGGTTATTAGTGACCAATACTTAAACACGTGACTTTACTCATCATTATAAACAACTTTTACTGTGGGACCGAACCTGAAATCGCGAAAAAAATCACATTACATACATTTTGACGAGTTACGCGAACATAAATGCGTAGGGACCACCTGATTTTTTTTCGCGATTTCAGGTTTGGTCCCATAGTAAAAGTTGTTCATAATGAGATGAGTAAAATCACGTGTTTACATACCTATCGGTCACTAATTACCAGTCACCCTATATACCCTTTCAATTACGTATTTAGTTTTTTTTTCTCCTCGTGCTATCTTGTAATAATAACGTTAGTACTATTTAACGGATCTCAAAGATTATATGTAATCTGAAACGACATAATATTATACCCAAAAATTTATAATTTACGACTCCAAATATGAAGTAAATTAAAACCATAAATGCGAAAATTACCGCGACGTTACACCAAAAATATGCAAAGCATTTATTCATAGCACACCAACATTCGAAAGGGTATGATAATTGGCAAGGAATGACGATCATTTACATGACAAATAACACAAATATTTACGCAATAATATTTCGTAAACAAAAATACAAAACATATGCCTCGTTGGTCTAGTTGTCGCAAGCGCTACTGAGGTCCTGGGTTCGGTTCCCAGGTCAGGCAAAGTGTTATTGAGTTTTTCTATCTGGAATTACTCAGTAGCAGCCCGGAGTCCGGATTTGTGCCCGGTTCATGGCAGTAGGCTCGCCCCGTATCACATGGGACTATATCTGGCGAAATGTATGTACACCTCTGCCCAAGCCTTGGGGGAAACAAGGCGTGATGCTGTTAAGTAAATTTATTTATTAAAATGCACAAGTAAAAAAACTAATGTACAAAGGCGGACTTAATGCCTGAGGCATTTTCTACCAGTCAAAAAGTTAGAGTGATGCAGACACAAACATGACAGGTGCAACATAATATAATACATGTAACTTGAATAAAAATTAATACTAATTAATACATACATGTACAGGGTGTTAGTGTGAACACCGTTATCCTTGAAACCAGTGGTTTGGTTTACATTTATAAAAGGTAAAATCAACTTTAAAAAAAAAAGAAAATCTACATTTTTCGACAAGAATATTTCACCCTATACGCAAGGGCAACGAACTTGCGTCTCAACTTGCGCGGGACGTTGCATGACCTGCCGCGCGCGCGCGGCTCTTCTTCAGTCAGCTGTTTCGCAGCTCTCTCGAACGCGTATCCATGAGTATCGGGACAGTGACGGATATTTACTTTTTAAAATCTTTTCATGAAAGTAAGGTTTTTTTTCGTTGCTACTGGGTCATTTATTTTTATATTTAAGGCAACTACCCATGGTTTGAGTGACAACGGTGTTTACCCTTGCATACTGTATACATACATAATTATAAACAAAATAAACTTAGTCAGAAGAAACAACGATAGGTAGAGCAGAAAACGAATCCAGCAATTTCTGTCATCATTTGCAAAAAGCCATGTTTTAGCAATACCTAAAAATATAAAGACTAATATAAAAAAAAACCCACGTTTTTTTCGTTACACCAACACTGTTCCGAATAAGCAATCAAGTGTGAAATGAAATCTAACGAAACTAACGAATCCGCGTAGTTGCGTAACTTTCGTTATAACGATTCGCTAGTCACAATGTCGCAACGCAATAACGAATCGTTCGATATTCCGGTGTATCGTAATCGTAACGGCTGAACAAAAACCAACTTCCGATTGAAGAAACCGTAAATATCGCGTTGTGTTACGTTAAATTTTTTTGCTCAGAAAATTGTTTTTCTTTTATTTTTAGACTCTTATTTCAGAAGGTTGGCCCAGAATAATATTTGTAATATTTTAATTTTTTAAATGGTATTACTGGTATTAATCTTTATTGGTATAATGTCAATATCGGAAAGCTTGAGCGATTGTTATTTGGAAATAGAAAAGAAAAACTCAAATTAATATACACGTAATGTAATAGTTCTATTACATTACGTGTATATTAATGTGAGTTTTTCTTTTCTGGTCTAAAAGCTTACGTACAAATAGGGATATAACTGCCTCATTGGTTTAATGGTCGCGAACGCTACTGCTGCGCATGAGGTCCTGAGTTCGATTCCCAGGTCGACCAAAGTTGCGGGAAAACCCGAAAGGGATACCGGGGCCCTTGGCGTCAACAGGCAACTGAAGGAACAGGGGTGGGTTTTAGTTAGTAAAACTCTGACACGCCCTCCCGCTCCGCCCAGAGCGGGAGAAGACATTTATTTCCCAAACTCAAAAAAAAAAAAAAGTTCGTGCAAAGTGGTTCTTCCACCTGGAATTTCTCAGTAGAGCCCGGAGTCTGGATTCGTGCCCGGTTGATGGCTATAGGCTCGCCGACTTTTTACTTTCTACTTAAACATAACTGCCGAAATTTAGGTTTACCTATCTAGGTATAGGTATAGATAAACCTTCACTCCACCTAAAGGCTCTTACATACTGGCGCGATTCGCCGCGCGACGCGAATTTTAACAAAACAATTTCTGAGAAACCTTCACGGCGAACAATGCGGCGGCGTCGCGTCGCGCGACGAATCGCGCCGGTATGTAAGAGCCTTAACCCGTCGGGGAATCAAGGCGTTATGTATGTATAAATAGATAGGTGCTTCGTCTTCCACACAACTGAAGCCAAGGACAGAACCCAATGTATCAAATATTATGAACCTCATTGAATCGAGTCACCTCGTATTACGTTCGCCTAGCCACCAGAACAGACCATTATTACTTACTTTTTACTACACATTAGCAACAAAACATCTCCAGCGACCGTTGGTCAACCCTCATGAAGACCAGTTCACCAGTCGCTTCCTCGGCAGACTTATTGTAATTTAATAACCCTACCTTTTCTTCTGTAACCGGTCGCCATTACAAACCATTCATTCGCGAAAATGACAATTGATCACTTGTCATACGGCAAATTCTTTTTTTGACTCCCATAGAAAATGTTTTGGATCGTAAATTTTTGTATAATGGTAACATTTCTTTAGATGCGTATCTGAACACGTGGTGGATTTATATGATAGATGTAGATAAGGGTATGTAGCTTGTTTAACTTGCTAATCGTGGTTCAGGTTGAAGATGAGCTGATAGTTCGCACCCCATGTGTACATAATTCGCACCCCATGTGTACATGTGAGAGTACAGTTATCCTCAAAAAGATGTATATATCGAAAATAATTCATTTAATTGTCTAAAATCTTTGTTCCATAATTATAAAATTTTCGTTGTATACACGTGCACGTACCTGCCTAGTTATCACAGCCAAGATTACACATTAGCCACACAAACTCGAAACCCTTAGCCGTCATAAACAGAAATAAATATAGTCACTATAGCCGAAATCGTAATGGGAATATAATATAACATCACGCCTGATTTTCCCCGAAGGGTTGGGCAGAGGTGTACCCACATATCGTACCTATACAAGTTGTAGACTATCAAATAAATTCTGGTGGATGTATACATCTTTTCGAAGCTGACTGTACTGTGCATGTACGCACGGCTACAAATCAAGCTATACATTTCCAGTATGCTGATCTCGCATTGTATAGGATTTTCGTACAATGCGAGGTCAGTTTATATTGGAAATGTATAAATTGATATGTAGCCGTGTGTACATGTCTTGTCTAGTTTGCCGTATTTTCGATTGAAGAACTCGGGCAAAGTTAGCCGTGTTGGGAATTTCCGAAGGCGGCTGTTGTGTTACAGTATAGAGGTAATACAGTATAATATGTCAGCTTTCATGTAATCTTAAGTTCTTGGCCAACTTTGCCTCTGGAAGTTGTGCGGTGCCTATGAGTTGTAAAACGCGGGTTTATTCGATTAAATAAGTTGTTGATCGTTAAAATAGAAAGTTAAATTACTTATTTATAAAAGATATTATATATTTAATGTCTTCTTACTTTCTATTTTTTAGATTAAATAATGTAACATCACGCCTCGTTTCCCTGAAGGGTTGGGCAGAGGTGTACTTACCTATAGTACACCCACATTTCGCCAGTTATGTTTAAGTACCATGTGAGGGGGACGAGCCTATTGCCATCAACCGGGCACAAATTCAGACTCAGGGCTGCTACGTACGCAGCAGCCCTCAGTCTGAATTTGTGCCCGGTAATTATGTAAATTTCAATTCATTGACAGATAACACAGATATGCCGCTGTTATAGAAGCATGACATTTTGCACAAGACTTACCGATCAAATCCTAATACATATATTAGTACGCCGTTAAGGTAAACCATGACTGTGATCCTTTCTGCAATGTAGTTACCATTTTGCATGCTTTGTGTGCATACTCATGTTTCGGACTAATAAATGATCTATTCTAATCTTTGACGGTGAAATTTCGCACTCAGGAAGGATTTTGAAAATTCACACAACTTTTTTTTTTTTGACGTCGGTTATTCTTCCAATGACTTCTCCCGCTCTGGGCGGAGCGGAATGGCGTGTCAGACTTTTACTGACTAAAACCCACCCCGTGTTCCTTCGGTTGCCTATTGACAAGGTCCCGGTATCCCTTTCGGACTTTCCCGCAACCCTGGCAGGAAATTCACACCCCTAAGGGTGTGAATGAAAGTCTGTCATCTTTGCCAATGGGTAAATCCATCGGGCCCGCGTTTTGTAGTAAAATAAATATCCGAACTTATGTTTTCGTGTGTCTTGAGTTGCAACGACTTGTCTTGAGTTGATCTTAACTCAGATTTTTAATTAGCTAGACCAGAATGACATTTGCTATTGATCTTTTTTGAAAAATTACACGATTGAATAATTAATATTAAAGAGCCAACACGACAACAGTGTTCAACAGCCATCACGACATTGAGCCTTGGTGAGAGTCACTCGGTAACTGTATATAATATAGTAGTCTATGGTAACTAGCTAGGTTATTGTAATTTCCACAACAAATGTCATTTTTGACCGACTTCGAAAAAGGAGGAAGGTTCTATGCTCGTCTGTATGTATTTATATTTTCTTCAATTGTGAACCGATTTAAAAAATATTTTTTAGTTCGAAAGGATAAACTTCCGAGGTGGTCCCAAATCAAAGTTATTTTTCACTTTTTTAGGGTTTTTTTTGGAAGTCGGTTGTTTTTTTTTTTGTAAAAAGGTTTTATTCTAGCAAATTAAAAATCTGAGTATAGTCTATGACAATAACTAGTTTTACCAAACTCGACCTAGAGTTCAGACTTTGGAAATCTGTGTTGTCCAGTACTTTACTTGTGAAAGTGGATAGTGCCGCCATCTAGCTCTGTTCACTGCAGTTATTAGAAATAAACTATGTACCTATAAGTTATAGTGCGACAGTAAGACGAACTTTTATAGAAAGGAGCGTTGGAATATAGGGAATTGAATTGATCCCTTGTCAGGGCTAAAATATAAAATAACTAGCTTCCGCCCGCGGCTTCGCCCGCGTGGTATGTCGATGAAAAGTAGTCTATGTCCTTCCCCAGGATGATATCTATCTCCTTGCCAAATTTTGTCGAAATCCGTTCAGTGGTTTAGGCGTGAAAAGGTAACACACAGACATACAGACAGACAGAGTTACTTTCGAATTTATAATATTAGTATGGATAAATTGTGTTTCATCATCATCATCATTTCAGTCGAAAGACTTTCACGGCTGGGCATAGGACTCCGCCAAACACCGCCACTTAGACCGTTTCTGTCCTTCTCGCATCTAGCGGATTCCTGCGGCCTTCTCTAGGTCATCGGTCCACCTTGTTCGGAGCCTTCCAATGCTACGTCTTCCGATTCGTGGTCGCCACTCCAGAACCTTTCAGCCACATCGGCCATCTGAGGGACTAGACAAGTGACATTCGCTTCGAAAGCGTTTCGTATTTCTACAACGACTTTCAACAGGATAGACAACAGATACGCTTTTCGATAGCTGTTCTATACATTTTTGAATTTCCATCATCGTTACCGCTGATAGAATTTCATTTTGACTAGAGCTTCTGTTCTGCGAGCAATGTGCTGTGCCCACTGCCACTATAGTTGTCTTGCTGCCACCTTTGTTGGAGTTCAAAATTGTGTTTACCTATATGCAAATAATTTTTTCTATGTCGTTGGCATTAAAAATATTTCATAATGTCTTTGTTGCAAATTAGAAGCCGTTGGTAGATCATAATTAGCTCGCTACCTCCTAACTCTTATGTGGTCCTTATTTACGTAATACGTATACATCTATTGATAAGGACCATTTAAGAGACTAATCGAATCATCATCAAAAACGTATGCAAAGGTCAATAAACCACACCAATTTTTTATTGACATCAAAGTACATCGTTCGATAATTACAATATAAAAATTGAACCAAGCAACAATAGACCATATGATGTACACAAAGAAGGTGACCTTGGCTTGATTCATAATGATAAAAAAGGTTCATTTACATTGCAACTGTTGAATAAGCACTATTGTGAGGACACGCCTCGCCCACATGCCTCTACGAACTAACAGGTGCTGCATTGTTGTATGCAAATTACGACTTTCGCTCTCGTACTATACAATTTTTTAGGGATATTGGACCAGTTTTTGATTCTGTTCGCGTCATATTAGTGTAATTGTTAGAAATGAAGAGTGTTCTTTGTGAGGTGGCGAATCTGATTGGTGCTTTCTTGGCGTATTATGAACGTTTTATTGCCGATTTCATCAGGTTTAGCAATAGTTATTATGTGAGACATTTTAACTGAAATTCCTGAAATAATGGATAATTAATCGGTCCAAAAAGCCACGTTTCAGGAAGCGAATGAACTACATAACTGTTTTAGAGCAGATACTACTGTATTAGTTAGGTACAGTGAATGATAAATGATATTAATTATGTAAATTAGTTAAAAAAAACACTTTTACACGCCAAAAGTACCTAGTCTACTTTCCTTTGTACGTGGCCATCTCCAATCATTTTACTACTAGAAATTATTCTACAGTATGTTAACTAACAAAGGGCGTTCCCGTTAACCTGCAATAGTATAGCGTCTATACATGCTAAAAAATATATTACCATTAAAAAAAAATATGTTTCTTTTTGTTTTCGTATAGTAAAATATTCACAAAAAATATTAAATTGTTACGGAAAATAAACTCTCTGTACACGCCCACTTATCACACTTGTTTTTCTACGTTGAAATACAAGTGTGCGTGTACAGAGTGTTTCTTTTACGTTTAAATTTAAAAGTTTTGTGAACATTTCACGACACAAAAAAAATATTATTTTTATTTTTATTGGTAATTTTTTTTTTTCATTTATACACGCTATACTATTGCAGGTTAACGGGAACGCCCTTTGTTAGTTAACATACTGTATAATAATAAAAAAACAATTCCCTAAGTTTTAATTAATCAACAAAACCTGCATAACACTTATGACGTAAACACTTTAATGTAAATATTATGATGTGCAGAAAACACGGGCGTTTCAAACAACAGTTTTTATAGTTCGCGACGAGGCGAGGCTGTGTAGTAGTAGCTGAGTCACTGTTCGTGTATCATTAATGTTTGTTCATCAATAACAAATAAACAAAATGTATGTGTTTTGACATTTTGAGCTGAAGTTAGCTAGTTATATAATATGTAGATTTCGTAGCTCTGTCCATAAACCTTGACTAATCTAAAAAAGATGGTCAAAGTAAAAATAAATTTATCATGAACGAAGATATATATACTAGCTACGCCCAGTGAGTTCACCCGTATAAGTCTCGATCCCGTATGGGAATATAGGGATAAACAGTATCCTAGGTCATAACCCAGGTCATGGGGCAAAGGTATCCTGAGTTAAAGTTACGAGTGCTACGACAAAAAAAGTTCTACGAATCCACAATAAAACAAAAAACCCCATTCCATTTTCATATTGTTAAGTGTTAGCTTAGGAATATTCAATGATCTTAACCAAAGCAGCTAGCGAACTACATTTTCACATGTAATAGCTAAGAGAGAATTAAATTAATTAGAGTAGGTAAACCTACAACCAGTCCTACCAAAAGGGTATCGTGTTACTGGGTTGTGGAGGTCAGATAGGCAGCCACTCCATATAAAATATTGGTATTCAGCTGCATCCGGTTAGCTAAAGCCGACCCCAACATATTTGGGAAAACACTAGATAGGCAGAGTAGGTAAACCTATGTTTGCGCTTTTGTAAAAACCATACACCTTTCATAAACAACCAGGTACAGTACAACACTACTTAGATATAGTATCGACAAAATTCGTAAAACCAATCACATCCGAACTGAGTGCGCCTTCAAAATCACCAATCTTTATTACTGCTTTACGCGAATATGATCTTTACGCAAACTCATTAGCTAGTAAACGAAATAAGTCATATACATTCGTAAAATTGATGCGTAGATTTTTATGATGCTACACTTACTACTTGTGTCGTGCTGTAAATGGTAGCAAAACTACCAGACATTAGGACGCTAATAGATTAACACAATTACCTAAATAATTTTAAAAAACAACACTCCGCTTGCAATTATTCATATTCCGAGCCGTTTGTCCCGACGCAACCCGCTAGTGGCTACAAAAACTGGCAAACCTGTTTTAGTTCCAGACAGATAAATCGCTCCCAGCACTATTGAAGTCAAAACTAGTGTAGTAACTGACAAACGGCTTGTTAATCGCCTTTGTTACTCGATATAATGTCTTGTATCGACTTGAAAGGATTCGCAAAAGGACCTTAATGTGAACATAGAATTGGTGCACTTGCGTGAATTTTAGGGTCAAGCTAAACAAACAAATGGACATTTTAATCGGTTAAACGTCAACTTTGTCATGTCTTTCTGTGTCGTGACGGAAAGTATTGTGGGAAGACACCTTTTTATACAACAAATACCGGTTTTTTTCATAGAGGAAACAGATTGATAATTATTGCATTTTCTTGACGACAAAATCGTTTAGTTGACCGTTAACCGGAATTCTGGTTTTGTGTGACAATGTTAGTAAGTATTTATAAAAGACTTTTCTATTGAAATAAAAATTGACTGAGATGGTATCCGGACGTAAATAATAATATCTGTGTAGCCTACTCTTATTGAAGGGACCCCTTAGCTTTGACCAAGTACTAGCACAGTTGCCTACACGTGTTTCTTACTACTGAGACCACTCAAACAGACACACACACAGAATCTCACAGAATCGGGTTTGTGTAATAAGTATGGTAGATATAATCCAAAAATACGGTCTCGTTTTGCCTGAAATCGAAATTTCTGTGTATTTTTTTCCCAAATACAAGACTTCGTAACGAGGCAGAGTCGAAAATCTTCTCAAATCATATCCAATGCTAATATCATTGTTTCTTTTATGAAATCTATGCAAATCGTAATTAAAATTCTCAGCAAACACGTCCCCGACCTCCGAATGACGTAGATTTGATCAGCTGTGATCTAAATACACACATTTGTAGGTAGATATCTACCTGTGTAACGCACTGAATATGTAACAACAGGTGCTGCTTATATTTTCATTGTGCTAGTTTGTTTTACACCGCGTCGTTGTTTTATTGTAGAGATTTTGTTGTAAAACTCTTTTGTGCAAGATGCACTCGACAAATTGCGAGACTTTGAAATATTTTCACTTCAAAAGGAGGAGGTTCTAAATTCATCTGTATCCTACTTTATGTGGAATGTTCAGTCGCGGAACGCACTTTTCTTACATTCCTTTCCTACATTGTGAGCTCATGTCACCTTTTTAAATTCCTGACGTTGGCAATTTTTAGAAGAAGTTTGATTTTATTGAACTGCGGAAATAAAAGTAGACTAGGTACATTAACTTTCACAATAATAATTAATAAATAATTACTAGGTACTGAATTCACAAATTAAAACCAATCAGATTAATCCTACTATTCTACTAATATTATCCTACTTCCTATTATATTTGTAAGTATGGATGGATGGATGGATGGATGTTTGTTACTCTTTCACGTAAAAACGGCTGAATGGATTTGGATGAAATTTGGCAATCAGATAGTTTATAACTTGGATTAACACATAGGATACTTTTTATTTTATCCCGATATTCCCACGGGATCGAGACTTACGTGGGTGAAACTGCGGGGCGCAGCTAGTCAGTCATATGTTAGAGCTCTTAAACAAATTGCTAGAGTGACAAACCATTAATAATTAGTAATAAAATAATCATTAACTAGATAATATACGTACTAGCTATCGCAATTTTTTTGCAGAAGCTTCTTTAACATATGTTTTATGTTACAACGAAAATAAAATAAAAAATAGACCTCTTTTAACGCTCACTACATTTTTAGAGAAAGATTCGAAACGAAAATTATATCGACTTGTTAAATAACAATTTGTGAGAGAAAACGAAACATTATAAAATCCATCCGCAACATTGCACCGTCATTGTTCTGCGTACACTAGAAACAGAATTTCACAAAAGTCAATTAATATTAATAGACACCTGAGCGAAAATTCCGGTAAGAAAAAACCGCGGGTCCAAACCGGCTCTTTTTTTTTATCCCAATAAAATATGGTTCCGTAGAAAGATGATAATTATCGACTTTTGATTTTTAATTCACAGTAGGTAATGAAGACTAGTATATTTCTGCATCTTAATAAGTTAAAGAACCTTGAAATCTTGCTCCACACGTACATTTAGGTATTGCAAAGAAACATCAAACTATTTGTAAGGAAAATTAATTGATTTCAAATATATTATATGGAACCTTCATACACTCTTAGAACGTTCACGGGTCTGTATAATCGTTCGGTTGTGACCTCAGCAGACGGCGCGGTCGAATCCTCGAAATTAAAAAATGCTCACTCATCATCAATCAAACGGGCTCGATTCCATCAATATAATTTACTTTTTGTAGTTTTTACCCGAAAGCGCCCTCCGTGACTCGCAAGTTGGGCCCGCCAGGTACGGGCCGTGTACCCAACTCTAATAATAAGTTCTGCCACGTGGATTCTAAGTTATACCTAAAATCCATTTCTATAATTGATTTCTATTTCGAATTGAAAGCGAAACTTCTAATCAGTTTTAATGTATAATCCTTTTACGTCTTAGAAAATTTTTGTATTGATGTTTAATCCTTTGTTTCGATTTTCAATTTCTGACAGAACGGTTTTCGTACCTTCGTTTATATTTATAGCAATTCTCATTTAGGAAAAACCTCAAAAACTCCAAAGTAGGACCGAATAATTCTCTACAACTTTTATGTGCCTAAAAAAAACTTCCGATTCATATAATACTATAAAGTGGAACCCAAACTTCATCTACGCCACCTAATACTTTTATAAACTATCCAAAAACGTGTACAAAAGCGGGAATCTAAGTCAAGTGAAGAAAACCTGCTGTTGAACAAAGGCCTTAGACCCGTGGGCGGTTAGCAACAGTTCAGAGTTGTATCGCCAGTCGCTACACGTGGCCCGGGCGTAAATAGAACTGCTAGCGGTACAACCGGGAGGAACCGCTACTAGGCCTTTACGCAGATTTTGAATAAATTAATAGGCTTAAGTTGTCGAAGTCTCCACGTCAGTGTATCTTTTCGGCCTGTTCAAAGTCAAAAAAGCAGGTGCTTTGCAATAACTGGCAAAGCACCTGCTTTTTTAAATCATACTGTGTTATATATATATGGATCTCGACACATCATCTTGGCTACGACACAATATGATCGCTGCTACGTTGTGATTAAAATGAATTTTTGTTTTAGGACCACGGAAGTTGATGCTTGGTCCTGTGAAAAGCCCGTTGAGTGAGCTATATAGAAATGATTGCACAAATTAATCTATATATCAAATGAGCTATAATTGACTGCTGTCTCCAATCTACATATCAATGTCTCCAATATACCTACATACAGTCTGTTTGAGGAGCTCGTGGCTAGGTAATAACAGCACGGGTCGATCCATCAGGTTAAGCTACGCTTGCCGGGGTTGGCCCGTGGATGGGTGACCATCTTTACATACAGAGACTCCTCCGTGTCTCGGAAAGCACGTTAAGCCGTTGGTCCCGGCTGTCGATCTCTGACAGTTGTTACGGGTCGTCAGAAGCCCAAAAGTCTAACAACCAGTCTTACCAAAGGGTATCGTATTACCCAGTTACTGGGTTGTGGAGGTCAGATGGGCAGTCGCTCCATGTAAAATACTGGTATTCAGCTGCATCCGGTTAGACTGGAAGCCGACCCCAACATAGTTGGGAAAAGGCTAGGCAGATGATGTTTCTGTTTACTTTTGATTACAACTACACATTTGACCCCACGCCCATCAGTCTTTCCCCGCGTCGCCAATTCATTCATAGTGTCCAACTCTGTGTCCATAGTCTCCTTACACGTGTCTAAAAGTTTATAAGCACACTTAAAAGATCCGGCGCGATATAAAGCCGATGTTAGCTTAACAAATTAAACTTATCCATCGATGCATTGTCAAAATTTGTTCGATCGAAACCGTTCGCGCTGTACGTAGTGGTGACATGTCGAAACCGTTTCGGCCATGGCGCTGGCAGTAATCGGTTTTCTCCAATAAACGGCGATTAGACTCGCTGGCGTCAGCACGGCCGGGACCAACCGGATACTGTCGGGCGCAACACTATTTTGTTTATTAACGCTGCTATTGGTCCTTTGGTCGGTTTGGTGCATAGAATGTTGTAGGCTAGTGGCTGGCACATATGCTTTTGTCGTTTTATTTTTAAATCAGAATTTGCGTTGGTTTTTCTTTCAGCACCGTTAAAGGTTTGAGTTGATACATTCCCTGTACCAACTACGAATATAAACGCTGTTTTTTTTTTAATTTCATGCACAATTTGAGACTCTTGAACCTATTAAAATTATGTTCAGCAACATAATCGTTTTATTTTATAGTATAAGGTCGACCATGCACTATCAATTTCGAGTGCCAAAATGCACTCTCGATCTTCATTCGTTTGTTAGGAATAATTGAGCATCTAACTTAAAATAACAAGATTCGTATTGCAATTTGATCGTTTTTTTTTTCGATTATCCCAGGTCGACTTAGCTAGATCGATTTTTCGAACCCGTAAACTCCGATAGTGCAACCTTCATCGAAATCGTTAGAGCAGTTTTCTAGAACGTGATTACAAACATATATAAATATTGCTCATTTAATAATATAGGATTATAATCAAGGCTGAAAGAATAATGAAACATCCGAAGCACTTTGTTATCGAGTGTACACGCTCTGGTCGTGACCAGACGGCGATTTCAATTATTATCTAGAAGTCGTCTCACGCGCTCGCACTACAGCACTTTTAATCATTCTCTTATCCTACTTTTAATAAGAATACCGTTTTTCGTGGAGTAAATATAACAGCTTATTTTCCGATGGTTACCACTTAACCCTACAGTTAAGTTACTTAGTAGTTAATAACAACCTTTGGTTACAAGGACATAAACGTTGGAACACTTGGAACAAAAAATGCCATCTAAAGTTATGGCAGTCGTTAACTGCCGACAAAAACTGAAGAACTTGCGAGGCATACGTCACAAAAATTAACATCGGGGAACTTTGTTTACATACTGTATTAGGAATAAAAAAGATTATTTCTACTTTACACCTCATCTTGGAGTAAAAAACACAACATTCCATCTGTCTTCTCTAAGCCTTCCAAAACGATAAATAAACACTAGTCGAGCTCTCGTGTGGAGTAACGTTCAGAGTTCTATTATTGAAATGCTCGCTAGCATGTCGAGCGGACTGTTTCAAGTTTGTTTTGATTTTCGAGTGCTTCAAATTGAGAGATTTTTAATCCGAATTCGAAGATAGGAATTGGGGAAAACCTTAAGCAAATCAAATTATATAAAAAAATCTGATACATTATTTTTTGACATAATTTTTTAAAGCTCCAGCCCACTACCGATTATTTCGATTTAGGGCTAATTTCACCAAACTTTTATACCGAGTATAAGTCTTATCCTGCGAATAAATTTTGAATTATTGACAGCTTTTCCATACAAAAACTGTCAGACGACAATTTTATACCACGGATAAAAGATATCCGACTTTGATGAAATCAGCCCTTAAGGACTTAATTAAATAAAACACTAAATACGTAAACCAAATCCATCAGTCGGTGGAGTCACATTGACATTTAAATAAATATAATTCTGTAACCCGGATAACACGTTTAGTCTTATATTGACACCAACCCTCATCAAAAGCAGTACGATATTATCTAGCCTTCTGATTCTCAGGTTGATCCACGGCACAGCAGTCCATACCATCAAAGCAACTTACTCTTAACTTACAAAATAGCCGCGTTGTAGCGGCGCGAAGTCGGCCCGAGGTGACGGCGCGACTCAAAGCTTCGACAGCCGTCCAGTGCGGCTCATAATTAAGAACGGTGACTGTTGAAAAATGGCGGCCGCCCCCGGCCCGCCGTGAATAATCGTTGTAATTACGATTCGGAATAATTTCCAGCCAGTCATAGCGATGCTATCGGTAGGTGTCGACGGCTCGTTACTCGCACGCACTGAAATCACTACGTTCGTGGAATTGCGATTTTCTTTGATAATAGGCCGTTTGTTTCAGCAATTGGAAGATTTGTTTCTATTTTTCTGTATTTTGTTTGTGGACTTTTTGCCGGTTTCTGTTTCTCTTCAGCTGGACAAAGCTTAGTTCTTGCTTTTTGCTGCTCTGCGAATGAGCAGAGCCGTCTATTGACTGTGTATGTCCGAGGAATTTTTGAGTTCCACTGTTTATTTTCTCAAAGGCATAAGCAATGATTTTACATCATCATCTAATGTCATAATTATTATTTCATGCAGTGATATAAACTTACCTACAAAACGGTTTACCAGCCTCATTCCAAATCACAAATAGGCGACTCTTCCAAAGTAGAAACCGTATGTTTAACATACATAAACTATGAATTACAAATACGACAATAACTTTACCTACCTACCTAAATATGTAAATATCATTATTATCACATACATTAACAACCAATGATCGTAAACGTCGATACTACAATAGTTATGATACTACAGTGACATTTATCTCGTCATAACGCCATTTCTGCACTGAATTTGTCACTAAGTTGACATTTTGATGGTGACTATAAATTATTGTATTATGAATATTTGTTTTTTATTTTTTATTTTAGTATTCGTCCACACTTTATTGTTTCTCCTTTATTACTAAGTATTTTTGTAGTTTTTTAAAGTTATCAATTAGATGTGCTATTATGAAAACAACAATCAATTTTCTCATTTATTTTTAGTCTACTTTCTTCGTTGGCTTTTGCATTTGACTTATAGCTACTGCAGAGACATGGTGGATTCAGCTCTATCAATAGTCCCCCCAGAACCTAATAATCGTTGATGAGGTTGCATACGGGATTGGTTGTCTCATTCCCACATCGCTGCTTTGGTAACATACAACATATTCCGATTGTGAGTGTGAGTGTGTTTTCCATTAACTTGGAGCAAGTTTTTCCAATAATCCGTAACTAATAATAAAACGAAACTTTGTGACGATGGATGGATGGATGGATGGATGGATGTTTATTACTCTTTCACGCAAAAACTACCAAACGGATTTAAATGAAATTTGGCACACAGATAGTTTATAATCTTGATAAACACATAGGATACTTTTCATCTCGATATTCCTATGGGATCGAGACTTATGCGGGCGAAACCTCGTGGCGCAGCTAATACATGCAACATTATTAAGCCATTTTCCATATCAACTGAAGTTCAAAGGTCAATAATAAATAATTACTGGTTTGTTAGCACTTACGTTCAATCATTATAGTACGTCGTCCCCTTCAGTTCACTTTGTGACAGTCGGTGATAGTTGATACTCATCACAATGAAAAAATTGATCTTTTACAACAAATAAAAGTGATAAGTTAATATCGTGGCTAAGTAATAAACAGAATAAATAAAACAGCAGCACGGTTCGATCCATCAGGATAGGCTACGCTTGCCGTGGTTGGTCCGTGGATGAGTGATCATCTTTACATACCGAGACTCCTCCATGTCTCGGAAAGCACATTAAGCAGTTGTTACCGGCTGTCACTCGTGGATCTTTGACATTCGTTGCGGGTCATCAGATGCCCGAAAGTCTGACAACCAAGAGGTTTCCTATTACCCTGTTACTGGGTTGTGGAGGTCAGATAGGCAGTCGCTCCATGTAAAATACTGGTATTCAGCTGCATCCGGCTAGACTGGAAGCCGACCCCAATATAGTTGGGAAAGGGCAAGGCAGATTGATTGAAGTAAATATCGATACAAAAAATTGCGTCCCCAACGTTAAGGCCCATATTTAAATCATCAGAATCATACGAATCAATAAACCTACTCAAATCTATTTTGACATCAAAATCTATGTTTGCGTCGTCCGTCCGTCATAACTTCATAAGTTACATAATTAATTTATTTTTCCATAAACTTGTTGGGTACCTATATTATACAAGGTGGAGACGACAATACGACAAAAAATAAAACTCCGTATATCTAATGACGTTCTCGGTCTACCTACAAAAAATTAATCAAATATATTCAATAGTTTAGTTACGATAGCTAGTCAAAGATCGGCAAACCCCGGCCCATCACTACTCGTACTATTTAGCTTGTTTGAAAAAATTACATTTTTAATTTCGATTTTAGGATTTATTTCTCGGAGGAGCTCGTGGCTAAGTAATAACAGGCGCACGGGTCGATCCGTCAGGTTAAGCTACGCTTGCCGGGGTTGGTCTGTGGATGGGTGACCATCTTTACATATCGAGACTCCTCCGTACCTCGGAAAGCACGTTAAGCCGTTGGTCCCGGCTGTCATTCGTTGATCTTTGACAGTCGTTACGGGTCGTCAGAAGCTCGAAAGTCTGACAACCAGTCTTACCAAGGGGTATAGTATTACCCAGTTACTGGGTTGCGGAGGTCAGATAGGCAGTCGCTTCATGTAAAATACTGGTATTCAGCTGCATCCGGTTAGACTGGAAGCCGACCCCAATATAGTTGGGAAAAGGCTAGGCAGATTGCAGATTGATTTTAGGTTTTATTTGATAATTCCAAACTACTCTTATGCATTAGTATTGCCAGTGTTTTCATTTATTGTTGTATTGTCGTCTCCACATTGTATAGATTTGTGATCTAGTCTCTTTCCATAGTCAGGTCAGAAATGAAACATGAAACTGAAACATTACATCCAATATCCTTCATGACCAAACCAACGCCATATCGAACCTCTATATTAGTTCAATATCGCCCTCCAACTAGATGCAAAGATAATTATTTAATAAGATAATCTAATCCTTTCACTAATTGCTTCGACCCAAGCTCGGAGGCGTGTCGGTTGCGCCACGTCGCGTAGTCGTGGGTAGATTTAATTAGCTTTAAATACTTTTTTTTCGTTGTGTCGTCAGCACGGCCTCCACATAGTGTTTACCAGTTACGGCTCTCAAAATTGTTTACTTTTCGTTTTTTATTCGACGCGGAAAATGATTCCCGTAATTAAATTGATGGGTTGAATTTTTAAACAGCTATGATTTTGGGAAACTGAATTTTTTGTGGTGATTTGATTATATGTTGAAGTAAACTATTTAAAACCGAATATTTAAAAACAGTTGCAGTTAGTGAGAGGATTACTAAGATAATTTTGAAAAGCGCTTTTCTTTTTACCCGACTGCCCCAGAAGGAGGGTAATGTTTTTCGAGAGTATGTATGTATACATACATACGTTTGTATGTATGCATGTATGTATGCATGTATGTCTATTTCTTTGGCACGTTCTGTAGCCTAAACGGCTTGATGGATTTTAACATACGACGTGTCGTTTGGTTCGTCTTAATTGTGGAAGTGACATAGGCTATTGTTTTTTTGTATGTACCTAAATTTATAGATCAAACTCATGATGAAGTAATGTAGACTTACCTAGCTACCTAAGCAGAAGATGATTGAGCTGTTGTAAATAAATAAATAACTAATTAATTATTATCTAGCCACACTAGTGGAAATATTGTTATTTAATACTTTTCTAATTGCTTAACTTAATCAAAAACAAAATACCATCACTTTCGAAGTTAAATGAAGAGTACTTCCTTCAAGGCTTTAACAAAAACCAATCGCGAGCTTTCTCTTGTAATCGAATCCATTGCAGTACATTGGAAGTAGTGACGTAACTGACATACGAATAATGTTTCGATCATTCTATTGGCTAGCGACATTAAGTGGACAGGTATCTCTTTCGAAGTCCTCACCTTCCGAATGGCACCCACTGTTGAACTTAGACCTGTGATGCTATTATGTAAAGATGGTTCTGTTTTCTGCAACCTTTAAAAGATCATCTGTCCATTATCTTTTATGAACCTACTTTTTACCCGACTACTGCGAAGTACCTAAAAAGGAGGGTTATGATTTTGACCGGTATGTATGTTCATCTGTTCGGTCATATCTTCTAAACGACTCTTCACAATTTGACAAATGATTTGATAATTATACCTTTTTTAATTTCATTGACTTTTTTGCCGTAGTTGGGTTTTAGTTTTATAAGGTTTCATCTTTTACATAAGCACATAATATAGGCTTACAGATAGTCGGTAAGGTGCTGCCTTGAGAACTGCTATAAAAACAAATGAACTTATGCAACTGCGTCAAGGAGATGCCGTCAATACTCTTAAAAAAACACTTGACTCAAAAATGACACTTGTGGCAGAATTTCTGTCTACTCCTAACTCTAAAATTATTAAATTATAGGTACACAAAAATTACCTACACGTGATTTGGTGACACGAGTTAATTTTTGCTGCTCAATAGTACACATAGTAAGAATACACACTTAGTCACATACTTTTGTAACCTAACATACGCAAATTTCCTTAAAATTAACCGGACAATATCACCCGAAATAATAACACAAGATTATACATAGTGTTACTGGCAGGAAATAATCGCGGCATGCTAATGAATGACAAAGCTAAAGTTGCAAGTAACAAATACACATTTAAACAGTCAATTACATTTTTCCCACTGCTTTTCTCAAAGATGCCACTTTAACATAAAGATAGCGTTAGACGACATTATAAATACTCTAAACACTTTGTGTTACATGTATAGTGCTATCTACCCATACCTTTATACAAACATAAAACTTCTCAAATCGCACAATATCACCACATCATCATCTGCCTAGCCTTTTCCCAACCAAGTTGGGGTCGGCTTCCAGTCTAACCGGATGCAGCTGAATACCAGTATTTTACAAGGAGCGACTGCCTATCTGACCTCCACAACCCAGTAACTGGGTAATACGATACCCCTTGGCAAGACTGGTTGTCAGACTTTCGGGCTTCTGCCGACCCGTAACGACTGTCAAAAATCCACAAATGACAGCCGGGACCAACGGCATAACGTGCTTTCCGAGGCACGGAGGAGTCTCGATATGTAAAAATTATCACCCATCCACAGACCAGCCCCGGCAAGCGTAGCTTAACCTGATGGATCGACCCGTGCGGCTGTTATTACTTAGCCACGAGCTCCTTATAATAGCACAATATCACCACATTACCCGAAATAATATCAACAGATTACCTCTAACCCAACTAACGCAATACTCATTCTGGCAGGAACTAATCGAGTCAGGCTGATGGATGACAAACGTAATTGCCGAAGTCGACGTCGCGACTCAAAACACATTACACACGATTTTTCATTATTTATTCTGGACAAGCAACAGTTCTCGTAATCGAAGCTATTAAGTAGAGGTTTTTTGAGGGGCTTGCTCCGCTAGATTATGTTTATTTGTTACTCAATTTCAAGAATGAGACACTGTGAGATATTTATTTATGTACTAGCTGCGCCCCGCGGTTTAACCCGCGTAAGTCTTGATCCCGCGGGAATGTCGGGATAAAAAGTATCCTGTGTTAATCCAGGTTATAAACTACCTTTTTGCCAAATTTCATCCAAATCCATTCAGCCGTTTTTGCGTGATTGAGTTACAAACATACAAACACACAAACTTTCACATTTATAATATTAGTAGGATACGAGTATAAGTATATGCTTTATTGTACACCAGAAAATACATAGCAAAAAATAATTTTAACACTACAAAACTTATAATGGGCGGCCATATCGCTTTCTGCGATCTCTTCCAGGCAACCTTATTTATTATAAAGATTTTTTTTTCAAAGTTAGTAAGTTAGTTCCTAATAGTAAATATTTTTTATGTTATAAGACAGTATAAGTGGCCACACTATCGCAATAAGTGATGAACCTGTAATGATTGTTATAAGGGAGACATTTTTATATGTTTATTAATCTATCTCCTTTATTTATTTCCTTTCTTATATAATTACATTTTTAAATATTTCTTAAATTAAAATCATATTATAAAATTATTTATTAATCTTATCATTACTAGGTATGATTGGTTATGTACCGGTAATTTTCTAAAAACTTCGAAGTACCTACCTAAGTTACTATCCTAAAATATGATTATTTAATGCATGTATTCAAAACTTATTGAATTTTTTACAATTTGCATTTTTGCCCATGCATATTTTTCAGTATCGAATCTACCACCATCTACGAAAATTTACCCTACTAACTATGTGATAATCGACTGATTTCTCGCTAGAATACAGCCAGAGACAAATGTAAATACCCAGACAGACAAACAAAAACAAACAAACAATACAACTTCCAGCAAATCTATACAAATGTTAACAAAATCAGGTAGCGCCCGCTGTCTACAGTTATTAAGATGGTCATTTAAAATGAACTCTAGTTTTAATTGAGTTATACCAACACTATGCCTATTAAACATTGTAACGTTTCAACGCATAATACATCCATTTTATGGTATTTTAATTGGTATAATAAACGCTAGGATATGAATTATATTGAGCGCTAATTGCTTGTTCATTCAACACTTAATAGACGAGTAATTCTATGAGAATAGTGGCAGTAAAAATATAAATCAATTATAGACTTAATCCTGAATTAATTTAATTTGGAGAAAATGTTGCCGGCTTTATCTGTTAGAGATTGTGAGCGTTGGTCATTCTGTCGGGTATAAATTAATAAGCCTGTGTCTCCTTTTCAGTACCTGTATGATATAGTGGTTTAGAGGTACAAAAATGCAAACAGATCTAGAAAAGTTTGATAAGTATTTACGTTTAGAAATAATGGGTAATCTTTGGTCATTTAATTTAGTACCTAGCTAAAATATTTCATTGTGTAATAATTGTTTAAGGACAAGCAATTTTAAAAAAAATCTTAGGACGAATACCCAATAGGCTATTGAAATTCAAATGCGATTTAAGAACTTTCATGTCTGAAATGAATGTAAAAAGTAAATAAACGTTAACATATTACTTCTTAAAATATATTAGGTGACCTGTGTCAAATATTTTAAATTCCATAAAAACAAGAGTATATGTTCTCGTAAACAATACAAAATATGGCAGACAACCAAAAACAGCACAAAGTAATTGAAAACAAATAATACACAGGTAAGACAACTTTAATATGTGACATTCCAGTCCACATGATTACATGTCAAGTTAAACAATAAGTTCTCACGGGTTAATGAACGTGAATTTCGGACATGTGCGTAATAATTTAATGATATTCAGACACATTGTACACGTGAAAGTAAATCATTCCCACACTCCTATGTAAGAAACTAATCATTTTATTAAATGAAACGTGTAGTTGGGAAACGTGAGCGCCATTTTTCCACGCGTTCCAATTTCAATTATTTTCGAATTGCTTGTTTAATGCGTTCCTTTTTTCAATTTAGTTCGATGAAATCAAACCTCTTTTTAATCCGTGTTTAACAAAAAAGCTAAACCTGTTGCTGTAAGTTTGTGGCCAAAATTGCAAAAGTGGCAGCAGGCTCGCCAAGTGCCTATATCTGTCAAAGGATTGAGAGCCGTTGGAACAGACAAGTGCTTAAGTGGATATTGTGAATCAGTGAACGCAGCGGGGAAGGCCCCCATCTAGATTGGCTGACGATCTGAAAAAGGTACCCGAGTAAAATGGAGAGCATGCTATAGCAAAATTAGGAAGTCCTAATGGTCCTAAATATTTCAACTTGGTTCAAAAATCTACTATCTCTAATCTAAGTACCTAGTTCCCTATGATGCGTCAATAATCCAATCAACGTTACGTGTAGTAGATAAATATTTCATTGAACTAGATTCGAAACCAATCTATGAACGACATCAAACGCAAATTCAGTTGTTCAAATATGAATCACGATGTCACAAGTTTTGTCCTCCCCATAAAGAGACCCGAAGCCAATAAAACCGCAAAAGAAATGAAAAAGCATCGAAAATTTCTCACAGGGCAAGTGAATTTCAACTGTGACGTCGTTAATAAGTCAAATGTGAAATATTGGTCGATATTCGAATGGCGATGAGTGGCGACCTCGCTTCCGAAAACCATCACAGTGTCGACCACAGCAGAAACAAAAAGGTACACGCCGCCGGCGCGCTTCCGATTGCACTGCCAACGCTGAAAAATTACATGAACAACCCCCAACAAGGCGGGTTAATATATTACGGGTGCTCACTGCATTCGGTAGGATTTTACCTGATGTTCTTTTTTCGAAATTCTAATTTTATCGACTGTGCTCCCCGTTTGGTCTAGGCTCTCGGTGATATAGCAACTTCCTTAGTTACTGTGTTCGTTGGCTCTTTCTTCATTTGTGATATTTGATTCAACAAATTTTTGATTGCTGTAAAATAGTATTTTAGAAATCATCGCACGGTTTTATGAACTTGATTGACACTTAACGCTCTACTAACAATTGAACATTACGTGTTAACAAAAGGTTAAAAGTTTCGCAACGGTGAGTACATAAACGAAATAATATTAGGACTTCTTTTTTGCGACGAACAGATATGTTTTAATTATTGATGTGCTTTATAACGTTGTCAAATCAGGATGAGGCGTCAGATATAATGGATGATGATAGCCCGTAAACCCCACTGCAATTTTTCAATGAGCGTTAATGTTTGCCATCAGAGTGTGTCCGAACCGTCCTAATGAGTTTGCGCACCACAAATCTTTCGTAAATGGGTGCACTAATTTTTTGAAGTAATCACGACACACCTTGAGACGTCCTTGAGCCTTCGGAGAAGTGAGCATGAGTGGAAAAAAAACTCAACAATTAGGTACAACTTTGCTGTCGTAAATGTTACAACGTTCGGGGAACGGAACGGTAACTTTCTTTTGTTTCGCACGCATCACTCCCGGAGCGAGCCGAATTGCGGCAACGACTTGTTAGTAGTTGTTAGCTAGCGGGCACATGTTTTGACAATGTATTTCAATACAACGTTTTACAAGGAACACAAAGTTTTCTGGAAAACCAGACAAATCCGTGTTCCTGCACTCAATTTACGAAGCCTCACAATCATGACGGACATTGGACAAGTAGGATCGAACGTACAATATATTATCGAGCGCCTACATTGTAACACATGTGTAAATACTAAAGACTAATGCCCACGGTAAAACATTTAACAGTCAGCTATAACAACTGGTTATTTTAATGTCTTCCAATTACAGTGTTCAGTCGGTTAACGATTTCGCTGGGCATTAACTATTCCAATTTTATGTTTGAGCCAGACGAAACGCGAAGTTCTTAATATTTAAGGGTTATAACGTACGTGCAATAATAGTTAAAATGAGACTATATTGTAAATGTACCTTCAGAAGAAACGATAACTGAAAAACCATAGTAAGTAGTAGTAGTAGTTTTCGTAAACATACTTCAAGATTACAAAAGTTTTCCTCAACAGTAGTTGACTCTGATTCTGGGACACTAGATTTTAATTAAATTAAAGAGCTAAGTATAATTACAATTAAACATTGTCCTTAAAATGAAACGCTACAATGAACTAAGGAAACTCCAAAATGTAGATTTTGCGCATACGAGAAATATAACATTCAAATCACTTCTAGTCTCTAAAATCACTTGTCTAGTCTCCACTTTCTAAGTTTTATCCCGAGCTCCAAGATACAGACTAACTCTCTTGTTTGGGGCTCACTGGTAAACAATTTGTGTAACCTAGCTATAGGTAATATTGTGACCTGCAAACCTGCTAAATAATTGTTACCTTGTAAAATTTTGCTTATAAGTAATATTGTACTGTAAACCTGCTTCTGTATTACCTGGACAGTAAACAAATTTCTATTTTCTATTTCAAACTTTCCATCAGTCAAATATCACACATTCAAGCTTTATCAATGTCATTGGCACCGAGAAAAGAGTTGATTTTTTTGTTTTTTTCTAAGCGCAAGTGGTCAGTGACATATTCAATCCGAACGTCACACAGCCGGCTTCCCATTTCTGCACTTTCGTCCGGCTTGGTGACTTACGAATTTTATTATCTATGGCTTAAAATGATATATGACCGCTCTTAACTGGGGAATCATAAAATATTTTCTGTTTGTGAAATATTTCTGAAGCAATAAAGCAATAATTCACTACGGGACTACGGGGAAGACGACGGCCTTTATTTGCTGTCATAAATGTTCTGTTTATGGTGTACTTTTTTGCTGGCTGTACTGGAGACGGCCCAGGGATGCACATAAAACTCGGCTTTATCATTACGTATCTGTCCTCAGTTTTAACACTTAAAAGTTAAAACGTGTCTAAAGAAAGCTATTGCTTTAATTTCAAACGTTTTATAGTATTCAATGTCAATATTTCCAATGGGTGGGGTTATCCAACTCAACATTTATGTACGGTCACGCTCTGCGATGTTCGCGTCCTTACGTGGGACAAAGCTATTAATCGGTAACTAAATGCAGTAGTGCCGGCTAAGTCCAAGTGCACATGACGTGTTGGTTTTGATTTGAACACTAACACGTAGGCGATTATTGTTAACCTATTCAGAGACCACAACACTTTTCAGAGAAACATCAATATCTTTGCAAAAGTTCTCAAATAACCTCTTCGGTCTTCCATAGCTTCACAAAATAGAGTTTTCTTTAGTAATTCTATTCAGAAATGTCCATAAACAAGACATGAAAGATCGGCTGATGATTATGCTTTTTTGTTTTTACGTTTAGGAAGGCAAACATCAGTTGTAAGTTCAGCGACCCCAACACTACTACCGTTAGGTACCCACACAGCCTTTTTAGAAAGAAACCTCTTGGTACGAAGCCTACCGAACCCCTTCGCATCCACTTTAATTGGTATACTCATTGATCATAGCAGATCATTCGTTCTCGTCAACTAAATCAGGACTGACATGGAGGCGTCAATTCGTGCGTCGGCATTTCACACGAGTGTGAAACTTAGGAAGTGTCGACGGGGGGCTCCATTAGTCAGCGTGATTAGTTCTCGAGAGCGTTAATGTTTCAATGAGATGAATAATCGCCGGCAACAGTGACAAATGCGCTTCGGTCTTTGCGCGCACGCACCTGACTCCCCCCACAAACGCGCCGCGCCATCACTCAGCATCTCTATGTTATACGTACCAGATGAAGAGATTTATATTTATTAATGTTAGTACCCCCAACGTTTTTGTTATTTTATGGACTCGCACGAAATGAGTTTCATTAGCTTACACTACACCTCGCTTATATGAGACGCATAAAATAAACGTAACTCGAAAGTGACTGTTGGACGGAATAGGCGATAAGTGTGAAGGGAAAAGTGAAATAAACGTAGGTCCGAGATTTTTATGAACTTTTATGGTCACAGCGTCTATTGATAAATGACTCGGCTTACGTATTCCGAGTCAAGGGTTAAAGTCGGCTGCGATCTAGAGTCGGGATCTTTTTCGAATTCTCGCGTCGATTTTTTATCGAAGTGTGGCAGGATATCGATGTGTGTCACTTTACTATGATTTAACATTGATTGGGTCCTTTGAGTTGAGCCGACTGTGCGTCAACGAGATTTACAACTGAGGCGATAGCTACCGACGGTGTTATTGCGCTAAAATATTCGTATGGAGCACTCGGATGATATACAGTTTCCGAGAAGCCGAGACGTTAAGACCTTGCGAAGGAAATTATGGCAGGATTAGTTTCTAGACTTGTGATGCGGAGGATTTAATGTAGGAAACTGTTTGTACAAACTGTACATTTGTACAGAGATGGGGACAGATTTTATTTGTAGCATTAAATCATGTGAGGTATTCGTATAGTGAAAAAAGCCAGCCTATCAAAAGCCTATCATCACAGAAGGAACTATACTGAAAACCCTGAAATGGAAGGTATTCAATTGACTTTTACACGCTTATGTAAAAAACAATGCGTTGTTTCGACGTTTTCTCTAGCCAAACGTGATTTCATGAACAATGTTTGACTAATAAAGTTTCAAACAATTTTAATCAAATACCTAGGTCCTAGGTCTATTTTTATAAATACCGAGATATTATATTCACAAATCATAATTTAAAGTATTTATAGCAAAAGTGTATACGATTAGTCGCCATAGCTTTAATCATTCGTCCATCACGCGCGAGTCGCGACAAGGCGCGGTGATCCGACCGCCGACCGAAGACCGATCATAAATCAAAACATTCGTGTTTGTGATTAATCAAACAGACCCGAGAATACACCTTGAGGTTCATATTTACCTACACGTACCTGTCAGGTGTAATATTAACAGGTATAAAAGTATTCCTTTATACTTCATTAGCCGAAGAATTTCGACCGATATCGCCGGTTGGCACTTAGCCTAAAACATGACTAATGGTTACAGCTATGATATCAAAATCATTTCAATAATTTGATTGAATGATAGTCTCGTTTCGCAACGCAAATCTATATGATACAATATTTTTAAAAGAGACTTTCACTGAAGACATTCTCGTCACGTTGCAAAATTGAATTAGATTCTCGCTGCATTTTTAAGAAAAAAATTTAGTAATTTTAAATCTATGTGCTGTCACGTATGACTATAAAACCTCAAAAAATGTGTTACAGTTGTTAACCGCAAAATCCGTATTTTTTTTTCATTCTTACATTAATTACTTTCTAAATCATTTAATACAATTTCGTAACGTTCAGAGTGTGGTCAGTGCGGTGGCCAGGCGGCGCGGGCGCATGCCACACAACACGATGATGTAGCGATTTGTACATCATGTCGGTCTCATTTAAAACCCACTGGCCTATTCCTTTTTTATATCAATAAATATTTTTATTATACATTCCACACTGATGTTGAATCGATCGTAATCAGGTTAATTCTTAAAATAGATCTGCATCTCCACTCGCGAATACCTCTCATTTATTTTTTCTTCTCTTTCGGTCCGCATTTTGATCGGATTGAAGTGACTTTTTGTCACTATCGATTACTATGACAGTAGCGGTCAATATATTAAAATTAAATGCAAAATAAAATTCTATTACACACCTAGATGAAATGTGTGATTTCGTTATTGAATTCTAAATCGCAAGTACTAAAAAAACTTTATCGAATATACATTTTAGAACGTGGTTACTTTCAAATTCGATTTTGATTCTTTTTTTCAAAAACGTTAATAAAGTTATCTACCGTTAGTCCCACCACGGCGATTGTTTATTGTTTTTGTTATCTTTTACAAACAACGTGAAAATAGAGCCTTTAATACGGTTAGACGTTGCTTACCAATTTGTTAGTAAATATGGTGTCTTTTGTGCATCAAAAACCACATTTTTATTATGAATTAACATGTTTATATAGAGACTCATTTGGTCGAAGATCTTTTTCGATAGTTTTTCTTTTGCATTCTTGTCGTGTCATGACAATGTGAGTCTTATTGTGACGCATCATGAATTATTTTCGAATAAAGAGACCTTAATGTACGGCTTAGGTCCAGGCAGACTGGATGTCAAAGTTATGACGTGTTAGATTGATTATCGGATGGATGTTAAAATACGTTTTACGACTTTTTATGACGAGCTTTCGGTGTAAACCCGCCTTAACAGATTCGTTCGTGGTCATATCGGCTATTGGAGAAAAAAAGGAATATCTTTAACTAAAAATGAGCTTTTATATTTAAAGAAATACTGTCTATGCCTATGGGTCTTAAATATAAAATGTGATGGGTTTATTTATTTATAAATAACAACAATCTATTATCATGCAATTTAATCTTGTACTGTTCCTTTCAAGTCTGTGACTTTTCATAACTTTTCATTTCAAGACTTTTCATTTCACGTGGCGCGTCCATGAAAATTGTTTTGTTTATAAGAAATTACTTCTACTGCCAACTTTGCCACCAAGAGGCCTCTTTTCAAAAAAACACTACACATCATTCGTAAGATCTTCTAGATGTTAATAAATGTAAGAGACATTAATATAGCTCAATCGCAATTAGATCTGAATCCAATAGATCTCAAAGCAATTCATATGAGATTAACTAAGAAACACACAGTATCAAATCCGGAACATGCACTATAGAAACCTTATCCGTGCAACATTCAAATCCGAACACTGACGTAAAACGTAACACGCCTTAAGCACAGCTTGGCGCCACAAAACAAAAAAAAACAAATAAGTAATTTGTTTTAAAACAAATCTGTCGCAGGCGCACCCACAGTGTTTTACCTGTCACATATCCGGAACAAAGTGGGGTCATTGCTCTGGTGACCACCAGAGTATGACGCCAAAACATCGACTCGTGGATCCTAGTTCCGATTGACATCCGCATAGCAGGTGGCCGCAGATAAGTTAGAAAAAAAAATGAATATGTCTGTCTGTTGTAATCTGTTAATCAGGCTAATGGGAGTCTCAAGGAAGTCTTGCACCGCGGACTGCCTGAACAAATTCTCATGAATGTTTGGATAAAATTGAGCTAATCACGATTATATTGATAAATGTTAGTGGGGTATGGCGATTTTCCTTACTATCCTTACTTAATATTATAAATGCCAAAATAACTCTGTCGCACTTTCACGCCAAAACTACTGAACCGATTTAAATGAAATTTGGCACACAGATAGTCTAGAGCCTGAGAAATGCTGAATATGCTACTTTTTATCGACATACCACGCGGGCGAAGCCGCGGGTGGAAGCTAGTAGGTAAATATAATCAACTACAACCACAGAATTAGAAGATTGGATTGGACCATTTCTCTAAGGAAACCGTACACACAGACAGATCCCATATAGGTATTTAAGTAAAAAAACAAAAATAAATAATGAAACAGTCATAATTTTCAGTACCTTAGTCAATTTCGCCAATCTTTTTTTTATGTTGTACCTACATAATAAAGAGTATTCATTCTATATTTCATAATCTTTTAGAGAAATCTATCTATAACCACGGATATTTGAACTAGGACAGAATTTGGTTGAACCATTTCGTAACCACCATAGCAAGGCTGATTTAATCCTTCACGACAGGCGTCTAGCCTTGTACACCAATGGTAAACCCATTAATTACAAGACAAACCTATAATTATCACTGTCACTAACCTTAAATAAAAATCGTTCCTTGCTTCGATTCGGATCTCCGTCTTCGAATTGACTTGGGTGGTCTAGCCCAGTTTTTGTAGCACTTAGTACTTATTAAAAAAAGATAACTATTCTAAAGGAGTCTAGAATGTATGTACATGGAATATTTAAAAACCGGCAAAGTGCGAGTCGGACTCGCGCACGATGGGTTCCGAACCATTATCTATAAGAACGGGGAAAAAAATCACGTTTATTGTATGAGCCCCCGTAATTATTTATTTTATTCTGGTTTTTAGTATTTGTTGTTATAGCGGCAACAGACATACATCATCAGTGAAAATTTCAACTGTCTAACTATCACTGTTCATGATGTACAGCCTGGTGACAGACGTACAGACAGACAGACAGCGGAGTCTTAGTAATAAGGTCCCGTTTTACCCTTTGGGTACGGAACCCTAATAAAACAAGTCTCGTAGAGCTTTATGGGACTCGTTAGATAAATTTATCTAAATACTACAAGTCAGACTGTAAGCTAATAAGAAGATATTAATGTGGGAGATATGTACTCCTAATTGGAAAATTAATTAGTAACTATCACATCGAATTCCCTGACGGAGTACCTACTCCACATTCTCGTCTCGACCAATCAGTACTTATTATTAAATACAAGGCTTTTGGCTAATTTGTACTTAAAGTGAATGTCATTCTTTATTTTGTTCTAATTGCGCCCCGCGGTTTCACCCGCGTAAGTCTCGATCCCGTGGGAATATCGGGATAAAAAGTATCCTATGTGTTAATCCAGGTTATAAACTATCTGTTTGACAAATTTCTTCCAAATCCATTCAGCCGTTTTTACGTGAAAGAGTAACAAACCATCCATCCATCCATCCATCCATCCATCCATCCATCCATCCACCCATCCATCCATACTAAGTATAATACATATACTAAGATTATATAAGTTAGATAGTTAGATTGTGTCTTTAGTTTGTGCAGAATAAACAATTTTTCTTTATTTCTTTCTTTTTTTCAATCTCTACGAAAATCTTACTTGATCGTCAATTGTACCTTTTTCAATGGGTTAGGTGTTTCCTTGTGTTATTTTTCTTATCAGCTGAATCTATGTAGATTTGATGGAAGCGGTTACAGTCTTTACATTCTGCAATTTTATAAACTTACTTGATCAATTAAGGATCATAAATATTCTGACGATTAATAAATTCCGGTGATCACAATCCCATAAAACATGTTTACAGGTTGACCAACAAGTGTAACCTGTGTGACATCGGAAGCGGAAGCTGCTCCCACGCGGGGAGGGTTCCGGCGCACGCGCACCGTGATCTGCTCTGACGTCACTTCCGGACGGGCCTTGATTGAGAGTGAGGTAACGGTTAATCGCTGATTGCTCGCTGATTGTGTGGCCAGTGTTTTAGTATCCGGTGACAGTTATAACAAATGCAAATGTAGGCAATTTAGCATCAAGCAATCAAGTTAGCAGCTTGTATTTATAAGGTACCTTTGTAACCAAAACATCGAATAAGCTGGGGGCCAAGTCTACTAATTTACAAACGTGTCAGTGGTCTCACAATGATCAGTTTTTGACATATATGCCATACAAAATCTGTCAAAAACTGATCATTGAGACCGCTCAGCATGTCTTTGAAAAATATGGGACTTACGAAACGTGACTCTTCCCAACGTCGCGTGATGTCGTAGGTGACGCTACGAGAAATTGTCGCCCACTGTAGTAGTTATATGAGTATGCACATACATAGATTATTTCCCATGGTGTTATTCTGATTGGGCCACTGGCCCCTAGCTACGCTGCGCTGGTAACAAACCATCACTCCAGGATTTTGTAATATCTATATCCATTTTTAAAAGAGTGTCCTTGGAGTTTCTTGCCCGTTCTTCTCCCTAGAGATCTACGATTTAGAATGGGCAACTTCAGCTTCAACTTTTTGACTAACTGACCGACTCTTTGATAATTCAAAAGTGCCTGTTATTGAAATAAATGCTTTGAGTTTTCTTAATTTGAGTTTGAGTTACTCTCTTCCAACTGTTGATCTTAAAATCAACCTGCCGAACTGTGGCTGGTGGGACAACGCAAAGGCTGTGGGTGTTCGTACAATGCAGCTCTTCTTGTTCAATACATAAGTAATCGGATTATTCTTCAGTTTTTTACTAATCCTCGTCTCATCCTCAAACAAAAGACTGACAATTATTATTAGACCCGTACTGATTTTTTGTCGTTAAACTAGAAAGTTAAATACTAAATCATCTTGTCGTTAAGCTTCAAAATTATATACATTTCGCAAACACCCACATGCTTCACCAGTAAGAGCTCACAAGACACATAACATGGCATTTCCCTACTTTGTAACAGTCTATAAAACAGAGACAACTACAAACTTTTGCAGAGCATAATTACTATCTATTATTCCGTTTGCCAACTACACTCGTCAAGACCGACACACCTACACCACACTCCGTTCCACATTCGTACTTTCAATCAATGCCATTGTTTATCTAATTACAGCCTGTCTTTACTCGTAATGATACAGTTTCGTTTGTTTCAAACAACACCAACACGCTTATTCATCAAAAAGACTCACCGACCGAAGAGATCGGCTCACAACTAATTCGTACATTGTACTGCTATAATTTGCCATAAGCAACACTTAATATCTCTCGTTATCTCAAACTTCAAGCGTTATGCTTCATAAGAACCACGTAATAGGGCACTTTTAAAAGCCGCCGAATTATCATAATGAGCAATAACCAATTGCACGAAGCTCACGTCAAATCGGCTTAACTCATGTAAATTTATGGTTATAACTCAACTTTTTTTGTGTTTTAAGTCAAATTGCTGCGCGTTTTAAGCGATGAGCCGCAACGGGGCCCTATTAGCGGCCAAATGGCGTACGGCGGGAACGATTCGTGAAAGAAATCAAATTACAATAACGATGCACGCCACAAGGCAGTCCGCCACCGATACCTAAATAACGGGTTACGTCTAATTTATAAGAGGTAAATGGTAGGATGCCACGCGCTAGAGATGTGTCATTAGACGGCACTCGTAGCCCAAGAATTATGTTTGGTTAGGTTTGTTCAACGATGATTATACGTATTAGTACCAGGGCTCAATAAAACGGAAGCTCGTTGTCTCGTTTGTTGTATTATGTAGGAAGTACATATGGTGAATTATTTTTTAATTTAAGTACTTAAATGTAAATGATATTTCCACTTCCAGAATGTCTGAAGCCGTTGAATTTTCTGGAATCTTACTACATAAATGAGGATTCCTAAAGCGACCAAAACTTTTGTAATAACTCACTACTAATGAGATCTCGGGTCAATAACCTTATTGGGTATCTTTCTTCTTTTTACCCTATATCTGATTTTACAAATAATTCCTGTAGACGTGCCGTGAAGACTGTGTCTGCGTTCGTTTATTTTTCGATAACTTGGCTTGCTTCATAATACTTACTGTGCATGCTTTATGCTAAAACGACATACCTTCACCATCCCTATGTATTTGCGAGATAATCATTAAAATCCACATTGGGATTTTGGTCCGATGAACTTACATAGTGACCAGATAGGCATTTGCAAGCAGTTTCAGTGACCCTTCTGACATTTGTACTATATCAAGTCGCCAAACCAGCATCTGTGTCGTTTCAAATCTTAAAGCGCCAAACACACATACAGATTGACATAATACCAGATCACACGACATTCTTTTTTCCCAATATTTGTGTTTTATCCCAAAAATTTGGTAACGAGAGCCGAGACAGTGTGTCTACGTATGTGGATGTACCGGCAGCGTGCAGGTAGGCATGAATGGCCGGCGCCCCGCTGCTAGTGAGTTATGTTGGGCCCCTGGGGCGCAGCGCGGGCGCTCCTTCACACCTCCGCCCGCGTGTGGTCCCGCGGTTTACGACGGCCGGTGCTGCTGCGCGCGCGCTGGTCGGTACATGCAACAGTCAGGCAGATAGGGAAGCCTTGATTTTGTTTAGTAGTCAAGAGTTCACATCTTCTGAAGACAATTATTATATTGTAGTCAATATCCATTTGTTATCAAAGATATTTGTTGGACAGTAACACAGCCAAAGAACGAGTAAGCTTGCGAGAGCAAATGTCCCTGATAATATTATACCCCTAGAGTCCTCCTGATTGTCAATTAGGAATGTTCAATCTATTACGGTGAAGTTAGATATAAATTACGTGAAGACCTCACGTTATTTAATATAACATGTATATTAAAATTAAACACTTAAACTCAGTAATAACTTCAATTAATCAATAAATAACCGACTACTACTAACCAATATTCTTGGCTGCATTCCACATACCGCGCCCCGAACAACACCTAAATCTTCCGGCGTTACTAGTAGATATCCTTACCGTAAGATATTATAATATTAGTCACATTAGTGTGTATATTTTACCGAGGAATTATTTTATTTGTTAGACTTATTACGACCTGCCGGGCTTCCTGCGAGATACGATACAGGCCGGTGCCATTTTTATTAGACAGGAAGGAGAATCTAACGTTTAATATATTCTAAGTAAAACGTTTGAGGTTTATTTATAACAGTCGTATAGCCTTCGATCCGGTTTGGTGACTGGTGGAGTGGAAGTGGTGGAGCGAGCCTCTTGTAATGTTGAACGTAGATAGTGCTAGTACATGAATATAATGTAGTTGGTAGAACCAATAGTGTCCGTAGTAGAGAAAACCTTCACATAAAGCATGTGTCTTGTAAAATCTAACTAATATTATAAACGCGAAAGTTTGTAAGTATGGATGGATGGATGGATGGATGGATGGATGTTTGTTACTCTTTCACGCAAAAACTACTGAACCGATTTGGATGAAATTTGGCACACTGATAGTTTATAACCTGGATTAACACATAGGATACTTTTTATCCTGATATTTCCACGGGATCGGGACTTATGCGGGTGAAACCGCGGGGCGCTGCTAGTGGAAAATAAAGTAAGTGTAGTTGCTATTTTTAACCGACTTCAAAAAAGCAGGAGGTTTTGTTTTCGTATGTAAGTATGTATTTTTTTTAATGTATGTTAGTCGATATTGTCGTCCGATTTTGATAATTCTTTTTCATTTGGTAGAGGAAGCTTACGCGGTGGTTCCATATAAAATTTATTAACTTTACTTCGTTAGTTTTTGAGTTAGCTTTGATAATAGGTACGTATTTAATCCACTTTGTGTAACTTGATGATGTTATAACACTTACCTATAATATACTTCATGTCACTATTGTTTACATAGCAAGTAGTGGTATACGAATTGGTGTGGGTTAGGTAACCCGTGAATCGTTACTTGCCATAAATAAAATGTGAAAAATGTAAAACTTTTTTACAAAAAAAAAACAACTGACTTCCAAAAAAAAACACTACAACGTGAAAAATTACTTTTTTTTTTTTTGACAATGTTTTTTTTTTTTCCATGTGAGTAATACAGCAATCATCTGTAAAAGTGCTACAGGCAAGGAAAGTCTTAGGATGTTGTAAATTCAGGAAGACATCTTGCAAAACGACTTCCTTAAAAAAAATGTAAATCTAATTTTTTTTCATCACAATTTCGTCTCTCCAACCGAACCATTATTTCTCACTTAACAGATTAGCTATATCGTTGGTATATAGTAATAGTAATAGTTTATTTCACTCTTTAAATTACAAATTTCTCTTAGTCTTTATACAAAATCATGGCAATGAATACATATTTATAAGAGATTACGTTGACGACCATACTAGTATAAACTGTGTCACAGTCGTCAGCGTCTTCACCACTTATTTATTACAACTAAAATTCATTGTTTTAAGCACAATGTCTGTAATACTGATAAAATAGAACGATTATAAAATGAAACTAATATTAAATAAAAATAAAAATAAAAATAAATATAGCAAACGTTATATACGAAGGTATGTATAAAAACGAGGGTCTTAACACTGACAGTTCCTACTGTAAGCCCAGTTATTTATCGTCGTCCCACTGGCCGCACTAAGATTTATACTGTCCAGAGGAAATCATGACAGGGAAGGCTTTTTGTTGTTACTGCTTTCGTACTGAAAAAGTGTTATTATTACGAATATTTTTTCTTTGTTTTATAATTTTATTGCAAACGTAATTCTTAAATAAACTAAAATTTTCAGTTCGGCGTTTTCTGACTTTCTAAAACGAAGCATTTATATCTATTTGTCTTGTACTACTTCGGCCCTAATCATTACCCTCTCTTCCATTTTAGTAGTATTATTTTTTGGAACCATCAAAATTCAATGTCACTAAACGACAGTTCAGAAGTCGTTAACTATTAGGTATAACTGAAGAATAACCCTATCCCTATAGCCCTGTAATTTCTGATCATAAATAAACTCAATCAAAAAGTTGTATAATATATTGTTTATAGTTCCTTTAATAAACGTTAATACCTTTATATTATAACTCTCCAATCAAAAATAAATTAGCAGTTAATAATAATAAGCGCCGTTCAAAGGTCATTTCGGTCAGTTTCACGTGTTTGTCAGAATAAAATCTCGGTTTTGCACCTGTGTGTGTCCCCTTGAGTCGTGACCGGTGTCTGCAAGGTATGACCTAGGAGCGTCGTCTGAATGCCGGAGTGCGGGGGCGAGGATTTATTAAACCGCTACTGCTTTACCGGACAGCGGAGGTCGATTTAAGTGAAATTTATTTATGCATTTGTATGTAGTTATTGCCCGTTTCTAGTTATAATGTTGGATATTTTAGTGGGTATTATAGTTTGGTGGTCGTTGATGGGTCAAGGGTTTTGTGTTTATTTAGTTATTTGTATTAAGATAAGTGTCTGGATAAGATGAAATTCAGAGAGCAATGGTGGCCCAGTGGTAACGGCCGCGACTTACGAGTTGTAGGTCGTAGGTTCGAACCCCGACAGGCGCTTTACTTTGTATAAATAATTTCATCACCACTGCTCTCAAAAACGGTGAAGGGAAAACATCGTGAGGTAACCGGCATGTCCTAGAACCTAAAATTCGAAGACATGTGACATCTACCAACCCGCACTGGGCCCGCGTGGTGGATTACGGCCCACTCCCTCTCATAGAGAGTAGAGGCCTGTGTCCCAGCAGTGGGAACATTATAGGCTGATTATGTAAGATGAAATTCTGGCCTTATACGGAAATGAGGAGCAGACGCGGTCGCAGCCTAAGATTTGGGGGGGGGTCACCATTGGTGCCAAGGACTATTTTTAGGGAAATGGTTACCTAATTGATAAGTACTCTAAAAACTTTTTTTTGTATATGCCCATCGGGGTCACTGTGCGTCAACTGGCTCAAGTAGGTACCTACAGTTTGTATTTAGTAAAACATATAAATCATTCAGTCTCTCGACAGCTTGAATGATTTAGACCGCGTCTGGTGAGGAATAGGACGTCTAATAAAAAATAAATGGCATCTTTTACTACGTGCTATGTTTGACATTGGTCAAAAACGAGTAAAAATAAAAATATATACTTAATTTAAAATATTTTTCTGATTGTCATGGTGTCCTTTGATGGTACCTACTTGAATAAACGAAGGTAACCTTAGTTTTACTAACCAAAACATATTTTTTCAAACAACCAACAACAGCCTTGTGAGAACATAACGTGGTACATTACCTGCAAATTAGCAAAAAAGACAAATCATCATTCCTAAAAAAACCTCAACAATTACATGTACATGTAACCGCTGATTCTTCACACGGTCGTCTATCGAAAACGCCTATACATTATACATAGGTATGTATAACATACATCTTGATAATAAGTGGACATATTATAAAAAAAATGAATCATCATCTCGACTAATTTGCATCGATGCGTGCAATCCGACGCACTTGAGTATAATTGTATGGGTGATAGTAAGAACTTATTACAATGGGCTATGCTAACATGTACCTTATATGGAGGTATGTATATCTCTCTTACGTGTTTTGTGTCTCGATGCGTGTTGCGTGGCTATAGCTCCGTACCAACATAATATTCAAGTGTTTCAATACTTTTATGTGGGCAGGAAAATAAAATTGAATTGCTAGTTTTTTTGGTGGAAATTACACCTTGAATATGACATTTCCAAACTATGTAGCGGAAATCGCCATGATTTTAAGGTTTCTCCTTAAAATGTACTTAAACTTTAGAAACATGCCAACGGTAAACGAATGTAGGTGCATAATTGATTGACTTTTTACACGGACGAGTGATTTCTATCCTTCTGTATTCCGTTTTTTAATTAAAAATAAAACTATAATAAAATAAATATAATAAAATATATATTTAAAAATTATTGTAAAGGAAAATCCATCCATAATCAATGCCAATTTAGCGCCACTAACACATTAAGGATATAGATTATATCTACCTTTTATTAATTGCCTCCAGATGGACCCCGTTATGATTAGTGTAATGAGATCCAAATTGATACAGATACGGCCAATCTCTATGTGTAGGTACTACCAACTACCGGAGCTATTACATTACTATATAAGATGTTGTTATCTGATAAGCCCGTAATTGGATTATTTTTTATTTGCTTTTAGTTGAATAAGACCTGTTGCGGCTGAGTTTGCAGTTTGGTATCTAATGAACTATTTAGTAAGTCAACAGGGCGTTTAGAATATTTGATCTTACAAAGAATAGTTAATACGGTATTTTCTAAAAAAGATCTATGTGGGGTCTACGCAGCTCTCACGCGTCTATGCGGGTGCTACGCCAATCCTATACTGCTGCTACGCCAACCCTATGCTGCTGCTACGCGAAGCCTACGCGGCTGCTACGCCGTGCCTACGCTGTGCATACGCCCGAATAACGCTACGCTAGACAAATGCCCATTGTGAAGACGCGTTACTAATGTATGATTGGGGTTTATTGCGATATTAAGTACATAAAGAACAGCGGGATAGACAAGAACATAAAAATTCCAGCAACAAGATGAGAGTTTGAATAATATTGATAAGGCAAGCATGACTGTATGCTGAGACCCGAAACTATAGCATGCATTGATACCAGAAAATATATAAAATTAATAAAAGGATAAACATAACTAAGGTCTTTAAAGCAAAGGTACACCTATAAACATCTGAGTTGACGCCTATTAAGTTTAATAGCTATAATTACATGTTCAGCAAATAAAATTTATGTGAAATACATAACTCTTGTTCTTAAATTTTCAATAAACACAAGTCACCATGACATATTTTATATCATCTGATTTTATGTTCGTAATAAAATATCGTTCTACTGGGATAGACGGACGACTGGTAAAGATAAAGGATATAACTAAGAAACATATAATATAACATCACGCCTATAATCCCCGTAGGGTTAGGCAGAGGAGTACCTGTAGTACACGCACGCCAGTTATGGTATGAAACTGAGAAACTGACCGTCAAAATCATATAGGAGTTGATTCGACACTTTTTATTGATTTAGAAACTGCACTGGTTGTAGTCCGCCTAATCTGCCAGTCGATTAGTAACCATCTCATCGTGAAAACTTAGGTGAAATGAGCGTGGAGCGAGCTGCCAATGTCACTGAAGTTAGGGATGCCCAAGCATTACATTTACAATCCTAATCGAGATTTTAATCCTATTGATAATTTTGTATTATTTTAAAGCTAGTAAAATACAATAGACGCAGATATATTTAGTAACCTATTCCGCTTGACTATTCTTCAAGAGTCATAAAAACCCTGTAAGAAATCGACACGTGTTTCAGTTACTTTGCGTCCAGCGCTCAGTGTGGTTATACGTCACGTTCTGGTTTGCAATTGGTCAATCGTCATCCTGAAGATGCCTCGTTGAGAGGTGAAACACGTGTTGATTTCTTACAGGGTTTTTATGACTCTTGAAGAATAGTCAAGCGGAATAGGTTTCTAAATAAAATATATCTGCGTCTATTGTATTTTATAATGGATTTTCGCAAAGTCACGCCTGAATCAATTAACTATCTTAAAGCTAGTATTTAAGTGTCTAAAAATTCGTACTGGAACTGGCATTACCTTATCGGTCATGTACACCTTTCTTCGAAGTGCACCCAGAGGGAAACCTGTTGTGGCTAATAAGCCTGGAAATGCATTGCTCAGGAATCCTTATGATCTAAAATACAACACAGCTGTGCTCCTTCAGTGATACTGTTCCGGATGCACGAATTCTGACCATTATAGTGGTGGAAAGACAGTAGGTAATAAGTCTTAGGCAAAGTCTTTCACGAGGAAACGACATACTTTTGCCTTGTCCCTGAAAATGTGCTGTCTCAAAGTTTTATGCATAATTTAGCCATGTCTTTGAAAATGTGCTGTCTGAATAATGACAGTGACTCAATAATCAGTGAAAAAATATATTTAAATCAAAATCAAAAGTCATTTATTCAAACTAGGCTGAGAATCAGCACTTTTCGAACGTCAAATACATAGATAAAAATATACTCGTTGTTATGTACCTAGAGCATAAAAATTACAGACATAAACAATAAACAACACACACACAAACAAACACTAAAACATACATACAACAAAAACATACTAGAATGTGTAATTCCAACTTACAAGAGAAAAATTGAGGATTCCTCCACACTGATTAATTTTGACGTGCCGTGCTTCACCGAGGCTATGGATGCCTGGAGACTCGCTTGCCCGAATACAGATCCGCCCGACTATCCATCTCCCCAGAGACGGTGGGATGAGCCGCTCTGCAGAGTAGTACAGAACAATTTACTTGACACGTCTGCTACTACTGCGGAGCTTGCGCGCCTGCTGGCTGTGGGTAAGTGGGAGTCGGGTCTGTGGCTTCACGCACTACCGTCATCGAACCTACGTTCCGCATCGCTGCTTCCCTGCGACTAAGAGCTCCATGTTGTTCTCCTCATCGCTGTCACTGTGGCGAAGTTGTCAACAGCCTCGGACACCACGGCCTGTCTTGCAGCCGAAGTGCAGGTCGCTTATCACGTCACGCTAACATTAATGACATCATCCGACGAGCTCTTGTCACCGTCGGCGTTCCAGCTGTATTAGAACCCAATGGCTTGGCACGCGACGATGGCAAAAGACCGAACGGCATGTCCTTATTTCCATGGAAGATGGGTAGGCCTTTAGTGTGGGACGCAACGTGAATAAAATCTCGAAACGGCTGTTTGACACTTCCCGTGACCCAAGGGCTGGCTTTTACCTTGGTCAGAGGCTAAGCATTGCCATTCAACGTGGCAATGCCGCCAGTCTCTTGGGTACACTACCAGCCGACAGCGATGCGGAGGAATTTTTCGACGCCATATTTTAGATATTAGTTGTTTATTTGTACAGTTAGTTTTATTTAATATTAGTTATAAAATTATTTAGTGTTAGATTGTATATTTTATTTAAAGTTGTAAATTAAATAAACTTGTTACTTACCTAAATAGCATCCTATAGAATAAATCGAATTGTTTTGGCAAAACAAGAAAGAGAATATCACTATCGTTATTCATAATCAAATAATTAAAATCTCTTACCTACTGCTGCTGAAAATTAAAGCACCAAAAATCATGAATTTTGGTAAAAAAAGAAATAGATGTAAATATCGCGTTCACAGTTACTTTAGTGAAATCGGCAATTACCCGAATTGAAATTTTCCAGAATATATCGACTGTCATGTATCATCGAGTCGACAAACAAAGAACCTTAAAAATAACTGTCTGAACCCAAATTCTTTCGTAGCAAAACAACAACAAAAAATCCTCTTAATAAGAACCAGATTAAACCGGTTCATCCTAGATTTCATTTGCGGATTCATTCTCTTAGATTAAGTTAGTGCGACCACCGGTTCATTGTTGCATTTTCACGAGAACTTTAATAAAGACCTTCCACACATAGTACAATACTCGTATTTCATGCCCACGCGGCCGGCGACCGCGCCCGCCGCCCGCGGGAGCCGCGACTCCTTGTCAAGCGAATAAACTGCGATTCTTACAGCCAGTGTGAAATGTTGCTTACATTAAATATGAATATATTTTAATAAATGCACCGTGTGCTAGTAATATGGGTAGTTTATTGCGGCGAAATAAAAGGTGTCGGGGATACGAGAATGTGTGGTTCAATTTAAAATTAAATTAAATTGGATTATTCCGATGATTTAATTGGAAATTTGCCACACATTTATAGTGCCTGAGGATCGACGGCGCCGCCGAGGCCGGCCCAGGGTAGAGGTGACGAGACGATCGAGACGCATACCGCAAGGGTTTGGTCGAGTTGGCCCTCCATAGGATGCTTGGAGGGATTTGGGGGAGGCCTTTGCTCAGCAGTAGGACAATGTAGACTAACATAAAAAAAAAGAAATTGCGATGATATAGCTTGACAATTCGTTTGAAATCAATGAAAGACCTGTTCAATTGTTATTTATACATTTACCCTTGGCAAAGGGTGAATTTAAATGATTTTTCCCCAAATTGTCCAGATGTCTTCAAAGACTAAACTTCTTATGTCCAGACTTCTTATGTTGAAGAGATATCAATAAAATGACAAAACCAAAGTGGTTTTACTTTATAAGCCGAGAATACACACCTATTCTAAATGGCCACCAGATCTAAAGACAGGTTACACAATATCTAATTATTTGTTCCCGCCCGCTCGCAGGTCGCGGGCGCATATTCCACGTAAACACGGTAGGCTCCAACGTATCAGGTTAAGACATTAAGCTACTGTGAGCGAATAAAACGGTGTTTACATTGTGCGGCCGGGCCGAGATCCAATCTGGACTGTTACTAATCGAGGCGACCGATGTTCTCGCGATTGAGTTATTACAGCTTCCTGTTAGGCTACTTGTTTTTGTGACTCCTACTGTTTTAATTAATTATACACTATAAATAATAAATATTTTATGTGTAATGCGATACGCAGGTTGTTCCGATGCTGCTGCCTGATATGCGCGCTCGGATCGAGTGTACGCTGTACGGTTATTATTCAAACGGCCAGTTTTTATTGTTTCTTGACGATATTAATGTTTTGTACGATTGGAGGATCTGATTCTTGCATTCTTTGTGTTCAGCTTCTGAGCTACTGTATTGACATAATTACCTACTTTTCTGGTGCTTAATCAAAAAGAAAGTTATGCTACAAAATATGACATTAACTATGTTTTTTTTTTGTTTATTTAATTAACGAGGGAATTATATATTTCGATAAACGCCTGCTGCTAGTGTCTAGATAATAAATCATGATACTATACATATTTGTGGAAAATGCATTTTTTTATAAATATGTAAGTAGTAGGAGTAGGTAAGACTAAGCTGTCATAATAATTGTTTACCCGACTACGGCGAAGAAAAAAGGAGGGTTATGATTTTGACCGGTATGTATGTATGTTCATCTGTTCCCTCCTATTCTAAACCACTCATCACAATTTGACAAATGAGGTATCGTTGGAAGCGTTTTGATCTTTCGCTGGTTATAGGCTATGTGACGTCACATTAAATTAAAAATGGCGCACGTGTGACTCCGGATTTTTAATTTGTCTGTCTGCGGTGTCTTGTTTATACCTTTTTAGTCGTAGTTGGGTTTTAGTTTTTATTGCTTTAATTTTTTCTTTGATGAGACTACTACATCACTACTACATCCACCAGCAACGAACAGAATCTTAAGCATCCTTTACCTTACCGAAATACCCTTTACTATACCCGGAACCTAAACCTAATCTAGCAAGAAAATTGCGAGGAAATCGTGATGACATTTCACTTCTAACAACCAACTTAAATCTAATAAGGCAGCTAACAATTTTACTTATACTTCAATAACATTTGCAATGAAGCAGTTAAGTTAAGCAGTGAGTTACGTTCGTCCGAGGGCCTCGTTATAGCACGTGACGAGGCACTCCACGAGCTCATTACATACCCTTTGAGTTATACTGCCGACATACTGACTGCGTGGACTACTCTCACCTGCTGCTAAATGTTCAGTTTGTAGGGCTTAGTGACTGGACTAGGTGATGCTGGAAAGTTGCAAGCAGCCAGGGAGTGGCTGACAGGGCCAGTTTCTCGAACGAAAATAATGGCAACATTAATGTGACATATTACTGTCAAGCGCGCGTAAACTGCTGTGATTGGTTGAATGAACAACAGCCAATCGCAGAAGTTTACGCGCGCTTGACAATAATATGTCACATTAATGTTGCCATTATTTTCGTTCGAGTAACTGGCAAATAGAGTCTGGCAAACGAAAGTTGAACCTGAAAACACGCGCGAAATTTAAAAAAACAAGACTGTGAAGAACACGTGTTCATAATTGAAACTTAATTTCATTTAAATAAAATAAAAATTCAAGTATCAACACGTCATATCGCACTAAGTGCAGGGATAAACAGTCTTGTTTTTTTTTAAATTTCGTGCGTATTTTCAGGATCAACTTTCGTTTGCCAGACTCTAGTCAATATGGTCGATATTTTTATCAGATCGATTCTTATAAGTTCTCGGATTGCCATCAAGAAAAATATGTCTTCCATCTTGGTGTCCGTTGAATGACAAGAGATGCTGGATACCTGAAGGCATGGTGTGAGCATAGATGACTGCTTATTATAAAGGTATGAAACTTGCCTTTTCGTTTACAATTGGCCTTACAAATGATTATCTTGAAAACTTCTATACTTATATGTAATACCAATGCCCCTATACGTCCTTCAGCTAGATATAACGGTAATTAAAATTAAACAATTAAAATCTTTTATTTTCAGACCTTATAGTCCATTTGGTTAGTATACACACGACTTAGAAACTAGTGTTAGTACTTACATCTACCAGAAAATCAATAAAAACTATTAATTATTACGCCACCGTGGCATGTAGGCGTATCCAATGTCCCAGTATGGGGCTGTCCCACCATCAGCTATCGTTTTCAGGATGCTGTTGGGGCTGGCGCGTACCCTGCGCATAATGGAAGCGCAACGCTTGCGCATGATAGCGTGGAAACCATCTATCCTCGCCTCTGCGAACATGCCAGAAGCACTGCAATAGCGCGGCAACCCCATCAACACCCTGAAAGCATTATTGTATTGAACGCGCAGGACGCTGTATGCCAATGCAATGTAATGAAAATGCCAAAATACCTACCTAATTTATGCAAGTTTCATAAAACAAGAATCAAAACGAATCGGGAGATCGCTTGACGCTCCAAAGTCTGGCCTTTGCCCTAAAGGATGAGACAAAATTAAAAGCACCGTCAAAGCAAATGACACTAAAGTATTTCTCCTGTCCTTCGATCACGATTCACACTTATTTCGTACTGTTAAGTCACTAAACGTCACCTCAAGGCGAGCCTGTGAGCGTATTGACCGACTCACGCGAATATATTCTCCCCTACCATGGATGACATGAAGTAGATGATCTTTTTACAAGCTTTACGTATATTAGCTTGCTCTGTTCGTATGTGTTTCCGGTTACTTCTTTTGTCATCAATTTTTCAAGCACTTCCTGGCATCTGATTGAGCTGAAACTTGGCATACTTATATAACTACCGAGACATTTTGAAAAAATGATACCATGGAGCTGGTCTGATGATGGAGCCGGAAGTTGGCCATAGGAACTCCTCAATCAAACAAAATAGCACCATCGTGTTTGGACTCACAAGTGCTTTGACAATAGGTGGTGTTCGGGTCTTATGATGGAGCCGGAAGGTGGCCATGAGAAAATCCTTTTTAGTTCATTAAAAGCTTCTTTTAAAAAAGATTTATTACTTATATTTTATAAATTAAGTACTTTTAATGTAAATAACTTACGGAATACCAGTAGGTACAACGAACTGGTAGTAAGTATTTAGCTACTTCAAGAGATAATTTCAGCTGGTTCAAAGCTGCCACAATGATGGTTTATGGACACTTAAATTGCTCATCAACAAATAGATTTGTTCGTTGTTGCATCGGAATCAAGACATTTCAATTACGATTGACAATTCTCATCATGAAATCCTAACAGTACCACAAAGGACACGTAGTAGCGACGAATATTCGACAAAGAATAAAGTCCGTTACCGTGGCTACAGTCGGTTCAGTGGCGTGGTGGCTTCGGCCTGAGGCGTCGCGCACATCACTTAATGTCCTGATTATACGACCATATTGTCATTATGGGTCATTACCGTCGCTAATAGTCCACGCGGGGACACACCGAAATTGTTTAAAATTCTTAAACGGCTTGTTATTCCAAATATGTGATCCGAATATCCAACATCGCCCGAATAACCGCACGTTTTGCAAGTGGCTGTGTGTCACGACTTCATGTGTAAATCATTTGGACTGAATTCTTTGGAAATTAGGTACCTACCTACCCTTTTTTTGCTGCATTGATTTTTTCGGAAGAAAGCGTATCAATATTATTCGGCTGATAGTCGCTAATGTGTTGATTGGTATTTCAGAAAACTGAATCTTAGAAATAGGTTGGGAACACAAAATCACTTAAAAATTCACTTCCCTAAATTAAAATAGATGAAACAAAATGTGTTACGAAGCGGCTCGATATCAAATTAATAGGTGCAATTTTCAAAATTATCCCTAATACACCAAAAATAAAAAGTGATATCTATCGAAACCGCATCGATCTCATTAATTCCCAAAGGGTCGTGTTAGATACGTCGAATTAGGACGTATTTGGGACGGAAATCACTAGCCCACCAAACCTACCATATGTCGATTTCAATTAGGAAAGGATACACACATATCTGTATTTGGATGGTTGGAGAACTTATGTCGTTATTGAGAATGGTCGACAAAATGTACTTGGGTAATATTTTTGTACACATCAAGTTTACGCTCCCCATACCATTTTTATTAAGAAAAAATCTCATCCAATAACTTTTCCCGCTCTGGGCGGAGCGGAAGGGCGTGTCAGACTTTTACTGACTAAATCCCACCCGTGTTCCTTCAGTTGCCTATTGCCAAGGTCCCGGTAAAATGTGATGGTCCTCAGAACAGAAACAGAGGGACAACTACTTATCTATCTATATCTATACAATCAATCTGCCTAGCCTTTTCACAACTATGTTGGAGTCGGCTTCCAGTCTAACCGGATGCAGCTGAATACTAGTATTTTACACGGAGCGACTGCCTATCTGACCTCCACAACCCAGTAACTGGGTAATACAATACCCCTTGCTAAGACTGGTTGTCAGAGTTTCAGGCTTCTGACGACCCTTAACGACTGTCAAATAGCCACGAATGACACCCGGGACAAACGGCTTAACGTGCATACATATACATTATACGTGCGTACATATTATATGATTTTCCTGGTATCAATTTGTCAACTGTTGCCGATCGCCGAGATTAAAGAAATCTATAAACTTCTAACTTTTATTTGTTACATCAATGCTTCACTGGATACTTGTACGCTTACATCGAAATACGTGAATTCGTTTCGCTCTCGACCTTTTTGTCTCAGAACGAAACCGCGTCGTCACCCTTTCTTGTAAAGTCGTATCACGTCCAAAAATGACGTAAAAACAAAATATTATTTTTCGTCACGCCCGTCCACGGCAGACTAGCTATTTATTTTCGAGTTTATAATAGTATTTCGTTTTACGAAGATAACTTCGTATTTATAAAATCCCGAGCATAGTTTGGAAAAGGCTAACCAAATTGACTGATACTATATAAAATGAAGAGATACAATAATACTATTTAATATGGTATTTTTATGGGTAAGTATTCCTTGAAGCGCAACTTTGAAATTCACCAAACGAAGCGCACCAAAAGTATTCCTCGAAACGCACCATTCAGAGTTAGTAAATTTAAAATTACAGCGTAGGTACCCATATACCTGTTCATAACTATTACTGGCGCAAAACTAATAAATTAGTTTCTGCTGTTTTCTGGGAAATCCAAAAACTTTTCGTAGGTATAAAGTACCTAATTAATTACCGGATCTCAACAACATGACGATAATTTATGGCAATTAGAAAAGCCTTGAACAGTGCAAGTGACATTTGCAATTATTTAACATTGAAAACAGCAAATTGCCATTTAAAAAACCGCAACAATTAAAATAATTAACGAAGAAAGGTAAAAAAACCTGAGATGATTAAAAGCTAAGCAAGAGTGCCACTTCGCACATGTCGCGTCCCCCCACAGAAAAAGGGGGAGCAAATTAAGAGGGCGTCGTACAAAACACGACTTTAATTACACATAACAATCGCTTACCATTTAACTTTAAATTTTATTCAATAATTATTTCAGTTGCTAGTGTCTTAAGGACTATAATCGCGTTTCTATATTCGTCACAAAACTTTACAGCTGAACGCTTTCCATTGCTCATTTAATTTAAACAATTTTGAGGCACATGGTAAAAATTCTTCAATGTATTATGAGGAGTGTTTAATCGTGTTGTTGGTAAGCAAAGGGCGTAGTTCGCGTGCGGCCCTGCTGAGCCGGCAGTGGAGGCCGACATATGGGCATGACCGCTGTCAGGTGGGTCCTAAGGCACCTGTCAATATTATGAAATTGTAACGTCGATGGCTGACGACCAAGGTAGCGTCTTGGCATCACGAGCGCTAAATGAGCGAGAAATAACATTTTAATTGTATATATTTTCTTTGTTTTCTAACGTTCCTAGAAATGTGTAAACTTGGGCCAAGACTTGGCCAATTCTAAGTCCGTTTGAAGGAACTTCGTCGACTCAGGTTGCCATGACAACGGCTGCAGAAGCGCCCCTAAATTTTATTTCTACACCCTTATTCTAAGTTACATATTTTAGCTATGAATTTCACTCATGGAGTCGACGTGCAGTGGAGTGTAGGAAATTACTTAGAATATGGGAGTTAATCTAATCATGTAGCAGAATTCCCCGAATACCAATTATTTAAAAAAAAATGAAGAATTTTAAAATCCAGATAGGTACTACCACTATAGTGGCCACCTAGTGCTGAAGGTCATCGGTACCCATCGATCAACTAGGTAAACCTTGGAAGGTGTTTTTTTGGAAGTCGGTTTTTTTTTTTGAAAAAGTTTTTATTTTGCTCTTTTTTCGTAAAAAAAATATAGCTTAAGTACGCTTTTAACGACAACACATTCACACCCTGTCGTCTACACCAATTCTTATTCCACAATTAATAAGCGCTTTCAAAAAATTGAAACTTCCCTGGAATAGTCCCTTAAAATCTAGAAGTTTAAAGATAGCAACACAGATGGAGCGACTAGGACCGCGTCCAATGGTAGCTACAAATGAATTCATTTTACAAAACTCATCTTGCAGACGTCGCGTCGTGTGACAACATGACACAGAAGTTGGTGAGAAAGCTAACTTTTTTTGGAAGAGACAAGGAGGTTTTTTCTGTGCGTAGTTTTTTAAATTTTTAATACTGGCTCTAGGCCGACTATCCGAACATATATTAAAATTGCATTCTATTTGAAATCTCAAACAGCACAGCAATGATTTGTAAATGTTTCCAGAGCCGTGGGTGAGAAATTGGTGGAAAACGATCTTTAGTTAATATACCCTAGGAGAACCTAAGTTATAGAAAAAACGGATTAGTAGGTTAAAGAGGATGCGCTAGGGTCATCATTCTCCTGCCCTTATCCCAATTCATTTGGGGTCGGCGCAACATGTCCCTTTCTTCCATACTTCTCTATTAGCCGTCATCTCGATAGTCACCCCCTTTCTAGCCATATCATCTTTCACACAGTCCATCCATCCACCAATACATTGAATGACTATTTCATGAAATCGTGACATTTGACACTTTCATGAACTTAGAGTGTTGTATTGCTGATTCTAAAGTTTATAATTCTATAAACCCATACTTGTTACGACCGCAAATAATATTCAGATCAACATACAACCTGACACTGACCTGCAAATTGCAAAAATCATAAGAAAATTTGAATTTCGCGGGCTACCCTAGCGCATCCACCTTAAATAAAAATATAGAAGCAATTAATCCAAACAGGTACATAATGTAATGTTAACATTTCATTCAAAACCTACTTAATTACATTCGTTCGTCGTTTTATTTCTTCACGGAAAATTTGGATTGTTCTAGAGAATACATTTTCCAAACCACATAGTAAGGCCGCTGTGCTCTGTAGTTCTGCGAAAGGGCTAAGGACAGCTATTTCTAACTCCACTGTTATCGCGTCCTAGAATATCAAGGAACATTACTTCTCCCTTCTAACTCTAACTTCTATGTCTCTCGCTCGATCTTTTCTTTACGTTCTACTGCTCAATTAGGTACTCGCTTTATTCTAATTCAATTAAACAGCTCCAAAATATCTCTTCTAGTGCATCAGTAGCCTCGTAAACGGCGGCGTCGGCGACGCGTGCCCGGAAGCGTCACGGCCGCGTGAAGACCGGAAATGGGCAGGATGACCGGATCCTATCTCCGCTCCCCTGCCTACCTGCCGGCCATGTTGTGACGTCACCTCTCCCCGGCGCACGCTTCGCACAATACCACACATTCTGCTTAGATTTTGGAGTTGTTCTGTCACTCTGAAACGGTTTTTCCCGGTGGAATGTTAAAGAAAAATTTAGTTATTGATTTGTACTATTATAAATGAACGAATATTATAATAAATATAAATTAACAGCTGCGACTTACGAGTTGTAGGTCGTAGGTTCAAACCCTGACAGGCGCTTTAATTTGTGAGAATATTTCATCACCACTGCTCTCAAAACGGTGAAGGAAAACATCGTGAGGAAACCGGCATGTCTTAGAACCAAAAATTCGAAGACATGTGACATCTACCAACCCGCAGTGGGCCCGCGTGGTAGATTACAGCCAACTCCCTCTCACAGAGAGGAAGCCTGTGTCCCAGCAGTGGGAACATTATAGGCTGATTATGAATAGTATAAATGAGTTTAGATAAAATGTGACGTGTTTGCAAAACATGAAAACAAACTGCGTTGCGAACAATCGCCACTCAAGTTGTCGGATCTCGCTAAAACGTGCACACGGCCAACCTGAGTTTGCCCAAGCAGAACATCCACCGGTTATCATTGCGGGAGTATATAATTGTTGGCAATTTCGCGTCTCCATTCAAGCCGTGAATAGCAACCATTAGGCAGAACCCTCCATGCGCCCTCCTCAGCTAATAAGTGCATTTTCCTTTACAGGACTCCTTAGTGCCATAGTTAAAGCCTCTACTTTTAAAAAATGGCCGTCTCCGCCATTTTACATTCAGCTGAATATTAAAATGATTGCTAATTGTAGCTATTAAGCAATTTGTTTAATTAATATTGAGAATGTAAGAGCTGCTGTTTGTAATTAGCAACACTGGCTGTATTGTCAACTATTTTTAATTTCGAGCTGACTGAATGACTAAAATGAGAGAAAAGACTACCTGTGTTTTACTGCTTTTGCCATATAAGGCAGTAGAAGAAAACAGTGGTACTAAATATTAACTGTTTTCCACAATAAACGTGTCGATCAATTGATGTGTCGTCGTAGTACTTAATCGCTAAATATTTTAGTCTTAGAGCGCGCAGACGACCCGCGTTTCAAAGTTTTTCTTCGCCGACGCCGTCCGAAGTCAAGTTTCAAGTAAAGTTCATGAAACGCGCGTCGTCTGCGCGTTTGAAATACGCCGTGGCCTTACCTACAGATTTTTTTTTTAGTAAAAGAGATGCTTTCAGTAGTTACAACAAACATTTCAACAACAGTTACAAGGCATTTTTACCTATGAATATTTTTTATTTGTTCCGTGTACGCCCCACATTTTCGTCCAACTTTCCGAAATAAATAAAAAGAAATCCTTATTTAATCATTACTTGGTATAGTCAGTCAAATGTGTTTTAAATCTTATACTGAATTGATAATTACCTACTTACAACCTAAATACTACCTAGTATTTATAATGTTCTCTAAAATTAATGAACCGATCGATTCGGTACATATAACATATTTTAACTTTATCAAAAATAGCTTTGTCCTTAAACTTGGGTCTGGTAACCGCCATCGCCAGTCGGAATTCCCGCCCACAAAGTTTGCGGCTTCCAGAATTTTCTCATTCGAATACCAGATGGCATTTAAATATACATCCCATGGAATATTAACGTAAAACATAGCAAATTACTGTAATAACCACGTTCGTGGAACACGTATGATCGAAGTATTAATTTAAAATATGGCTTCTATAGGACCAACTCTGCCTACCTATACAAGTGTTTTGCACATACTTATATACTATCTATAACATAGACTTATCGAAACAAAAGACTACTCATCTGCTTTGTAGAAATAGACGTGAACTTCGATAAACGGTACTACGACAAGATTTTATTTCGACATTACGGAACTCCGACACGTCTTTATTTCGACAATACTATAGATAGATTTTCCGGATTTGACTCCTAATCCTGCCTATAAATAAGCTAACCCACGAGACCTGAGATAGATTTGCATTCAATCTTCTAACCTTAGGTAATATTTTAAGACGAACTTAGTGGAAGGATCGTTTAGGAAAGAAATATTTTAGTGGATACGTTCATGAAAATGTATAAGCACCTAAGTACTTCGCATTTAAGGAACATTCGTGTTGCGGTGTCTTTATGTTTTCCATGATTGGTGTAATTGGCAATTTGGAGTAGTCACAACACAATATGAGCCGCTGCTTTCAAAGCCAAACTTATCCTCAGTCCAATGGGTCCTGACAATGGTGCCGCCGGAGTAAGTCACGACTCGGTGTCCCGCGGGCACCCACCTGTGCACCACATGAAAATTTGGAAATATTTTAGCACATTTCTTTAAATAATTTGACGGCATCATTACTGTGAACGTGATCTCTGAACAAAGAGCGGCTACTTTGAGCATATCTTGTATTGCCCAAAATGTTTATGGGTCTTTAGTTTATGAGTTACTGCTACTTGAACAGGAACGAATCGGATATTCGCGAGCGTTGGGGCGCATAAGGTCAAAAGCGCGAAATGACAAGTGGGTTGCAAATTGTCGAAAGAGCAGAATGTCAAAGCGTAGAAATTCAAAGGCTCACATAGTCAAAAGCACAGAATGTCAAAGGCTCAGAATGACAAAAGCTCAGAATGTCGAAAGAGCACAATGACAAAAATTCTATTTTAACGCGTTAACTGTGTTTTGACTCACACTGACAGTGGGAAAAGAAATTTAAAAAAATATTCGAAAAAATGAGAAGTAAAAAAAAACGAGAGACAACCAGTTTGATCGGAAATACAAAACATATTCAGTAAAATTACGAAGCAAAGATCTCACATTACAACAGATTTATTATAATTATGTATATATAACACTGTAATCATCTAGTATAATACTAGATGATTACAGCTATCTATACTTATAACAAAACCCACATGGCATGGTAAGCATTTTTAATTCAGTCGTTAATTATTATTTGTTTCGAAATTTTAATAAAAACTGATTTTAAACTGATTAGAAGTCTAAAACCAGTTTTTATTAAAATTTCGAAACACGAAGTCGTAGGAATATTTCTTTTTTATGAAATACAGGGATTGTGATCGAGTTCCGTTTCAATTGTTTCAAGTAGCAATTATATTTTCTATCAAATTGGATGTCACAATGCCGTCTTTTTTTTTTGTTTTCAACAGCGCAGCTAAAGCAATTATGACTTCTAAGTAGAATTTTTGTCATTGTGCTCTTTTGACATTCTAAGCTTTTGACATTCTGAGCTTTTGACATTCTGCGCTTTTGACTATGTGAGCCTTTGAATTTCTACGCTTTGACATTCTGCTCTTTTGACAATTTGCAACCCACTTGTCATTTCGCGCTTTTGACCTTATGCGCCCCAACGGTTAATAGAAACATGAATGACCCCGAACTTGCTACTGAACAGAACTGAATCGGAAATTCGCGATGCGATTTGTTTTTTTAGACTTCTAAGTCACGACGGGAACCTGGGGTCCTAAAATAACAGAGAACATGAGGGACCCCAAACTGGAGTAGTTAAACTTCTGTGTACAATGTAGTACCGATTGTAAAAAAATTGTTTTACAAGATATTTTTACCATCTTTTTATTTAAATAAATATTATTTTACTCCACTGTTTTACAAGTGGCAGAAAATGACATTTGTGTGCAGAGGCATTTTCTACCACCTGTCAACCTTTGAGTAATTAAATAGATTTTTCGAGAACAAGACTATATTTCTAGAACTTCATACTTAGTTCACTAATTGATTTCAGTTTAGTTATATTTTAAAGTAAAGTGTCTCTGTCAGGCACATCGATTGCTACTTCGTGCGCCTGGCTCCTCTCCTCTGCCTTGAAGGTCGCTTGTTCCAGCTTCACAATCTCACTTCTTACAAGGATGTTGACATACCACTGCATACCTGTGTGATATAGAAATAATGTCCAGTTTACTTTTTATAACAGTACTACGTGGTTACAGACAGGTTAAATTCTTCTTTTGTTTAGAAAATCAATAACCTCGAATACCTTGCAAAGTAGGTATACTAACGTGGATAGGGGTTACTTTGATCATCACTTTTTGAATGTAAAACAATGTTTCGAGTACAACATGAAACAGTAAATTTCCCTTTGTCTGGAATAAAATATTACAAAATAAGGAACAAAAAATATGAACAAAATAGAATATAGGAATAGGTAATACAATCGATCGATATGTAATGGATGGTCACCCATCCACGAACCGACCGCGGCAAGCCTGATGGATCGACCCATGCAGCTGTTATTACTTGGCCACGAGCATTGCGTGTGAATATGAAAACTATTCCAAATATTTTACAAGATAACGTTAAAACTTAAACGTTTTATAAACGCCGTATGTAAAGTCACGTATCTCACTTTCTTTTATTCGAGGGGGTAAGCAGGAACGTCTGTCCGTAAGTACCGCTCAATCGTGACTGCCAATAACCGAGGGTTAATAAACGCGATAGTATAGTAAGAATTTGCATTTACAACCACAGTAGTGTACTTAGGTTTAATCGGACTCGAAATGACACGTAACAAAACATTAATTGTGAAATACCATCGTTTAAAAAACGTTCATTTTGCTAACTAATGCCACTGATGAATACAGATAGTTCACTCTGCATTTTAGGTATGAAGCTACATGTAAGTACGCGGCGGCCTTGACTTTTCGGTGGCCGTAACGTAGTCAGAATATATAAGAGGTGTAGGGTATTAGCGCTGTGCGACCTGAATTACACTTTAAGGCTCTTACGTACTGGCGCGACTTTTAACAAAACAATTTCTAAGAAAACTTCACGGCGAACAATGCGGCGGTGTCGCATCGCGCGACATGTCGCACCAGTATGTAAGAGCTTTATTCTGTGGTGGCAAGAGTCGCTTTTTATTTAACTGATTTTACGAAGTGAATCATCTGTATTCATCCGTGCTAATGCTTGCTTTTGGTAACTGCTAGTACTTATTTGAAAAAATAAAAATAAACTGGAACAATTTATGATCACACACAATAATAGCCTTACACAACCCATTGCCAGTGTTCCAATTTTCCCTTAGACAGATACCTACCAATTGGCAATGTAAAACCGAAATTCCTAGAACATGTGACTTTAAAATATCATTAAAAAAATATATTAGCATCATCAATAAGTACCTATATATCATCATTATTTTAATACATGAGGTGGCTATAGAGAATCCCAAATACGAAGATAATGAAAAACATAACCCTGTCTTTGCTGTCGCGCAGTCGGGTTAAGATAAGTATTTTCAGGTAAGATACAAAGATCATACGCATGAAAAACGTAACCCTGTCTTTGCTGTCGCGCAGTCGGGTTAGGATAAGAATTTTCAGGTACTTACATATTGCAAATAACGCGACACAGACTTCGAAGGTCATCATCCTGGACAGCAGAATGAACGTAGGAACCAGTGCCGCCAGCGTGGTCACCACCCCGTAGTACAGGTACAGTCGCAGCATCAGTACGTCTTTCTGAAAACATTGACAAAGTTATGCACAGCAGTTACACCAGAAAGCTTAAAACGGTCACTTTAGCAGAATCATAATATGAAAATATTATGAATCATCGTAAAATGTAATAAACTGACAATTCATAAGTAGATCTGCGTGTAATTCATAAACGAAATAATTCATTTGTTTGACAGTTTTCTATGGAGATTCGTAAAATGATCCACAAATTATGAATTGTTTTTATGTCAAATTAGAGGAATTGCTGAATGACAGCTGGGATTCAGGAAATGAACTGCTTTTAGAGGACTTGCTAATGTAGCCGGTTAAGGCCCTCAGAAGGCCAATTCTCGTACTTACAAACTTGTCAAAAGTGTTGGTAAATTGATTGTATTTTTGACAGATTGCAAATAAGATGCGAATGCGAACGTTTTTTTTTTAAATTACGGGAATTGGTTCCTGATTCCTCTGGTTTCTGATTCTAAGAATTTGATGTTGAGGACTTGTCAAACTTTAGTTTAGCTATTACCAGGTGACGTCCACGAAATACAAGATTTCTTCCCAAAAAATGTCAGAATTTTTGCATTTCTGCTATATTGGAGAAATCACTTTACATAATGTAGAGTGTAGAGTAATTATGGACTGAGATAGGCTGAGACAAGATAAATCTACTTTCCTATTGATACCACATTATTATCTAGAAGTTTATTTGCCACACAGGAATCAATTCCCGTGATTTTTAAGAACGTCCGTTCGCATTCGTATCTCATTTGCAATCTGTCAAAAATACAATCAATTTACCGACATTTTTGACAAGTTTGTAAGCACATTTATTTACCTACTAGCTGCGCCCCGCGGTTTCACCCGCGTAAGTCTCGATCCCGTGGGAATATCGGGATAAAAATTATCCTATGTGTTAATCCAGGTTATAAGCTATCTGTTTGCCAAATATCATCCAAATCCATTCAGCCGTTTTTGCCTGATTGAGTTTGTGTGTTTGGATGTTTGTTACATCCAAACACACAAACTTTCACATTTATAATATTAGTAGGATTCCTATCAAGTATATCGAAACGATTAATATTTCTACTAAATGGGTTGAAGTTATCTAAGTTTGTGGTAGGTGGTGGAATCGGTACCTATATTATTTTGGTTTTAGTTCACTTCATTCGAAAATATAAACATCAGATAATAAGTTCGAGCTCTGCTGCACAAGACACAACACACATGATTCATACACGTTGATAGTTCAAATAACCCAAATACATAAGAATAAGAGTAAGTACCTACCTAGGTACTTATGAATTACTAGCTGATGTTCGCGCCTTCGCCCGCGTGGTATCGTTTATTATATACTAGCTGCGCCCCGCGGTTTCACCCGCGTAAGTCTCGATCCCGTGGGAATATCGGGATAAAAAGTATCCTATGTGTTAATCCAGGTTATAAGCTATCTGTTTGCCAAATTTCATCCAAATCAAACATCAAAACACACAAACACACAAACTTTCACATTTATAATATTAGTAGGACTAAAACCTTCCTCGAGAACCGCATTCGCATCCGCATTAATCAATGCGAAACTCATGCTGATGCAGATGTTGGTGGAAAATGTTGAATGTAAGTAAAATAAAAAAATGGAAATTATAATCATTTAAATATAGCTCTAAATCGTCACATTTTAAACACATAATTTCGAGATTTATATTGGTTTTTTAAATTATTATAATTTAGTTATTACGCTATTGTAATTGTCGCGAATTAAATTTATGATAAACTAGCTGTTGCCTGCGATCCAGGATCAAAAGTAGCCATGTCCTTCTCCGGGTCATGGTCCCATACCCATGTGCCAAATTTCATCCAAATCCGTTGAGCCGTTTTAGCGTGACCTAAAAATCTGCATCCGCAACATCCCTGGTAGGTACTTATGCATAGAAGAAACAGGTCTTGGCTTACCTGACAGCTAGCAAAGAGCAGCATAATGTTCAGTATGACGCTCATGCCAAAGATACTGAACAATATGGTCGATGTCACCACCTCCAATGATGAGCCATCGATCAGTTTAGATTTCTTCAACTCTGTTGTTATCACTAGACATGTTACAGCAACCATGGAGAATATCTGTGGATCGAAAATTCCTACATTACAGTGTAACATTATAGAAGGCCTGATTAGGGAGACAGATGCTATTGGCATGGCGTCTAGCATAGTACCCAGCGTGCGAGGCCCTCCGTAGACCACGCAACGACTCGTGACTTCTTAAAGCCCCCAGTACACGTTGGCCCAGCCCGCTCGGTAAACGCAAAATACACGCATATCAAACGGCAAATCATACAAAAAGGCCCAGTATACGTTGGCTGAAGGACGGGCTCGTCCAACGTGTACTGGGGCATGGGCGTACCCCGGTGGGGGACCCTGGAAATCTCGCAGAACATGTATGAATTCGCTTAATTAATAATGAAAGTGTAAACGGGCCTTATGATAAACCGCGCAGTAGACACTGGCAAAATGCATGGTGCAATTGCCAAAAAACCGTGCGCGACGATGGCACACTACACTACGAGTATTGTAGGTAGTGTGCCATCTAATGTTTCATGTATGTGTGTTTGTGTAGTGTGTATGAAGTTAAAAATAAACAAGTTAAAAATAAAAACCAAAAAAAACACTAAAAAAGTGAAAAATAACTTTAATTTAGGAAGTCGGTGTCTTTGCTTTTCAATTTTCGTTTTTTGCCATCGACGTCCGAAATTAAAGTTATTTTTCACTTTTTTAGTGTTTTTTTTGGAAGTCGGTTGTTTTTTTTTTTTGTAAAAAGTTTTATTTTTAACTTAATTGTGGTATCTACCCCACACAAATTCGAATACCGCTACCTGCTACGTAAATAACAGTGACGGAGTCAAATAATTATATAGTCTACATTGACTAAAATTTGTAATATTGAAGCTAAATCAAAAACTACGCAAGAAAAGTTAATAAAATTTATATTATGGGACCACCTCGGGAGTATACCCTTTCGAACTAAAAAAGATTTTTTTAAATCGGTTCACAATTGGCGAAAATATCGATGAACATACATTAAAAAAAAAATACAGACGAATATAGAACCTCTTCCTTTTTGAAGAAGTCGGTTAAAAACAGCCGCGGACGATCCGATCTAAAAAATCTGACTTGCCCCCCCCTAGGCCAGAAGCTGGGTACGCCCATGTACTGGGGGCTTAAGGACCAACCTTTCTTATTACCAAAATGAGCTAACGCCGCCAACTAACCTATCATGGACCCACAGGTAAATGGTCTGAGTCTACAGACGGCCCCCAGTACGGGGCCGAGCGCGCTCGGCTAACGGCTCGCCTAGTGTACTGGGGGGATGGATATTGGCCAAACTGCAACGATATGCAGCTGTTTGTCCGGAAAGTTAATAGTCAGCTAAGGAACGCTAGTAGGTATGTTATAGTGTAGTGGTCCACGTTAGATAGAGAACCTGGCTTTTCTTATTAGGCCACACCTTCCAATCAATTGTTGCTGCGAGGCAGAAGTAAAACTGTTTGTAAGTTATTAGGTGCTCATAGAAAATCTCTTCTGATGATACTCCAATGTTGGACCATTCAATAAAGGACAAAGGTATTCACTGATACTAAGAAAACTGTAGAAAAACTCCCCAGACGATAACCAAGATCTTGGCAACTTATTTCAGTTTTTTACGATTAAACTGCTGTCTTCTTAGAGAAGCCACTTCAGCCATACATAGGTACATTAAAAATAAATGAACCAAAACTAACTTCGACAAGTTACTTACTATGTTAATCAATCCAAACATGATAATCCCATGGCGCAAAGGAAAACAGCAACAGCATCGTTTCACTTCTGGCACTCTCATACGCATTATAAAACTTAATTAAACCCAAATTTTATTTAAAATTACGCAACAATACAGAACGGTCATGCCACACGTTCTGCTGTTCAAACAAAACTATAATTATGCAGTTATTAACGATTATGCATGCTATCTATCCAATAAGTCAACACTAACATCTTTGCTCAGAAGTCAGAATGTCAACAAGTTCATTGACTCTTAAAGTAGGTAAACATATCGACAATGTTGTTTCAATTATATGATTAATCGGAGTGTTTTTTTAAAGCCAAGGAAAAAGTCAACAACGTTTTTTGGGCCCCTGCTTGCACCACAAATCACTAAACGCGTTTAGCGCTAAACAAAGGGCGTGTACGCACGAATGAACAAAACATGGTGAACACGAACATCGAACATGGCACATTTGGTTCGTACGTGTGAACGTAAATTAGCAAAATAAACACGGACACCATACGAACACAGTTCGACTTGTGTTTGTGCTTAACCGCCCCGCTCCCTTTAGTAGCCATGGATTCGAAATAGGATCGCCATGAACATTTTTGACGAACACAGTGTCTCATGTTCGTGTTCACCATGTTCTTGTTCGTTCGTGCGTACACGCCTTAAGTATTCAAAACATCATTCTGTCTCTGCCATCTTCAAAATATTGACAGATACAGAACGATGTCGATGTTTCAAATATGCATTTTGAGAATGTGGACTGTGTAAGCCGGCCTAATATTGCATGAAGTACATAATACACTTGTCGAATCATTTGTTCATTGCTAGTTATTGCATAATTGAGCCACCCACGGAACGACCCCCAACATACTCGAGCGATTATCCCCCTCATTGTTTATTTTTCGTTCAATTACCATCTGGTTCCAGTTAACCGTATTAGCGGTTTGTTTGCTGATTTAACTAATGCAGTATCGTGTATCGAACAAACCCATAGTTTGCTTTTGAAATTAACTGCACTATTCTGATTTTAGAAGTGATTTATTTTAACCATAGTAAGTTAACTTATAACTCTTTCAATAATAACATCAGCCTGTATGTGTCTCACTGTTGGGCAAATGCATCTTTTCTTATAGGTACAGAGAAAGGACGAGAATTGATCACCACGCTTGGCGTGTAGGCGATTTTTGACCGTTTATTTCCACGTTTCCAATTTTCTTACGGTACCTATTTTCCTTTCACTGTAGGTAATACCTACCTGCCCTTATGTCGGTGGCGGCAAGACGCAAGACTAACTTAGCAATTACTTACATTAGTATGAGTAGGTAGGTATTTGTCAGGTTGAACCTCGTAGGTACTTAGGAGGCGTTTAAATATCAGGTAGCTACCTACTGAAGTAGGTACCTAAAGTTCGATACATAACTTAATAGCGGCTCGGAAGTTAGCTACTCGCTGCGCAGTACCCCACCCCTCAAGCCCCCTGACACATGAAATTGTTACTGCGCATCGACTCGCCTCGTGTTCCGAGCCGCCATTTGAATCGAACTGTACGTAATATTCAGGTCGGCATAATTTAACCAAATAAGCCAAACAAGACTGACTAACCCTAGCATTTGCGCATGCTTCAAATCTTACGAATTTACCTGCTAGTTGAAGTGAAACTCTGTATTGGTCATGGGGCTTGCTCAATTTGAATCATTATCTACGCATTTGGCTCAAAGCTCAAAATAATCTTCGGAAGTCAGGAGACAGGCTGGTTTTGAGTGAAAACTCCTTAATTAAAAAATAAAGTACTAGCCACACATGAATAACTAATGCCATTACCTTTTTATCAGGAGAAGTAAAAACTACGTTTAGTTATCAGATCACATAATAAATAATCAACGAAAAATACGACGCTGGAAACAATTTTATTTAAAGTTTTGAATATCTAATTATAATAAAATATTTATAAAGCCTATTTAAACTCACAATAAGATCTTTTTCGTTGCAATAGATAACTACTATAATAAATAGTTAACGTTTTATTAACGCCAACGCCAACGAAACGCAGTGCATTTTTTAAAATTTGTTTTTATCTGTACTCGGTCTTGCAGATTTTCTATTGAATTTGAGACAGAAAATAACTAAATATTGAAAATATACAATCAGTATTGTATTACAGACATTATAAATAGTAAGGTAAGACATTAATAAGACATATTTACCAATATTAACATAAAAACCAATACTCCTTACCCGAAATATATTTTGAGGTTAGATAACATATCGTGGAATTAGATAATTTTCGGGTTTGTGAATGAATTTCTATAATGTTACAGTAAATAACTGCATAATATTGTCAATGAGTGTCTTATATTGTTTTTTAAATCTATAACATTTATTTGTGTGAGATACTTTTCATTCGGAGTCGGATGATGCTAATGACACTTGCGATGCTGCAATAGTGCCCATTACAGCCGCAATCAGAAATCACTCAATTATATGTTACAATCCTGATAATTTAAGGGATTTTGTACTGTTTGTTATAGAAATGGCTGCTCAGCTCTTCAACCGGATTGGTCAGGTCGGCCTAGGTGTGGCGCTCGTTGGTGGAGTCGTCAACTCCGCTCTCTATAATGGTAATAATTTTTTCATAGCAAATCTGCTCGTGGTATTTGTTTACATCACATTATTATTGTGTACATTTTACTACCCTGCACATGTTCAACAGTGGAGCATGACAGGCTGAGCCCGCTGAGTTTTTGATGATCAATCAACATCTTGCCATATTTGATCAAGATTCTTATCAGCAGCATAGAGTTTGGTGTTGTGATTTTTAAACTTACACTGATATTAGTACAGTAACCAGCAAAAGCAAGGCATGTCAAAAAAAAGTGTAGCTTTGTGGAACCCTGCCCTATCACTCATATACATACATCAGTACGTGCAAAACTTTATGAGCTCTCGGAAGTTGCACGCAAGTGGCTAAGTAGAATAGAGTACTTATTACCTAAGTAAAAAAACGAGCGAACCTTACAGTATGTTACTGAGGCTCTATCGTTTTTTTTTTGATATGATAATTATATATAACCTCTGCCATCTTCACTGACGTATTTACAATATAAACAATGTTCATCACCATTGTCATCATCATCATCATCATCCTGCTTACAACCTCTCAGAAAATGGGTTGGTACCATCCAACCGTGTTAGTACAAGCCAACTCTAGTACCGACAATAGCACGCGCGCGTCCCCGACGTCTTGTTACACACTTTCGTCCCTTTCTCACAAAATCACTCCCACAGATTGCAGGAAAGCGAGAGGAAAGATATGACACATCAAAATGTTTCACATCTTACAATAATGATTTTGCACTCATCTGTGCCATCAGCGTTTGCGCACTCAGGTTTACGTTCAGAGAACTCATAAAGTTATCAAGAACTAGATCTGTTTCTTTCTAAAAACATGTTTCATATTTATGTGGGTTTTGCACTTTTCTATTAATTTTATTATTCTCTTGTGGGATACAGATGTCACATAATGCTTTCGTTTATCGAAATACTAGCCGGTGTATAACGTGTTGTTTTTTTCTCAATTTCCAGTTGATGGTGGCCACAGGGCTGTGATCTTCGACAGATTCGCCGGTGTCAAAAACTTGGTGGTTGGTGAAGGCACCCACTTCTTCGTCCCATGGGTACAGAGGCCCATCATCTTTGACATCAGATCACGCCCTAGAAACGTTCCTACTGTTACCGGCAGCAAAGGTAATTTGAAAATTATGCTTCTGTTTAATTCTTCAAAATTATACAATATTTCTTCATAGTTCAAATAGATTGCCTTGGAATGAATAATCAAAAAATTTAATGATTATTTATTCAAAGACAATATGGAATGAATAATAGAGAGAGATAGAGATAGTCCTATCTCAACTTTCCACCATAATAAACTCTAATGAACATTGAAAATCAAGTAATTGGTTATAAAATATTTCCTTGAAACTTTTCAGATCTTCAAAATGTAAACATCACACTGCGTATACTGTTCAGACCAATTCCAGACCAACTTCCAAAAATCTACACCATCCTTGGTATTGACTACGATGAGAGGGTACTGCCATCTATCACTGCCGAGGTCCTGAAGGCAGTTGTTGCACAGTTTGATGCTGGAGAACTTATTACACAGAGAGAGGTATGTAAATGATTTATTTATTATTATTCTTCCTTGTCTAGGTTGTGGAAATGGTTTTTATGGCGATTCCTTGGAGAGATCTATGTTAAGGTATAAGAGAATAAGCAGGCTAGAGGAGTATTTCATACACTCACATTTGGCCACTAGTTGATAAGCCTCATGTAGGTAGGTTAGGTAGGTATACGGGCTAGTGTCCGCAACTCGCGCGTATTTGGCGTACGTAATTAACACTTATGCTATAAAATAAACCCCATTTTATAATTAAAAAAGGAAGAGACTTATTTTATTTTTATTTAGTTGGGTTGCAGAAATACTGAAATTCTATTGCAAATAGGCTGGAATTTGAATAGTAGGACCTGAGCGGCTCCTCCACTTGCCTTTAGTTTCGTACACCCCGATTCAAAGTTAATGCCGGCTCGGAACATGAGGCGAGTCACTGTGCGCAGTAACGAATTCATGTGTCAGCGGAGGTGAGGGGTGGGGTACTACGCAGCGAGTAGCGCACTTCCGAGCCGCCTTAGGTTTGAATCGAACTGTTTCGCCACTAATTAGGTTGTAGTATAAGAAACTCATTATTACCTCACATTCCCCTTTAGAAATGTTCCTTTGAGGGGTATTTGTACAATTGTTTATTGTGCTATCACAGTGTGAGTTTTATTGGCTACTGATAAGACTGTTTGTGTCAGACATGGCGCAGAGTAGTCTATTGTTTCTATTCATACTGCGTAAAGACGTACCACGTGTAGAGAGAACGTCGCTTGATCAATCTAATGCTAGCCACACTTACAACGATTTACTTGCGCAAATTATTGTTACGTGTGTTGGATGAAATTTGCGCAAATTTCATACAACACACTTCATGATAGACTTACGAAAGCCTAAAGGACAAATAAATCGTTACATGTGTGGTTAGCATAACGTGAAAACACACCTTTTCTGTGCACCGAAAAACCTAGTATTTTATTTTAATACAAAAAATACTTATCTTCTTTTACAGATTGTATCACAGAAAGTCAGCGAGAACTTGACTGAGAGAGCACAACAGTTCGGGCTCATCCTGGACGACATTTCAATCACACACTTGACCTTTGGCAAGGAATTCACACAGGCCGTCGAATTGAAGCAGGTCGCGCAACAAGACGCAGAGAAGGCGAGGTTCCTCGTAGAAAAGGCTGAACAACAAAAGAAGGCGGCTGTCATCGCCGCGGAGGGAGACGCCCAAGCCGCCGTACTGCTCGCCAAATCCTTCGGCCAAGCTGGAGAGGGTCTCGTTGAACTACGTCGTATTGAAGCCGCTGAAGACATCGCCTACCAACTATCTAAATCCCGCAACGTCACCTACCTACCAGCTGGACAAAATGTTCTCCTAAATCTTCCCACACAAAACTAATCTCGCCTAAATAACGCTTGACGTGTTCACTTAAAATCGGGGTTGGTTCTGTAAAATGTATTTACATAACATTTAATATTGTATAAGTATGTTGCATTTGTTGAGACAAAGGTATGGTTGCGCCAATAGATAGTAGTCCATATTAGTTTTATGAAAAATTGTAATTACGCATTAAAACTATAATTTTGTTGATGATTTTGTTTTATTCCACAATCAAACTTTAATTATCGAACCACAGCAGAAGTGGTTTCTTTGGTGGATGGTTTTTTTTTAATCATAAGTACAATAGAATCGGCCATTATGAAACAAACTCTTGATATTTTTTTTAAATAGTTCTATTTTTAATTTAATTTAATAAGAATTTAAAGGATGGGCGTTTCTGCCCTGGAGCCCAATAGCATTAAGATTATATACCAATAAGGAGAATATTTCTTATCATAAAGACCTCTTGATCGTAAGTACGAAAAGAGCTACAGAGCTATTAATATGAGTGATTAAATATGATTGGAACTTTTAATGATGCAGTGCCTTGCAAACAGTGTCATTGACTCTGGCAGGGCCACCATCAGGGGTTTTAATTTTGATAACACAAAAAATTAGTCGCCAAATATCAGAATGAGTCAGTCACTGGCTCAAAAGATATAAGGGTTAATAGGTGGCCGATCTGGAGAGAGTCTCCGCAGCAGGGCCACATTTATATCTCAAAAATTAGGGCACCTGGGAAGATCTGTGTCGAAGGCTAAGTCTAAGAAGACCGCCAAGCATCGTTCACCCTTTTCTATACTTGCTGATATGGAATTAGTAAGTAGTGAAGCTGCATCTTCAGTTGATTTGCCTTTTCTAAAACCATATTGTCTGTCGGAATGATGAGTCTAGTGTCACTCGAAAGCGGTAACACTTGAACTACGAAAACCACTCTTATCTCTAAGGAATAAAGGCGCTATGACGCGCTCTAATATAAAATTCTTATCGCTTATTGTGCGGACGAATGTACGAGACACAGAAAAATATATTTTATTCAGTACAGGGGAAAGAATAAATTCTGTACATACAATATGTGCACAGTTATATCAAAATAAATAAATATACACAATGATTATTCAAATGTCTTAATTATTTAATACATTTTATACATTCTCGACATTACATCGAATACAATTAATTTTATATTTTGCACTTAGGTACAAACAGCCCTTATTAGTTCAGATACTGTCTCAAAACTGCTATATACGATGAAATTAGGTCATCCATTTTGTATCCCAAAGAGGTTTCGCATAGAATTTTAGTTCCACGTAAGAAACTGCCCATAGTCATGTGGAAAAAGGTGTTTCCTGAAGACCAGTTGGAGAGTTGAGAAAACGGATGCGTGACTAATACATCCTGAAAGAAAAAAAAACAATTTAAATTAACTAAACCCAAAACTTTTGTGATTATATACGACTCATTCAAATAACTCGACTCTTTCATTCAAGACAGTAGACTGAGAAGGCTGATGGTGAAGATAAAGTCCGATTGGACTCATGTGACGTTCTCCCCAGAGACGAAGTCATCCATGAGTATTTACGCATATAAAAAACTAGCAGCGCCTCGCGGTTTCACCCGCAGAAGTCCTGATCCCGTGGGAATATCGGGATAAAAAGTATCCTATGTGTTAATCCAGGTTATAAGCTATATGTGTGCCAAATTTCATCCAAATCCGTTTTCTAGTTTTTGCGTGAAAGAGTAACAAACATCCATCCATCCATCCTCACAAACGTTCGCGTTTAGTAGGATAACAATGCGACGATACTTACTCGACTCTGAGGATGAATCACACTAACGCCGTTCCTATTTATCCCAATAACAACCATTTCTGGGTATGAAGGGTCAGATGTTTGCTTAACTTCAAAGAAGGCAGTGCCAAACGTCGGCAACTGGTAGATTTTCTTCAGGAACAGTTCCTTGGCTTCGCTCTCCATCATGGAACCTTGTTCCATATAAGCCTTATTGATTGCTGACTTCCATTGCGAGTTATTCTGAATTCTGGCCATATCGGTAGGCACATAGTCATCAAGCACTTGCGCTATTTGTGGAAGCATGGATTTGTCAGTGCCATATCTCGATCTGTAAATCAATGCTGCTAATTCTGCGAGATCTTGTTTAGAAGTTTTGTGGTAACCTCTCAAGTATTTGGGTAGTTCTTGAGGGAAGTAGAATATTTGATCTGCGTTCTTATCCTTTCCAGGAATTGTGTTAATCCAGAGTTTCTTCATGAAGAATATTTGGTAGTTCAATTGCATTTGTGAACCTCCTAAAACAAAAGTTATTATTAGTAAAGAACTCTAAAGTGAAATGTTCTTGTAGAAAATAAAACTTACCACCACGGACAGGGCGTGTCTGTTTCATCCATTCTACAAGCTCATGAATAAAGTCAAAGAAGTAATAGTTATCAGGTACTGAGAACACTTTATCAGCAATTTTGACGAACAAGCTGAATCCATCACTGTTCTTCAGGCTCAATCTTCCTGTTATTTGTTCGCACAGGTCTCTTGCCTTCGTCGAAGACTCCACTTCGAAAGCCTCGTCAGTATCATCAGGGAAGTACACTTTGTGATAGATCTGCATACTTCTATGTTTTATAGCTTCTACCTCCACAATGTAGGGAGGATACAGTCTAGGTCCCTTCTTCTGCGTTTTGAACACACGCTTCAAACATTCTTTAGCTATAGGGTGCGGTCGTGTTTTGAGGAAGTCAACCAATTCTTTTAGAAGTGTCTGGCCACAGACAAAGTTGCCAGTCGCAAGCCACATTAACTCCCACCCTCTTTCTTCACTTAACTGTATCCTGTTGTTAGTCAACTGTTTCATTATCTGGCAATAGATCTCATCGCGTAAGTGTGGTTCTGATAAAGCAGATTTAAATATCTCGTCTGTATATTCGGTGACAGTTCTGGCTTTGGGAGCTGGCATATCACCCATGTATTTCAGAATCCCGAAGAAGGCTGAAATTGCAATCTTTGAATTCTTCTCGTCACCCAGCAATTTCTTCAGTAAAGGTTTTCGTAAAGGTTCTCTCGTATGCGCCCATAAATCACCAGCCATTACTCTCTTGGCTGTAGTTAATGTTGCCCCTCTCGAAACTGTGGCATTGATATCGTAATTGTCTCTAAAGTGCTGTTTTGCATAACTTTCAAGTGTATACATTCTCTTTCTTTGAATAGTATTATATTTCGAGAATGATTTCTTTTCAGTGTTAATATTGCCCTTCTTGAACACTTCAAGTATTGCAGGTGTTGGCATTTCCAGAGTGGGTAGAATGTAGACTTGCTCAGTTGGGAATAGTCCTTCTTCGTCGTTGCAGACTCCGTGTCCCCACGTGGTGTTCGTTAAAGTCTCTCCGGTAGTATCTTGTAACAACACTATCAAATCACCTTTCTTAAATTGGAGGAAAGATGATGCGTCACTGTAACCTTGTAAGTCTGACTGAGCGACTACGTAGATAGACCGCCTCTTCAGTCCATCGATCAAGTATATGATAAGTGAACTCAATTCGCTAGCATCTACACTCTGGAATTCAAATTCTTCTTGTTGTATTGTTCTTATAGTGATTCTGCCAACACTATCGTAATCTTTATCAGCATTAAACGCGACGTAAGTTACTTCTGGGAATGATATTTCAAGAAGAATATGTTCTAGCTGATCGACAATGTAAATGCCAGTCCAGTTCACTGCTACAATGACTATGTCCTTGTTGATAGTTTCCCCTTTAATTTTAATAGCTTCAAAGAATCTCGAAAACAGCATCGGCCATTTTAATTTGGCAAATATAACTATATCTTCTTTACATCTTAAGGGATCTGTTTTATTCTGAATACTTGTCGAGTTTTCGAATGCTTTTGTAACTAAATGCTCCCATTTCGTTAACGCTGCATCATTTGATTGAAGGAATTGGTTAGGGATATAGTTGACGATAACTCTTCTTAGAACATTTGGATCTATACGTTCTCCGAATTCGATGTAATGTTGTTGAGCCGCGATCATAGCTAAATCTTTTTCTGAGTTACATCTGTATTCACCGAATTTAACTCCTTTTGTTATTTGATGATATATTAGGTTGGTAGCGACCGGATCATCTGCAGGGTTGTGCCACGGAGTAAATACTTCTTTCCGGTAAAATAGTCTCCAGGGTGCGTTCTTTTCGGATGTTCCCTGTTCTTTAGCGAATTGTTCGCATTGTGAAATGGCATCCATTATGTGTTCTCCCTCACTTCCCAACGAAAGAACTTTGTCATATAACGTAATGTATAGCGAGAACCCGAATGAATCTGTCAACCCTATACTTTCTGCTATTTGCTGGCAAATCTCTTCAGCATTCGATGCTGAATCTGATTGGACTGTCTTCATTGTTTCGTCCATTAATGTCACGGTCAGTAAAACAGGCTTTTTGGTTTTGGTAGCCTGGAGTTCGAGCCAACTTGGCGGTTGAGTACGTGGACCATTCTTGAATGTTCTTACAAGTCTACCTTCACAGTATGGAGCATAGCCTGGCGGCCCGGAGCGTATGAAAGCACGTAAATATTTGACAAATCGTTCGGAAGGCGGGAAGCAACCAACACAAAGTGAGAGCAGGATCCAACCCCGTGCATGTGATGCCTTCGATGGATTGTTAGTAAGTTGCTTACATAGATGACAGAATATTTCATCTCTGAAATTGAAAAAACACAATTTAGTTCACGGAGAGACTCATTTTTACGGCCTCATACAAAACAGGGTTTTTCTTAACCTCTGGAGCTTAAAAAATCCAGGGTAGGATCGAGTCATTTTTTTAATTTCAAACTTTATTCCGACATAGTTAAAGTTCTAAATACAAAAACTGATTTTAAACCCTAGTCTAAGTTGTCAATTTTGTGTTATGAACTTTACGTCCGTCAGTCGAAATAAGGTTCGAAATACAAAAACTGATTCGAAGGTTTAAGCTCGGGGTAGAGTTAAACCTCGTTTTTTAAAAACGCAGTTATTATAAGGTTTTACGTAAAATCAGCATTAAATTATTATACCTGAGTTCCTTTCTGATAATTCCATGTCCAATAATAAAATGTAATTTCTCTAGATTGGTACTTCGTCGGGAGTTAAGCCAGGTGCTATACATTTCATTAGTGACTTCGTCATTAACTAAGTTCTTCATTAAATCTTCGTCTAGTTTACTGCGCTGTTTTAGGGTCTTGGATATAAGTTTGTTTCTGCTATTTGGATTGAGGTCTTTTTGCAAATATTCCTTAAAATTAAATGATAATGTGAATACGAATTTTGTCTACACATAACATCACGTGTGTACTCTCAGAAGTAAGCAGAGGTTCAAAGTATATATTTCGCTAGTTATATAATATCATAGGTGCGAGTCTAATGCCATTTGCCAGGTATGAGCACAGATAATTGATTAAGGCGTGACTTTGCAGCATTTTTCTCTGACTCTGCGTCCAGCGCTCGGCGTAGCAACACATCGTGTTCGGGTTCGCGACAGGTCAATCGTCATCCTGAGGATGCCTCGTTTAGAGGTGAAACATATGCCGATTTCTTATAGGGTTTTTTATGACTCTTATGAAGAATAATTAAGCGGAATAGGTTACTAAATATATCTACGTCTATTGTATTTTAGGTATGAGCACGACTCCAGAGCTGAGAAATTGTTTTTTTTTTTTGCATTAGCAAAAAAAAAAAATTTTAATCTGATACTATTAGGTATCAGATTTTACCGTTAGCAACAAAAAAAAAAAACGAATTTCTCAGTCCTGGAGATCGATCCCAGGACCGACACACAGCAGTCGCGCTTACTATCACTTGGCAAACCAGGTAGTCGCTAACATATCTAACAGAATCATAAAACGTTGAATACTCTTGTATACTCACATCAAACTCTTTACTCTTCTGGAACGCTCGACCAAGCGTATCAGACAGCTTCGTCATAACTGGTACATTATCAACCTTATCATCAACGTACTTAGGTTCAGCCAAATCACCCATGAACCTCAGTATAGTTATCCACAATGCTTGAGCCGCCATTCTATCCACTGGCGATGGCAAGTCTAATAGAGGATGCTTCAAAGGCTTTCGAGAATACTGGTGTGTCGTATTGCCCAAGAAATATGTTGCGGCGAACTTTCTGAAGTTAAATTCTTCGAAAGGCTCTTCGTCCATTTCTTGTGATTGAAGTGGAATTACTGATGAAATTTCTGGTTTGGATGTCGTTGTCTGAAAAATTAAGTTAGCGTTAGTTTAATTAAAATTCACTCATACTATTTCCGTCTCATTAAAAAACGAGTTTAACTAAAGATGAAAATTGAACTTTCGAGCCAGTTTTTGTACTTCGAACTTTATTCCGACTACGCTAATGTTCTAAACACACAATTGACAGGTTAGATTCTGTTCTAAAGTCAGATTTTATTAAGAACTTTACTACAGTCTGAATAAAGTTCAAAATACAAAAACGAACGAACGAAACTAACACCAGTTTATGTAATCTTACCACTCCGAAACCAGTGCCCCTAACTGTGCCACCAGGCGTCGCTGAATCCTTGAGGAAGCCGAAAACATCATCCACGTATCTATCATCTATAGCCGTTGTGTTCTGCTCAATATTTTCCGTCGATTCTTCTTTCAGGAACCATATAGATCTCATCATGTTAGCATACTTCTCCTCATAACTATCACCTGCGACGTCGGTACTTCTACCTGACTTAATAAGATCTGCCCTTTCTTTGTCAAGTTGTATTAATGTCGCTTTAATAACGTGTCCCTTTTCCTTAACTAATCTCCTAATGAGATATCCTCTACAATTCGCTTGGAATTTCCTCAAGAAAATTCTCATGTTTATGAAAGTTTTTCTCAATTCTCTGGATCTTATTTTCGCCTGTAGGCGTGAGTATCCACGTTTCATTGCTAAGAATTTGCTCCTGTAGCCACGAGCGCGGTAAGTCTTTTGTATGAGAAGAGCAGCAGCTTGTAATTTTAAGTATCTCTTTCTGTAAATAAATCTTCTTGCATTCGCTTGTGTTTTAATAACCGCTGTTATCAATACTTTGTGTCTTAGCTCTTCTAGTACAGTATCGTGGTAGTCTTTTAGAAAAACTTTTGTATGTCCAAATCGATAATCTTCGTCGGTGAATACTGTTGCGCAGATTTTCATAGCTGCATTTCTACAATCGGTTTTCTCAGCAGGAGGTATGCCCGGAGCGACCAGGCGGTAACGATGTACGAAATCGTGGTAGGAATAACGTATGGGATAGCCAGCTTGTCTTATTTTCGCTGTTTCCATCAATCCAGCGTAACGTAGCTGACGGACACATAAACCTTTGTCGAAGATCTGCAATCAAACAAAGATAACTATAGTACATCAATGTTCGTTTGAGCCGCGGTCATAGAATGTGGGAGTGAGATGCCCCGAGACTCAGTATCGAATTTAAGAAATTCCGTACTAAATATTCACCGTCTTACTCGAAACTGTTATGATCGCCACGAATTTTGGCATTTAGTAAAGCAATAATTACTCTGAAAATAATAAAATAATTGCACTATGTGGTATATTACTTACCCTTGGTTTTTTGAATTCATTAGGCTTGATGCATCTCACAAAGAATGGATGGCAACCGTACAAAGTCTTCATAAGAGAATCCAAAGATGTTTTGAACTGATGACTCAGGGACACAGTCTTTCGGCTTCCGGTTTGCGTAGGCGCATACTCGGTAATAAAAAGATTTTTCAAGAACTCATTACTTGAATCTAATATCATTTCTTTCACGTCTGCTGTTAGCATGTCCCTGTTTTTATCGAGGAAGCCTGAAATAGAACAGAAACTTTAAAAATACATGTGTACCCGTGTAAAATACCAAAAATACACGTGCACTAACTGGACAGGTCCACTCAATCTGTGCGGTTCTTATTTCCTCAAAAGACTATTTCAGACACCAATCTACATGGGCTTCATAACTATGATCTGATCAAGATTATGTCTGGAATTTAAAAGAGACTTTGACCTCTGAGTTTGTTTCGGCATTTCTTCTCAGAGTAGTCAGATAGAAAACGCCGACCTCACTTATTTTTTAAATATGATTGACATATAAAAGTGTTTGTACAAAAATAAAATCATTAATCATTTATCGAATGCCGCTGTATCTCTCAAAATAATTTCGAACCTTACCTTGAACAGCATATGTGACATCTCCTGCGAAGTGTTTGATACCAAATTTATACTCGCGTGATGACTTAGCAGTAATATAACAGGTTTTAGTGCCATGATTGCCATTCAACTTGGACAACAAAGTTACGTCCGTGCCTTTAGGAAATCTAGACTCTTCATCAATGAGGGACAGTAAATTCATTGCTTTCAACCCTATCATGTCCAAATTCTCTTGATTGTCCACATAGTTTATGGTTGTCCATTTAATTCCTTCCTTCTCATACTGCTCTTGTTCAAGCTTGAAAATGTGTTTCACGAAGAACTGTTGCAAGTTCTCATTTGCGTAGTTAATGCAAAGCTGCTCAAAACTATTGAAATCGAAATTTTCGAATCCAAAAATGTCTAAGATTCCAACCGATCCACTGGTCAGTTGTTGGTCTTTGAACAGTGTTTTGTTTATCATTCCAACTATGTACTCGAAAATATGACCGTATATGGCTTTAACTAAAGCATCTTTTCCTTCAATAGCAGAAGCTACATTCAATGTTGAGACAACCTTATCACCATGTGCAACGAATGTTTTCTTCGTCAGGGCTTCAGATAACCTTGCTTTATTAACTCCTAATAGATTAGCGATCCTATTCGCATTAACAGCATCAGCAACTTCAGAGCCTTCAATGTTGTTCGAATTTAACGATTTGAATTTCAAGTTTCCTAAGTGCAGTATCGCAGCAAGAAGGCTAAAAGTCCCCCAAACTTCATTATCAGGGAAATTTAGAACTTTAAAAGCGGATCTTATATCGTTGAACTCTAGCCCATCATTTCGTCCATCGCATGTTAACATTTTGCCAGAGTTCAAATAAGCGTAATCTTCGGGACGCCCTAATTCTAGCCTCTTCTTTTCGTCAGCAGATAACCCAGTGACGAGCGAGTAAAATATATGGTAATTTCTTTCGCCTTTATTTTGGTAAACGATCCTTGATTTTTCCAAAAGATATTGATCTATGTTACCTCCTTCAATGATTCCTTTTTTACTGAAATAGATGTTGACATACTTTCCGAATCTGGATGAGTTATCGTTTCTCACTGTTTTAGCATTACCGAATGCTTCTAGAATAGGGTTTGTTTCTTGGATTTGCTGTTCTATCCATGAATGCTTGCCACTGGCTGCAGCCAAATATTGCAGTAGTAACTTTTTACTTTCAGTTTTTCCAGCGCCACTTTCACCGCTGAAAAGTTGGGTTATTACATGTTTGATCAAAAATTACAGCTTACTCTGATATTAATTATCATTGCCCTGAATCATTTATCTATATCTCCTGTCAGTTGGATATTTAATTATTTTTAAGGTTTGATTTTTTTGTCTTATTACATGGGAAAAGCATTAAAACATCGTACATAACTGATAAAATACAATAAATAGCCAGATATATACACTATCTTTAGATTATATCCAGTTGCACAAAATAATTATGTAGTAGGTAGTTATAGTAATAGGCTTCTGCAATGCGAGGAGCGCACACAGCGCCGGCGCAGGTTCGATTCCCAAAACGAATATAATTAGGTATTATGGTTTACAGATACTTGTTGTGGGTTTTAGATGTTTTTGAATATGTATATTTAAACCACCTGTTGTATTACTTCGTGGATGCTTTGTGGTTACAACTATGCGGGAGAAATACCTTGACCCCAAGGTTATGTCTTAACAAAAGAAAAGTCTAAGCAAAGTTCTACTTATCAGTAGCGGCATGTTGTATGTCAGAATAAAGTGTGAGTAATAAAGTTTTATCACTCACCTGATGACGATACACTGGTTTAACGAAGTATTCAACAATTCTCTATACGAATTATCGCCGATTGCAAATATGTGTGGCGGTATGTCCCCGAGACTTCTCTCTTGATAAAAGTGTATTTGATCCATTGTGTATATCGGTAGAATTTCGTAGGGGTTTATTGCTATCAACATCGATCCGGTGTATGTCTGAAATAGAAGAACATCGACATTAAAATTAACAATTCCTCAACATAAAACACGCTTGTTTACCCCGAAGATGAAGGTATCGCCGGCTGCGTTATAATTTATAAGCCACTTTTAATAGAGGGAGATTAGTTGCCAGCTAATTGCAATAGGTGAACATATTGCTGGCAACTAATCTAGGCAGCATTACTATCAATTATCTTCTATCAATTATCTTGTGATACAAACAAGAACTTAAAATTAATAGGAAATAGGGTCGGTCTTTTCTCGATACAAAAAGTCATAATTCGAGGTTCGGCCCTCGTCTATTTCCTTCTCCAATTTGAAAGATATTTTATAAATTGAATAAGAAGGATATTTACTGAGCCCCTATGTTTTAAATTTTTAATTTATAGTTGTCAAATTTGTACAATAGGCCTCTGATGATAGCGGTCTAAACAGGCAATTTTGAGCATTTTCTGAAGGTTCTAGTGCTTCTACAGATAATGTATCATCAAAACAGAAAACATAGGGGCATAGAACTAGTTGATATTTATTTTACTGTAAAAAGTCATTGCTCTAAGTTCATAAACCAGAGAGAAAACAGGCGAGAGCTTTGGTATGGGGAGGGGACCAACCCTATTTCCTCTTAAACGCCACATCTGCCATTATTAGGTGTTCCCGGTATTGATGAATTGATGAAGATCAGTATTATTCTGAAAGGCCCTCTTAGGCCACAATTAATTAGTATTTTAGTACTTAAATGTAAAGCCAAGGAAGAGGCGCCATCGAAATCATGTATATCAGAAAAGATAGAAAGGTTGATAGAAGCATATTAAATGTTCACCTTGTCAATGGTTCACTGTCACTGAATAGGAACATTTCAGTTCCTGGCTAGATAGACGGAAAATTAAATACCTTTTACCTACCTACTTATTTACAAACATAAAATTACGGCGTCACTCCCTGAAGACTTAGGCAGGTAAATAACCTAATAGAATAAGTCCTATGAAATACTCTGGGCTGTTACAGATAATTTCTTATGGGATTGGAAAAACCCAATACCACTTTGCCCAACCCTGGGATCGAACCCAGAATCTAAATCGTCGGCAGCAATCAAGGGACCTTCCTTAATTCGCTCGCAAAATGATGAATTCTGGAAAGATCGCTTTTTCGACTCAGGGTCCATTGAAAACTGTCTGAATGTAGCAGAACCCTTGAATGCTAGACGCCAGTATAGATTTGAAACGGAATTAAATCAATAAATAGATACCTCTACCTATTAATATCAATGACAAGAATTTGAGTCGATAATTATCAAAAATCCAACATATCTGAGATAAGCATATAGCGTCATCCTTGTAGGTAAATATTTTGGAGAACAAAAAATAACAAATGCATTTCGTATGCTACATCATGTCAAAACTTTAGCCGTCGTTTTACCGGAGCTGTTGCAACTGCATGCAAATTCATGCACTACAAGTCTCAGAATATTTATAGGCCCAACCAAAGCAATTATCAGTTAGTTATAACCATTTACAGAATGAATGTTAGTAGGTACCTAAGTTTATATCTACCTAACTGCTGCCTGTAGAGTCAGATGATAGACCTAGGTGCAGATTCTATTGTTCACATACTAAACTAAATTTAAGTTCAGTGCATCTTTTTCTTTCTATTTCATTAAGAAAAGGACAGAAGATACATTTTAGTTTAGTCCTGTCAAATTAATCAGCGCCTGTCACTACTCCATACAAGTTTAGACATGATTAAAAACTTGCCTACTAAAACTTGATTAAGTATAAAAGAAAGTTCTAAGCATGACCTGATACAATACAATCAGCCCGTATTTACTTCCAGGCTAGATGACCATGGAAAAATGCTGGCTACCGATTATTTCTTAAATACCAAATATATACTTACATAAATGAGTTGATTGGCGTACCGCATATGAAGGTTGTGGAGGATGGTGTACTCTTGCAGCTCGCCAAGAGTGATCATGTCTTCAACTCCTTGTATAGACGTGGAGTGCAGCGGCTTGAGGACATTTTGAACAGAGGTGGTAAACTTATTGCCGTCATGATCTTTCACTTCGATTTTATCACCAGCACTCTTGAGGACTTTCACAGCAATCGGTACATCGAACTCCGAGGCCCCAGGTGGCCTTAGCCAGACGTGGTCCTGAAAAGCGTGAAAGGATGGCATCAGCAGAAGTGCTGACATGCTGTGAAATTTCGGTGGTTGAAGGACAGTTGTATCTAATGTTATCTACACTAATATTATAAAGAGGAAAGATTTGTATTTTTGTGTGTATATTTGTAATGAATAAACTCAAAAACTAATGCGCCGATGTCAAAAATTCTTTCACCATTAGAAAGCTACATTCACCCTGAGTAACATAGGCATATAATTTATAAAGATTGCGGGCGAAGCTGCTGGCGGCAGCTAGTGTCAAAAACAGCTAGGTACAGTTAGATGTTTAGGTAACTTGCAAGCCTAGACTACTAATACCACACTGGAGAATAGGTAGGTATGTGTGCAGGGGTACCTTTACCAGTAGCTATCATAATTCATACAGTTAGCTCGCTACAACATGAAGTCGGTTATGCGACTTACCGATTTATTTAGTAGCTTTGTTCTAAATGTTTACATTTTAAAACAGTTAGTAAGTAAACAAATTGTGTAGGTACTTACCGCTAAAGTCACTCGATCTGCCATCTCGAAATATTATTGAGATTCACTCCACAAAAATTTAGGACACCGTCATTTTTACATTCATAGATTCCGCGTGACGCTTATTCGACGACTGTTGAATTTTATCAATATTTCAGCTTTGTCTTATCAATATGATAAATATTCGACTTATCATACATATTTTCAGATATAAAATTCTACCAACAATCATTACGCCTAAATATGTGTAGATTAATTATTTAAACAATTAACATGAATCATAAATCCTTCATGACATTTTTGAAAAAAAAACACATACGATTTGAGAACCTCCTCCTTTTGCAAGAAGTTGGTTAAAAATTTAAATATTATGTTCATCAACTGCTATGCTAAGGGGTCTTTTTACCCGACTGCCCCAGAAGGAGGGTAATGCTTTTTCTTGTGCCAATGCTCATGCTTCTTAGTCCTTACATAAATATGTAAGTATGTATAATAAACTAATTTGTGTTATCATAAAAACCTTATCTCAAATTGTTTATTACCATCGAAATCGTAAGCAGTGATAGTATATAACTATCACTGAAATGAGAGAAATTGAAAACAAAGACATTTTATAGAAATCGAATTTTCGAACCCATTAATAATGCAGGGTTAAAAATAATTATGGACCGATATTTCAACTTTCTATAGTAGTTAAGAATTACAGATAAACATTTAAAAGATTGTTTGCGGCTAAACTATGGAGGTGTGTCCACAGTTTAGCAGTGTACAGAAAATTTTACATAAATATGTACAAAAATTACTCTGCCATTTGGAAACACTCACATTACTATTGAATTAACCTATTTAATAATGCCAACAATTGAATTAGTAAATACAATTTATTTAAAAATAATTCAGCATTACAAACAACTTAATCTAATGATGATTCTAAATTACTTTTTCTTCTCATCTTTTTCTTTTTTATCTCCTTTTGCTTTCTCATCTTTCTTATCTTCTTCCTTTCCGTCCTTTCCATCTTTCTTTTCTTTCTCTTTCTTATCTTTATCTTCTTTCTTTCCTTCTTCAGCATCTCTATTTGTAATCTTATTGTTGATAAGGTTATGTAGGGCTATGATGGATCTAACCAATGCAGCTAAGTACACTACAAGGGACTGATCATTCGTTTTGATGTAAAGGTTGTCAATAAAGCTGTCATTAGCAATGTCAGGCAGTAGGTTGAAGATGTCCTGCAGCTGGTAGATAATTTGATGGTTCATTGGAAGGGAGCCTTGGCCAACTTGGGTGAGGTAGTCTCTTATCTCACTCAGTTGGGAGTGCAAGCCTTTCAGACCAAGCAACTGGTTTGTAATTCTCTGGGAGAGACTGCCAACAGTGGTATCCTTAATATCTCTTAAGAGATGTTCTACACCGACTTCTTCAGCTTCCTCAGCCCCAATCTCACTGGGCACATGCTCAAAGGTCCTTGTTGTTGGTGAACCATCATCATGGACCTCTTCCACAGCCTGGTAAGCTTCAGTGGGGAGACCAAGGTCTTTTGGTTTAGCATCAATAATGACAAGAACTGAGTTAGGGCAGTAGCGCCTAATCAATTCATTGATGGATACATCATTTTGGTGGAGTTTGGGGCCAGTGTGGTACCAGCCCACAACCTTCTCTCTGGCATTGACTTTCTTGAACATACCGTACATGTTCTCTAGATAGTCATGGTCGAGGAACCAGACTGATTTGTCTTTGTCATCCTCATCAAAAGGAACTGAAAATAAAATAAAAGTGTGTTACTACTATAACTTCATTCGTTTGGCAGGGCCAGGGGCTTTTCAATTGTATTATTTTGGTGGATACTTCAAAGAACTTGTATTCAAATTAAAAAAAACAAAATATGACTCAGGTTTTACATGGACACAAAGCTAACGGTGAGAAGTTTACTAAAGAATGACTAAGTTATTTACCAGCAAAGCTGTTGGATACGTCCAGAACACCCTTAGCGCGCCAGCATCCCAGCAACACGCCGACAACTCGTTTTTGATTGCCTATTTTGCCCATCCGATTGAAGTGGTCCACCACACTCAGTAAGACCAAAGGATGAACCACCACTTTTGTGGTTAAAACTTCTTGACTCGGCATTTTGGCTGCGGTATTAAACTAAACCTTGTAAAGTTATTATGATGTATGCTTTCAACAGCAAATCACACAACAATAATAACTCGAACTACAATTCGCTCAAAATACAATAATTTTTGCCAAGCGGCAATCAAAACTAAAATTTGACAGTCATTATAGAAAAAAGATTGTCTGTGGTTCTAATCTATGGCAGTTGGAAAGACACCACAGACTAAGTAATACATCTTTAGGCTGGCAACACAGAACTATAGTAGACATGCATGACATTCTCGATAAGTGGGTGATAGACGTGCGTATTTAAAGTACACGGTATTTAAGTCCGCGACCTTACTCGCTCGCCGTCGGTGATACGTGAAGCTTGCTCAAAATTTCATTGTCAAATTGGCTTGCGGCTCGCGGCGATGACAGACGGGCGAATAAGCTCTCCGAGCCATAAGTACGCGTACTTGCTCGCACGTGTATCACTCCTTTAAGTACGCGGACATGCTCGCACGTCTATACTCCATTTATTATAGCATTAGAAAAAAGAGGCTTGTAGAAGCAGGAATGCAAAACCTTTTATTTCAAAGTTAATTTATAACTTTTTTAGATACATCTAAGACAGTCTACTAAATAATTAGATAAACGAAAGAAAGAAAAAAATCAATAAAATTATTTTATTTTAAATTATGCGTATTGCATCTTCATACATTACAACAAAACGAATAAATGTAACAACCGATCACATGGTGATTTAAGAATAAAGGAAATAAATGCGTCCATTTCGGAGTGGTTGGTCATCTCCATCACCTTTCTTTGCATCAAATATTAATGCAGCATTCGTTAAAAACCCTTCAGTTAATCCTGTGAAATACAATAATTACAAGTCAATTTTTCCGTACCCATATAATTTCACTGCTAGAAATAGGTCTTATATACACCGTGGCATTTTAATCGTCTTACAACGGCAGCCCACTTCATGTATCCAATGACTAGTAAACATTCATAATAAAAAAAAAACATATTTATGAACATTTGAATAATTAAAAAAATGAAAATATTATTTATTATTATGACGCATGACGTAGTTTGAAACACCCTGTTGCGAGCGCGGTCCGAGCTTTGCGTTCAAGGCTGGCGCAGAGTGAAGCGCCGACATCTTTATCAGAGTTTATACACCCTAGCGCAAAAATGTGTTTCTTAGTATTGCAATCTTAATGTTCCTACGACTAAAATGTCACGGTGTATACTATAATAGAGTAGCGACAACATTTATAACTTTTAGTTCGCTTTGCATGTGTTACTTCCTAATACAATAATATTACTTAATTAATAGTCAATGACAATGGGTGTTCATTTGTTAATGGTGAGGACAGTCAACAAAATGTATTAAAAGAAAAAGCAAGTAAATCAAGTACATACCAATATGAACAATGATAAGCCGCCTTCCTTTTCCCATTGTATTCTTTAAACCAGTGGATAGACCTGCCCGATGTGCTTCTTTTAAGGACTTAATAGTTGTATCATGCCATATTAAACTTTTTATGTGACCTGTATGTATGATTAAGGTGGTTATTTAAATACAATATTCACAAAACAAATTAATGAAAATTATGTTGTACTTTTTATTTAACTGTACTAAATCATAATACTAGTGAATGCACCAGGGGCATTCACTGCTTGGTGCATACAAAATTGTTAAGAAATAGGTGTATCTCGACACCTATAAATAAGAAAATATTATTATATAAATGTTTTATCACAATGTACGGTACTTTCGAATCATAATTTTACTAATCATCCTTACCGGCAACTTCTGCGGTTTTCTTTATCATCTCAGTCTTATAACAAGGAGTTCCTGCAGGCCAGGACTCCTTAAATTGCTTAAAAATATTGATGACAGTTTGCTTTTCTACTGCACGATGTGAAGTTTGCTTAATTCTGTTTTTCTTGGGAGACATTAAGATCGAACATAGGAAAAACAGTACCTAACAAATAACAACTTAATCACGAAAATTCGACAATAACAAAACACAAGGCATAACATTCACAATTATTCACAAGCAAATGACATTAATGACATGACAATCAAAGAACATTTACGTCAATTTCACAGACGACATAAATCGGTAAAATTAAAAAGACGGGAAGGGATTTGAAGGGATTATGTGACCTTTTAGATTTGGTAGAATTATAGTGAAACGATAAACGTTCCCGGTATTGTTCACTCCTGCTTCTTTTAGGTTTTTAGCATTGACACTTTAATTTTAAATTGGAATGAAATAATATATTTAAATGAAAGCCACTTCATTTCATAAGATAAATAGTTAAAATGATTACAATGAAGTGTGACAGCTGGTATACAAAGAGATAATAATTTGGCGTCAATTGTAACTGTAACAAGTTTATTGTACTTATTTTACGAAGTGTACATTAAAAAAAACCTTTTTTAACTTCTGTCTAATGCTATTGTAAATGGAGTATAAGTAAAACGGGCGCACACGTCTATCACCCCTTTTACTGACAACGAAGTCACCACAAACAGCCACGATATCGCCGGTTTGTTTTGTACACACGGCTACACCTCAAGCTATACATTTCCAGTATAAGCTGACCTCGCATTGTACGGAAATCTTATACAATGCGAGATCAGCATAAACTGGAAATGTATAGCTTGATGTGTAGCCGTGTGTACATACGACCCATAAAGCTAAAATACTTTGCAACAAAAATGTAACTGACGAAATAAGCAGCAAAAATAAAAATAAAACCATTTGGTGTTACTAAACTCCTAGGTAATTCCTTTTTTTGTCGGATAAAAAGCCAATAATCTACGCAAGATTTTAAAATAAAATGCAACCATCTGCCAATTTCAAATTTTCAAAGGAAATGTCAAAAAAAAAAATGTCAACATTACGACGTGTTTTCTGAATTTTATTTTAAAGTTTTCATTAAATTCTAAATAAAAGTATAACTTTTATGTAATTAGATGCACAACACTAAACGTATAATATTGTTGAACAAATCTTTTGTAGTGCAAAAACAATAAAAATGTCGCAAAGAACCATAACCTTCGTCACTGGCAATGCCAAGAAACTAGAAGAGCTCAGGGCTATTCTCGGAAGTAATTTCCCTTTAGAAATAATTAGCCATAAGCTAGACTTGCCAGAACTTCAAGGCGAAATAGACGAGGTGTCTATTAAGAAGTGCCAAGAAGCTGCACGGCGTCTGAATAGGCCAGTGCTAGTGGAAGATACGTCCCTTTGTTTTGATGCACTAAAGGGTCTTCCTGGGCCGTATATCAAGTGGTTCCTGGAGAAATTGGAGCCTGAAGGGCTCACGAAACTGCTGACTGCTTGGGAGAATAAATCTGCTAAGGCTGTGTGCACATTTGCTTACTGTGCTGGCAACTGTGAAAACCTAGATGTTAAGTTGTTCCAAGGTATTACTACTGGAAAGATTGTAGCTCCAAGGGGTACCAGAGACTTTGGTTGGGACTGTGTTTTCCAACCTGACGGTTACAGTGAAACTTATGCTGAACTACCAAAGACTGAGAAAAATAAAATATCTCACAGATACAAAGCTCTAGAAAAATTTAAAGCACATTTTCATGAAGACTCTGTATAACTTCTTTGCAATATATCTAAACCCTAAGATGATCCAATGGAAAAAAATATAACAAAGTACTCTATAACATAAATAGGTTGTAGTTCTGTCACAAACTAAAATGGTAATTATAATACCTGAGATACTTACCTCGTTCTCAGCTACTCTTTTGACTTAGTTTTTTCTATTGGATTATCTTAGCGGATATGGGTTTTGATATGGTTCAATTTTACCTATACACATATAAGTGTATATTTATACAATGTAATCAAAACAAATGTGATAGCATTAAGTATCTGTTTTGTTAGAATAAAACCAAATCAAATTATGTAACTGTTTATTATGACCAATTCTACTTTTATTTACACATTCATCATATTGTTAGATTAATATTTTTAACAGTAAGATTTTTTATACAATGTAGGTACTTCTTTCCTTATAACATTCTATTCATAATATAAAATAACATAGCAGATAAAATAATCTTATTGTAAGCAATAATATTACTTTTAGATGTTGGCTTGTGTACACCAGGTGCTATATAAGGTTCTAAATTCGAATTGTTATAATTTTTGTAATACCAGTCATTATCACCAATCTGCCTTGTCTTTGTGTTGCCCGTGCTCATAATTTCTGAAAATCTTGTCTTTGGTTCTCTGTTTGGTGAAAAGTTTTCTCTATGATCATAATGTTCGATGTTTGGAAGGTTTACTTTGGTGATGGTTGCTGGCCTTTTCCCATGGTTCCTTTCATGTAATTCTGCAGTACTGGGTACTAACACTGCAGAAAGAGCAGTAGGTGCTGGCTCAATATGCTTCTTCATTGGTGGCTTTGATGTTACTGCAGTGGATGAGGAGTAAGATGAAGTACTACTTTCCATCCAAGCTTGTAATGTCATATCATTGCTAGTATCTGTTGTTATAAGCATGCTTTCTTTTTCAGTAATTTGTGTTATAGTTAAGTTTGACTCCATCAAATTGTATTTGCTCAAATTGTTGGAATCACTCTTTTGTTCTTCAACATTTTTAGTTCTATTGTAAGCTACATGAGTACTGTTGTCATCGTCTATATATGCTTGGAGTTCATGTATTTCACTTTTAATTTTCTGGTGGGTTGTGTTGTTATGAACTGGTCTAACAGGTGGTTTGGTTGAAACTGCTGCTATAGCTTGCTCCATAGCATCTTGTTTATTATAAGTTGTTGCACTTTGGGCTTGCACAGCTGTGTGTGAAACATTCAGTGTAGGATCAGGTATTGGCATAAAACCTCCTGCAGTTGTGGGTAGGATTGGTGAGAACCCACCAGTTTCAAACTTGGGTGGTTCTGGTAGCTGATATTTGTTTCCACTATGGGAGTGGGAAAGTGTGTGAGAGTTTTTCTTGTCTGGCCAGTCTATTTTCCGTCCTGTGTTAAGTAATTTTCCCATGTCTAGCGGCGGCAGCGGCATCCCGAAGAATGTAAAACCGCTATTAGCTCCGTTTGTTGGAATCTGTTTGTTTCTGTCTGTCGTATTTTTCATTGCCGCGTATATCGTGGGAAGCCCACTTGACGATCTATTATTATTTTGCGTCGCACTAACTTCGTTGTTCAAGCCATCTATTAAAGTTTCATTGTAAGGATAATCGACGTATTCGTCGTAGAAGTAATCCGATTCTTCTGGGGATGGCCTGTTAATTTTGTTAGCTTGGTACGTGTTCTTAATCTGCGATGTGTAATCCTTAATTTTGTCTACTGTTGAATACACTTGTGATGTCGCCAAATTTGGTAGAAGCGCTTCATTTTCGTGTATCATACACGTCCTCAGGTCTTCCTCATCGACATGATTGATTGCAGTGTTTGAACAATCATTCCTTCCGAACGGCATACCTTTAACGTATGTGCCATCTGCGCATTTTGGTCCAATAGAAGACGATTCTGATAACCATGATTTCAGCCAAATAATATGGCAATTGCAAATTAATGGATTACCTGAAAATAAAAGAAGTATGGTTAGCAGTTGATAAAATAGGTTAATAATAAATAGGGCAGTATAGTTGTCTCTAAACTTACCGTCGATATCCAAAATAGCGATGTTATTTCTTAGTTTAGCAAATGAATTCTCCAATACGGTGCTAAGTTTATTATGTCTCAGTGAGAGAACCTTCAGTCGAGGCATGAAATCGAAAGGCTGGCCGCTAATGTGGCATATCATATTATTGTCCAAATTCAGCTCCACCAACCATTCCATGTACTGAAATGACGCTCTCGTCAACCTCAACAGTTTGTTAAAGCTTAGGTCCAATACTTCTAAGGAAGATAATTGCCTCAGTCCCGAATTATCGATACTCGTAATTTGATTATTGCTCAAATTCATGTATTGCACCAAAGGCATATTCTCAAAAGCTCGCAGCGAAATGTACTGCAACCGATTCCCTTGCAGCTCAATTATCCTTAGCTTAGGCAGATTTGAAAACACTCGGTCAGGTAAATCTATAATGTGATTCCGGCTTAAATATATGGATACTAATTTGGGTAGATTTGCGATTGCTTTCGGATGTACCACTTCAATATTATTGTTATCCAAGTCTATGGTTTCTAGATCTCTAAGGTCTTTGAAGCTTCCCGTTCGTAGTTCCACTAGCTTATTGTTGGGCATTTTAAAATCCGTCAGTGTGTTTATACTATTTATGGAATTGCCATCGAAATGTTTTATGTGATTGTAACTAGCGTCCAACACTTTTAATTTAGACATCATGTTCAAAGTAGCCGGTAACTCGTTTAAATTATTCGAAGAAATATTTAACGTCTCTACATCTAGAGCCCTGTTGACAATGTTCGGGTTTATACTTTTCAGCTTATTTTTGCTGAAATCCAAAGACGATAGCGCAGCATTGTCTTGAATCGCCATAAAATCGAAGTTTTCAATTGTATTTCCATGTAAGTTCACTTGCCTCAGTTGATTGAGTTTGCTAAAGCTTTTTGGGTGAATAGCCATTATTTGGTTGTAACTTAAATCTAAAATCTCTAGTCTATCCAAATCGCTAAACGTCGTCATCTCGACCTGTCTCAAGCCGTTTCGTTTCATATAAAATCGTCGTAAATTGTGCAACGTCTTCAAACTTCCATGAGGAATTTTCTGAATACCGTTACTCGAAATATCCAAAGTTCTTAAGGACGGTAAATCTAAGTCTGGTGACGGAGGCATCGGTAAACTTGTTATTTGATTCTGATGTAAATATAACTTTTCTAACCCTCGAGGTAATCCTGGTACAAATTCTATCAGCCTATTAGCACTGGCGTCCAACTCGTAAAGACTGGCCAAGTTCCTGAAGGTAGCTGGATGTATTGAAACTAGACTGTTTCCTGATACGTTCACGTATTCCAATAAAGGTGATTCCATGAAAGTTATTGGGTCTATGATCGCTAGTTGGTTGTAACTGAAGTTTATCCTTCTTAATGACGGAAGATTGTACAAGAGCTTTGGCTGCAACCGTGTAAAGTAATTGTATGACAAATCAAGTCCTTTGAGTGCCGGCAAATTCCAATATGGACCTTCGTTCATGTCGTTCAACGAATTGTTACTTAGGTGCAATTCTCTCAATGCAGGCATTGCAACGAATGCGTCTGCCTGTATGAATTTTATATTGTTTTTGTTCAAATGTAATCTTTCTAGACTGGGATGGCCTCTAAGAGCGCCTCGCGGAATTTCCTGAAGCAAATTATGACTCAGGTCTAGGAACTTCAAGCGGGGTAGAGCATCGAGTAAGGCTCGAAATTCTGAAATATGCATTATTTGGTTGCCGATTAAAGTGAGCTCCTCAACTCCGCTGCCGGATTGTTGCAAAAATGATTCAGGATGTATTTGGTTTATTTTGTTGTAATTCAAATCTACGACTCTTAGCTTTGGGACTCTATGAAATGCACCATGGTGTATGATATTTATGTTATTGTGCGATAAAAATAGATTCTCCAGCATGGGTTGATCCACAAACCCACCTTCACTTAATTTGTCAATCTGATTGTGATTTAGATTTAAATGAGATAGCATTGGCAAGTCTCGTATAGCTCTTCCAACCATCGATGCGTCTGCGATTCTATTGTTGCTCAGCGATATTTCGCTTAAAGAAGGTAGTAGAGATAGAGCCCTCATATGTATAAGATTAATGCCACAATTTCTAATTTCCAGTCGCCTTAATTTTGGCAAGTTATAAAAAGCGTTTTCTTTCAATATTCGGAGGTTTGCACTTCCTTGGATAAACAATTTGTCCAAGTTTGGCAAGTTCTCAAACGTGTTTTCATGGACTGCATTTAGACTTTCTGATTGTATGTTTATGTAACGTAGTTTCTGCAAGCCAGAAAACACTGGTATCCTCTTTAGATTTTGTGATTGTATTGTTAAGGCTTGAAGATTCTGTAGTTTCATCAAACTTTCCGCTGGAAGACTCCTTAAATCATTTTCGACGATGAATATTTCTACCAAATTCGATTCTTGCGTCTCAAGCCAAGCAGCGGATAGTCGCTCCAATCCATTATGTCGGAGCATTAATCTCATAATTTTCACATTTTGGAATATCTTTCCTGGGAGGGATGGGAGATAGTTGTTTTCTACAATCAGCTCATCTACCGGTTTTCTGACAAGTTCGCCAACTTTCTGGACGCCCTTTAATACTTGGGGCAAGTCGCTGTGTGTGCACCTGAAAACCAAGTTAAATTTCGTTATTACTCAGACTAAAAAGGCCTTGATGTTACAGCGATTACTTATACCAACCATATTTGGACATCTTCGTGTCGATTTGTGCATATGCATGGGAGGATTGTCTCTGGGGCTGGACATATCGAAGCTTGTCCAGTCACATAAGAAAATATTAAGAAGAGGAGCCATGAGACTATTTCTCCTTTCTGTGGGTCCATTCCTCTAAATCGTAGATGATCATTGTAGCATATTTCTCTTCGTTTTCAGTCCTTTCTATCTGAAAGTTTATGAATGAAACAATAGATTAATATATTGTGTTGGTATTGTAGAATTGCATTGCAGTTGTGCCAAGCATGGCTTCTCGAAACGGGTTACACGACATTGGTCAAGTCTGATATTTGCCAAATCGGCAATTCGTCAAATTTTATATTGGTCAAAGCTGTAGTTCGTCAAATCGTATTTTTGTCCAATTACGAAATTTGCCTTATACGCTATTGGTCAAGTAATTTAAGTACAATCAACGGTAATAATGAAAGTATCTCATGATATTTTTTTATTAACTCATTTATTCAATTCATATTGTTTACAGAGAATTCATACCCAACACAACTGTTTTAAACACTTTAACGCATCTAATTTTCCGATTTGACGAACTACAGCTTTGACTAATATAAAATTTGACGAATTGCTGATTTGGCAAATATCAGACTTGACCAATGTCGTGTAACCCCTCGAAACCAACTGCTGTAAGTAACAGTAGACAATTGTTTAAACAAAGAACATTCAGCGATGATGTCAGAGGAAACGTCGTTTCTAAGTCGTTTCCTTCAGAATCGGAGCTTAACCGAGTTTAACCCTTGATTTCTTCATCTTTCTATATTACGCCAAATCGTAAACCCGGCGCCAAGGACCGGTACTAATGAAAACAATGCGTTATAGAAACAATAGCCGACCGGAACGGTCCGGTGGTTGAGTTGCACTTTCACTTATTCACCATTGTTATTAACGGCGATCTATGGTGTGCAATGTTATTTACATCATTGTTTAAGGGTTATGCAAGTCATTGATGGAGTAAAGTTGATGTAGGTCACTATTCGTCCTTCGGATTTGGTGTATTGAGATCACAATGTGCTGCTTGCAAGTAGCTTTGTAATTATTAGTATGTAGGTAGGTACCTACTCGCGTCAAATCATGAGGATATTCATCAAGTATCTGTATCAGCTCGGCACATTTTTGGGATTCTTCAAGATTTGAAGTACTTATCTAAAGTTATTAACACTTGCCTTTAAGTACCAAAAGGGACAATAGCTAACATAATTATTGGTTGTGGATATCGATTTATAATAGGCACCGGGTTGTGCTGTATAGCAAACTCTCAGCTAAAAGTATACCTACCTATTAACAAACGTTTTTTTAAGTAGGTATCTGAGGTAACTTCTCAATACCTTCATAAACGACTCATTATATTGCGCAATTCCACTAGTTAGAGCGCTACATTGCAAGTGCGATTTACATAATATCCAAAAATAAATAAAGGCTGACCGTAAATGCAAGAATTATATTGTACTCATCGCTGAATATTTTAAAACATAAAAATGTTGTTGTCAAAAGAAGAGATGACGCATCTTTTCTGTTAGCACTAGGTAGATAAGTGAGTACATAAAGCTGCTAAATTCGTCATATCCCATATAGGCAGCTTACGAATACTTATGACGCTAATGCGCAATAGCTAGTTTTGTTAGCCTATCCATAGTACTTTAGGGGTATGAGGAACAGGATGTAAAGTTCACTTACACTCCATAGAAAAGGATCCTCCTACCAGACGGGTGTTGTGTCTGGCGGGCAACTGCCCAACGATTGATGTTGGTTTCTTGTATATATGTACATTTGTACATCCTACGGTAAACTCTAATTGCGCGATGCTGGATTTTTGTGACGTCACGATTTTTGTGAGACGTCAGGTCTTTGATGCGTAGTTCGCATGTGGCGATGTAGATACCGCCACAGTACCTACAGTAACATACTAATTCTATGGCCTATCCTGTTCGACTAGCAGTTGTGTGAGGTTGACACATACGGTGACATCTGTTCGCTATGAAAATTTTCTGCCTATTCTTAGGTCATAGCAACTCAGATCACATAAGCAGAAACCATTGTGTGGCTTATTCTGTTACTTTTTTCGATCTATCAATCAGCTTGACTTGGATCTTAGCCTAATTTCTCCATTTATCTTCTACTCTAACACCAGCATTCCAGACAAAGCTCCAAGCTTATTTTGGCGCGTAGATCGTAAATCGGAACTAACGCCATCTTCGTTTGGTCAATAAAATGTCTGTACTAATTTCAAAAAAATGTACTCTGCTAATTTCACAAATGTTTACGAACAAAACGCCCCCATCTCAATGTCATTCAGGCGCCAAAAGATCCCTATAGCACTTTATCTTGTTTTTTTTACCGTTGAAAGCATCAGACTCCATGCATGATATAAATATCTTACGTAGAGTTATACTCATCATGCGAATGTACACACGGCTACACATCAAGCTATACATTTCCAGTATAAGCTGACCTCGCATTGTACGGAGATCCTATACAATGTGAGATCAGCATAAACTGGAAATGTATAGCTTGATGTGTAGCCGTGTGTACGTCTAAGTATGCAGTAAACGGGACAGCAGTCATTATGTTACAGTTATCGCATTTATCTCCAGTAACTGTTGCACTGTCATCTTGTACTCAAAAGTAGTACGATCGTATAACTTGTTATTATTTTTGTTTTATTATAGGTTTGTGGTTGTTCTAGGTTTGTAATCTTGATGTCGTTATCTAGTATCTACATAAAGACATGTAACCTACTGACATATGTGAAACATAGATTATATAAACCATTATTCGCAGCATCTCTATAGGTCACAGGACTCAGCAAGGTAATTGCGTAACATTCATAAAATGCTAATTGATCGCAATCACTAGGTAATATCGCTTGCTTAAAAAACGGTGTAGGAAAACATCGTGAGGAAACCTGCCTGAGAGATATTTCTCGACGGCATGTGAAGCCAAGTCAGAAGCCCATGGGCGGCTTTGAAACACTGACACCACGTTAGTCACTATAACCACACGAAAATAAGAATAAGATCACAATGGGTGTCATTTTGATAGTTCACACACGTTTCAATGCTTTATTTACGTTGTTGAGCAGACGATTTTTTCAAACCTGTGAAGCAATATCCTTCACAACTCTCGGATTATGTTTGGCGTTGCGTTACGCAATTAGGGTGCTGTTGATTCCGCTGACCGCTCAGTGCAATTATGTGTTTGATGTAGGTCGGAGGTACGGATGATTCGTATTATTACCTACTCAGAATTTTAGGGGTATGAGGAACAGGGTGTAAAGTTCACTCATCCCCCATAGAAAAGGGAGGATCCTCCTACCAGACGGGTGTTGTGTCTGGCGGGCAACGGCCCAATGATTGATATTGGGTTTTTGTATATATGTTCACTGCACGGTAAACTCTAATTGCGCGATGCAGGATTTATGTGACGTCAGGTCTTCGATGCGTAGTTCGCATGTGTGATGTAGATACCGCCACAGAATCACCTAGAAGCTAGTTATCACATGGTTTCGGAAGAGCGAGCTAGCTCATTGTTAGGAACAATAACAAAAACCCCGAATCGTTCATCAAAAGTAATTTTCGGATTACCTACGATATGATGTAACGCTTTCGATTTCTTTCATTTTAGTTTGAAAACGGTAATGAAGTCGTTCGTGCGTCCGGGAATATCTACTCATTTAATATCTTCTCGTTCCACATAGCACAGTGTCTGTTGCCAGTACGTGTTGCCAATGGACCTACTGGACCTACGGCACTGAAAAACGTGGTCGCTCACAATGGGCTTCATTAGAAATCACCCAAAGGACAATGGAGACGCCTATGCTTGGAGTTTCCCTACGTGATCGAATCAGAAATGAAGAGATCCGCGGAGAATCATGGTAACATAGCTCGAAGAATTTCCAAACTTAACTGGCAGTGGGCAGGGCACATTGCTCGCAGAACAGATGGCCGATGGGGCCTAAAGGTTCTGGAGTGGTGGCGACCGCGTACCGGAAGACGTAGCGTTGGAAGACCTCCCAGAATGTGGATGATCTTGTGAAGACCGTAGGAATCCGCTGGATACGGGAAGCACAGAACCGGTGGTAGATAACCGCGTTGCTTGGGGGAGGCCTATGCCCAGCAGTGGACGTCTTTCAGAATTATGCTAATTTCAAGTTTTCCAATAAGAAGTTAGGATCCTTCTTGTTATAGGTATCCAAACGCATACCTAACGACATAATATAAACGGTGCATTACTCGTACGTACATAATGCGACCATATGGTAGTTATTTCTTGAGTTGACAAGGAGAGCACGACTGGGTAAGCTAAGGTTTCTCGATTGTATTGCAACGAGGTTAGTAACAGTGACCCAGACCTACCTCCTACCTACTCTAGGTTTGTATTTACATATATTGTGATTGGGTAATTCATAATTAGAAAGAGTAATGTTATGTCTTGAAAGTGACATCGATCGAGCCCCAGATTTTCACCAATTCACCTACCCACAATTAATTGCACCATGATAAAAAAACCGGGAAATAACTGGTCTTCGACAGATTGCATGCGGGGATTATTTTAATAACAATGAAGAACACAATTTGCATACAAAATTTAACAGTAACAGTAACCATTACCTTTCATAATACAATATTTGATTGACTTATTACGCAATCAAACAATTTGTTGAAAACTGGAGCGAATCGCAACCGTGTAGGACTACAGACGATCGTAAATTACGCATAAAATAATGCATTAGATAAAGCACACTAACCCAGTGCCTTAACTGACTTCTGAAACGTCTGTGATCTCTTTAGATTATGAAGAGTGATGCTAAAGAACAAATAAAAAATGGATGAATTTTTAAGAAAGATTTGAAAGATGAAAAAAATATGGCTAGAAACGGCGCAAGCGACCACTGAAATAACGTCTAATGTACGGAAGAAAAAAATGCTGCGCTGACCCTAATAGTTGGAAGAGGAGGCATGAGCATGACGATGCTAAACTTTTTATCTCCTACAGCAGGACTTTTTCAAAAACGGTAAATACATTACAAAAACCATGAAGGATATTTGCCCGCTGAGATTCCAATTTTGCTATACCTACCTACTTATCTACTGACCTCATACAAGTTTGCAAATTGAATGATTGTAAGGATATGTCCAATTTAGAGGGGTGAGTAAAACATCTATCGGTAATAGCTCTCGTACCATTATAGGCTATTTATAGTTTAGATACGTTTCAGTCTCAAATGACGGTAGTTCAACTTTATCGAATACAGAGATTCGAAAGTCTAACAACCAGTCCTTCCAAGAGTGCTGCCCAGTAACTGGGTTGTGGAGATCAGACAGGCAGTCGCTACATTAAAAAATAAATAAACTGCATCCGGTTAAACTGGAAGCCGGCCCCAACATAGTTGGGAAAAGGCTAAGCAGATGATAGAGATACGTGGGAAAGTTCCGAGATCAATTACCTCGGTTTTCATCTCTCTCATTGCAATTACTAAGAACCTACACCCCATCTATCGAACCATACTTAGTTGGTAAGCGTCTAATACAGGGTGTTAGGGTGAACACCGTTATCCTTGCAACCAGTGGTTTGGTTTCATTTATAGAACGTAAAATCAATGGAAAATTACAACTTTTTTTTTCTTTTTTTAAAACCTACATTTTACCACAAGAGACGCAAGTTCTTTGCCCTATGCGCTAGGGCAACGAACTTGCGTCTCAACACGGGCGGGGGGTGCGGGATGTGACCTGACCGGCCGCGAGCGCGACCTCTCCCTCAGTCAGTCAGTTGTTCCGCTAGAGAGCACGGTGTCGGATAGAAACTTTTTAAAATCTTTTAATGAAAAATTTTTTTTTTTTTTTGTTGTGTTCGGTCATTTATTTTTTAATTTAAGTCAACTACCCATGGTTTGAATGACAAGAATGTTTACTCTTACAGCCTGTATAATGCAATAGGTTAGGTACGGCATAGATCGACCAGCACCATATTACGTAACACACGATCAATCGCAGTCTGTTTCATTTGACAGTTCAACAACATTCATTGCGTTATTTACATTGTTGAGCAGACAAATTTTTCAAACATATGAAGCAATGGATTACCAATATCCTTCAAAATGGTTCACATTGTGATCGATCGTGTGTTACGCAATTAAAATGCTGCTGCGTCTAATAATAGGTACAAGACGAGCAAACAGAAGATACCTATCTACTTACATATAAGGAAAATGTCGAATAAAACCAGTTAACTACGTCACATTTTCCAATAAAAAATGGAGCTTTAAATGTCACACGTGTTGAGTGGAAAGCAAATGCATTGTGCACGCGCATGCAGCTAACGGATCCTTATCTCTTGCATTTATTAGTTAGAGCAATCGCGGTACCAACAAATGCACTTTCATAAAATTCAATAAGAATTGACATAGGCCTCCCCCAAGCACCGCCACTTCGACCGGTTCTGTATTTCCTTGTCTATACAAAGTCAAAACTAGGTAAGTAAATTGAACATTAAAAAAAACAAGTAGTTGCTACGAGGTGTGGGAACGAGTCTGCGGAAAATATAGATTTTAGAATTTTTGGTCCGTTTGTCTAGATTGTATCTATCATATTGGCGCAAAACGGATTTCGATGACATTTGGCACACAGATAGTTTAAGACGGTAGACGTTCCCGTGGGATATTTTCCGACACACACCGAAGCCGCGTGTAAGTCGGAGGGCTAGTATTGAATAAGATGGACATTATTTTGAAGGATTACAACTTTATATGAAGGAAAAAAGTTCAGGGCCTCCTAATTCGAATTTTCTGAGTAAAACTGGAAAACTTGTTGGTAAATAAAGCTACACATAGCGTAGTATAACAAATTTTTGATATAATATCAATAACATAGTCAGATGATCATCATCTGCCTAGCCTTTTCCCAACTATGTTGGGGTCGGCTTCCAGTCTAACCGGATGCAGCTGAATACCAGTATTTTACATGGAGCGACTGCCTATCTGACCTCCACAACCCAGTAACTGGGTAATACGATACCCCTTGGTAAGACTGGTTGTCAGACTTTCGAGCTTCTGACGTCCGACAGCCGGGACCAACGGCTTAACGTGCTTTCCGAGGCACGGAGTAGTCTCAGTATGTAAAGATGGTCACCCATCCACGGACCAACCCCGGCAAGCGTAGCTTAACCTGATGGATCGACCCGCGCGGCTGTTATTACTTAGCCACGAGCTCCTATAGGTCAGATGATGAAAACCACAAAAAAATCTAACATCCTAGAACGTATTACACGTTCTAGGACTAATAACAATATGTTTTAAATTAAAAAAACCAGACAAACCTGTCTTTACTCCTAGACTGACATATACTGTTGATATTTAACTAATAACTATAACACCTTCCTGTGTTGAAGAAAACCCTCATTATTATCTAATCTAGAGTCAAGAAAACAATGTAATTTGCATAAACAGCAAACACTAGAATTACCATCTATTTTATCATTAAACCATAATATATTTACAACTTAATCGATTTACCGTCAAAGATGATGAACAAAACACAGCGTCAACTCCTCTGAGGTCGATTAAAACACCATCACTGTTACGCAACAATCACAAAACAAACAGACTGGACAAGCGTGGCTTATGGTGGCCCAACGTGAACTGGGATGCGAGTATTTCGCATGTAAACACCAGACTTTCGGTTCACAGCTCGATGCACATCAAGTAACTTATCTTTCACCATTGTGGCGCGTGCTGCCGCCCGTAACTACTTGTAAACTATCATAGATGTGGATGTTGGTGCAACTATTGTTTTTTCGTTGTATGCCTCTTAGAGGAATCCCGTAGGTCAACATATTGGGTCCATAATAACAGTAACTTTATAGTCGACCCTGCAGCAGTCCACTGGGAACATCAAGAGATCTATAATCGCATGCCATTATGCGAAGAACTGCTATAAAGAGAAGAGGATGATGATAGCTAATCGCTTCCATATGTGGGTAGGTAGTAGGTATGTGGCATCCGCCTCTGGACTGGTGGCTATGCTACTGCACTATCGTCAGCCTGGGGCATCACTCAACCATCAACTCAACAAT